>CM019828.1:56703762-57303762 GCA_009763385.1 Coix lacryma-jobi var. lacryma-jobi | reverse complement strand
AATATTGATTGAAGTGACTTGACACATTTGGAATTCCACTATATCACTTGCATGGAGTCAAGGCACATGCTCAAGATGGCTATGCTCGAGGGGTATCTACTTTTAAACATGACAAACATTCCTCCAAATATAGAAAGTGAAGAGAAGCGGCTTTGGTTCAAATGGAGATCAACTCAAGAGGTTTAAAACTTGTTTTTCAATTTATCTTGAGTAAATAGGAATGCCGTACTATTAAGAGGGATGCAACATATAGTAGATGATTCTTCATAAGTGCTCAAACCAACCTAAGTAAGACATGAGAGAGCTAGGACTAACTTTCAGCATGTTGTTGCACTGTCTATCCATAGCATACCGGACATGTCCGGTATGAGCCCACAGCAGTGCAGCCTTCCTTTGGTCTTGTTGTTAGACCTGGCGCAGGGAGTCCATATCGGAGACATGTCCGGTATTTGCGGATTTCTGGCTGGCAGTCTATGGACGACCGGTACTACCGTCCCTTGGGCCGGTACTACCGGGGTTGGTACTACCGGCTTTATAGCGGTACTACCGGTAGGCCAAAATTGGCCACTTCCAGAGAGGTTGCGAACCCCACCCCTTTAACTACCGGTACTACCGACCAGAAGGCTGATACTACCGGGTTCCTATCTGGGGTTTGAAAGTTGGTTAGTTAAGTGTGTTTCTCACATAGTAAAGTCATATCGGACATGACCGGTATACAGCCAACGACTAGTTTCGAAAGTGGGCTTATAAATACCCCCAAGCCTCCTCATTTGGAGGCTGCTGATTCTGCTGGTTGCTACACTCATTCTAGAGCCTCAAAAACACTTTCCAACCCTCTCTTAGTGAGTGATTGACTCCTAATTGCCAAATCCATTTGTGGGTTGAGTGAAACTCAAATTAGTGAGCAAGCCACCTCTTGAGCACTTGTGCAAATCGTCGATCTTGTTGTGCGCATTCGTTACTCTTGGACTCTACGGTCCTAGACGGCTAGGTGTCACCGTTGAGCACCTAAGAGCTTTGTGGATTGCCTCGAAAAGTTTGTAAAGGTTCGATCTCTCCTCAAAAGAGATCCACTAGTGGAAGGAGCATTGCAGGTGAAATAGACCGCGACTAGAGTGACCTGTGGTGTCCTCTAGAGCCCACCTTTGTGGTAGCTCGCAGCCGGCTCAATGGAGACTAGGACCCGAGGGGGTGCCGAACTTAGGTGAAACAAATACTGTGTCATCCTCTTGTGCTTTACATTTGGTTATTTGTTATTCTTCATTGTGCTAGTCATTTTGCAGGGAATCAACATCATATATATATATCATATACAGTGCATGCAGGTTGTGTGATAAATTAGAGAAGAAAAAGGAGTTGTCCTGCACAACACGCACATACCAGACTTATCCGGTATTGATACCGGACATGTCTGGTATTTGTTGACTACGCTAAATTTGTTTATCCCTTGAGCTAATCTTTGTGGTGCAGGGTGTCAGCTTCTAGGTGTATTAAATACTTGTCATATACTTTGTGTTTGTCTCTTGAGGGGTTGTTTTACTCCGATTGGGAGTTTCCAAGTAATCATAAACTCACATACTAATTGCTTCTGCATTATAAGTTGTAAATTTTCAGAAACACCTATTCACCCCCCCTCTAGGCGACATCCTAAGTCCTTTCAACGACCAATGGGCGAGTGACAACAACGCAGTGCGGCAGTGCCTGACACCTGGGCAGTGGACGATGGGGCGGCAGGCGGCCCGTCCTGACCTTGCCTAGGGCGTCCGCACGTCTTGGCGATTCAAAAATTGGGGAGCAAACGAATCCACCGATTGGGCTATGATGAAGGACCAGTTTGTGACAATGAGTTTCAATGGGCCTCTAACGTTTGTTGGGCTAAAGTGAAGAAAAAGCCCATTGTGAGACATAGTCCCCGGGTACATCATAAGGAAGAGAGAAGATCCAGTCCGACTAGGATCCCTAGCATGTAATCATATTAGGACTACTATCTTGTAATCCTACTAGGACTCCTATCTCCTGGTTAAAAAGAGAGGCAAGAATCCCTACATGGACACACCAAACACACAAGGGACAATAGACCTAATAGGTCTAAACCGCATAGGCCACAATATTTTATCTACCCCAAATTGGACGTAGGAACACTATTCAACAAACCGAATCAGTATAAATAGTTATCTTTGTGTTTACTATCGAGTTCTACATACGCCGACACCCCCGAACAATCATCCCAGATAACTTTGTGACGAGTTGTCGATCAATAAACACTGCCACCCATCCACTGGTATGTTCCACCATGTTGTAGCTCGCCTGCTCATACTCATCGTTCCTCGCTATCGGACGCTAGTGTTAGAGAAGAAGGGGTCCAGGAGTCTCGTGCAAGCTCACCGGTAGTTGGGCGGCAGCCCCATCGTGCCCTAGGGTGGCTCTGCCAGTGCCTAGGGTAGGACCTTGTGCCCTATCCCTAGAGTGCCAAGCGCGAACAGCAGACCGGCCATGGTCCATCAAGCGGTTGAGCACTAGGTTAAAGACAAGATGGGAGCAATGGGCTTTTGGTGGAGACTCTAGACTGGCCTATCACATGCCCAGCAATGAGCCACAGGGCACATGGATTAGCATGGATTACATGTCAGGATCGCCTCCATCTTAAGTAGAGTATACACCATTATTTAGATAATAAACTTAATCGGTCATTCTTGTGCACCACTCATATGATGTGACAAACCAACTTTTAACCAGGATCATGTGGATGGAAATAATTATTACAACATACATCAAGTTCGCATCATATTAAAAGTAGTACATTAAGTTTACAACATGTTTTTGTTTTACAATTAGTCATTACACCACATCATCCATAGTACACTAGCGGAAATCTTTACGATAACAATACAAGTTTTAAGATAGATGCATGGGTGCCATTTGCATGTACCTAAGTATCACCACATCCTCTAACAATCCTGATCTTCATACAAGAATTTATAGACAGGGTAGAGACACCTGCAAGACTTAAATAATTACAGGGTACTCAATTGTATTCAACAGGACTTACCCAATATAATACAAGTATTATGCATTTGGTTCATTAGCAAGGATTACAATGAGTTTTTTATAAATGTATTTTTATAGGAATAAAAATGTGATATTAATGACTAAGCAAGCATCACATGGTTAAGCAAATGTAAGCAATTAGCAATTAGCAATTGGAGCTTGACGTTTCACGAGTCATTTCCCATCACTAGTCCATATCTAGAAGCATAAAATTTATTGGTACACATAACCACACCAAAGACAAGGGATATTGCCCATAAGACTCGTTGGTACAATGTTTCAACCTTTCCCATGTCTGGACAAGGCCCACAAATAGTTTGATCAAGGGCCAAGGTACTAGCTTATTCTAGCTACTTGGTGCCACCAGTTGCGCCGACTCCATGGGAAAGCTAGTCACAACGAAGTACTTGTCCTGTCACACCCATATATGACAAGTGGTTTGTACAAGATGTCTTACTACAACAGATACACGGTCCTTAACTAGTCCAACGAGCTACAACATTCAAGACCTCACCCGTCTTGTCATGGTCCAGCCCTTCGCTAGCCCTTGATTCATTCTCATCATCTTGGTCAAGTTTTAGATTATATCTCCAATATATGTTGCTTAGTGGACAAGCATGCCCTCTAAAACCCATCATCACCTCAACTTATACCATCTAAGAAAACTAAGCATGGATTATATATATTAACAAAAGTAAACAAGTTACAAGGCATGGGATCAATTACAAGGATGGAAGTACCATGTTACACCCAATTTAAGGATAAAATTGAATGCATAAATCTTATGTGTGCCCGGAGATCAGTCACACACATAAGCTGACAAATTACAGAAAAGTGTCATCACTGTGCTTATTACATAACGAACTTAATGAACTCAAAGTCTTTACCAAAACAAGCGGAAGGAAAAAATATCTCAAGCGGTAGCTCCGTCACACAGGGACATCAACTGATGAACGGCGATCCTAGTAGTCCTCAGGGAAGTAATCGTTGTTATTGTCTTCTGTTACCCATCCGAGATTTTATCCAAAATAATAAAAAACAACAAGCATAAGTACATCTCGTACTTAACAAGATAACATAGGGTTTACATCTCGTACTTAACAAGATAACATAGGGTTATAAAGCTCAAAAGGCAAGACACTAGTTTATTGTAGTTAGCACTTTTAGTTGTCATCATTTTAGCATTTAATATCATCAGGTTATGCTTAAGCCCCAAATAAACCACATGATCAATAATATGAGCAACATTCATCGTAAATGTCATCATCATAAAGTAAACATTAACATAGTTAACTATTCTGTGAGTTTTTCGGGCCACTAATGATCGTAAGCACGACTGTTATAACAGTTTTTAACACTCTACAGAGGTTGTACATCTTTACCTGTGAGTCGTGATCCCTATAAGCTAGGGTTTGCAAAGCCTATATCACCTCTTCCAAGGAAGTGCGACAAGGTACACTATGAAGCCTTTCAAAGGTTCATCTAACAAGTTAGGGCCGCGAGGTTTCCAACTCCTTTCCGATGGTACATTCCTTCTCGGTTATACACATGAGACCAGAGGTCGTCCTATACGTGTCTCATCAAGCCCCTCTTCTGCCCTTGCAGGGAACCTCTAACCACCTAGAAAAGGTGCTCCTACTGAACTAAAACCAGATCCATGTAGCCCTCATGGTTGTATTGTATGCTCGACTCTTGCCGATAGATAAGTTCTTAGGGAGGGCCAAGAGCATAAAAGCTCCCTCGCCCTATGTCCACGTTGCTATGAAGCAAGGTTTAACGTTCGATTGCACACATCATTATTCATACTTCTGATCATGTATGTTTAAGTTAAACACTAGCAAACTACCCATATGCATATAACCCATAGGCAAACAAGGTATTCAGTGGAAATTATAGGTCAAGCCTTTAGGTTAAAAAATTATACACATGCACATGATATATGAATTAAAAGGTGTATGGGTAACAAGGATAGTCTCATGCTATACTTGCCTTGCTCAGTGAACTCATGTTGATCTTGTTGGTCGTCAAAGAAATGGTCTGGCTCACCAATGAAATGCTCACCATTTGAACTCGATCACATAGCAACATACAAGCATCCATGCCCAACCACGCATAGCAAACAAGTCTATAACTAGAACAGTACATCAACAAAATAAAAATAAGTTGAAAAGTTTATAAAAACAAATCTACATGTTGCTACGACCACACAAACGTTTGGATCACCGAAATCAGATTAAAAGCATGAAAGTTATGACCTAAACAAACTTCTAAAAGAGCTATACTAGAACAGATATAAACGTGAATTTTATTTGTTGTAAACATGCCTAATAGTAGCATCAACGCGTAGATTAAAAAATTATGAAACCAACACAATTTGGATTTAAAATGAGCAAGATATAAGCAAAACTGTGCAGTGGCAATTCTGTAAATAGATATAATTGCATTTAAATTGAAACAGATTTCAATTTGGATTTTAAACCGGTGAAGAATTGTGGGTTCAAATAAATGGAAACTGAGGGGCTCTTTAGCAAAAAGCCTCAGCGAAGGGGTATCTGTCGTTCTCAGCCATCCGATTCAATCTAGACAACCTAGATTAGAACTAAGGGGAGAGAGGGCGGCACTGCCGCCTGGAACAGTGTTAGCGCGGCAGTTGGCCATTGCCGATGGCAAGAAGCTCGGTGGCGCTCACTGGAAAAGGCCATAGAGGCCACGGTTTCATACGGGGAGAGTACCGAGAGAGAGGAAGGCAAGGGGACCTCACCTCAGGTGAAAATGAAGGCTGAGAATGATCGGAGATGGCACACGACAGGCGATGGCAGACAACGGCAATCTGTAACCGAAGGCGACACCCAGTTTAGCATCGGAAGATGAAACACAGAGAACCAACGAGCGCGCTGGCACCCTTACGACACGATGGAGCTCGGGGGAGGGCCCAATTTGATGGTGAGCGGGGCGAACTCGGCAGCGACGCTGCTATCGCAGTGGTGTTGTAGCTCAAGTGTCAGCGCTGGCAGCTAGCAGAAGGGAAAGAGGAGGACGGTGACTGCAACGTCCTCTTTATAAAGGCTCAGGGGCACGTGGGATAGTGCCCCCTGCCTGTGAAAGCGGGGGTGAGGCGACAGGATTGGGGCGGCGCTCGCCCGACTGCGCTGCGCGGTTGGGAAGGATAGACCCGACAGGGGGTCCCACGGGGTAGCGGTTGGGGGCGGATGACAGGTAGGGCTAGCACGTCATCGGAAGAGAGAGTGAGCGTAGGGCTGCTGCGGGACGAGCTGTGACATGGGTCGTCCCGGCTGGCTTGGGCCACAGGGAGAGGAGGGGAGAAAGCGTGTGCAGCCTGCTGAGGGAGGAGGGGAGCAGGCCGAAAGAAGGAAGAGAGTGGGCCTTCGGACCAGATCGAGAGGGAGAGAAATAAAATTCTTTTTATTTTAATTTCTCAACTTTTCAAGTGTTTCCAATTGCATTTTGAATTCTTTTCAAGATTTGATCAAACCACTCAATCCAAAAACAATGCAATAGCATGCACGCATCAACATGTATCTAGCCTAAAGGTTAGTTTTATTTTCCCCAAAATTATTATTTTCCTATGTTTGATGTACACCAAAATTACATAATAAAATTATTTTGATCTATTTTAAAAATAAGAAATTTTTAGGGTGTTACACTCAAGTATGCGAGTATAGGAAATTCTAGTCATATAATAACATAGCAATGCACATACTTAACCTTTAGGCACATTATGCAAACTACAAAACAAGTTAGAAATGCTTAGGTGTCTACCTTTCAAGGGTTAGGGTGGTAGCTCGTTGAAGGATAGCGGTGAGTACAATGACATGCTTTGCAATGATGATATGAACTAGAGTATATGATGCTTTGCAATGATTATAAAATATGGGCAACAATAATATATTATATATGTGTTAAGCGTAGTTGATCAGGTGTTGTTAATGTCATGTCAGACGGTCTAGGTGAGCACCAAACGATCCATGGGAATAGTCCACAGAAAACATCTTGAAAAGTTTCTTAGTGTTAGGTTCCCGGATGGTCCATTAGAGTGGAGGATGGCCTGAGAGTACAATACACGAAAGGGGTACCCTTAGGTTTGAATATTTAATTTTTATCGGCCGGTCCGGTGTATTCTCATGGACGGACCGCGGGAATATCAGGCATGGAGACTAAGTGTTGTCTTTTAGTCAACATTCTCGTGAACTATCCAGTGTTCTCTTGGACGGTATGGTCCGCAAGATCATGTGTTGTGGAGGCTAAGTGTTTGTGCAAACTGAGTTTTCTCGTGAACTGTCTGATGTTCTCTTCGACAGTCTGTGGAACACAATTCATGTGTTCTAAGACTTCAAAAATGAAATCAACCTCTACGATATGTGCCTATGCAAACTATGTATGTGGGGTGTTCCTAGGGTTCCATAGAGCATATCTAGTTAAGTGAATCTAGCTACAATGCATCAATTATTGAAATCTTTATTGGGGTCATTTCCTAGGTGATGAATAACTAAATTTGTCATTTGTGCACAAATTCGGTTTGAGCTTGAGATTCACTCACCAAAGATGTGGGGAAGCTGGATCCACCTCTGCCTCTCTTGGTTACCTTCTTCTTGATTTTTCCTTCAAGCTCCTTGTTGCTTAAGGGGAGAGGGATCCTCCCTCTTCAATGTCCAGCAACTTGTGGACTTCTACTTGTTGATCTCCATGGTCTTTCTTGTTTGGACATGTCCTCCCAATCCCTATTCTCCTCCCTCCTTGCTCCTGGTGGTTTCTAGAGTGAGAGAAATGAACGAGGGAGAGAGAGAGAGAGAGAGAGAGAGAGAGAGAGAGAGAGAATGGTGATGAGAGTGTGAGAGAGTGAGGGAGTGTGAGTGTATCCATGAAATAGAGACATGTGGGGCAACGAGTGCCTACGTTAGGATATCTCACTATTGTTCATGAAGTGATTTGGGGGACAGTTTGGGGAATCATCAGACAGCCCACACAGACATCGAGTTTGTGAAAATTGTTGTTTGTAACCTTCTTCTTGTGGACTATCTAGGAGTGCACCGGACTATCTGCCAGAACAAGGTAGAGCCTAGAAAATTCAATTTAGTGCATGTAAGGAAGATTGACCCCTTAGGCCATTTAGTTTGGATTTTGGTGTTTGATGATCAACATGACCATTTGGACTAATATTATTTGCTAGTGTTTTTGGATATAGTTCAAAGGATGAAAAGTGGACTAGGACTTAGGCAAAGTAGTGATTCAGAGGATCAACACCTCAAGCAAGATATTAGAAGCAATAATGAAGACCTACAAGTACATACAAAAATCTAAGACATAAGATGGAACCAAGACAAATGCGAATATCATGAAGAAACTAGTAAAAAAGTGCACAAGTCCCTAGTGGCACCATGCCCTAAGGGGCATCATACCATAGTCGATCAAAACCCTAGCCATGACGTCAGAAAGAGCATTGGACTAGTAGATAAGTGGCTGTCAAACCATGCACCACTGCTATTCACACGAACTTACGCATCAGACTGAGGCTACAATGCACCATCAAACCAAAGGATCTCAATCTGTTTACTTGTAGAGAGGTTCTAGAGAGGGAGATTAGGCGTAGGACTAGTTCGACAGATGACATCAAAATATATTCCACAGAGGCTCCCAACGGTCGACAATGACTAGCTACGAGATAGGACATCAGATTGTCCAATGACCCCCCCCCCCATTGGATGGTTAGATGGTTGCGCATAAAGCCTGTGCAGGGTCCAATGGCTACATTTGAAGTTGGGCTATAAATACCCCCTTGGATAACCAAATGAGTGGGTGTAGAGCTTAAGGAAGATGACGTGAGTTGAGGCTCATCTTTAGTTACTCTAGTCACCCAAGTGCTTAGTGATATACTCAATGATTAGCGTAGGTGGTTTGCGAAGTGCTTAGGTTAGTGTCACCACATTAGCGCTGGTTCTAGTTACAAATCAAGCTAGTTTATTCAATTCTAGTGACATAGCTAAGCTCTTACCTTCGAGACTAAAACTATGTAGGTTGTTGATCGCCATAGGTTTGCAAAAACTCTAGTCAGAGTAGTATTATAAGGTCTCCTTTGTATTTAACCTTTTTGTCTAGTCTTTATGAGTTTGTACAATTTTAAATTAGACTATTCATCCCCTCTAGCCATTTAAAGATCATTTCAACAACGTACCTACAAATAAACCGGTGAAGCTCCAGGCATCACCACAATGCGGCACTATCTAGAAAGACAGTGCTACCATACAACATCTAATCTTCATCAACTAAGGCCCTCAAGACCTCAAATTGGTGAAGCCAGTTCGTCCATACCATCTAATGCAACAACTATAGAGGCACTAATGCGATCCTTAAACTTTGGTCTACCATCTACTCAGTATTCCTCTTTTATGTAACATATGTGATCATGTTCAGGCTACACCTATGATCTTGTATGAGTAAAACTTTTGTTTAGCCTAACTTACTTGAGATTAGGTGAAATTTGTCTGTACTAAAATCCAAAAATTCTTCGGTAGCAATATCCAAGGAAATAAAATTATTATATCTACTAAAAATATTCGCCACAAGTCACACTTGAATAAAGATAAAAAATAATAATATTAATGAGTATGGTACGGGTTGAACCATATGAGGCGGCTAATTTTTCCCCAGAAGTATATGAGACAAAACATTATTTATTTTAATATATTTTGCCATGCATTGCAACATTGCAAGAAAGACACTAGAGCGTTACTTCCCTAATGGCATCCAAGGCAACTCCCTCCTCTATTTAAATGACATCGATAGGAACAAGACAAACACCTCAACAATAGCCGAGTTAACGCATCCTTGGCAGCAAAATCCTTCTTGGGCTTTGTAATTTTGTTGCTCTGAGTAATGAAATTCGGCCTAGGTCAGATTGGAAAAAAAAAAATCCTTCTTGGGCTAACAGATTTTCTACGGATCTAGGATTAATTACCCATACCAGGTATGTTTCTTAGATTGAACAAGTTGTGATCTATATATTTCTTATGCAAATTCTATTATGTGCGACACCTGCATGCCCGCTCCTGATGACACTCGCACTGGAGAGGAAGAAGGTGAGGAGGTCACCAATGGTAGGGTTCCAGTGGGTTTAGGATTTTCCCAGATGGCCTTAGAAAAGGAGTATTGGGTGGAGGCAGCCACGACATGGTGGTGGCGGCGGGAGAGATGGCGGCGGGGCGGGACACAGTGGGAGATGGTAGTTGGACGGGGTTGTGCTCGCTAGCGAGCTGTTGTGATTAGGGTGGGCACGGTTGAGGGGCGGGGGCAGGTTGCGGGTGGCGGTCAGAAAATATAGAAACCGAAAAGATTCATGCAATTTGCAATACAAGCAGGCCCTGAGAGGTAAGAAAACTCTTTAACGGCTCGTAGGGAGCAGGCCCACCTGTAGTGTCACGCCGTCAGTCAATCCTGTGACAACAAGGAAAGTATCTGTCCAATTTAATCCCGACCTATGCAAGGCAGAGGAGAGGAGAGAGGCCAGTGAGTTAATATGAGAGATAACGGGAGCAGAGTTGAGTAGAGCAATGAAATGAAGTGCATGCAAACAAGCAAAGCAATGAGTACAGCACCCCGTCCCTCTCTCTGATTGATTTTCTCTCTCTCCTATGCCCGTCCTGTGTGATTCCTCTTTTGTCCCGTCCCCAGCTTTCCCCTTCCTCGCAGCATAGGCTCGCTCCCCCCTCTAAAACCCCTCTGCCTCCACTGTAAATCTTTGGAAAACTGTTTTTTTTTTTTACAGCAACAATTCGCTGTTTCCGTTACCGCACCCTCCATAAATCCAGCGCCTTCCTGGCTGGCTTCATTCATAGATCTAAGAGCATTTTGCAGCATTCAATAACATTCTCGGAAGGGATTTCTCCCTTGCTGCTTCTGCGGATTTCTCCGAGAATTGTCAGCGGGATTTGGTGAGCATTTTGTGCGGTGTTTTTCATGATTTCTTTGTTTGGCATGCGTTGGTGAATTCCTCAGCGTTGAAGATTTTGGGCCACCTCTGGACCTCTGGAGTGTTTAGTCCTTGATCATTCTCTAAACATTGTTTTTTTCCAGTTTTAGTTTCCAAGTTTAGAGGGACATTGGTACTGTTTTGCAACCCTTCCAGATTGTTGCACATCTGAAAGTTTGCACACCTTTGTGGGAAAAGAATGACGCTTTATTTTTCTGGAGAATGAATTCCTGCGGTATCTGATGCTGTAGGACCATAAAGCTCACTAAAGCTTGCAACTTTACTGCTGTCCTACCTCTACCTCACTAAACTGCCATATGGAATAAAAACACTGATGCTGTTTTTTTCCCCCTGCATGGTTGGTATTGATCGTCGTAGGCAAAGCAGAGGAAGACCCTCCCATGGAGATGACTGACATGAAACCAGAGGAGATGAGCCACCCTCCCATGGATCAGCTGCTGGGAATGGAGTATTGCATAGACTCCAACCCGTCCTGGGGTAAGTACTCAGGCACCTAGGCTTGTATGATTCATTCGTCTAGCTATGTTGTGTCTTTGTGGTAGTAAATATGGGTGTCTCTCTGATGGCGCAGGAGGGGCTGTTTTGCTGGGCTTCCAGCATTTCATCCTTTGCTTGGGGACGGCAGTGATGATTCCCACCTTGCTGATTCCCCTCATGGGAGGAAATGCCGTAAGAGTCCTTTCATTATTCAGCTTTGTTGTTGCTAATAGGTGATGCCATATCTGACTGCTCTGTGCCATATTGGTGTTTATCTTGAAAAAAAAATTAGAATTCAAATGTTAGAAGTAATTCTAGATTATCCATGTCATTTAAGCACAGAAAGTTATGTCTTTGATATCATCAGTTCCAGTGTAAATGTGTAATAAGGTTGATGGTACTGGTCAAGTTATTTGATTTCATATATATTTTGATACTACATATCTGATATAGTATTTGATGTTATTGAATTAATAACCTGGATGCTTAAAACTAATATATCTTCTGTTCCATCTAGTGCCTCACTTGCATGTATCCAGAATTCATCTTTTTGGATGATGGATCTTTTCATGTACTGTTTGTCACTGATAGACTCCATCCTGATCGGTACATTATTGCCTGCTTGTTTGCGTCCAGCATGACAAGGCAAAGGTGGTACAGACAGTGCTGCTTGTGACTGGGATAAATACAATGCTCCAAACTCTGTTTGGAACTCGTCTGCCCACCGTCATTGGTGGGTCTTATGCATTCCTAATCCCGGTCATATCAATAATCAGTGACCCCTCACTGATGCAAATTGCTGATGATCATACAGTAAGTGTGCAATGATCATTGTGCTTTTAACTAGTTAGTATATTAGAAGTCATCTCAGTGCCACAACTCACATGTTTTCTCTTATTGCAGAGGTTCAAAATGACCATGAGAGCCATACAGGGGGCCCTAATAATATCATCCTGCATTCAGATAATACTTGGATACAGCCAATTGTGGGGGGTATGCTCCAGGTACAGACGAGTCACGCAATTGTTGTATCATGTCAACTAATGTTTAAACACTTGCTTGCCCCTATCATAATACTATTATTTTGTCATCTTAGATGTATGGCCAAGTGGCCATTAACCTGACCACTGGTTCGGTTACTTGTGTTGCAACTTTTCCATACAAGGTGTATTTCTAACAGTCATTGTTTCTCTACATATGTAACTTTTGGCTTGATATATGTGTTGACAACAAGGTCATATGATCGATCAATTGGTTATTTCTTTGTTTATTCTTTGTACTAGCAACGGGCCCTTTGATAATCTACTTTGGGTTCGGTTTCACATTCAGGAAAAGGAAATATGCCGATATGATAATCAATGGGTGAAATTAGCCAAAAGCAATGTGTCATGGCTGCTACCTTTGAATTGATGATAGGAATCGTAAGATGTTTTGATGACCCTGTTGCAGGTTCTTCAGCCCACTTGGGATGGTTCCAGTTATTGCATTGGCAGGGCTTGGTCTTTTCGAGAGAGGATTCCCAGTGGTAAAGCTCAACTAATAATTTGCTCTTATCATTATCAATAATACGTGGCTTCTACTGTCAGAATATATGTTTCTTACATGGGGGCTTTAGAGAAGTTCATTTAAATCATATTAATTCAGTTACTATGAAGGACTGTAGCATAAATGTGCATTATAGTAGTGTATATCAGTATTCTTCCGAGAGGCTAATTAGTTGATTTGATGATCTTAGATTGGAACATGTGTGGAGATTGGTCTTCCGATGCTTGTGCTGTTTGTGGCACTTTCCCAATATCTGAAGCACGTACAAGTGTTCCATTTTCCGATATTGGAAAGGTTCTCGGTGCTCATCTCCATCGCACTTGTCTGGCTATATGCCCACATCCTCACTGTGAGTGGGGCATACAAACATAGTTCGCAGGTCACCCAGCTCAACTGCCGAACTGACCGTGCCAACCTCATCACAACCATGCCGTGGTCTGTAGATTGATGCTTCAACCACTGCTTTATTTTCATCTCATTCTTTCACACTTATGGAATGAACTTGTTTGATCTCCTCAGGTTTAATGTTCCATACCCACTGCAATGGGGTCCCCCGACTTTCAGCGCAGATCATTCATTCGGCATGATGGCTGCTGTGGTGGTGTCCTTGATAGAGGTAAGGGCATCTCCAAGGAACCGCCTTAAAACACTTCCCCATCTGTTTTCTCTCCTCATTGTACAAAACAGCAATCTAATAGCACTCATCTGTGCACCCATCTCCCCCATCTCTCTCAAATTTGGGGGAGGTTTGTGTGTTTTAAAAAGTATGACTTGTGAAAATTCAAATTATACATCTAAAAATTTAAATTTGAAATGTTGTTAAATGCTATGTGACTGAATATTTACATTCAAGTTATTGTGATGCCAAAGGAGACCTGAACTATAGTATAGAGTTGTTATAGAATGTAAGAGAAAAGAAAAGATGGGGCATGAGAAAAACTAGTGATACCACTCCCCCAGCCCTCAAATGCACAGATAGAAATAACAGATGGGGCAAATGGTTCTAGGCGCCAAAACATCTCATTACTCCATGTGATCTCTAGCAGCATAGACAATGCAGTTACTTGACATCATGCTGAACTGATTTGTCTGACTATTTTGAGCATTGCAGTCTACCGGAGCATTTAAGGCTGCTGCCCGGTTGGCAAGTGCGACTCCCCCACCACCATTTGTCCTGAGCAGGGGAATTGGATGGCTGGTCAGTTCTTGTCATACACTAAGAAACATTGAGATAATATCTTGTTTGTGACTCGTCTATGAGAAGATTAATGTTTATTTTCTCTGTCTTCTGAAATGTGAAAAATCAGGGAATCGGGCTGCTATTAGATGGGCTATTTGGTACTGCCAGCGGCTCTACTGTCTCTGTGTAAGTGTGTCTGTTTATTTGTCACAACAAGTTTGCATCAAGATCCTTGTCCAGTGCCATGCCATGCCTGACATCGTGTATATTACTTTGCCTAACAGGGAGAACGTTGGTCTCCTAGGATCAACCAGGATTGGTAGCAGAAGAGTCATTCAGATCTCCGCTGGTTTCATGATCTTCTTCTCCATCCTAGGTGAAACATTATTGACAGTGCAGTCAATAAAATGACACTGAACCAATCTTTCTCTGGTTCTGAACTCATTTTATGGTTTCAGGGAAATTCGGCGCGCTGTTCGCCTCAATTCCATTCACACTGTTTGCTGCTATATACTGTGTGTTGTTTGGCTATGTCGGTACGTAATATTCCAATGTCAAAAGAAAAATATCTCTGTTATCCATTGTTCTCTCCATAATCTGTGATTGGGTTTTTTTATTTCGCCAGACAGTGAGCTCTCTAAGCGCTGTCTTGTTTTGGTGTTTTCAGGTGCTGTGGGGCTCTCCTTTATGCAGTTCACCAACATGAACTCGATGCGCAGCCTCTTCATTATCGGCGTGTCACTGTTCCTTGGCATCTCCATCCCGGAGTACTTCTTCCGGTTTACAATGGGCTATCAGCACGGACCGTCACACACTAGAGCTGGATGGGTATATAGCCCTCGTCCTGCTCTCCGAAACTTGCTGCCTGTCAGCTGAAAACTTGCTTGACTTCTGAACTCAACCTAACATTTTCTGTGCAATATGCAGTTCAATGACCTTATCAACACCATCTTCTCCTCACCCCCGACCGTCGGGTTCATCATTTCGGTGGTCCTAGACAACACGCTGGATGTCAGGAACAGAGCCAAGGACCGTGGGATGCCTTGGTGGGCTAGGTTCAGAACATTTCGCGGGGACAGCCGGAACGAGGAGTTCTACAATCTGCCGTTCAATCTCAACCGGTTCTTCCCACCATCCTAAGCTGAGCTGAGCTTGATGACTGATTGAGCAGTAGGCTTTTAATGCAATTGAAGCCAGCCGCAGCCGTAGACACTAATCCAATCATCATTGTAATTGTAAGTTTGGCTTCCAAGAGATTAGATCGAGGAGATTTAGGACTAGGTGTAGAACTATAGAAAAGAAACGCTGGGCACTTACCAACAAGAAAGCAAGGATTTGTTGTCTGTGTTGGGAGCCTCCTGCGTTACTGGAGCGGTAGTACATGCTTCAGTTTGTTGTTGGAGATGACTGATGAGCAATGAGAATCAATTACTTGAGGTCACTTTCTTGCTCTTGTGTTAATTTATTAAAACACATTTATTAAAAAAACATTAATACATGAAGAAACAAAAACACATTTTATAACTCCTAAATAGAAAGCACATGGAGAACCCTTGAGTAAGAATTTTTGGACGACTATGCTCCAAGTATTACTAGTTTGTGCTGGGCTCATTTAGCAGCTATCTAAACATGAAAACATGGGTTATGGGTAGAAGGTGTTGAACGAAACATGTTTTAGAACAGGAGAAAGTGAGATGGACTACTTTTTACATGGTGAAAGGTATTACTGATATGTTTCTGTGACTAGAGAAAAAAAATGTATTAGTCAGCCACGGTCACAAGATCAATAAAAAACCCTGGGCAGAAGATTAATAAAAAATTTAAAAATTAAACCTTGGGCGCAGAAGATTTGAAAAAAAAAAGAAAATAAAAAATATTGGGCAGAAGATTAATAAAAAAATATCACCCGTCCCAGTCACAAGATCAATAAAAATAAAAAAAACTGAGCAGAAGATTAATAAAAAAATAAAAAATAAAACCTTGGGTGGAGAAGATTGATAAAAAACAAAAGAAAAGAAAAAATATTGGGAAGAAGATTAATAAAAAATAAAAAATATCACATTGGGTAGAAGATTAATAAAAAACCCAAAAAAATATTGGAAAACAAAAAATGAGAAAAAACATCCGACCCGCCGGATTCGAACCAACGACCTAATCACCCGTCCCAGTCACAAGATAAATAAAAAAAACTGAGCAGAAGATTAATAAAAAAATTAAAAAATAAAACATTGGGTGCAGAAGATTGATAAAAAACAAAAGAAAAGAAAAATATTGGGAAGAAGATTAATAAAAAATAAAAAATATTACCCTGGGTAGAAGATTAATAAAAAAAACCCAAAAAAATATTGGAAAACAAAAAAAAAAAGAAAAAACATCCGACCTGCCGGATTCGAACCAGCGACCTAAGGATTTATCTGCACACACTACAGTCCTCCGCTCTACCAACTGAGCTAAGGTCTGTTGTTGAAGTATTATCCAACTTACTTAACTTAATCAAAAAGTTCCATGTCCAGCTTTTCCAGAACCGCAGTAAATAGCTACTACTTTTTGTTGTCCAGGCGTTGGGCAACCGGCCATGTGCGTATCCAATAGTATGTGCCGTACAACTGTTTTTTTAATTGCTAGTACTTTGTACCACTTTTGCCTCTGCAAGGAAAATGATCAAATGTGAAAAAGGCTCAGGGCCCAAAACCCAAACTACCCTTGTCACAATTCACAACGGCTAGAAAAAGGCATCCAACGTTCACATCTATCACAGCTCATAAAAAGATCAGCTAAATTTGTTAGACTACCCACAGTGTATTGAATACTAAAAAAATATATGTACTCTATTTTTAATTATAAATTGCATGAATTTTTTATGTATTGATTTTGCTATGTATCTAGATATATTATGATATTTTGATATATAGCAAAGTAGATATATCAAATAAAAAGTCAAAACGACTTATAATTTAGCTACTACCATAAGAATCAATAGCTGGTTTGAGTTATCAAAAGAATGTTGTGTTTGAAAAATACTGTTTTATTTGGCCTTGCATCGAGAAATAAGGACTATCCAGGTCATGTGTTTTTTCTGTTTGAGCATCGATACACACAGTGTCTATCTCGATGCTTTGTTACTCTCTTTCATTTTCCGACATTGGTAAAAAGGCACACTGCGGGTAGTTTTAGGAAAGCTTAGGGTCTGATTCAAATCAGATCCCCATGAAATCAAATACGGATAGCACTATTTACCATATTTTAATTCGAATACATATACAAATACAGATATTATCAGTATCTCGATGCTTTGTTACTCTCTTTCATTTTCCGACATTAGTAAAAAGGCACACTGCGGGTAGTTTTAGGAAAGCTTAGGGTTGGATTCAAATCAGATCCCCATGAAATCAAATACGGATAGCACTATTTACCATATTTTAATTCGAATACATATACAAATACAGATATTATCAGATACGGATACAAAATGGATGTCTCGAATTCACATTCACATTTGGACATCTACTAGATTTTAACAATAATATGTATCTATTTGTTTGTCCATAGTATTAGTAGAATAACATGTAGAGAATATAGCTCGCGAGAACCCGCAAGCACGACCGACTCGGGGGTGCCTCGAGCAACCACCACCGGGAGTCCCGTCTCACACCGGCCCCCTAGCTGCCGCTACCGCACACTACCTTGTGGCGGCGGCGGTCGGTTGCGGACGACTAAAAAGGCCCTATTCCCTTCACCCCTCCTCTGAGCTCGATTTTTCGGCTACAAGGACGGCCACCGACGAGCAACGAGTGCCGGATCCACAGTCCCTAGGCACAGATCCGGTGTCCTCGAACGTTGATCTGGCGTGTGGTGGGCGTGCGGCCGCCGTGCCTGGCGGCGGCGCTAGTGAACAAGCCGGTTGTAACGTCCCGCCTCCACGCGGCCGGGCCCACTTACATATGGCAGCTTTTCTAGGACATAGACTTCCCTCACAGACCAACACCAGTCTTTTCTACGCACTTTGTCCTCACTCGTGCGCACCCGAGAAGAACTTCCCAGTCGGTCACCCATCCCTAAATTTCTCTAGGCCAAGCACGCTTAACTTTAGAGTTCTTTGGAGACGGGCTTCCGAAAAAGAAGTTGCAACTTGTTGGTATGAGTATCCTATTATTCCTATTAAGCCTTAGGCCGGGATGTTACATCCTCACCCCCTTAAGAGATCGACGTCCTCGTCGATCAATCCCAAGCCAGGAACGTCCTCTCTTGGCCACGTCCGTGTGTCCAGTGCCAGCACATGTGCCATGCTGTGTGACCACTCCGGGTCCACACCAGCCATGACCACCATGTCTGAGCAACTGCCGGGTCCACACCAGCCATGACCACCATGTCTGAGCAACTGCGACACACGCGCCCGTGAAACCACGAGAGTCGGCTCCGATACCATTCTGTAACGTCCCGCCTCCACGCGGCCGGGCCCACTTACATATGGCAGCTTTTCTAGGACATAGACTTCCCTCACAGACCAACACCAGTCTTTTCTGCGCACTTTGTCCTCACTCGTGCGCACCCGAGAAGAACTTCCCGGTCGGTCACCCATCCCTAAATTTCTCCAGGCCAAGCACGCTTAACTTTAGAGTTCTTTGGAGACGGGCTTCCGAAAAAGAAGTTGCAACTTGTTGGTATGAGTATCCTATTATTCCTATTAAGCATTAGGCCGGGATGTTACACCGGTAGGCTAGCAGAGCTGTAGCCAGGAGCAAGAATGCCATGTTCGGGTCCTCCAGGCTCGGATCTGGCGACCCCCGCCTCGATTCAGTGGGGGGCTCGCGGCTAGCTGGTGCCCCGACATGACGGTCAGGCGACCTCGCCCTGCGTAGGCTATGGCGGCCCAGATCCGGCACGTGGTGGCCTGGGTGGCCAGCCAGCCCTCGCTGGCAGCTGGCACTACGTCCAGGCCATTGCTGGAGAGCTTTGGCTGGTCATGGCCCTAGCTGCCCAAGCCATGGCCGGCTGCGGCCTCTTGCCTGGCTGCTGGCAGGGGCCTGGCTGGCCGCTCTCGACAGGGTTGTGGCTGCCCTGGGCCCTGGCTGGCCAAGCCATAGCCGACCATGGCCTCTGGTCGGGCTGCTGGTTGGGGCCTCTGTTGGACGGCCGTGGCCGGCCAAAAGGCAGGTCGACATGCCAGCTTAGCTACGGGCTGCTGGCAGCTGGTGGCACTACAAGAGATGCGTGGCTTTTTGACGTTTTTAGTATGACGAAAGGTCATAACGTCACTACATTATCCGATTTATGACATATATTGTAAGATTTATGACATTATGTCTTAACAACTTCAATTTTGTGACAATAATTCCATACATTATGACATATATAAATGTCACATGATCATTTGTGACGCTGGCTTTTTGACATTTAGATTTTGTCAACTGGATGTCATAAAATCTAAATGTCAAAAAGCTAGCGTCACAAATGATCATGTGACGTTTATATATGTTATAATGTATGAAATTATTGTCACAAAATTGAAGTTTCTAAGACATAATGTCATAAATCTTATAATATATGTCATAAATCGTATAATATAGTGACGTTATGACCTTTTGTCATACTAAAAACATCAAAAAGTCACGCATTTCTTGTAGTGTGGGCTCAATTACAGACATCGCTACTGCTGCAGTTGTCGTAGTTTTGCCATCGCCGTCACCTAAACTCTGAGTTGATGGGCTACAGTCCATGGGTATGAGGAAATTAGGTGAAAGTCATGCACAACCTATCTATACAACTGACAGCGACGCCATCTGGTGCCATCTACCTCCTTGGAGGCATCAGTTTATCCCCCTCACCCAACTGTAGCATGTCGCTCCCTCCTGGTGAAAACCTAGCTCTGGTTATCTGGAGCCAGTGATGATGGTGTCAACATCGCCGCGTACCTCTGGAGGACGCCACTATGAAGGGCACAACTCGGGACGTCGATGGTGGCGTTCATGGGCGTCACTTTTCTTCTCGAAGGCGTTGATGCAAGCACATCGGCTCTTGTCCTCGCCTGGCTTCGTTTGTATCCTTGTGGTTTCTTGCCCCTGCTCCCCTCTTGGGTGAGATTGGTCCTAGTTGATTTTTGTCGATGCTTCAACGAGTGTCCTCCTTTGGCGCCTCTGCTCCGTCAGCGCTCTCCTTGATGGTGCCAGAAAATCTTATGTCAGGTGGTGTTTTCACCATTGTCGCCATTCTCCTCTAAGGTTTCCTCCCATGGACGGGGTTGAATGGTGGTACGTGGGCCCAGATGTGATGTGTGTCTCACCATCAGCTTCAAGGGAGGTCGTTGTGTCCGGTGATCCTGGGCTTGCGTGTCCGCCACCACTCTTAGTCCTCATTCCACTGCTGGCCCTCAGATGGAAAGCGGTAGTACGTGGAGCGACATAGCTACGAGGAGTGGTGCAGGGCACAATGGCCATGGTGAAACCGACGAGTATGCTGTTTAGCGGTCACACAAATCGACAATCGGTTGGCGTCTTTCAACTTGTGCCTAGGCTTACCATTGAGTTTGTTTGAGTGTTGTTGTTTTTTATTGTTGTTTTTTGTTGTGTTGTGTTGTGTTGTAACTCTTTGCTCTTCCTCTATGTCTTGTACCTCTTAGACGTTAAGGGTCATCCCTGTTAGGTGCTTTGCACCCTTCCACCTCCGAGCTAGCTCGACATTTGTGGAATAAATATTTAGATGAGAACTTTTTGTCCCCCCTGTTATGCTCAAAAACATGTATAGAATATGATTATATAAAACTTGTAGATAACGACAACTCATAAAATAACATATATAATAAATATTTCAATAATTAAATAATAAAAAGCTAATAGCACTATAAATAATATTTATTAATAAATAGTTTAAAATATATATAAATGATTTCAACAATATATGAATAACTAAAGTACCTAAAATTAATATGATTAGCCATATTAAAATTAAGCTCTATATAGTATTAATATTAATAAAATTAATATAATGTTATTAGCCATAAGATAAGTTCTAAATAGTTTAAATGATGCATCTCATTTGTTATATTACAGTTGGTATTATTTACATTACTAATTAGTCATAGACATAAGTTTTAGATGACTTTACATGGTACTTTGTTATTCGTGGAAATAGATAATATCAGATATTTTATATTTTTTGAATATAGATGTGGAATTAGATAGAGAAAAATTTATAGAAAATAAATATGAATACTACTTAGTATCAATATTAAAATTGAATATGAATATAAATATCTATATTGACACTAAAACAAATATTAATATTGCATCTTTTAGATATTTTAACATCTACATCTATCTGTAGGAAGACTTTCCAAATGGTACAAAACTGTCCTCACAATAGGTCAATTCTTCCAGCCTTTGTCTGGTTTCAATCGTTTCCATATATTAATGGCAGAATAAATAGGCGACACAATTAGTCAATTACACAGGAGCCACAAATTACCGGCCTTTGTCTCTTGACATAATTGTACTGGCCATCCACGAGACAAAGGCCCAGTTCATTTGAACTTATCGGCGCTTTTAGCCATGGTACAATATTTTTTTGCACATAATATCAGCCGCTATCACACTATTCAATAAGTACTCCCAAAGAGGCTCGCAGGACTGTTGTTTATACATCCTTCACATTGTTCAATAAATATTGCCAAATAGGCCCAAAGGCATGTTGTTTATACAATCTCCCAGGCTTCCAACACAATTGCTTCCATGTAAACACTCTTGTTTGTCCTGAGGTTTTTGAACTACTTCTCTATCATAGTTTGTCGAAGTGAGGCAACTCTCGAAGCAGTTGAACCTTTTTGTGTTAGTGTTGTCATTCATTCTTCAATCTAAAAAATAGAGTTTCAGAGATAATATAACATGATAAGATATACAGATATAAGTTTTACACAACTATTAAGAATCAGAAACAAATCTTCAGTATATTCAAATTCTCATCTTATAACTACATCAAACCAACTATTTATAGTGGCATCCTTAATATCTTGTGAGCACTTGGTAACTTATCAATGAAGGTTGAATTGAGAACATCAATGGGGATAGAAAGTGACAAGTGCACAACTGCAACTGTAAGACAAATGGTTGTATGGCCGGTCACATCCATATCATAGATGGAAAAGAGAGACATAAATACAATCTCCCAAAATAAAAATAAAGGACCGAAAAGAGCGACCAGAGCGGGGTGAATGAGAGCCTCAAATTCTTTTTTCAAGAATGGATGGTCGTCCCAAACTCGAACCCCAAAAGCAAGACAAGCTTCGGTAATGTCCACGACCCTATTGATGGGGTGGAAGTTCCCAAAGAACACAGGGGCACTACAAGAGCTAAAGATCCCAACGCAAAAGCCGGAACACAAATCGGAAACCCACTAAAGAAACTACGGACCAAAACACACAGAACCAGTACTGACCGAACTCTGAGTGTGTCCGGTCAGTAGGGATCGAACATGTCTGGTCCAGTAAAAACCTTATTGGAACCTCTATGTTCATAACCGGACTCGGCACAGGGAGCATCTAGTCACAGCAGTGCAGCGTCCGGTCGGAGTCACTAGATGAACAATGGATACCCAGCGTCCGGTCAGAAGAGAAGCTCTCTGGAACTGACCGAACTCTCAAGGCCAGTGTCGGGTCGCTATTTGATCGATGCGTCCGGTTAGGTCAGCACGTTCTCGTCAGCACGACATTCATCGACCGGACTCACCGGTCAGCGTCCGGTCATCCCGAAACAATATTGTTCATCTGCCGATTCGACCCGATCTCCCTCAAATTGAAAGCACTAAGGCCCAAACTTTGTGAGGGGAGTCAAAAGCAAGTTAGTGAGCTACTCCTACGAGATCATGGCTCGAACATAACTGCAAATCGGTGAATCAAAGAAATTCATGGAGAAAAGGAAGAACACGACCCAAACACGAAATTTGCCCGATCTGTGTGCTCGCAAGGAATTAGAGAAAACTCTTCGGTGGAAAGATGACTCTTGCGGAGCACTACAAGATGATTCAAATGGATTTTTAAGTCATCTCTCGAAACAAGAAATCTTGTGAAAGAGCAAACGAGGGGAAGAAGAAACGCGAAGAACACAAAACACGAATCAAAAAGATTTCAGCCAAAGCCCCCGAGAAGACAAGGAGATTATAGTAAATTCAAAATACACAGAGGAATTATGCCGTCTTTGCAGATCGCAAGCAGCTACTGAAAGAGAAGCCCTAACAGATAAAAGCTAGAGGCTGGAGAATGAAATGCTGCGAGGATAGGGAGGATGAGAGGCTTCATCCCTTATTTATAGCCTATTACATATTGTCCCTTCTACCCTTAGATACAAGAGCAAACTAGCTAACCCTAGGGGTATTCTAGTCCAACTCTGTCAGGTCTTCATCTGACGGCCACGCGCCTTCTCATTCTTCGCTTCGCCTCGACTCAAGCTCCAGGATGCCGCCACGTGTCGCCCCGATGACCGTCGCGCCTTCTCACCGCTAGCTTCGCCTCGACGCAAGCCTCACGGTGCCACCACACGTCATCTTGTTTCGCGTAGCAACCTCCATCAGGTTTTGAGGCCCAAACCGACAAACCCGTCAGTCTAGGTTTTGAGACCCAAACCTGGAAACCGTCCACCCCGAGTTTTGAGGCCCAAACTCGAAAACCGTAGCTGGTAGTTTTCTGAGGCTCAACTACCAAACCCACGCCGTAGACGGAGCGTGGGTCTCACACCCCGGCCACCGACACCGATGTCGAAGCATGTTCGGCCTCTGCCGAGCACAACACCTTCGCCTTCCTCGTTGACTCGTCCGACGACACTTGCCTCGTGCAAGTCCGTGTCCGGCCTCCGTCAAGTGCTATGACGCCATCGTCTTCCGTTTTGACTTGGCCGGTGCAGTCACACATCTCATGTGCTCTTGCTTGCTGAAGCCAAGTGCCAACTACCGCAGCTAGTCCTCCGACCCTCCGGTCCATCGGTTCAAGCCTCACGTTCGCCCTTCGTCACTCCCGGTCCATCGGCACGACACGTCTCTATTTGACCTTCACCTCGCCATCGACCACTGCCTCTGAGCTCAACACCTGCACAACAACACAACCAAGAGACATGTTGCCACTTATCCCTACTGGTGAGCTTGTTGATCAATCACTCATCACAAAGGGTCGAACCACAAGGGCACATATCAACCTTGTGTTTGCAAAATATGTAGATGTCATTATTTGGCCAACAAATTTATAGATCAACCAAATCACGAAGTTTTTTTGGCTTTTGATGAAAGACATGTTGAGCATGAGAAATATTCTATGACTATATGGAGGGAACTAAAACCACAGAACACTTATTCCTAACCAGTCCTTTTGCAAGATCATGTTGGAACTTGTTAAATGTTACTATATACCCTCATGCATAAAATTTTCAAGGATTATCACAATAATCAAAGACCAGGTTTAATCCTAATTCTTCATGAATATGATAATTCTAATGTGCTCAATAATTTGGACAAAAAGGAATGATCTAATCTTCAAAGGAGTTCATCCTTCCATTCAAGATTGCAGCGCTTTTCTCTACAAAGAAATCTCTTTGCTGAAGTTGAGAGTGATAAGCCTTCTCGGCTACTTTTGACTTATTATGGATCCAAAAATTTGTTGTAATATACCTTTTAGCTTTCAGTTTTTATTCCTTTTTGTTTCTTGAACTCTGTCATGTGAGGTTAACTTTTGCTCATTTTTAATTCTATGGCCAAGCCTATCCTAAAAGAAATATAGCAAGAGAAACCTAGGTTAAAAACTTAAAATGTGAAATGAATGGATTTATTTAAACACATGGCTTAAATCTAATTCTCATAAAAACTGCTTAAACACTAAAGTACATTTTTATTTTTTGAAAAGAAAGGATTTTATTAATTCACAATCATTACATCTAGTTGATAGAACAACTCCGAATCCACTTTCAACCTCTGTAGAAAGCACACAACCTAAACCAAACAACTACCAATCGTGATACTAGATCGCCACCTATGTGACTAGGAGAAATGACCATTTGCGCCAATTGTTGGTGCCACCACAACTGAAGCCTATGAAGTATGCTTCTGAAAGATAGCCCAGTATGAAGCGAATGGATAATCAAAGACACAACCAATATAGGGAAATAACAATGTTTTCTTTTCAAACACCAAACCATTCCTACATAACCAAAGTGACAGACAACTAGCTGCCACCTCGGCAGAATTAAATGTTTTATAAAATCCTCCCAAATGCCTGAATCCAACTTTCAAACATATGCAAAATACTACAAGGTTGAGAAAGACCAAATGCAACCATAAATATTCGAGCATTTGGGGCTGCATAAATACTACTCCCTTTGTTTTAAATTATAAGTTTTTATAACCTTTTTAGAGAGTTAAAGCACAAAATTTCTATAAAATAATAATATTTATGATACTAAATAAATATCATTAGATGCTTCATGTATTATATTTTCATAGTATATCTTGATGTCATAAGTCTCCGTAATTCTCTTTACAATTATAATTAAATTTAAAATACTTTAACTCTCTAAGAAAGTTAAAATGATTGATAATTTAGGATCGGGAGTATGATTTTGCAATCAAGAAATGATACATTTCCATTTGCTTTTGGAGTTCTTCAGCCATGGAGCTGCCCGAATCCAGTTGTCGTCAGTCCTCACCACCAGATACCGAAACCGTAGCAAAGCGAAGCAAGGCAAGTTTCGAAGGGCCCTGTGCCGCGGCCCCATATCGTATGGGCCCCACCGCTCATACTCTCAGACCGATCCGACCCAAAGCCAAACCCGATTCCCCTCGTTTCTTACCGCGCCACCGCTTTTCCTCGTCGCCGCCGCCGCGTCGGCAGCGGCGATGGCGTCGTCGTCGTCGCGGCCGCTGCTCCGCCGCCTCGCAGAACTGGCCAGAGGCCGCGTCCGCGCCAACCACCGCATGCTCTCATCCGCCTCCTCGTCCACCGCCGCCATCGAGAGGGCTTCGCAGTCGCCGGCGGAGGCCCAGGCCGTGCGCATGACGGAGGGTTGCGTGCGGGTACGTACATCCCTCCTATACTAGTAGGTCGTTCCGCTGCATTTTTTCCAAATCTGTAGGCTATCTAGTTTTTTTTTTCCTATTTTCGTTGGGATTAACATTGGGGTAGCAATCAGCAATTTTAGAGAGGGTTTCGTCTTCCTAGTAGTCTCTAGCCTCGTATGGAGTACATATTTTTTTTTGTGCTAGCTTTAATTGGTTCCGATTGGGTAAGCTAGAAATACTTAAGGTTTATAGTTCTGAATGAATCCAACATAAGAAAATTGTTTTGGGTCATGCTGAATTGTATCCTAGAAACATGATTCATGTTGGGAAATTGAAGTAAATTGGTGATGATATTTTATGACGAAATGAGTTGTGGATTGCTAAATTTGAATACTTCCATTTATATGAGGAACTTTGTGACAAATTAGGAATACTCTTTGCTTGGTGCCAATCTGACTTAGGACATGCTGTTTGTATTCTGGGAAGAAACTGCAGTAAACATTCCTTTCATAGTGTCCCTTTTATTATTGTTTATGTTGCACTCAGCAATTTAACACTTTGCAGAGATTAAAAGAATTACATGCTAAAGAACCACCCGCTGAAGGTAAGATGCTGCGCTTGAGTGTTGAAGCTGGTGGATGTTCTGGGTTCCAATATTCTTTCGCTCTTGATGACAAGAAAAACTCAGATGACAGGTGAGTCGTTGATTTTGATTAGTTATCTAGATTTTTTTTTTCCATTGTGGAGCATATGAATTTATTGTGCACTGCAGTGTGACCCGCATTTTTCCTCACTTGTTTCCCCAATAATTATATAATTTACTTGTAGGGTATTTGAGACTGATGGTGTTAAATTGGTCGTGGATGACATCTCATATGACTTTGTAAAAGGTGCCACTGTGGATTATGAGGAGGAACTTATACGTTCAGCTTTCGTGGTTCGTTTGATCTTTGGCTTTCATTTCTTCAGTTGGAATGTTTTATCAAGGGTATCTTAGTTCATATGTTTTTTTTCTGCATACTAGACCAAGTAGATCAAAATATGTTTAGTCTTAAAGGTTCTTCCTTAGTTGGTGTGGCGTTTCGTTGCCTTGTGGCAACTTGGCATCCAGTCAACCAGAGTTTAATGCCAACGGCCTTGCCTATTGTTCCTGACATATAGGCGATACATGGGGTGTGATTTTAGTTTTTACTAGTCAATTTTGCCATTGCTTGCCCTCACTGGCTCAGCCTCCCACCATTCACCAGTCAATTCTGCTGCCTCCTGCTCCATTTCCTATTCCCATTTTTTACTGAGGACGGACATCCATTTCAGAACTGCAGAATTAGGATAGGGAGGGAAGAAAGCTTGGCAGGGGCTAATGCAATCATTTCTGGGCTAGGTCTTATTCATGAATATGTATCCATGGCTGTTATGGGCGTCAACAGAGGCCAACGCAGCCAATGAGCCAGCCAGCCACAGAAGAGGTGCATGAGCAACACATGTGGCAATGGTTCAGATTTGTTAGGATGATTAAGTTAAGTTGTCAAATTAATTTATGGGTTGTTAGACTGGGGTTGTGTCAGCGGGCTCTATAGAATCACACCCTGTATCCTCATTGAAATCAAGCGATGAAGAATCAATTTAAGCCTTTTGAATCTACAATCTGATCCCTCCCCTAGCAGCCGACTCCACCTGGCTGTCCTCCTGGCGGTAAGTACAGTTCACAATAGAAGCATACCATACTGCAATCAATACAGGTACACACGTTTTTTTTGGACTGTCTGTGTTTAAGATAGGCTGAAAGGATGAAGTAGTTATTTCCTCTGTACAAAAATGGCTACATACTGTAGTGTATGGCTTGGTTCATTGTGATGGTGGTTTTCCCAGTCCTAGGTAGCTTCTGCTTGAAAATAGTGTCATTGAAATAGTTTATGTGCTGAGATGTTGATGAAAGTTCTGGAACTAGACTTTAAATGAGAAAACTGCTATTATATGACTCTAAACAAATGGCTTCTCTAAAATATGATTTCTAACATCGACTAAGCTAAAATATGACTCGAAACGTTGACACTAAGCTAGACATATGATTATGTTTCTTTTAATCATTTTTGTCATCTAAATACATGTATTTGTTGCTAAAGTGACCCTTTTACCCTTCATTGCTTTCACCGTGACTGTCTCCTGATTACGGGAAAAAAATACGGTGCTGGCTGGACGTCCGTAGGCGTCTCTCCTTGGCTGTCAGTGGCCTTGCCTTTGCCATGCCTGGGCAGTTCCGTGGCCTTGGCTGCTGGCCGTGCTCATGCCGTGGCTGTTGGCCGTGTGCTGGCTGCTCGCACAGACCATCTTGCTGAGAACCGAGAAACTAAAACAAGCAGCTGCAGCATACATACAGGTCTCCAAACTGCTAGTTATTGCTCTCGTCTGTATGGTCCTCATCTCCGGCGTGGTTGGCCGGCCCTTGGCCATGGCTGGCTGAATTTATACACAATTACAAGTAATATATAACAACTAGAATTTAGAAGAAACGAGTACATCTCATAAGACCATATTTCCATATTTGTGGATAAACAAGTTCATCTAAAAAGACCATATGATGTTCCGAACGAGATCAAAGTCATATGAAATAAATAATGATTTTACATCTCATCACAACTAAAATTCTCCATCATCCAATGTTTAGCTTTCTCTTTGGAGTCATCTTTTTTGGTGGCGCCGGGGTAGGCATCCTCACAGGGCTAGCATTGTCGGTTTGTGAAGATGTGTCGTCTCCCAATAACATCGCCAGCTTGCTGCACATAAATATGACCAACAATTAGATGTATGGTAAAAAATATTGTACGATAAATGTGTTAAAATTCCTTACCTTCTAGTGACTCTTCCTGGACTATCCCGTAGGATTTCTTCCCTAGTTGGCCTTCGTGGGGTGCTAGGTTCTGGTGGAAGCCTTTCTTTAGGTTGCCTACGCTTCCTACAAGTGATGAAACAAATTAATATTGTCATTTTCATTCAAGTTTCTTGATAAAGAAAATCATCAGTTACCTTTTCTTTGCGGTCCCATTAAGTGGGCACTTGGCACTAGCTTGCCTATGACCTTTTTCTCCGCATCTCTTGCAAGTCATAGGTCCTCTAATCATCTTCTTTCCCTTTGCATTTGTTGGGACAATATCATTGTCACATCCCTTCTCACCTTCACCCTCATTGGTACATTTACCTTTCTTCTTGTGTCCACCTTCATCCCATCCCTTGATTCTTAGCTTCCTCATTCTTCCAGGAGGTAATTTTCCCAGAGGTGCACCAACTAAAAATGGTAGGTCCACTTGTGGCCATTGTGTTTTATCTGTCATTGGCTCAATTTCCTTACCATAAGCAGCCCTGAATCTATTTACAGAGTAGTAGTCATGCACAAATTGTTCTAGATCCACTCCCCTATGGCGGCTTACATAAGCCAGTACATGTTGGCATGGCTTACCAGTGTGCTGCCATTCAAGACAAGTACATGTCCTTTGTTGTAACTTTATAATGTGCCTCACAGAAACGGCGCCACTATGGTCCCACACTTCTGCACTCTAGTTAGAACACTCTACTATTTTCAAGTGTCCTAAACCTCTAGTGTTTGCCCTTAGCTGAACCATAATAGCTGGGAGTATCCTACCTTCAGGTAGCCTATATGCAATAATTCTTCTCTTGTTCCACAGTACCATGATCATTTCTCTGATCTTATCAGCAAGATCACAAACTGGTAAGTCCTTATGGTCTCTAATCCAATTATTAAATGACTTAGCAATGTTACTAGTTATATAGTCACACTTAATTTCTGGATTGAAACCACACTTATACCATAATAGCTTATGATTGGCTTGTAACCATTGCACTGATGCGACAGATTCACTTACCATTTTTGCCATGTTGTCATAAAAAATGTCCTCTCTATAAGCCCTTGCAGCAGGATATATCTGGCCAAACCCTCTAAATCTCTTCTTAAAGTTTCTGACCATATGATAAAAACACTCCCTTTGCTCTGCATTAGGGAATACATTCTTCACAGCATTCTCCAATCCCTTGCAAGCATCAGAACAAATAGCAAGGAGTGGAAGATCACCTATAGCTTTCTTTAATTGTTCCATGAACCAAGTCCAGTTGTCTGTTGTTTCTTGAGCTATGAATCCATAAGCGACTGGATACATCCAATTGTGACCATCAACTGCTACAGCTGCAGCCAGATGACCATTCCACCTCCCATTAAGTGTTGTAGCATCTATGCTCAAATGAGGCCTACACCCTTCCAGAAAACCATCAATGCATGGTTTCAGGGCACAGAAAAAACGGTGGAAATATACCTCACCATCCACCTCAAGAACATCAACCTCAATGACACTCCCAACACTCCGCTTCATCACCTCAGCCTTCCACCTAAACAATAGCTCAAAACTATCTGACCATTTTCCATAAATCTCCTCAAGAGCTCTTGCTTTACCTCGTGCTACAGTGTCATATCCAATTGTACACTTATGATTTGGATCTGTCTCCAACCTTGTTTTCAGTTCCATAGTACCAATGTTTGGTTGAACTCTAAGGATACTCATAGCCTTGCTAGCTACCCATCTGCAACTGGGAGTTGTAACCGGCATCCTCTCGCTAGACACACATTCATGTTCATCAACTAAAACAGTTATCTACAAAACAAAAAAACATGATATTAATTTACATAACAAGAAGAATGAATGAAGTGATATAAAAAAAATATTCACCTCCGCGGTTGCGCAGCCATCTAGTTTCCTAGCATTTATCCTCCAAGGGCAAGGCTTGTCATCATCATCACCGGACTTGCAATAAGCCCTATATATCTTTGTACCTGATTTCTCCACTCCTAAATGAAACTCCTTCTTGATGGCAAATTGTCGAACTGCTAGCTTCAACTCCTCCATTGTAGGGTACTATGTCCCTACCTTCATTGGTGGGTTGTTTTTATCATATGTAATGACAATCTCACCTGGTACAACATCGTTAGTAGGGATGGCAGCACCATCAATATCTTGCCCAAGCCCATTGTCATTCCCTTGTTCATCCATTCGACAATCAAAACCCTGTCTAGGTATATTTGATGTGCCCTCATCTGTCACTCCTAAAAGCTGACACATCTGATTCTCGCCCATTAATTCAATTCGACCTTCATCATCATTTGTCTCTACGATTTGCAATGTTGCCCAATCAATATTTCCCGTATTGTGATTGTCATTTTCTAGTGACCTATATATAAACAAGCGAACATGAAGGTTGTACTCTTGTCATTTTCTACTACTGTACTAGTAGAAAGAAGAGACATAGTGCATCAAATATGTACCTTTCTACTTGAAGAACAAGAAGATTGTATTCTATTGTCGGATGAGGAGCAGTGGGAAGAAGAGCTCTTGCTAGGGCAATACCATCGCTGGGGGCCTCCACTGGTGGCTGTGCCGTGCCATCGTGTGCCCTGGACTGGGCGGCCAGGCCATCATCAGCTGCGACCAAGCCTCGAGGAGGCGCTGTCTGGCCGGACGTGGCTTGGGCTAGGGCTAGGCCGGACATGGCCTCATCTTCCTTCCCCTCGGCATCCATGGCGATGGGACCTCCGTGAAGACCTTCGCGCGGAGGATCTCCTCCTTCCATTGACGAGCGTCGCTGTGGGGAGGGGCAGATCGACGACGTGGGAACCGGTGGAGGGGCGGCAGCAGCGTGGGGGAGACGAGGGGCGGTAGCGGCGTGGGAACCCAGGGGCGGCGGCAGTGTTCAGTCGGGGAGACGATGAGACGCACGTAACCTGGTTAGATGGATCGGACCTCCAACCAGGGCCGTATTTTTTTCCCGTAACCAGAAAACAATCACGGTGAAAGCAATGAAGGGTAAAAGGGTCACTTTAACAACAAATACATGTATTTAGATGACAAAAATGATTAAAAGAAACAAAATCATATGTCTAGCTTAGTGTCAACATTTCGAGTCATATTTTAGCTTAGTCAATGTTAGGAATCATATTTTAGAGAAGTCATTTGTTTAGAGTCATATAATAGCAGTTTTCTCGACTTTAAATACCTGTTGCCAGAGCCTTAATTTTTTAGCCTTGAAGTCTATCATGTTGAAGTCAAGGTTCCAAAAAACTCTAGACGCTAGGCAGGCGCTAGGCCACTTCCTAACGCTTAGATAGATTAAACGTGATTAACCTCGTTTGTGCTTTTTCATTTTTTTTATTTTTTCTGGCAACACATGTGGCTCAGATTAGATGCCCAACTTCAATCTCGCAAGAAACTGTAACACATTAAGCCCTTGTTCGGTTCCATCGGAACAGAGCCATTTCGGCCAGATTGATCTCATCCGGTTTTGAATCCGGTCCATAGCAAAATAGGCGTTCGGTTAAGTTTTGATTCTGGGCGGATTGATATGACCCGGTTTGAATTTAGCTCATTTCTTATGCTCTAGGACCTGGATTTGTTCCCCACCTCTTGAGCCCGTGAACGAAAACAACCAGATCAAGTGAATCCCTTTGGTTCACTCATCCCCGGTCTAGAATAGTTCTGGGCCCTAATCCAATCCGACGGAAGCGAACAAGGCTTAAGGCAATTTCGGTTCCAATTCTTGCAAACTACCAGATTGTGGTGAAAAGACTTGCAATTTTAATCCCCACATATCCTATTTTCCTTTTCCCTTGGCTATCATGCGTGCTTTTTTCCTGTTCAACCTGCACGACCATACATAGCCCATCAAGTCAGCCAGGCTACCGCTTTTTTGTGTTTCTATGTCGCTTAAGCACTGCCTCACGCCTATGCGCACCATGTCCAGAGTTTTATCGGATGCCTAGGCCCTAGACAAGACGCTGGGGTTTGTTTCAGGTTTAATCGAGAGTAAACTTAGGTTTAATTAGGTTTTTTTGAACAATGGTTGAAGTTCTAAAATGAAGGTGTTTCATTTATTAGGCTTTAATGTTTGCTTCTTTCACTTTCCCCAGCACACATGTTTCATGTAGTTCTACTTCTCATTGCTTTAAAAGCTGAACTCTTTTTTTGGTATGTTCACACAATTTATGTTCTGGGTTTTGGTCTATGGAGGAGTGGGTTCAGGGTGTTGGGCCAGTGGGCAAATGGTCCTTAAACTTATATACTGTGTTATTTTTGTCAGTTTCATGCTATACAACATCTTTATTCTCGAGTTCTGTTGTGATTTATACCTGCCTTACGATATGCAGGTTTCAACAAATCCTAGTGCTGTTGGGGGCTGCAGCTGCAAGAGTTCTTTCATGGTGAAATAGCTTCAGTTTTTCCTTGAAGAGATCAATAACTGGAAATAGCATTCTGTAGCAAAACATACGCTTTGGATCCGAGTGTACAATTGGTATTTTTTGGTAGTTCTGAAGATGTTTCTTTTTGAGTTGTGTTACCTTGAAGAGATCAATAACGGGAAATATCATCACAAACTGTCTGGTTCAATTTGTATCCCTCTAACTTGTGATATGATGACAAATTTATGTATATGTAATCTTGTGGCTATTAACATTTGACTTTGGCCTTGTTTAGTTTCCCCAACTTCCCCCAAATATTTCTAGATTCCCCGTCACATCAATCTTTAGCTACGTGTATGGAGCATGAAATGTAGGTAAAAAAATTAACTAATTGTACTTTTAGTATGTACATGTCGAGACGAATCTTTTGAATCTACTTAGTCCATGTTTGGACAAAGTTTGTCAAATAACAACGAAAGTGCTACAGTGCCAATTCCAAATATTTCCCCAAACTAAACAAGACCTTTATATGTTGCTCCTCACAAAAATGCTAAATAAGATGAACAGTCTATTGTATTGATATGACTTAATATAGTGACAATACTTTTTTGTATCAATCCTCAATAATTCTGTCTCTCCATGTAATAATGTATTTCAACATGTTTGATTGTGAAAATGTAATGATAATGTGGTACCACTACTTTCCCAGCATTCTGGTCTGTGTTCGGATGGAAACCAAGAGCATGCTATTTTTTCAGGTTCGGTTTAATCTTTTGGTAGTGCGTGATGCCGAGGCATGAGATGGAATTAACTGTATCGTTTTGAAGGTTTTGGTCCTATTGATTCATCTGTGGCCATTATATTGCACACTATCATTATAGTAACGTTGATGTTTGTTGTACTTCCTCTATTCCAAATTATAAGTCGCTTGGAACCGAGAAAGAGTTGAGCATAAGTCGCGCTTTCAATTTGACGTCTTGAAAGGGTATCTATGTTTATTTCAGGACTTCATTTTTTCCTTTTCCAATCGGGGGTTAGCGTACATCCTTCCCATATTCATGACTCCTCTCAAGATAATGGCAGCATGAATAATAGGTCAAGGCTTTTTGGCCAAGCACCTCGAACCCTCGAAAGGGACGGACAGCACTGAGCAGGAACTGGTCCTCTTTCACGGCTGCATCCAGGCCAGATTGACCGCCTGAGTGTCGCCGTCCGTGGTGGTCGTGGTCACCAACTTGTCATGCTGTGGTGTGCCACTGACGAATCATGCCTGAACGGCTGAACCGTCCGTCCATTTGCAGGCCAGGCTCGGCGTGCATCTATTATGGTCCGGGCTTTAGAGAGCAGAGCCGCCGTGAATCGAGATGATGGAATATGTACTTATGATCGTTGCTGCTCTTTCTCTCCTACGTACTTATTTATGGTTGTTTTTGGTTATTTCAGTAGCGTTCGATATGACCGATAAGTCGACTGATAAATTTATGCATGTTTTTAGTTATTTCAACAATGTTTTTTTAGAAATAATAAGTCGAAATACGACTGATAAATTTCAGGGACCATAGCAAATTGGTAGGACCTCTGTTTTGGGCAGCGCATTCACTGATTCACGCCTTATTCGATTCGATGGGGAAAGGAATTATAGGGATTAACTAAATAAGTCTTGGAGAACATAAAAAATGAAGGCTGAAAATCGATGTAAATAAAAAAAAATAGAGACCTCAAAAATTCATCGTGGAATGCCTACGAGCACCAACATTCGCATCTTCGAAAACGGTATAAGGCCAATCTCAGTGGGGGTTTCATTTGAGTTTCATTTGCATTAAATATGCTGCCACATAAGCGTTTTCGATGACATGACATTGTATTTAAGAAAAAAAGAGAAGAAATGAGTTTCTCTTGGCACGAATACCAAATCTCTATGGGTCATGAAATTAAATGCCTATGAAACTTTAGAATGAAACTCTCATTCTTAATGAAGAGTTTCATTTTATTTTATATGACATGACATTTTTGGAAACAACAAAATGAAACTCACCATTGAGATGATGGGCCTAAGGCTTACCCAGCACTATAGCTCCTCGAGTTATTAAATATAAATTTTATCTCAAAACATGCAATTCGTTCTTGTCTGTTCAGGTTTTACTTGTCCCCTTAAAAAAATGCAGTTCTAAAATAATATTAAATTAAAAGAATTAAAGTTCAACCAAATTTGTAGTAAAAATTACTGATGCTTATCGTACTCATAAATAAATTATATTTTTATAGTATATTTATTTGGAGTCATATATGTTGATATATTTTTTACATTATTTTTTGAGATGGTGGAAGTTGTATTTATGTTTGTTGCATCCCGGAAGCATGGCGAGCTGGCAACTATACCTGGGCAATGGGCCGTGCCGGCCCAACCCGACAACGGGCCGTGCCGGGCTAGTGGGGTCGGGCCTATAAGGCCCGTCGTGCCCTGCGGGCCGTGCCTGTCAGACCCGCGGGCCTGACCTCCGGCCCAGGCATGGGCCCGGTCATAGGACGGACCGGCCCGAAGGCCCGCCGGGCCCTCCAGGCCCGAAAGGTGAAACTAGGATATATATGTGTATATATTTATTTTTATATTTATAAATATATATTTATATATATTTACTCACTCCGTATCGAAAATAGATGTCGTTTTGGAAAAGGCTTAGATCAAATATTGAGAATATATATATGTTTATTTATGATACAAAGGGAGTATATTTACTTGTATATATTTATATATAACTATATATATATATTTATACATATATATATATTTATATTTATATATATTTATGTATATATATCGGGTCGTGCCGGGCCGGCCCGTCGTGCCGAGGGTCTGGCCCAGGCACGGCCCTATGGACGGGCTAGGCCGGCCCGAGCCCGCTGACCACCGTGCCGGGCCGTGCTCGAGCCGAGCCAAATTGGCGGGCTTCGGGTCGGGCTCACGGGCTCGGGCTTCATGCCCAGGTATACTGGCAACGTTGGAGTAGAAAACAACACAAGGCCACAAAAATTTGTTGTAAGAAAAAAAGGAGAGAAAAATAAAAATAAACGATGCGGTTTACTAGTACAGCAGCGGCACCTATCCTACCATCGCCCAGAAACCCAGCAATGCGAGGACAACGTGTGCCGTCGTGGAGACGCTGTCCGTGCCTGCCGCCCGTGGGATCTGTCTGCCTGACGGCGGCCAAGAAGACGACCTGTCGCTGGACGGGCCGGCGGCGTGCGCTGGAGGGTTTGCGGCGGTCCCGACGGAGAGGACGAGCTTGCCCATGGCAGCCAGGTTTTCGGGGGCCATGGTGTGCATGTCGGGCGCTCCTCCGGTGACCGAGGAGCCGACCTGCCACACCTGGTTCACCACCTTCATCCCCTTGCCCAGCTGCAGCGTGGCGTACAGCCGGATCCTCCCGCCGGTGCCCACGTCGGCGGCGAGGCCGTCGGCGGGGAACGCGATGGGCGTGGAGGCGGCGCCGACCGCGTAGTAGCTGGTGACGTTGTAGGTTCTGACGGTGGGCGCGGACGCGGAGGCGCCAGCGACGAGCGCCAGCAGCGCCTGCGTGCCCACCATGCCGGCGTTGGAATTGGAAGTGGGGTTGATGCCCCAGGCCACCCACCCGCCCGGCGCTGCCGGCGCGGCCACGAACGCCAGCGACATGGACGGCCCGGAGGACGCGTCGTCGTAGTAGGTCCAGTGCAGCGCCGCGCCGAGCTCCGGGAGGTCCTGGCACGTCACGTAGGTCTTCCCGTCAGGGAAGACCTCACTGGCGCACGCGGACATGGCCGCCGGCAAGGCCAGAACGAGCAGGAGCACCACGAGCTGGTGCGCGGTCGTTGAAGCCATCATCCCAACTGAATGAAGCTGATCGATCCCCTGACTCCTACTTGAGCAGCCGCCTCCGCTGCTGCTAGAGCTGCTCTGTTTTACCACCACTCGCTATTACTATTATTAGTCAGCTAGTGTGGGCGTAGATTACTACTGGGGCTTAATTACTTGTTGGCAAGTTGGATTGGTTCAGTTCAGGCGTAAATGCCGTGGCAACAAGAAATGAAACATAAGACCAATCTCAATAGGAGTTTTATTTGCATTAAATAGGTTGCCACATAGGCATTGTTGATGACATGGTGGTGTATTTAAGAAGTGAGAGAAGAAATGAATTTCATCTATATGAAACTCTCTTGGCACGAATATCAACTCTCTATGAGACATGAAATTTAATGCATATGAAACTTTATAATGAAACTCTCGCTCTCAATGGAGAGTTTCATTTTATTTCATATGACATGAGAGTCTTGAAAACAACGAAATGAAACTCACCGTTGAAATTGGCCTAACAAAGACTAGATTGAGTGCCGACTCCATCTCATCACTTGCAGATTGCGACGTCCAATCAAGTATCAAAGGCTGATTAATACTCCATCCGTCCCTAAATAAGTGTCGTTCTCGCTTCCCGAGAAAAAGTTGCCGACAATTATATATTAAAATATATTAATATTTATGCTAAGTAATTAGTATCATCGGAAAGATCTTTACATCTAGTTTTTTAACAAAATTATTTGGAGATATAAATATTGCACATATTTTCTACAAATTGAGTCAAACACGTGGCACGCACACCAACGATGACACTTATTTAGGGACGGAGGGAGTACAGAGATGTACTCCCTCTGTCCCATTGAGAGTGTCGCCCGGAAAACGTGTTTGTGAGGAAGACACGATTTTCTAACGATATTTTTAATGGGACGGAGGGAGTAGAAAAGATGGATATGGTCACGGACAAACTTCGGTGGAAGAGTACCCGAGACGTTGACACCGGCGTCAACCGCGGCAAATGGCTAGCAAGAAATATGGACCCCAGTGATCGTTAAAAGAGCCTGTATATTTTTTACGAAGATAAGCAGTAAATCTTAAACTCTTCTCAACAAAGAAAAAAATCTATAACTCTTTGTTCGAACTTATCGATCGTATTTTGGTTTATTTTTTTATAAAATATTATTGAAATAACTGAAATCAGACATAAATAATAAATTCAAGCAAACAGATAGATTTGCCTAGGACCTGACGACACAAACTTGCTCGTACTCGTCGTACCCGGGACCGGCTCGTTGATAGGCACACGATTTGAATCCGCGACGTCAAATCACGGTTCCACCTTTATCAAGCTCATTCATGCAGAAAGCCCTGCGTACGACACCTCGCTACGATCCTCTCCTTGTATCGTGCACGTACTGCCTCCCATTGGCAGGCAGAACCGACAAACCGTGCACGACTCCCAGCTCGCCATGATCCCCATCGCCGCGTTCCGTTGTTGGACACCAAGGAGACCTCCGCCGCCTCCTTGTCCGGCCCTGGAGACTCCTCCTGCCCTCCTCTCCGCTGCCCTGCTGCCTGACCAGAAGGCTCCCGGTCGCGCGTCAAGGCCAACCACATCTGCTCCAGTACGTCCACCATCCAATCGGTAAGGGTCCCGCATCGCTCTCCTAACGCTTTCACTTGCAGATTGCAACGTCCAATCAAGTATCAAAGGCTGATTAATGTCTACTAGTAGATGGATATGGTGAAGGACAAACTTCCATTCCATGGAAAGAGTACCCGACACGTTGGCACTGACGTCTTCACAAGCTCAAAAGACACATCATGATGTTGGATTCATCTTTTGCTAACCAAACATGACCCGAGAATAATTGAATCTTGAAGGATGCGTGCAACGGGTTGCCGGAGACGTGAGTATTAGTACGATGAAACCTTTTTATCGTAATATATACTCCGTCAAATGTTAAGTTATAAGTTATATTGTAAAATTTTGTCCACAGTCAAATTTGTCTATTTTTTATCAAGCTTATAGAAAAACATATTAGTAATATCTACACTATAGAACAACTACACTATCAAAATATATTTCATTATGTATCTGATGAATCTAGTTTACCGTTGTATATGTTTGAGCATTTTTCTATAAACATGATTAAGGTTGACAAAAATGTGATTTAGGATAAAACTAAAGTAACTTATAATTGGAACAGAGGGGGTATTTTCAGAATATGTCTTCTTTGTTAAATATATTTTGTTCCTGTAGTTCATCATTTGGAATGTTGTGACATATCTGATTTGTGAATAAAAAGGTCCAAAAATAAGCTTCAAATTCCTCAACTGATAGAATCGAGGAGTTGCACCTGACTGGGCAACAGTCGTAGTACATAAATAAAGAGTAAAGTCCATCACCGGTCCCTAAACTTGTGTCGTTGTGTCATCCCGGTCCCTAAACTCACAAATCGACCGTTTAGGTCCTCAAACTTGTTCGGTTGTGTCATCCCGGTCCCTAAACTTATTCGGTTGTGTCATCCTGGTCTATAAACTTATAAATCACTCGTTTACGTCCTCAAACTTAGTCAGTTATGTCATCCTGGTCCCTAAACTTTATTTTGAGTCTCATCTAGATCTAAACATGGTAATTTTAAAACTTTATATCAATAAATAATTCATAACTTTTTCATATAAACTCAAATGAAGACAAACTTTATATCAAAATTGTAGCTCTCGATGTGATCTACAACTTTGCAGTTTAAAAGTTTTTGATTTAAAACTGTTTAGGGTCCCAAAATATTGTTGTATGTTTATAGATTTTGAAATTTAAAATTTAAAATTATTTTTTTGGATAATAAATGACTTTAAATAAAAAAAATATCTACAATGTTTTAGATTGCATTGAGAACTATAACTTTTATATAGATCATGTAAATATTCAAGATTGTTTGATAATTTTAAATTTTAAATTTCAAAATCTATAAACATACAACAATATTTGGGACCCTAAACAGTTTTAAATCAAAAACTTTTCAACTACAAAGCTGTAGATCACATCGAGGGCTACAATTTTGATATAAAGTTTGTCTTCATTCGAGTTTATATGAAAAAGTTATGAATTTTTTGTTGATATAAAGTTTTCAAATTATAATATGTAGATTTAGATGAGACTCAAAACCAAGTTTAGGGACCAGGATGACACAACTGACTAAGTTTGAGGACCTAAATGAGTGATTTACAAGTTTAGGGACCGGGACGACACAACCGAACAAGTTTGAGGACCTAAACGGTCGATTTGCGAGTTTAGGGACCGGGATGACACAACCGAACAAGTTTGAGGACCGGTGATGGACTTTACTCATAAATAAATAAATAACAGTGTCCTCCTTAAAATTTAGGAGTTTGTTTGGTTCCACGGATGTAAACGGCAACACAAATGGAATTAGATCCCAATGCAATCGATTTTAGGGAACAAAAAACACTAACCGTTTGTTTGATAGTGGTAAAGGTTCCGGTTCCCGTCCCTGCGACACGAAAAAGATGAACTTGAAACCCTAGAAGAAGTGAGAGATTAAAAAATAAGTAGGGGAGAAGGGGTGAGAGAGAGAGACTCACCTAGAAACGCATATTCGACAACTACGATAGCACGGGAGAGGCGTCATAGTGTGGGGCGATAGGATCGGATGACGCTCGGAGAGGAGCATATGGGTGTTCCATATATAGCCATGCGTCCACATAGTCACATATCTGTTTAAGTCGTGATCTATTACGGACAGATCCAGCGAAATGGCAAGTAATGGAATCATATCACGTTGTTAACTAATCGCATCCTAAGCTCCAACCAAACGACACCTTGTAGGATGCATGTCAAACGTCAATAGAGATTAAGCCATTAAGGTATTGTTTGTTTCCACTTCGATAGCAGATTGTCGATTGTGGAAAATCTTACTTAATTTAGGTTCTAACATGTGAGGTTGTTTGACATCCTGGATTGTTGGAATGTCAGAACATCTGATGGACAAATACTGATGTTATGAATGTATGCATATATTTTTTGAAACATTATTTGCTCCAACAGTTTAGAGAGGTACAGTAGATGGAGATCTATAATCATAATAAGATTCTAATAAAATATTTTAAATTTAGTTATTTTTACATTCTATGAATCTATTTTACCTTTATAAGTATATTTATGTTAAATTTGTTTTAAATTTAAGAGTCAAGACGTGGCTGAATAGATAAACGTTACGTGTTCGTTCGTCCAATTTACAGGTCGTTTTGGCTTTTCTAAAAGCACAACTTTTATTATCACATATAGGGCCTGTTTGGTACAGTTCAGAACAGCTTCATGAACTGTTGTGAGTTTTTTTTTTGTCAAACACTCTTTTCTAAAACAGTTTCACTCATAAAGCTGTTTTATTCCCCCTCTCACAAAACCATAAGCTGAGATAAAACTGAAAAAAATTGTTTTTCATATATTTTGCCAAATACTTTTTTTTTCCAAAACAGCTCAGCTTCACCTAGGAAGTTGATCATGAAACTATTTTCTAAAAAAACAGCTTCACTGGTGAAGCTGAGTTGTACCAAACGGGCCATAGTATATCTAAATGCATAGCAAACACCAGAAAATTGAATATTCTACTATGTGTGGAGCCCACTTGAGTAGATACTAAATTTATATATTGGGCTTTTATTTGCTACTAGTAGAGCACCCTAGCACGACTTTTAGGGCTGGTTTAGTTCATGAAATTTTTGATTAAAAATTCCTATAGCACTTTCGTTGTTATTTAACAAACTTTATCTTAACAACATGGACTAACTAGACTCAAAAGATTAGTCTCGACAAGTACATACTAAAAGTATAATTAGTTATTTTTTTTAACTAAATTTAATGCTTCATACATGCCTCTAAAGATTCGATGTGACAGAAAATCTAATTTTTTTAAACTAAAAGTACAATTAGTTATTTTTTTACCTAAATTTAATGCTTCATACATGCCTCTAAAGATTCGATGTGACAGAAAATCTAATTTTTTTAAAAAAATCTTTGGAAACTAAACGTGGCTTATTTGCTACTCCCTCCATCCCAAATTATAAGACGTTCCAAGAATCTTGGAGAGTCAAATTTTTTCAACTTTGACCAAATTTATATAAAAATATAATAATATTTATGATACCAACTAAGTGCAATTAGATTCTCTATTGGTTATATTTTCATAATATACATATTTGATGTTATAAATCTTTATATTTTTCTCTATAATTTTGGTCAAAGTTGAAAAACTTTGACTCTCCAAGATTCTTGGAACGTCTTATAATTTGGGATGGAGGGAGTACTAGCTAGTAGAGCATCCTACTGCCACACCTTGTACCTTACTAAAAAAATAAACATTACAGCGGCCCTATGGTGTAAGGAGCTGGTGATCTATACAAACAAAATGTTGTACCGTGAAGAAATGACATGACAGTCTGAATTCCTAAGTAACTGCGGCTCACTACTGATCAAATTCATAACACGCGTAGGTCGATCAATGACCATGCAACATATTGGATGGCAAAATAATGCAAGAATGACATGATGATAGCCAGTCCAAGATCTTCCGGAGAACAGTATTCAATAGAACACGCAAACTTCTGTAAGCGGAACATCGCAGCAAACTCATGGGTGAAATGCAATATGATAAACAGTTGAATACCTATTAAATTGTTGGGTAAGTCTGCTTCCAAATTTCAGATCACCAAGATTGCAGCAAACGTTCAGTACATAAGGGAATATCACATAAGACCATTGCACTATCTAAATTTTTCCCTGCTCTAAAGCATGTACTCTTAAAAACATTACATCCATAACTGCAATTATGCAAAGGGGTCCAGCAAGAAGCACATGCAATAAGAGATCATGTTAGCAACTGAAATCTAAAGCAAGAATCAAATTGAATACTATGCTGACTACACTAAAGGGCACATCGACAGAAAACAAGCTATTGACTATGTCAGAAGGGGCGAGAAGGACCAAGTTCATGGATTAATGTTGCACTCCCGCAGGAAAGATTGGTCATAATCCAGATACTTGGACCAGTAGCTCCGGAACTTGGGCAGGCCAATCTCCAGCCAGGGCTTCATGTTGCCATTGTAATGTATGACCGCGGCACGCTCAATGTCTCTGCTGTTTACATGGGGATTGTAACCTAGACCAAGAACATGCCATGACCGACTGAGGGGAAATGTCTTGTTCCAGAATGTGATCAAACCCGGAGGGAGAGTACCAAGTTTCCAGAGCGATCTATCTTCATTCTGCCAAAAAAAAGAGCAATCAACTTAAAACTAGTCAGTACTGAATCATAATCAGTGCATGTAACCAAAGTTCCCATGAAAGAAGACCAAACTAAGAAGAATCAAATACATTTGACTGAATATAAGTTATGAAACAAAGTTTTCTACAATATTTAATGTCCTCATAATGTAAGACTAACGCTGAATGCAGAAATTACATAAAAAAATCTGCAACACAATTAATATCTTCCCTGGTGGCACAGTATAGATAAACACTCCACAGAATATATGGTTAAAAGCATTGTTTGTATTTCCAGTGTATTCTAGGTATAACCCCAGAAAAGTTCTAGTTTACTACTGAACCCTAACACAAACAAACACTGCTACTCACAATTGCAGCACAGTTAATTTGAATTTCATAAACACATGTACGAAAAAATGAGAAAAATGAGCTGGCATAAATAACCCAGTGTGACAAGAGTTTGAGAATCTTACAAGCTTCTGCCACGAGTGGTAGATTTGTGTTATGTTCTGCCGCCTCCATTCAGCCAGGTCAAACACATTCATTCCAAAAGCCCAACCACAAGCATGTGGGTCAAAACTCTTGGCAATAATAGGATTTGAAAAATTCAGGTATCGATCATAGCAATGGAAACTCTCTCCACATGTCTCAACGGCACCATTTACCTTCCCCTTCATATTGATTGACCAAAGGCCAGTCAGATCCTTCTTTACTACTATGTCATCATCAAGAAAGACCATCTTGTCAAGCTTTGGATAAATCTCAGGTAGGTAAAAACGCAGATGATTAAGGATTGACAGGTACTTTGGGTTTCGATATTTCAAGTTTGAATCTGAGTTTGCACGATTCATTCCGAAGTAGTAATCAATCATGGATTGGGACCCAAGTTGTTTGAGTACTGGACTGTAGCTGTCATTTAGCCATGTAAACTCCCCAATATGCTGTACTTCAATTGTTGCTTTCCCTGGAGGATTAGAGAGGAACCACATTCTCATTGGAGCATAATTCAGTTTGTCAGTTACTATGTGAAAAACATGGTCAGAAGGATGCTGGAAAGAATAGTTCAACTCAGTATGATGCCATCATTCAGTTAAATGTGAAATATAGAACCATAAAAGTACTAAACTTACATACCTTGGCATTTAACACTGTCGAATTAACAACAACCGCTGTTGCTAGTATATTATCCGAGAACAAGGCATAATGATACAGTTTTGAGTTACTGAGCTTTTGTTGGTTTGGGAACTGCTGCCGTACAGGATCCAATGAAAAGTATTCGTTAGCTAGTCTCAGGGGGAGGCAGTGAAGACCTTTAGGAAGGGTTTTAGCAGCAAGTTGTGTCAGAAAACAGTCTGCTTTTTGTGTGCATGCAGCTGCTCCTCTGCTGAATGAAGCATAGCTCGAAGCTTTTTGACAACAATAGAACAATCATTCTGCATCTGTTTTCCCTTAATCAGCATCTGCTCCAGTGCTTTAACCTTCTCATTCACACTGAACAAGTAGATGAAAATGTTACTGCATCCAGCTGATTCCTATGCACAACAAAATACTATAATATGAAGCAAGTCAGCAGAACTAATGAGAGCCTTACGTCTTTGGTAGATCAGAATCCTTGGATGCATCACCAAGCACCTTTTGAACTTCTCTTATCCTCTGCCGTAGGTCTTTAAGATACTGGGAATTCGCTCTAATGGATCCAAGACCAAGGTAGACCTTTGCCTTGATTAACTGATCCTTGATATTTCGGATCCGCGCATCAGGTAAAACAGTGATTTTAGTTTTACCATCTGTTTTAGCTGATTGGTAGTTCTCCACAATAAACTTTGCAGGTGTGTGTTTAGGCATAGTGTCCTGTGAACTTCCTGTAAATAGATCATGTGATAACGTCATAAAGATCCAGGATCCATGAAAAACTATGAAAGTAATTTTCTACCAAATAAAATACAAGCATACTATGGCAAAAGATTAAGGTGTATATGATTGGCTGATTGCAGTATGTAGACAACTATTTCACAATGTAAACGAAATAAAAGAGGAAAATATTGACTAAATGATTGGGCATCATGGCTTCATGAGTAAGAGACAATGCCTGTTTGGTTTATTTGGTCAGAAATTGCAACTTTCCTGGCACTAAATTTGAGGGAATATTTGGATGATGTTCTACTTTAAATAAGCTACAAAGTGGGGCCTTATTTCAACTTTAGCATTACTTGCAAAGCTAATACAAGAATCCCAAGTTAAGAGATGATTTAACATATTAGAAGGAAAAGAATATTGGGAGGCAAAACTTGGGCGCTAGTATAAGCATGTGAACGAAAAAAGATTGAAACCAAATCACCAAGATTCCAGAACAGTTGCATTTTTCATGTAGTGCCTCATCTGAAACATCAAGAATGAAATAAACAGGGCTGAGCTAATCACGGGCCAATGCAATGTCGATGAACTACAACTCAATGAATCCCTAGCTGACAACTGTACGAGAACGTTCATATTGTAAAAGGAATTGATGCAAACTTGCTCATTAGACTTGACAGAGAAAACAAAGGGAGCCCAATCATAACATTTGGTACACATTGAACTTGGGTGATGTAACTTTACACCAGAATTTATTGGTTTAGTCACAACAAACTAATACTTTAACCTGTTTACATAACCTTCAGAATATTTAACCAAACAAAAACAAGTGTATTCCTCATAGCATAAATTGTCAAATGACATTAGAATTAATTTTGACATGCTGTGCCAAGAAGAATGAAAAGATATCGCAACCCTCCAGCAGCCAGAATATTTTTTTTTTATACAAGCACTAGTATTGGGCACCATGGGGTTAGGTGCAATAAGTGCAGAAAGACTTCACCTACCAACCGATTTCAAAGCTTGGTCTTAACTCCAATAATGCAAATGACAATTCAGGGTCCCAAATCTCACAAAACTGATTCTTAGGTGACAACTCAACTAAAATTTGTTAGGACGTATTCAAATCTTAAAAACACCAACCTCAGAAGAAGATTGCTGCTGTGATCCAATGTTTTTCTCCTGCTCATCTGATAAGCCTGCTCTCTTCACCAAGCCACCATCCTGTGCTTCCAGCGTCGTCACTTGCTCGATCACTTCATCAGCTTTCAATGCAGTGCCATCAGCAGCAACCGTGACTTCAGAGAGCACGCGGCTCTTGTGCTCCCCTACCTTCATCAAGGGCAAATCTACAAGCAGTTTATGTGCAAGCGATCTTAGACAAAACAATGAAAATGCAAATCTTGAACTGCTTAGTGCTTAATAATCCCCTTCCAAACCACGTTTGCACCAGCTTTGCAAAAACACAGGAAGTGGCGTCAATGTACCTTGGCTCTTAGATTCAGTCAGCTCCTCAGAGAAGACAATGCCGACAGGTTCTTTCAAAGAGCTCACGGTTTCCTGCATCCAAAGGAAACGGAAATCCGTGATCAATTGCCACTCTGACCAAGAAAAATCCCGCAAAGGTGGAGGGTCAGTTTACCAGAGGAAGTGCATTCAGCTTGTCTGCCTTGCCGCCACGGCCCTACCACGACCACGACATTTAACCAATAAACAAAACCGCATCAAGATCCAGAGAAAAATCCACAAGGATCTCAAATCCACCGAGGAAAGCCCCCAAAAAAGCCACTCACCTGATTCGTGATTTCTCCAGGAAAATCCCGCGTTTCTGCAAGCAGAAATGGGGCAGCAAAACCGTTAAGAGCCCTAATGCCAACAAGAAAACGCCCAAGTAGGACTTAAATCTCGAACAGATCACGCACGGGGGAGGGAGCGCTTACGGATGGGATTAAGCGCCGCGGGGAGGCGGCTCGTGTAGAGCGCGAGCGGGAAAAGCACCGTGAGGGCGAGGAGGAACAGCAGCACCAACCTCCTCCTCGTCCTCACCATCTCGGCGCTTGGTTTTCCTCGATGAGGTCGGTCGTCTGGGCCTTGGGGTCCCCTCAGCCCCTCACTGCAGACATTCCTCCTCCATTCCTGGACAGACGAGGTGGATGCGGGTACGAGCAGACTCGGTGAGGGAGGAAGGCGCCCTGGGTTGGTTCGTGTCTGCACGGGCTGCTTCTTGCAGAGGAAGAGCGGGATGCCGGGCGATGCGCACAGGAGTCGAGGGAGTGTAGGGTCCGCCCAGGATACGATTCTTCGTGCGTGCTGCAGCAGCGGACGTGGGGGGCGGCGGTGTCCACCTCTCCAGACAGGATGCGCCGCTCGACGCCGCCAGGAGAGAAAACGAGGGGGCGGTGAGGTGAGACTCGGGAGGGATGGGAGTCGGACGAGGAAAGGAAATCCCCCCGTGACCCGCGCGACGGAGCGGTGGTGTGGTACAGCGCCGTCCCACTGGCACGGGAAAAAGGGATGGCATGCGCCGTCCCACGGCAAAAGGGCAGCCCATGATTATTATTATTTTTTTTAAATACTCAGCCCATGATTTTTAAGGTTAGTGTCAATGAGTTTTATGAGGGGTTTTATACACACTAAATAGGGTATTACATGCATCTAAAAAGCTTGCTGGACCGGTATTGTGCAAACTCGGGACAGAAGGTGAGCGAGGTGAAGTCTAGCATTTTCTTTAGTGAAAATACTGATGTGGTAACCCGAGAGGAGGTTTATGCTACACTGAACATTGTAATAGAATCTCTGAACGATAAGTACTGGGGTTACCGATGTTAGTGGGGCTGGATCGTAGTGATTGTTTTAAACATCTCGTTGACAGAGTCCGGTCGAAAAGAAAAGGGTGGAAGGAAAAGCTTCTAAGCATGGGTGGTAAAGAAATTCTTATTAAATCAATCGTCCAAGCCGTGCCAGTTTTTGTGATGATGGTTTTCAAAAACCCAAAAAACATTTGCAAATGGGATGTCAGATGCCATATCTCAATTCGGGTGGGGCGACGACGATTGTCATAGGAGAATACATTGGAAAGCTTGTTGGAAGCTTTGTATCCCAAAGACAATGGGATGTATGGGTTTCAGAGACTTGGAATCATTCAACCGAGCTCTGCTAGCAAAACAAGTATGGAGATTATTACTGGAACCAGACTCTTTATGTGCAAGAGTGTTGAGGGCAAGATATTATCCGGATGGTAAATTATTGAAAGCAAAACAGAAGAGTGAGAGTTCATATACTTGGCAAAGCATTCTTGCTGGACTGGAGTGTTCCAAGAAAGGATATATATGGCGAGTTGGAGATGGATCACAAATTAACGTCTGAGAGGATAGTTGGATTCCAGCTAGTCACAACCTGAAAGTTCTAACTCCAAGGGGCCAGAATTTGCCGACAATAATGGATGAGTTGATTGACCCAGGAACGAAGAAGTGGGATGAAGATCTGATAAAAAGCATGTTTTGGCCGGTGGATGCAAACAGAATTTTGAAAATCCCACTAGCCCACGGAAGGGAAGACGTGGTAGCTTGGCATTTCAATCGAAACGGGTATTTTTCTGTTTGCTCTGCATATCATACCCAATGGCTCCACAAGTTTGGCGAAATCAATTTGGTTCAGCACGCTGGAGGCTTGGAGGGTGAAAGAGTTTGGGAAAACTTGTGGAAGTTGAATGTCTCAGCAAAAATCAAAATTTTTTGGATGAAGAATTCTACATGGTTTCTTGTCGTGTCGTGGAATTTTAGCAAATAAACACATTGGTGATGACAGTAGCTGCCCGGTATGTTGACAAGGGTGTGAGGACATAAAACATGTGTTGCTTGCGTGTGATAAAGCGAAGGAAGTATGGCGTCTGTGGGAATTTCGGAGGAGATAAATGAATTTATTAATTCAGATCGTTCTGGCTCAGTTCTGATGGCTGATATAATTAGATTGTCGAAGCAGATCAAACACTTAAATTTTGTGGGATTGGTTGAACTGATTCTGACTGGAGGTTGGCTTCTATGGTGGGAGCGTAGGAAGCTAGTACACTGTGAAACTGTTCAGAATCCGGCAAAAGTGGCTATGTCTATTGCGACAGTAACCTGAATTTTCAGAAGGCGGAAAGTAAGAAGGTGAAGGTGAGAACAGGGTGGAAGAAGCCACCTGAAGACTTTCTCTGTTTGAACATGGATGCGAGCTATAACCTAGAACGCAGTACAGGTAGTTCAGGGGCAGTGATTAGAGATGCAAGAGGCTTGTTCGTTGCCGCTGTAACAAAATACTTTGATCATGTCTTTGATGCGCATATGGCTGAAGTTATGGCGCTCAGAGAAGGCATGGCTCTGGCACTGCAGTTGGGATGCCGCTGCTTGGTGATTCAGTCCGATTGTGCAGAAGTGGTGGAGATGGTAATTCAGGGGGGTTTGTCCGCAACAGCGAGTGTGCCGATTTATGATGAATGTGCCCAGCTCTGGAAAGACTTTAATTCTGTTTCTATAGAGCATTGTAATAGGGATTCTAATATGGTGGCAGATGAATTAGCTAGAATGGCTATGGAGTTGAAACTCTCTTGTAATTGGGTCGATGAACCCCCTAGGAATATTGTAGGAGCTTTGGTGAATGATGTAACCATGTTTCAGGATCAATAATGTGCGTCAAATGTCTTTCCTCAAAAAAATAGGGTGTTACATTAGCCTTTTGCACGAAACTGAGAGTAGAGAGAAGAGAAACGTTTCATCCCCACGAAACGTTTTGAGTGTTGTTTCCAAAACGATGACATCTTAGTGAAATCCGCATCATTGAGTTTTATCTCGTGCAACACATGTAGCTCGAGAGACGAAAAAAGAGAGAAAAAGAGATCATGGGACCACGAAGACATATAAAACTGTGCATGGAAACTGTACATTGAGAGAGAGAGTCTATTTTATCTGTAATTTTATTTAGGTTAGAAACCGGAAGATGAAACTATACATTGAGACAAAACTAAGCTCACACACACATGCATTTCCGCCACTTTGTAGGCTCGATTGGTTGATACCTATAAATTTAGTTGCCTATAAAACTTGTGTTGACACTCAAAAGTGTCCTAAGCATATAATAAATTCTTTTATCATCAAAATGGCCAAGAGGTGCATTTAGACTGGGCCAAAGTAAAGGAAGATTATCTCCAAGCATTTTTATCTGATGAGAGTGCTTTTTAGGCCGACTATTCTGAGATCTTTCGACCAGTCACAAAACCTCCGACCAGGTAACACTTGTCGGAGACGGCGAGGCGACCAAATCATAATTATCAAAGTACTGATTTAAAAGATCTTTTCTCTGACAATGTGTTTCTTTAGGGATTAAAGATCTATTGATTTAGTCAGTTTTTGGGCTATTATTAGCCGCACAAAGGCCCACGAGAACCGGTTTCATCGATTTAAGAATTGGCTAGATCAGGTTACCTTTTCCAGTCCGGATTGGACTCTTTTCCATATTTTGATGGAGTTCAGATAGGAAACTTGGAGATGATAATCTGGATATGTTTTTCTATTGGGATAAGACCAACCCCCTCTATATATATGAGAGGATCATGACCGATTGAGGTATCCAACCCTAAATCGACAAATCAATCTACTACAACCCTTTTACCCTTTTCCTCTCTATCCTGTTGTTCGTCGCATCTCCCGGTGAGATTTGGCGGTGTTCTAGGCGGCCTTACTGGTCCTAGGGCAACCTCTACGTACTCCTCCCCGATGGGTCTTCCCGGGAGAGGTTCGAGAGTTATCAACGCAAGGGATCAAACCCTAAATCGGCTCAAACCGGTCTCTAGATCGGTTTCGTCGGTTTATTTAGGTTCCTTGCTGTCTCAAGTTGATCTGCAACCTCTTGGGGTGTGCTAGCCCTGCTAGTGTGTGATTCGGATTAGTTCCGACATCAACACACTTTTTGACGACTCCGCTGAGGAAGATCAAGCAAAATCATATTTCATCTACTACCAAGATGGGCGGCAAAGATGCTTCTGCAGACAAGGACAACATCATCCACCCTTTAGGTATCGACGAGCTTCCTGATGAGTTGAAGCAACAAGCATAGGCCAAGCTCGACGTCGTCTTGAAGGCTTTCCTGGAAAGTTGTTCCAAGGATTGTCGCGGTAAAGTCATTTAGGACAAGGAGCTAAACTTCAGCGAGATAGTTCCTACTCCTTCGATCAAAGCCGCTGAAGATTCTGCTGAAAAGGTAAATGCTGAGGTACACGATGATCCTTACCCTACTCATGTTAATTACTCTGTAATGTTATACAGTGCCACGAAAGCTCTTACCAATACTATTCAGCATTCGTTTAAATTACTTAGCACTCGTATGGATAAGTTAGAAGGTAAGACAGTTGAATCTAGTCAGCTGCCTGAACAACCTCAGTTCCGCATGCCTTTAAGTTTCTTTGAAAATCAAACCCCTTATCCAAATTCTGGCCAACTACAATTGGGTCCTTCGGTAAATGAAACCGATAGAACCGGTTATGGTGGGGCTAGTATGTCTACACACACCGCCAATGCTGGTCATAATTCTGGTCGGATCGTACAAACCGACTAAGGGGCAGCAACAAACAGAACTTTGGCGGGGCAAAGCACTGTGTTACCCAATCCACTGAAGTCTCCAAGTCAAATCCTGATGTTTGGTGGTGCTCCCAGCTCTACCACAACCGATTTTGGTCGAGCTTTAAATCGGTTCAGAGAGGAAATAACCAGATCTCTTGAGAGTAGTTTAGGAGTCAAAATCAAGCCTAGTAGAACCACTTACTTTAAACCGTACCCTCCACACTTTGATTTTATGAAATCACCTGATGGTTGGAGGGTACCAAGTTTATAAATTCAGTGGCGATGGTAGTATATCAACCATGGAGCACGTTAGTATGTTCCTTGCTCAGATGGGTGAAGCCAGTACTTTAGATTTCATGAATGTTTGTCATTTTCCTTTATCTCTTACTGGTACAACTTTTGCTTAGTTTACATCATTACCATCATGTTCTATTAGTTCTTGGGCTGAACTAGAAGAGAAGTTTCATAATCACTTTTACAATGGGGTCCAGGAAACTAGATTGTCGCATCTTGCATCGGTCCGACAGGGGCGTAGCGAACCTGTAGTTGATTTCTTTAAGCGTTTTAAAGAAATTAAGAGCTGATGTTTTCATTTAATGATTTCTGATAGAGATCTAATAGATCTATGTTTTGCTGGCTTACGTCGTGAAATTAAAGATAAGCTTGAACATTATGAGTTCTTTAATGTGAATCAACTTTTGCAAAAAGGTTGTTTCAATCGAATCGCGCCTTAAATTGTCTCATGATCCTCACAGATCCCATCGACCGAGCGTGCATGTTGTTGAAACATATTCTGATAGTTCGGACGATGAATCTAAGGATTGCTATGCCGCTGAGTTCCTGTGGCCAAAACAAAATAAATTGGTCACCTTTCCCTCTCTCAAACTGATTCAGAAGAATCGGGGTGAGGAAGTAAAATTTAGTTTCGATTTTTCTAAATGTGACCGAATTTTTTATGAATTACTTAAGTTCGGTTATCTCAAAGTTAATTATACATTGCCATCACCCGATGAATTAAAAAGAAGGGCTTATTATAAGTATCATAATTCTTTTTCTTATGCCGCTAACGATTGCAATGTTTTCCGTCGACAGGTCCAATCGACCCTTAATGAAGGATGATTGAGTCTCACAGAGATGCAAGTTGATACTACCCCCTTCCCAGTACATATGGTGGAAGCAGGAAGCCCTGCTATTTTAATTCGTCCAGAGCAGGCCGATACAACTAGAGGCAAGAATGTCATTATCGGCGAATCACGAGCTGCACCGAATGCTGAGAATAATTCGGGACGCAAAGTGGTGCTTGAGAAGGGTGATGATGGCAAAAACAACCTCATGATTACCGCCGGATCAATAAGACACCTGAACAAGCAAAAGTGGTATGAGACCAGGGCAGCGAACAGGGCCGACCAGGTCGGGTCCCCAGATCGATCAGGCTGATTCCTCTCAAGAGCAATCGACTCAGTCACATCGAGGACCCGACCAGGCTGGTTCACTTCCCTCTGGCTCAGTGAAGACACATAAGTCGACTGTCCCAGTCGGTTTAGCTGGTTCTGGAGACTCCTCCCCTTCTGGAGTTCATGTCTTACGCACATTGGTTACACGAAGACCCAAGATTAGTACTTGGAAGACTAATGTGGAAAAGAACAAGGGGAAGTCATTAGGGAGCCATGTACTTTCGATAGACTTATGACCAAATACAAAGACAAAAGGCCGATTCCAAGAATCGACCATTAAAAAAAAAGAGTCTACTCCTCCAAAGCGAGAGGATGGAAAGTCTAAACAATTGATGGTGGTTCAGGCAACATCTCCACTCATGAAGACTGCTCCTTACATACCTCAATGGGGTCCTCCTATTTCACCACCTCCGCAATGGGGTCCTCAAGGAGTATGGGTGCCATATCCTATGTCGACACCTATGTATCATCAACCAAGTTGGAAAGTGCCTATTAATCAACCTTCAAGGATATCCGTATTCAGCCGATTAAGTGACCAATCAAGTTCCAGCGATATGAGTCAAAATCGAGTGATCACTTCAAGGACTTTGACTCCTCAAGAGATAGGGAAGGCACAAATGAGACAAGTTTATGTACCTAAAAGGGTACAAAATGCTCCCGTTGCCTCCCGGACCAAGCCTGATCCTATTCCAGTAATCACAATCGGCTCTATGGAGACTCCCATTATTAATGAAGTTGAGCCGATGGTGATTGAGGATCCAGCTCTGACCACGACTCAAGAGAATGTTCTAGGTGTTGCCGCTGGAGTGGAGAAGGAAAAGCCTGTTGAGTGGGATCCAGATATACTCAGCCTAGGTGGTGTCCCCCTGGTTTGAGTAAAACTAAACAGAGGAAGTTACAAAGAGCTCGGTGTAACAAGCAAAGGCAGGAGCAACTTGAAAAAAAATGAGGGAAGACATATTCAACTCAACGCATCCCATGTTTCCTCAAGGCAAGCGAGGAGGTGGGTCGGATCCTAAGCCGACCGTTCTAGATACTGAGTCTGCCAAGTTGGTTTCTGGGCCGACCAGGTCGGATCCTAAGCCGACCAGGTCAGATCATAGACCGACCAGTTTAATTCCTGAACTGGCTAAATCGGCCACTACTGAGTCGGGCATGATGAGCCAGCCAGACCAGATTTTGAGCCGACTAAATTGGTTCCTGATGTTCCAGTAGTCTCCGACGCGTGCCCAGATGATCCTACCTCCTCTGTTGGTGTTGCTGCGTGTTGTTTCGGGACCGAGACCCCGAAACAGCGGGTTGTCACACGAGCGTGCGCACGAGGCGAAAGCGAAAGTAGACGGAAGAGAGTGGAAAGTTGAGTGAAATGAACAGTGTTCCTCCCCCCTTCCCTTTGGGAGGCCGTGCGCTTTTTATATTAATCCAGAATGGTTTGAAAGTACAAGAATGCACTTTCAACTACTCCGTTACAATTACAAAAATGCCCCACTTAACTACTCCATGGCCGCGCGCCGCCTCTTCCGGCCCGAGGGGCATCATCGTAACTTTATCCCTTGGCGGGCCCAACGCCCCCCGGCTCCTTTTCCTGACCGGTGGGCTCGCTCCCTTCGACCTAGGCTTCCGGCGACCTGCGAAAACCTGTGAAGAACCAAAGTCATGAACGACGAAAACTCCAGCCGGAGACGCCGGGCTCCTTTCGCGCGAAGACAGCTTGGTCCGTTCGCTGCTATTCTTTCGCACGAAAGCTGTCCGCCTACGCGCTTCCGCTCGGAAGCTGCTTCTATGCCCAGGCTCCGGCCGTCTTAGCCCTTCTTCACGCGGATACATGCTCCTGCGCGATAACATGCTTTCGCGCGAATGCTTTCGTCCGCACAAAAGCCCCGTTTTCCTTCGGCTCTGCGGGCCGGGAATGAAAACGCGCTTCCGCTCAATGACGCGCATCCGCGCGAATGCGCACATTCACGCGAAAGCTCCATCTTCCTTTAGTATTGCGGGCCGGAGATGAAAGCGCGCTTTCGCTCGACGACATGCATCCGCGCGAATGCTCACATTCGCGCGAAAGCTCAGTCTTCCTTTAGTACTGCGGGCCGGAGGCGCCAGCGGTCTGGGTACCACCCCAACACTGCGGGTAATGAAGATACGCACGAGGAGCAAGATGAGGAGATGGTAGACTATGAACCTTCTCCAGAAAGGGTGGAGGTCAATGTGGTTTATTTATCTGTTGATTACCATGTGGTCAGAGATGATTCAACAAAAACGGAACTTAATTTCGCCACGCAAAGTGCCGTGTTTCAGAAGCCGGAAGACTTCGTCAATTATCTCAAGCCATTGCATGTGAAGGGTCATATCAATGGCACACCAGTTCACAAGATGTTGGTCGATAGCGGGGAAATTGTGAATTTAATGCCATACTCGCTCTACCAAAAGCTTGGTGGTACTAACGAAGAGTTAGTCAAGACCAACATGACAATTACCGGAGTTGGTGGAGGAGATCATATCCTGGCCAAAGGGGTTGCTTCTATGGAGCTCACTATTAGGAGCAAAACGTTGGCCACTGCCTTCTTCATCGTCGATGTGCAAGGTAGCTATAATCTGATACTTGAGCGTGATTGGATTCATGCTAATCGATGCATCCCTTCTATCTTACGTCAGTTTCTCGTTCAGTGGGTGGGAGACGATGTAGAAATTGTGCACTCAGATTCATCGGCTTACGTTGCTAGAGCCGATGCTTCTTTTCTCGCGGGGCATGATGCTATTGCTTGTTTATCTGGTCAGGACCTTTCTAATTTTCAATTTATTAGCGTAACTAGAGAAGGTTTTGTACCAGTATCTTTAAAGTCGATTGACAATCGGTTTAATATCATCATGTAATTGTTTAAATGGATACTAATATTGATTGGTTAAAGCATCGTGTTGAGCAATATTAGACCTTTAAGACCGATGCTTGTGAAGCTATTGATGATTTTGATGAGCTCAAAAAGTTGGGCCAAGGTTTTACATCGGCCGACCCTTTAGAACAAGTTGATATTGGAGATGGTTTTGTACCTAGGCTGTTAGCGGTTCTTAACTCACATTTTATACCGCCAACTTTCTTCGAAAACCTGCCATATTAAGAACCAAAACATAGGATTAGGTATTAAACTCACAAATTCCACGAGTTTTGGATATATCAACTGTTTTGCAGGAAATATAGGAAAACCATATCTAAGATGGGCCAAAAGTGCATGCCTAACCCAACATGACAAAGCCCAAAGCACTTTTCGCCCCACCCCAATGAAGAGAATGATGCCCAAGGCCCATCACACCTTGCAACTGGGCTGGAAGCCCACACAACCGACATCAAGGCCCAGCCAGCAGCCCACCACGCGAAGGTGGTGGCCAGAGGTGGGGCCAGGGGTGCGCCCGCACCCCTGGTGCGGCCGCACCGCCTCTGGCTCCCCCTCGGGCCCACCCTCCGGGGTCGGTTGCATGGCGGCATGCTGAGGTGGTGCAAGGTGGTTTCCATGTTGATCACCCCCCAAACCGACCTCACATCACTATAAAAGCATGGGTGGAGCCTCTCTTAAAAGCATGGAAGTGTAGAGCATTTCTTCATAGCATTAGATTAGTCCATTCCCACCTTGTAAAGGATCCAATTCTAGATAAGAAGTAGTGCCTCAAGTGTTATAGCTCTAGTAGCTATCTAGAAGAGGGAGCAAGTTCGAGTTCGTGCTAGTCGGAGAAGTGCGGGGCTGTCGGCTACTTCCTCAAGTGTACTCCTACACTTAGTGGAAGGAATACCGGAATCACCGGTACGACTTCACTTGTACCTCAACAGATCGACATACTATTTGGAGTATTAAGGTTCGTGTTTATCTTCGTTTACACATTCTTACCATGTTCTAGTTTATCGCTTACGTAATCAGTTGGACCGGCCGTTCACCTTCGGGTGGGTGCTCTAGTAAGAGGGTGCAAGCCCTAGCTATCGCTAGAAGTAGTGACTCTTGGCGTAAACGCGGTGTTTAGGCTAAGTGTTCACAGGTTGGTTGTCTGGGTCTCCACGGTTGAGGAGGTAGGTGGTAGGTGGTGACAGCCCTGTCCGTCCTTTGTAATCCACCCACGTTCAGGATTCCAGGTAGAGCTGTATCGGCATAGGTTGGGAAACCAACTTCACCCGTTGACCGAAGCAGATTACGTTTAGCTAGAGCAAGATCACCAATGAATATGTTACCCAGAATAAACCTCGCTACCCTAAGGTTGTTCTTCCTCTCATCCTAAGTCAGGAGATCTATACCCAAGAGACTATAGCACACCGTTCCCTGTGGAAAATACGATACCCTGATAATACTTTCGGGTGAAGTGCTACAATGGTACTTCCATGCGCTTGCGGACTTTTCTGCTTACGCTAAGAAATACCAACAAGCATTTCTGGTGCCATTGCCGGGGAACGGTTGTCGCCCTTAGTCTCTGAACCTAGTTCACCCGTGTATCTTTTGCATTCTATCTTTCTTTCTTTCTAGCTACCCTTATATATGGAGCCAACAACCACCATCCATAACATGTCCGCTCCATGGGTAGAGTTCTGCGAGCCACCGCAATCATCAAAGCCAATCACAGCTTCTGGCTATGAACTCCGCCCAGGCTTTATAGCCATGGTTCGTGAACAACCCTTCTCGGGGTTCGACAGCGAAAACCCCTATCACCACTTACGGGAGTTTGAGCAACTCTGTGCTTGCCTGACAATCGCAGGCATGTCACAAGAAACTCTGCGTTGGAAGTTGTTCCCGTTCTCTCCTTCTGAGAGAGCGAAACAATGGTACAACAATAGTGTAGGAAAAGTCAATGGAGATTGGAATGAATTGCGAAACAAATTCTGTATCACATTCTTTCCTATATCTCGTATAGCAAACCTACAACAAGAGATCCTCAACTACCATCAACAAGAGTAGGAGTCGTTAGGTGCAGCCTGGGAACAATTCACCACTCTTTCACGATCAGGCCCAGACTTGTCACTCCCTAACCACGTAATGTTACAACATTTCTGGTTAGGGCTAAACAAGGAATCTGTCCTACAGCTATGTAAAACCACAGAGGAAGGAGAGGCTCTTCTAGACCTTATTCTAGAAAATATGCCCCTTCCTGATTCCCCCTTACCGGAAAGCGAACCACAGCATGAAGAGGTCTCTTTGATTAAAACCGAACCAGAGATTCAAACTCTGAGGCCCTCATTGTCGACGGAACATCCGAAAGAATTTTTTGTTCTTTCAGACTTTCCGTTCTTCGAGAAGGAACATCTTGATGAATACGAAGATACCTCTAGAACCTCTGGAAGAATCTTTTCTAATAGAGTCCCTAAAGGAACTATCAGCCGTAATGAGTAGTGAATAGATAGAAGAGGTGGAATGCTCTCCCGAAGAAATTCAGATTAGCCCCGCTTGTTCTAATATCCATACCAAAATAGGGCGGAACTGGATCGAAGTGCCTTACAACCCAACGGTCGGGGTGAACATAATGTCTGCAACATTTGCAAACACTTTCCCTCATGAGCCTCTCATCCCGACCGGAAAGAAATTAAGGCTCGATACACAAACTGTCGCAGATGGTCTAGGCATCCTTCATGGTATATCAATTAAACATGATGACAATGTAGTGATGCTAGACTTCCATGTCTTCGACATTCAAGACTTCGATGTCTTGATTGGCCTGGGCTCCCCCTACGGAAACTGTTGGAAGAACCTCCAACAACTGGGGAATTAGATGTCAAGTTAGGGAGGGAAACCTTTTCTATACCTATCTTACAAGCCACCAATTCGGTAGCAGAACCCCTCTTTACATCCTATGAGCCCGAGGCAATTATGTCAGTTGAACCCTTCGTGTCTCCCGAGTCAATCCTGGAAAAGGATGGTGAACACTTCATCCACGAAAGGAGCGACTCGGAAGAAACCATAGATCTTCCAAAAGAAGAAGCACCAACACCTCCATAGATTGAGCTAAAACCCCTACCCGCTGGCTTACGCTATGTTTTTCTGCATGGCAACAAACAAACTCCTGTCATCATTAGCGATAAACTCTATGACGAGGAGACAACAAAACTCATTGTCATACTAGAAAAACACCGCCCAGTCTTCGGGTATTCCTTGCAAGATCTCAAGGGAATTAGCCCAACCTTGTGTACCCATCGCATCCCTATTGACCCTGAAAGCACTCCTTCACAAGAACCTCAACGCAGGCTCAATAATGCGATGCGGGAAGTCGTAAAGAAGGAAGTGCTAAAACTTCTTCACGCCAGGATCATTTATCTCGTACCACACAGTGACTGGGTGAGCCCCGTCCAAGTGGTCCCTAAGAAAGGGGTGATGACGGTCGTTGAAAACAATAAGAATGAATTAATCCCACAACGAACCGTCACAGGGTGGAGAATGTGCATCGACTATAGAAAACTCAACATGACAACAAAGAAAGACCACTTCCCGTTGCCCTTCATTGATGAAATGCTACAGCGGTTGGCAAAAAATTCTTTCTTTTGTTTCCTTGATGGGTATCTGGATATCATCAGATCCCAATCCACCCTGATGATCAGAGCAAGACAACTTTCACTTGCCCGTATGGAACTTATGCATACAGACGCATGTCTTTCGGGTTGTGCAATGCACCCGCTTCATTCCAACGGTGCATGATGTCTATTTTCTCTGAGATGATCGAGGAAATCATGGAAGTCTTCATGGACGATTTCTCTGTCTATGGAAAAACTTTCACTGATTGTCTCGAAAACTTGGACAAAGTCTTGCAAAGATGCCGGGAGAAGGACCTAGTACTTAACTGGGAAAAGTGCCACTTCATGTCCGGGAAGGCATCGTCCTCGGACATCTAGTGTCCGAGAGGGGGATCGAGGTAGACAAAGCAAAAATCGAAGTAATTAAACAACTACCTCCCTTAGTGAACGTAAAAGGAGTCCGTAGCTTTCTAGGTCATGCAGGGTTTTACAGGCGATTCATAAAAGATTTCTCCATATCGCTAGACCCCTCACAAACCTACTCGCTAAGGATGCCTCCTTTGAGTTCACGGATGAGTGTCTTACTGCCTTTCATACCCTCAAAAAGGCACTCATCTCAGCGCCAATCATCCAACCTCCCAATTGGACGCTGCCGTTTGAGATCATGTGTGATGCTAGTGACTATGCTATTTGTGCAGTTCTTGGACAAACCAAAGATAAGAAGCATCATGCGATTGCTTACGCCAGCAAGACACTCACAGGAGCCCAGCTCAACTATGCCACCACCAAAAAAGAGCTCCTTGCTGTTGTCTTTGCTATAGACAAGTTTCGATCTTACTTAGTAGGAGCTAAAATAATCATTTATACCGATCATGCTGCATTTAAAATATCTGCTCACTAAGAAAGACGTGAAACCTCGTCTAATAAAGATGGAATCTTGCTGCTACAAGAATTTGATTTAGAGATTAAAGATAAAAAAAGTGTAGAAAATACAGTAGCAGATCATCTTTCGCGTATACAAGTCACTAACCTGTAGGAACCACCCATCAATGACTTCTTACGCGACGACATGCTGCTAAAGGTGACGAACACCACCCCATCTTTCGCGTATACAAGTCACTAGGTAGTTGGAAGATTATCCCTAAGAAATCATTCGCTCAAATCAAATCAAACTCTGGGAAATCGAAGAGATTGGTGCAAGAACGGAAAAGTCACCACGAAACTCAAATCGACCCGATCTACTTGTTCGTGAGGTTTATGTTTAATTCCTTCGGTGGAAATGATCTTCTCACAACAAAGAACAAGTTGATTCAAACGGATTTGAGAAAGAGGCAACGTAGAGGGAGATCGAGCGACGACAAAATTGAGGAGAAAAGCAAAACACGAAGAACAACTCAAGAACGCAAATCACAACCTCAATTGCTAGCCGAAAATCGTGCCCACGAGGGGACAACGGGAATCCGGTCCCGTTTCCGCAAAATCCAAATACACAGAGGTATGATTAGCCATCTCTGCAGATCTCAGTAGCTATAGCAGAGAATGGGAAGACAGGAAACCCTAGAATGAGAATAGCAAATGACTGAGATAGATGGGGAGGTGGATGTCTCCCCCTACTTATCCTAAACATTATTCCCACTCTACCCCCTAATGATACAGAGAGCGAACCAGCTAAACCCTAAGGCTATTCTGGACCAGCTCGAAGTAGATGTTGATCCGACGGCCATGCCCGCACAACTGGTAGCTTCGCCTCGACACGACCTCATCTGATGCCGCCACGTGCCGCAACTCCTCGACCATCCATTTTCCTGGACCTCCCCCCGGTTTTGAGGCTGAAACCAGAAAACATGTCCTCAGGATGAGTTTTGTGGCCCAAACTCAGAAACCCGCCATCGCACAGGTTTTGAGGCCCAAACCTGGAAACCATCCTCAGTCCGAGTTTTGAGGCCCAAACTCAGAAACCGGCCAGCACCCAGGTTTTGAGGCCCAAACCTGGAAACCATCCAGCCGGTGGCTTTTCTGGGGCTCTACCACCAAACCGAAGCCGTAGAAGGATGCACCACTCGTGCACCGCGTCCACCCTCAAGTCTTCACTTGTCGCTGTCCCAGGCTGTCAGCCACCAGAGCTGATCCTTAGGCCACCGGTCCGTCAGTCCAAGCCTCACGTCCGCCCTTCACCACTTCGGGTCCATCGGCATGACACGCCTCTACCTGACCTTCACCTTGCCTTTGATCACCGTCTCCAAGCTCGACACCTACACAACACAAGCCAAAGAACATGCGCATCAAACCAGTTGACAATCACTCATCATCTCAAGATTCGACATACACCCATGTATCCGCAATCTCCCCCTTGATGAGTGCATTGTCAACTACCAACACAAATCATATGGAATAGAAGAAAGGAGGAAGGAAGGAACGAACTCAACCAAATGACCAGAAGCAAAGCAAAGCCAAAAGAAGTCGAATGGAGTGAGCAAGACAACTTGGTCCCCAAAGACATGGGCAACGGCTCTACGCAACCAAGCAAAGCAAAGCTAGCCCTCAAGAAGAGGCAGAACGGGCTCAACACCGCTAGCGAGAAAGTCGGAGCAAAGAAGCCACAAACTGAGTAACCCAGCTAGTCCCTCCAGAAAGAGGCAAAGGCTCAACACAACTAGCTGCAGACCGCTCCAAACCAATTGGAAACTCTCAAGATGAAAATTTGTCAAGCAAAACGAGCAAGCTCCCCCTGGACACAAACTCCCCCTTAGATAATGCACATAACCAACTCATCATGATTTGTCAAAATTTCTCCCCCTTAGTTGATAATGCACAAAGCAAGAATAGACAAGGGAGCCTGAAAGAGAACAAAATAGATGCAAAGGCTTCAAAAATATACTATCTAGAGTGATAAAATGCTCAATTTGCACAACTGAAAGGAAAAGATCCCTAATGCTAGCATAAGCTCAACATGATCATATAGCTCAAACGAAGATGGCAAAGCAGTTTTAGATTTGAAGTTTTAAGCACAAGATCAAGCTCACCATAGAAATAGCATCTAGTATGAAAGTGGACATGTCATCAACTAGAGCTTAACCAAGTCACACAGGTGAACTACATCAAAGCAAGTGTCAAAACAGCAAGCCATATACAACTCATTTTATTTGAATTTAAGCAAGTTACACAAGAGTTATACATATCAATTGACTGTGAGGGGTTGAAAGCACTATAAAGCCTTACTTTTCAAACATGCGAAGCCTAAGTCAAAAGACTACCAGAAGCTTAAAGCAATGGTTTCGGTCATACACTACACTGCTCAAGTTCATCCAAAAGGGAAGCAGTCTCGATGTAGTGAGGTGTTGTAGTGCAATCCCACCTCGATCTTTTCTCTCTTAGCTCGGATTTCAGATTTTAGCATTTAAGCATTTCGGAGTATATATGATGGAAGCGATTTAGACTCCAAGCTAGAGACATAGCAACCTAGTATGGCAAAGTAAGCTCAGGCAAGACATAATCTACTCATACTAGTTGCCAAAACAAATGGTGAATTGTTTATAGATTTTAACAGTTATTACACAAGTTCATCATTGCAAAATCATACTTAGCTCATCAGGTTAAGTTACATGATCATAAGAGCTTAAACTACATAAACTAAATATCATACAAGCATGTGAAAATAGAGCATAGTATCACTTTAGACATGATATAGATGAAGCTCAAAATGCAAGTATGATACATATGCAAATGCAGAAAGACTAAGAAAGAAAAAGACTGTACATCATATGATACATCAAAGTGATCCCACATCTAGAATGGGAAACACACACCAAGCTCACCTCTCAACCTAGCAAAGGTTGATTGGTCCAAAGGCTTGGTGAAAATATCGGCCAACTGATGATGAGTATCAACATGTTTAAGGTCGATATCACCTTTCTCATAATGGTCTCGCAGAAAATGAAAGCGCACATCTATGTGTTTGGTCTTAGAATGAAGCACGGGGTTCTTAGCAACGCTAATCGCACTCGTACTATCACAAAGCAAGGGTACTCGAGAAAAGCTCAGACTAAAATCACACAAAGTGACCATCATCCACAACAACTGGGAACAACAGCTAGCGGCAACAACATACTCAACCTCTGTGGTAGACTGGGCGACACTAGACTGCTTGCGAGAAGACCAAGAAACAAGAGAAGAGCCCAAAAACTGACAAGTCCCAGAAGTGGACTTGCGATCAAGTTGGCAACCGGCAAAATCAGCATTAGAGTAACCGCACAGGGAGAGGGTAGAAGAAGCAGAATACAAAAAGCCCGAACTCAGGTGTGAAATGAAAGTACCTCATAATGCGCTTGACCGCCTGACGGTGAGAGGTGCGCGGCGACGACTGAAATCATGCGCAAAGACACACCGCGAACTGAATGTCCGGGCGTGTCGCCGTCAGGTACAGCAGCGATCCGATCATACTCTGGTACTCCTTCTGGTCCACGGCTTCTCCTTCCTCATCCGCATCCAAGGCCGTCGTGGTCGACATGGGTGTTGGAAGAGGCTTGGCCTCACCCATATCGAACTTCTTCACTATGTCCTTTGTATACTTGCCCTAGTGCACAAACGTCCCTTCTCGGGATTGCTTGATTTGTAACCCGAGAAAGAATGTCAACTCACCCATCATGCTCATCTCAAATTCCCTGCTCATTGTATCTGCAAACTTGGCAACCAAAGCATGAGAAGAACCACCAAAAATGATATCATCCACGTAAATCTGAACCAAAAGAGTGTCATTGCCTTGCTTGAGGAGAAAAAGAGTTTTATCCACACATCCAATTTTAAAACCCTTAGCAAGCAAAAAGGTTTTCAACCTATCATACCATGCTCTAGGGGCTTGTTTCAAACCATACAAAGCTTTGTTAAGTTTGAAAACATGGTTTGGAAACTTAGGATTTTCAAAACCGAGGGGTTTCACATACACCTCTTCTTCTATGTAGCCGTTTAAGAAGGCACTCTTGACATCCATTTGAAAAAGTTTGAACCCTTTGGATGTAGCAAATGCCAAGAGGATCCTAATTGCCTCCAAACGAGCTACAGGAGCAAAAGTCTCCTCATAGTCTATCCCCTCCTTCTGACTATACCCCTGGGCTACCAGTCTGGCCTTGTTTCTCACAACATGGCCATCCTCTTCTTGTTTGTTTTTGAAAACCCACTTTGTCCCAATAGGGTGACACTCAGGAGGAGGTGGAACTAGAACCCAAACCCGATTTCTCTCAAAATTCTCCAACTCCTCATGCATGGCATTGACCCAATCTAGATCAGATAAAACATGTCCAACATCTCGGGGTTCAAAATCAGCAACAAATGCAGAATGAGCAAAGTGAGAGATTTGTTGTGACCTTGACTGAGTGACACGTTCGTTGATGTTTCCGGTCATCTGTTGAGGAGGGTGTTGGCGCTTAATGTGTCGTGGCGCCTCCCTTGCTGAAGTGACCTCCCCCTCAACAGTAGCTGGTGCCTCCTCAGGTATCACTGGCAAACCCCGAGGTGGATCGACCAGCCCCCATGTAGTGGAAGAAGACGGGTCGGGGCCGCGAGCAGTCGTGGTCAAAGTCGATCCCAAAGGAACAGCAGGTGGAGGAAGATCTGGATCATCTATCTGTTCAGCTCCATCTTCCTCATCATCAAAAAGAGGTTCGCCAACCTCATGATCACCTGCACGCTCAAATCTAGAAGAAGGACAATGCATGGTCTCGTCGAAGGTGACATCGGATGTCTCGATGACTCGGTTAGTGTCAAGGTTAAGTACACGATATGCACGAGTATGACTACCATAACCTAAAAAGACACCGTCAGAAGAGCGAGACTCAAACTTGTCCAAGTTGCCTTTCTTGAGTATAAAACAATGGCAACCAAAAACTCTAAAATAACTCACTTTGGGATGCCTCCCAAACCGTAACTCATAAGAGGTCTTCTTCAAAAAGGCATGAAGAAAAATGCGATTGGAAATATAGCATGCAGTGTTTATAGCCTCGGCCCAATATCGCCTTGGAGTCCTATGCTCGTCGAGCATCGTCCTAGCCATCTCAACAAGGGTCCGATTTTTTCTCTCTACAACACCATTTTGTGGTGGTGTGTAGGGGAAGAAAACTGATGCTCAAAACCCAAAGAGTTATAAAACTTTTCAAAATCCGAGTTCTTAAACTTGGTACCATTATCGCTACGAATAGCTCTCATCGAGTTCTTAGGGAACTCATTCTGAAGACGGAAAATCAAATTGTGAGTGAAAGAGAAAGTCTCAGTTTTCTCAGCTAAAAAGAAAACCCATGAATATCTCGAGAAGTCGTCAACAACAACAAGCACATACCACTTCCCACCAACCGAGCTCACCCGAGCCGGACCTACAAGGTCCATATGCAAAAGCTCTCCAGGGCGTTTGGTCATAACTTGATTCACAGGATGGTGGGGAGCAGCAACCATTTCCCCATGTATACAAGAATGGCAAACAAGATCCTTCTCCATGTGTAACTTAGGCAATCCTCGGATTAAGCCAAGTGAACTAAGCCTCGCAAGCAAGTCGAAGCTCAAGTGACCAAGTCTCCTATGCCATTTCCAAAGATCAGAAGAGGATCCAGCCAAAAGACAATGAGAAATGCCAAAAGACTCCGAGAAATTCGCATGAAAGACTTTCCCAAAGGGCGAAATCAAACATACAAGATTGCCCTGAGGATCCAAAATAGGCAGAGATTCGGCTTAAAATGAATCTCATAGTCATCCTCAAAAAGTTGAGAAACAGAGAGAAGGTTAAAATGCAAGTTTGAAACAAGAGCAACATCACGCAACACAAAATGCTCAATGACTCGCACAGAACCACGGGATAACACTTTACCTTTGCTATTGTCACCGAAGGTGATAAACTCCTTTCCAGTGACTGGAGAACCACTTGGAGTTTCTGGTCATATGCCTTGAGCATCCGGAATCCACCAACCAAACGTTCTCCAATCGACTTACCTACATCAATAAAAAGACATAGGGTGAGCATACGGTCCAACACTAGGGTGAGTAAAATGGGAAGTGTACCAGTGTTGTCCCAGCTGCTCAAAAGAACGATTAGTAGAAAAACCATTCCTAGCATACCTACGGGGAAAGCGACCACCACGCATAGGAAAACGTGGTCCGCTAGGAAGAGAGCGCTCACCGCGATAGCCAAAACGCGGTGGGGGATAACGCTCAACAACAAAGCCACTGCCACGGGGTCCATAGCCTACAAAACTAGGATCCCGCGGGGCAAAACCTCCTTGTGGCCTAGGACCTTGAGGCATTGGACCTCTAGGCCTAGGAACCCTCCTTTGAACATTTGGCACATGTACATCATGGAAAGGATGATACATGTTCGTGTTGTTCATCTCCTTTGCACGACGCTCCTCTCTCTTGTGCCGAAAGCAAAACTCCCTCAAGTGTCCATCTCTCCCACAGTGCTCACAATGGTACCTCACCGCTCTCATAGGGGGTTGTTGGTACTCACGGTATTGGGTGTGGATCACTTGGTTCTTTTGTGGAATGAGCTCCTCTTGGATAGGTGGCATGGTATCTAGCTTGTTCCTCAAGTGGTTGGTTTTGGAGCCCATGTTTGTTCTTGGGTGGAGCTCTTGGAGGTTCCACAAACACTCCATCTTTGGTGTTAGGCTTGAGAGGCTCTTAGGGTGGAATCTTGGTTAGTTTGGGAGTAGTGGTGTAGTTGGGCTTCTCACTCGGCTTAAGATCACTAGACTCACCAATCTTCCCGAAAGAGGTAGCACTCTCCATACCCTGAGCAAAACCAACACCTGGACCTCCAGCAACACGCTTGAATTGGGCAATCATCATGCCAAGCTGCGGCTCTTCACTAGAAACCCATGACAACATGGTCCGAAGGTATGTGTTTTCTTCCTCGGTTTGCATCTTGTCATGCTTCACATTTGCCATCTCCATCTCCAAACCCTCACACAAAACACATCTAGACATACTAGTGCTACCTGAGTTGGCCTTCTCAAGAGACTCAATCTTGGCATCCTTCTCTGCCAACTCAGATTGCAAGCCTGCACAAGACTTGCATGTACCAAGCAAAATGGGTCTAGCTCTAACTCATCCACCTCTCCAACCAAAGAAACATACTTCCCCCTCAAAGTGAGTAGGTCAGTCATGTGCTTGGAGCACATCTCACACTCATCCTCCTCGGTGACAACAACGGTGGACTTGACAGACTCAAGCTCCTTCACCACATCCTTCCACTTCTGCCTAAACTCCTTCCTTTCTCTAGAAGCAAGTCTTAACAACTTGTCTTGACTAAGAAGAGCAGCAGTAAGTTTCTCAACCTCAGTAGAGAGTTCATTGAGAGTCTGAGATACCTGGGAGGAGTTGTCGTCATCGTTCCGAGGGATCTCCTCCAGCTCGCCGTTGACCTCATCGCCGAGGGCCATGGTGCAGAAGCCCTCGTTGTCGGCGAAGAAGTAGAGGCCGTTCAGCTTGTCCTCGATCTTCTTCTTCTCGGACTCATCATCGCTTGAAGCAGTGGAGTCGTTTTCCGAGTCGTCGACATCGCTGAGTGTGGCGAAGAAAGCACGCTGTTCAACATCAGCTTTCTCCGAGTACTTCTTCTTGATGTATTCTTTATTGATGCCACCCTTCCGCTTGTGCTTGGCGGGGATGTACTTTTCCATGCGCTTGCCGAAGTCGTTCTTGTGGCCATGATCACCCTTGCCAAAAGCTTGCTTGTTCTTCTTCGGGCAGTTGGCAATGAAGTGGTCGGAGTCCCCGCACTCGTAGCATCCAGCTCGTCCTCAACCGCGGCGACGGTTCATGCGGTTGTTGTGGAACCGCGAGAACCGGTTGGCAAGCAAAGCCAACTCGTCATCTCCCATGAACTCCAGCTGCTTCTCTATAACAGACAAAAGAGAAGAAAGTGCAAAGCCTCCAGAGGGGTTAGCAGAAGAACCAGAAACCAAAGCCATAGACGAGCCAGAATGATTCTCATAAGAAGCCCTCGCCATGACATCAATCTCACTGGACTTGAGCTTACTGAAGAGCTCGTCGCAAGTGAGAGTCTCATAGTTAGGCGATTCGATGATCGCCTAAACTTTGGAGTCCCACACCGACCGATCAAGAGTATGAAGTAGCTTGAGAGCTCTCTCATGATCGCTGTACGACAAAAGCTCCCTGTTAGCCCTCATCCTGATGATAATGACCTGAAAGTGAGCGAATAAACTTTCTATGCTCTCGCCAGACATGTGTCGGAAGTTCTCATACTCATGCTTGTGCGACTCGTAGAGACGGGTTTTGACTTGAGTGGTTCCCTCATGAAAGCGCATGAGAGTCGCCCAAATCTCCCGAGCCGTGGTGAGGTGAGAAACGTGATCAAACTCAGTCATGCTCAAACACGAGAAAAGAGCATTACGGGCTCAGCTAGAGGAAACTAGTTTGAAATGAATGTTTATATTTATGATTACATGTAACTTTGGACATAAATAATTCCAAATCAATCTATTACAACATATGTAATGGAGGATATCAGGATTCCAATAGTTTAGAGGTAGGCCATGGGGGCCGGGGAACCTATGTTTGTGGTAATCAGTTGAAAGCATCCATCCACATAATTAAGAAGGGTTCTTGCCTGTAAAAAAGAAAACATAAAATTGGCTTGAAGGGAAATTATAATGCTAGATGCAGATAGTTAAACTGAATAAGCAAGAAAAGTTGCTCTCTAGATTTGACGTCCTGTTCTGCAGTAGTCCATAGTGGACAAAAAAAAGACATTTTTGTACAAACTCATGTACTGATTTGTGCTTTCTTAAATAACCAAATAAACAATAATGAATCAACATCATTTAATGTGAAAAAAAGAAAGTATGAAATCTAGCAAAGAATATCAACTAAAGCTGAAAGGCGCCACCAACAGCCCATGGAATGGACATTGTGATAAAAAATCAGGACCAGGTGTACTCTATAATATCTACATGCAAATATGTTGTTCAATAGATCATGTTTTGACAAAGTATACTCTACTACTCTAGGCTTTAATAGAACAATTGTGCTACATCAGCTAGACCAGCAAGCAAACTAGATGAATCAATAAACTAAGAAAATATCTGACTTGATGTTACCAAAACAGCTGGACATATATTCTTTCGGCACAAACAAGTGAGGTCACTCCAAACTAAAAAAGATGCACTAAATCTAATCACTGAAATTTAACTATTTCTGACAGAATCTGTTGAAAAGGCTCTCTAGCTCAACACTCGCCAGATGTTTATGCTAATGAATAATGCAACATTCTTTATTTTTAATGGTCTTAATAAATAGTTGCAAGTAATCACTGAAATGTGTGCATGACCAACGATATTTATGCACCTCGACAAAAGGTGCCCCTGCACCCAGCTGGTGCATATTGACACAACGATACTAGTACTTCAATTATATGCAAACTAGATTAGAGTTAAGTTCCTTAGTGCAAATAATGATTCACCTAGTGACAATAGTGTGGCCCTCTGCTCAAATCAATCAACAAAATCCATTTTAAAGAAATGACAAACAGTGCAGTGCAAATGGACAGGATAGGGAAAATAAATTTGCACATTTCATACCAGTGCAACAGCTCCAACCCTATATGCAAAAACACACCAAAAACTCAAATAGTATTAACATGTAGAGGTTTTTAATTGGAAGAGTTTTTGTCTTGTCCATCTTGTAAATATATAATTTATATTTAGTCTCCCTTCTCCCTGCACTGATTATGTAGAGCTCCTGCCTTAAGTCTGAAAACATAAATTATTTCTTGGCCTCATTTTTTAAAAACCATTAATATTGGCACTTGAAAAAAAATATGATTTGATAATGTATCATTTAATGGTTTTTAAAAATGAATGGCTCAACGCTGCACCTATCAGAGACAGAAAAGGAGTTCCTGAAGCGACATGGTGTTAGCAATAATTTAATTGAATACTGTAATGGCCCGTTTGGATCCACAGAATTGAATTGGTTTCAAAGAATCACATTCTTGAAATGAAATGAATTGAATTGAATCAGATTGAAACCAATTCCTTTCCAATATTCTTGTTTGGTTATCACAGAATTTATTTCTAAGAATTAATTTCAAAATGATGTTTGGCTCACTTGGATATGGAATCAATTTGCACACTGACTCACAACCTCATGCTCACTACTCTCCGACTCTCTCTCTCAGCATATAAATCAAACTCTGTAGATTGAGCCTGAATAAAACAATGAAACAAGATAAAATATACCATAAAGTGACACAATCACGTACATGATACAAGAGCCAAAGCAACACATGCTGATCGATTACAAACTATTTGATAAGAGAGGTCTATCACTTCTTAGAACTTGGTGATTACACGATAAGTACTTAGAACAGTACTGTAAACACATGCTGATTACAAACTATTTGATAAGACAGCCAAAGCATTACACAATAATATACTGAGAACAGTAATGTAATCACTTAAGCTGCTTTAGTAGCCACTTCTTTCTCCTGTGTAGTGGTAGCGCCATCATAGACTCAAACTTGCGAGCATTGGACGTGAGGATGTCATACACCTCAAGCTCGGTATCAGAGTCAAGTCCTTCAAACCTTTTAAAGCTGCAAGTACTTCAGATGAAGTGGGAGGCTTTGGCGGTGCATCTTCCTTGAGGGCTGCAGTGAACATATCTAATTTCTCACACCACATTGAATTGAATGAATCATCTGACCGTTGTCTCTTCAAACCTCCTGGGGTTGTTGTTGACCCAGCTGGATCTTTGTTGGTACCACCTTCTTTAATCATCTCTCTTGAATTCTCAGATGCTGTACGAGCTGCCTCTCCATTGGCATGATCCTTACAATAGACTAGACTGATTGAGTCCCAATATTTGATGACTTTATTCCTATAGCCTTTAGCTTCCTTATTTTTCTGCACGAAATAATCATACTTGAACATGAAGTTTCAAACTAAACTAGATAATTCAAAAATGAAGCAAAAACACAATAGCAAACAAGATTGAGTACTACTGACTGAATGCGCAATACCCCTATACATGAGCATTGTTGACACAGTATCAGCTACTGCTGCTGGTGGGTTCTCAGTGAACAAAAAATATGGTTGGTGTGAGTTTATTTCAACAATGGAAATTTGGTTCAGCCAGATTTAATTTTTACCTATAGATGAGATAAATGATCAATGTATCGTTATCAGAGCAAACATAGGCAGACACTAACTGCTCAAAAGAAAAGAATTAGAGCTGCAGGTAGGCTGATATAAATATATTTCAGGCTATACATGGTAATGAACTAGAAGGTAATATCTGGATTTTATCTCCACAATCTATCATAGCATAGCACTAAACTAAACATATATAGGATTCTCAGAGACACTAAAGATAAAAAAAGACAGATTCTTAGAGGAGAAAAGAAATAAATAATATATGATTCCCATGTAGCTTCACTGTCAATTGAAAGCCTATTCTTCTCCCAATCCCAGCCAAAACCACTTGAAGATGACATGCCATTGACAATATTGTAGTGTTTGTCAAATGTCTTGCTCCGGGACTCAATGTTGCTCTTTGTGATGTTGACGCCACATTTCTCACGAACATTATTAATCGCAGCTGTGTACACATGTGATTTCCATCCATTTTGACACCTGTCCCCTTTATTGTAGTACTCCACAAATGTGTCCAGCAACACTTTATCCATGTCATCATCCCATGGAACATAACCCCTTGATGATTTCTTAACCTTGTCTACATCCTGAAGCAAAAATAAGTTACAATGGTCAACATACGCATATAAAAAATTATTAGTCATGAATATGCAAAATTTAAACATGGAAACATTTAGATATGCAACAAGACAATATTGTTATCATACATTTGACCACGCCTTGCTTGGTAATCAACAAACATATCATTAGCTTTGGTGTCTCTAAAACTATTCCACTGATTGGTAGATTGGACATGTGTAATCAGATTTTGCTCTACTTGAGCTTCAACAGGAGCAACAACAATCGCACTATCAACTTCATTGATAAGCAATTCATCCATATCCCTTTGCTTATCCAGTAGAAAGTTATGATTCTAATCTGCATGAGATTAGTAGTATAAGTTAGTCAAATTATTAGTCGATGAAAATCTGAGCTACTTCTTAGTATAGGATTATATTTTATACCTGGTTTTTCAAATCAAAATATGAGTTGTTTCTCAATATAGCCCACCTCATCTTCAATAGCCCAAATGTTCTTTCTATCATGTTCCGAGCCTTTGCATGACGCAAGTTGAAAAGCTCCCTTGCGTTAGATGGATTGTATCCTTGGGAAGCCCACTCCTTTAGGTGATACCGTGTGGATCGATATGGGGCAAGGAATCCAGGACCATTTGTGTACCCAACATCTACTAGATAGTATTTACCACTTGGGATAGTAAATGCATCCTCTCGAGACATCGCATCCCGCAAAACCCGAGAATCAGAAGCTGATCCTTCCCATCCCGCTAAGACATAAAGAAACCTCATATGTCGATCACAAACCCCTAAAACATTGGTTGTAATCTGCTGCTTCCTATTTCTATACCTGCCTTGGTCGACTAGTGGCACAAATACATCAATATGTGTGCCATCTAGTGCACCAAGGCAATCATCAAACCATTTCCATTTTGGATCTTCAGGTTCGACAGCCCCAGGATCAGGAAGCTTGACAAACTCATGGCTTAAAGAGAGAACCCCTTGAAGCACTTCATTGAAATGCCAACTTATTGGCTCAAGAGACCACCCTTAAGTGCTACGAATTAACCTCATTTTCATCCCATGGGCTACTATGAGCAAAAAGATTGCCACCTTTTCTTCAAGTGACACATTTATGGTATCCTGCAGACCACATCTCTCCCTTAAGATGGCACAAAGGTCAGCAAAAGAGGTCTTCATTAGGCGCAAACTATCATAACAACTGGTGTTTGAGCCCTGGTACAGATTTCTTAACATCTGTTTTCTCTCCTGAACCCTTCTCTCTAGAACCTCATTGACATCTGCTAGGTGTCTAGGTCTTCTTCGATGATACTCTTTGCAATCACAAGGCCATAACTGAAACTACCAATGCAACGGTGACTCTCTTTCTCTTTGTTCTCCTCCTTTCCTCCTCACTTATATTGTTAGAGACCAATTGTGTGTAATGATCTAACATCTAAAACATGTATGCAATAAGTGTACATGTCAGTTAGACATGCTAGCTGAACCACATCAGCATATATTTTACAATAAATCCTAGGACATAATATATAGCAGGATATATATCTCTTGTGCAAATAAAATTGAAACTCCACATAATTGGTTTCATATATATGACATAGACAACAAGCTTGACTTATACTAGTTCACTCCATTAAAAAATAGTTGTCTCCACATAATTGGTTTCATATATATAGGTGTCAATGCACAGTACAAACTATAACCTAACAAGAATTTAGGCAGGTTTTACTTGACAATTACTACTTCAATTCAGTGGCACTAGACATGTACTCCCTTGCACCAAGTGATGAATATACAACAGGACATAAGCAAAAAAAAAAGACAAACAAGCAGAAAGAGAGGAGGACGAAACATACTTGCGTTGACATGGTGACGAAGCCTTAGCTCACGCGTGGTAGCAGTACAAATGAGCAGCACACTGAGAATATAAAAAATAGACAGTGTTAATAAGATAGTACAAATAAACATCACACTGGGATATAACCAACTCAGTTTTTTTTCAGAACTACAATTCAGTTTTGCAAGCAAGACTCTTTAGATATAGTATAATTGTAACATGAAACATGCTCAGAAGCTATTAATTTGCCATAATAAAACAAGAACAGTGTTGATTAGGTGCCTTTCACTCTTCATTATTTCCTGCAAGGCCCCCATAGTCCACTCTTCTCTCTCTCTCCATACAATTCTGAACATGACTGACAGGCTGAGAGACATTACTGGCTGGAGAAGTGAGGGAAGGAGAGAGAAGTAAGGAAGAAGGCCATGCATGTCAGGCTGCTGCTAGAGAGAGATAAGAGTCCAGAGCAGAATCCCTAGCAGTTAGTTTAACAATGTCACAGGAAATATGTGAGTCTGATCACTGACGGTGTGCCTTTGTCTTGTTGCAGGGATGGAGAGAATATATGGAGCTACAGCGAATGGATCAGCAGCTGTCACCCCCCAAAAAAATGGTGGTCTCCATCGGCTGCAGCTGTATGCATGTCCATCTGCACGATCTAGTACATCTTCCTCCTCCTGCTGCCAATTTAGGCCCCCGCGCACTGCCACCACCATGGAATAGGACGAATTGGATCTTGAGGCTGCTGTCCCCATCGACACTCGGCACAATAGCGAACAACTTGAGGCATTGAAACCCTAACAGATTGAGGAACAAAAAGGAGATGCGTTTGGAGCCTTGGCGACGAGCTCACGTGTGGAGTCGAAGGTTCTGGTGCCGCTGTCCGAGACGGTGACACAGGAGACGATCCACCAGAGTGTGGGTGCGTGGGTCGGTTGAGGACGACGCACGGGCAGGTCGGTAGGGCGGCTGCGTGGGGAACCTTGCGATCTGGATGCCGCACAGGTGAAGCTCCGAGGTCGCGGAGGCGGCGACAGCGACGACGTGGAGAATCTATGCCATTGCGGCGGCGCAATGGAGTCGGGGAGGGAGCGGTGTCGAGATCTCGGGATGGAGTCGGGGAGTGGAAGGTAGGCGATGGGTGGGGATTTCTGAGGGTTTCGGTGCGCAGGGGGTCCGAATCGGGAGCGGGCCAAAATATTAGAGATCTGAAACGGGCTGAAATGTACAATTCAATTCCAGGGGTAGCCAAACGGGCCACATTATGGAAATTGATTCAATTCGGGCCAATTCAGGGGAAACAAACATGCCATAAGGGAATTTAAATTTGGCTTGCATCATCTGAGGACACCCGTGTAGAAAATCTACACCCCCAAACATTAGACACTGAAAAATGGTTGGAGGCGAGGGTGTGGAGCAGTCCAACGGATGGTGGAGGCATTGATATTTCTCTCTGCCTCCTTGATTATTAGTTAAGACCATCTGCACATACACAGCCTATTAAACTAGTCCCTCAAGTTCTATACGGAAATAGTTGCAAAACAATCACTATGCTTAGAACTGGAAAATATACTGTTGGGACGGTACCCAGACCGCAAGTGCCTCTAACCCGCAATACCGAAGGGTGACGGAGCTTTCGCGCGGATGTGCGCATTCGCGCGGAAGCACGCGTTCGTCTTGGGCCCCGCAAGGTAGAAGGATGACGAAGCTTTCGTGCAAAAGGGAGCATTCGCGCAGAAGCACGTGTTTCGGCTCGCGGACCAAGGGAAGATGGAGCTTTCGTGCGAAAGGAAGCATTCGTGCGGAAGCACGCTTTTCGGCTCGCGGACCAAGGGAAGGCGGAACTTTAGTGCGAAAGGAAGCATTCGCGCGGAAGCATGTGTTTCGGCTCGCGGACCAAGGGAAGACGGAGCTTTCGTGCGAAAGAAAGCATTCGCGCGGAAGCACGCTTTTCGGCTCACGGACCAAGGGAAGGCGCAACTTTCGTGCAAAAGGAAGCATTCGCGCGGAAGCACGCATCCGCTTTCGGCCCGCAGGACCGGAGCAGGACAGAGTTTTCGTGTGGAAGGAATCATTCGCGCGAAAGGAGCCCAGCGTTTCTGGCGGGAGATTTCGTCATTCATGACTTTGGTTTTTCGTAAGTTTTCGCAGGTCGCCGGAAGCCTGGGTCAAAGGGAGCGGGCCCACCGGCTAGGAAAAGAAGCCGGGGGACGCTGGGCCCGTCAGAGGGCGAAGTTACGATGATGCCCCTCGCGTCGGAAGAGGCGGTGTACAGCCACAGAGTAGTTGAGTAGGGCATCATTATAATTGTAACAGAGTGGTTGGAAGGGCAATCTTGTACTTTCAAGTTGATCTGGATTAATATAAAAAGCTCCCAGCCCCCTATGGGAGGGGGAGAACACTGTTCACTTGACCTGATTTCCTCCTTTCCTATGTTTACTCCCGCTTTCGCTCCATGCTTTCGCTCGTGCGACAACCTGCTGTTTCGGGGTCTCGGTCCCGAAACAACATTGGCGCCCACCGTGGTTGTCGCCCGAGCTTACCATGCCACCGAGGAAGGCGTCGAAGACGGTCGACAATCTGGAGACAATCGCCGCGAAGAAGGATGGCCTTGGTACCATCGCGACATCCGCTCCAGCAAACCAAATTCCACCAAGCACAGCTCCAAACCCTTCAGCTTTCGGCAGCGCGCTTCCAACGGAAACCCAGCTGCCGCCGGGAGCATCCACAAGCCAAAGCTTGCAACCCCAGGATCAACAGGCTTTCAGCAGAGATGGCACGCTGGATGGGGACGTCCAGGACGAACCCATCGAAGACGACGATGACGATGCTGAGGTTACAAGGCACGCTAAAGCGATCAAGATGCGAACACAGCAACAAGAAGAAATCGAGAAGCTGTTGTTGCAAAGAGACCAGCTGCAGCAACAACTTGCGGCGAAAGCAAGAGAAGATGAGACTCGCAACGCCATCCGGCAAGCGGAGGCGCAGAGAAGGCAGCTCGAGAAGGGAATTCGGGAACTGCAAAGGGCAGGGGGAGACCCAATCCCAATAATCCAAGAAAACATATTCATACCAAGGCGAGAGCAGCCGCCAGCTTTCGACAACGCCATCGACGAAACCTCTCCACTCTCGAGGGAGTTGCAAGCCCATCCGTGGCCGCTCAACTACAAGCCACGCATTCCGACTTTCGACGGCAAGGCGAATCCGCGAAAATTCTTGGCGAGCTATGAGACAGCTATTTTTTCGGCAGGCGGAGACAATCAAGCCCTGGCGAAATCTCTCATTCTGGCAGTCGAAGACGTGGCTCACGATTGGTACACCACCCTCAAGCCGCTATCCATCTATTCGTGGGCTCAGTTGAAGGCCGAATTGCTTGCCACTTTCCAAGGATTCCGGCCGGATATAAAGATCACGCGAGACCTCATGAACTGCACCCAGCAAGACGACAAACCATTATCCGAATACCTCAAACATTTCATCCAGCTAAAAGCTCAAGCTCCGAACGTGCCGGAAGCCGCGGTGATTGCAGCAGCCACCGAAGGTTTGGGATCCGGCCAGTGCGCCGCCCACTTGTCCAGAGAACCGCCGAAAACTGTCAAGGAATTGTTTGATGTAATGAACGCATATGCAAGGTCAGACGATGACTTTCGGCGGCGCAAGGCCGCCCGCTTGATGCAGAGGCAAGTGACGAAAGCAAGTCGACCGCCGCCGGTGCCGAATCAAAGGATGGTTAGGCCCTTTCGGTCAATCAACACTCTGCAAGAAGAGCCAGCACCGTCAGCGGCGGGCATGGAGAGGCCGGATATGACCAACTTCCAGCCGCAAAGAGGGTTCGATCAACCTTTTTGCGGAGGACGTGGCGGAAGGACAAGACACGGTGGCCGAGACGGTAGAGGCCGCGGAAGAGGAGCCAAGCCTCTGTATTGTGTCATCTGCTATGGCAATTTTGGTCACACCACCCGGGACTGCAAATACAGCAAGATGGCAAAAGAACTAAAAGACAAGGATCAAGCTTCAGCTTCCGGCGAGAGCTCCAAGCATGTTTTCCATAATTCGCAAGACTTGGCAGCAGGTGCAATAGCGAGGAGAAACTACGTAAACACGCCTACACATCCTCCGCAGTACATGCCTCCCCAGAATTTGCACTGGTACAATCCGGCGTATCAGGGCTACCAGTTTCCAGTCTTTGCGCAACAGTCTGTGGTAGTTTCGTCGCCCATGCACTATCAGCGCCAGCCAACACCGCCACCAGCGCTTCCGGCTCAAGCCCAACCCCAGGGGCAACCAGCTCAACCCAGCTACCAGCAGGGGCAGGAGATAGAAAACGAAACCAGCGCAATCAACAACATCCTTCCGTCAAGAGGCCACATCTTCGCCATCACGGGCGGATCCAACCTGGGGCACAAAAGTAAAAGGGCGAGAAAGGATTATCATCGAAAAGTCCAGATGGTATCACCAAGGCTTCTGCTGAACAGGCCAGCTTGGTCACTAGCGCCGATATGTTTCGATGAGTCAGATTTCAAAGTTCGTGACTACCCGCATTGCGACGCTTTCGTCGCCACGGCCAATGTGGCCGGTTTCACCTTGCATAACATTTTGATCGACACCGGAAGCTCAGCAGACATCTTGTTCGTCAAAGCTTTCGAAGCGATGGGAATGGACAGGGGAAGTTTGGACCCCGCCGACAACTCCTTGTACGGTTTTGGAGGAAGAAAGATCGACGCTATCGGCAAGAAACAAATCCCGGTATCTTTCGCCGAGGAAGAAAGAGTGCACACCGAAATGGTGACGTTCGATATAGTGAACATGGACTACCCATACACCGCCATTTTCGGCAGAGGTTTCACCAACAAGTTCAATGTCATAATCAAGCAAAGCTATTTGTGCATGAAAATGCCATCCCCTTTCGGCATCATCACCGTGCACGGAGATCAGCAAGCCTCAAGAAGAATTGAGGGAAGGCCAACCCCAGGCTACAGCCTTATAAATGAGGTGGCAAAGAAAGACGAAATGCAAGCAACATTTGAAGAGCACGCTATCGTCAGCTCGTCAGAATGTAAGGTCGGAGCAACCGAAGAGACGGTAAGGATCCCACTTGCGGCTTCCAGGCCCGAAAGAGTTGTGCACATTGGGTCAAGCATGCCAGAAGGGGAAAGGAATGGTTTGGCATCTTTTCTCGTGGACAACGACGATATTTTGGCCTGGTCAGTAAACGACTTGCAAGGCGTCAGCAGAGATCTAGCCCAACATAGTTTGAACGTCGCAAGTGGCGCTAAGCCCAGAAAGCAAAAACTGAGAAAGATGTCAAACGAAAGGGCAGATGCGGCGAAAGCAGAAGTGCAGAGATTACTCGATGCGGGAGTAATCCGACCAGTCCAGTATCCCGAATGGCTAGCGAACGTTGTCTTGGTGAAAAATAAGAATGGCAAGTGGCGAATGTGCGTTGATTTCACCGACCTCAACAAATGCTGCCCGAAGGATCCGTATCCTTTGCCTCGTATCGACAAGCTCATCGATATTGCTGCCGGTTGTGAAATAATGAGTTTGCTGGATTGTTTTTCAGGTTATCACCAGATATGGCTCCATCCTGACGATGAGGAGAAAACCAGTTTCATCACCCCAACAGGCACATATTGCTATCGGCGGATGTCGGAAGGGCTGCGGAACGCAGGCCCAACTTTCTCGCGGATGACCGACAAGGTTTTCGAAAGCCAGAAGCAGAAGAAGAACTTGTTGGCTTATGTTGACGATATAGTGGTCAAAAGTGATAGACAGGAAGATCATCAAGCAGACTTACTCGAGACTTTCGGCAACCTCCGCAAAAGAGGTTTGAAGCTCAACCCTGACAATTGTATTTTCGGCATCAAGAAAGGAAAGCTCCTTTGTTACCTAGTGTCGGCAAGGGGAATTGAAGCCAATCCCGACAAAATAGCGGCGATCATCAACATGCAACCGCCCTTGAGCCGAAAGCAAGTGCAGAAGTTGACAGGAAGGCTGGATTCTTTGAATAGATTTATCGCAAGGTCCACTGAAAAAGGGCTGCCTTTCTTCAGAACTCTGCGTAGCTCCGACCCTTTCGATTGGGGGGAAGAGTAGCGGCAGGCTTTCCAGCAGCTAAAGGAGTACCTGACAAGGCTAACCACGTTATCTAAACCATCGCCGGAAGCGATGCTCTTGTTGTATCTCGCATCATCTCACACCACCGTAAGCGCAGTATTGGTGGAAGAGAAGGAACACGAAAACAAGATGACACAGTTCCCGATCTACTTTGTCTCTGAGGCCCTGTCGGGAGCAAAACTGAACTATTCGGAGATGGAGAAGATAACATATACGGTGGTAATGGCTTCTAGGAAGCTAAAGCATTACTTTCAATCTCACCACATCATAGTCCTATCGGCTCAACCATTGGAAGCTCTGTTCCGCAACAACGAAGCTATCGGCCGAATTGGCAAGTGGTCGGCGGAGCTAAACGAATACGTGATCGATTTCCAACACCGGTCCGCAATCAAGTCGTAGGCGTTGGCGGATTTCATAGCAGACTGGACTCCCGCGGCTTTCAACACAACTCTTGAATTCGAGGAGCCCGTTGTTGACGATAATTATAGCATAAAAATACATATCAAAATATCATCAACAGGCTCGAAAATAGAGAAGAATGACATGACATAGACACATTTTATCAATAAAAGGTTCCACTTGTACTCTTAGTATTTGATTTGTAGGTATAACAGAATAAGAAGGAAATGGACACCTGGACCCACCCAAGGTGGGGTCGGCCGACCCCACCATGGGAGCTCCTCGGGCATGGTGATGTGGCACTATCCAAGTGAAGCTTCACCAAGCTACTTTCCACCATCAGATCAGAAATGTATTTGCATTCAACGGTGAAAGATGAGAAGCACATGGATCCATGGGCCCACACAAGAAAGCAAATGCAACCAACATATGACACCATGCTCCATGACATGTGGGGACATCAGGGGACACAAGTTGGTGGGACAGCCCTATCATAGGGGGTCGGCCGACCCCCCTTGGTGGGCCCTGGCTACACTGTTCAGCCTGATGACATCAGCACCTTCTAGAAGCAAAGTGGTGGGCCCACCTGTCATTGGCTGGGGTCGACCGACCCCAAGGTGAACCCCATCCAATGTCGGTTGTTTGCACATGTTTCACACGTGAAGAAATCAAGGCCATCCATCCATGGCGGTTACAATGACGGTGGATCCAAGGGATGAGAGATGGGGAGCACGCGGATCGATGACGTGACGCGGAGTAGCCCCTACTCCACCTTCCCCTATAAATAGAGGCTCCATCCACCCTCTCAAGACATGGTTCATTAGAGGATTCACTTCATATGAGATACAAGTGTTAGCCTTCTAGTTGTAGTATAGTCTAGTGTGGGAGTTAGAGTTGAGTCGGGCGAAGCTCGGGTCTCCGGAGTCGTCTTCTGGAAGTCTGGTATTGCTCTTGTATCTTTCTCTTTCCAGAATTATTTATTATATATATTCTTCTTCTGCATTTCAAAGTGTTATCCTTTGTGCAATATTATTCTTATAATAGTATTGTAGTGCTCTAGTTAGTCTTGTAGTAGTTACGTACTAGATTGTGATCCTTACACAAACATCTTGATTGTTATCATCGCCCGTAAAACGGTGCTTTAGTTAATCGTATATTAGCTAGAGTTATAAGGATTAGCATAAGCGTGGTGCTTAGGCTAAGACTTATCTTTGGTTGCCGCTGGCTTGCACGGACAGTAGGGGCGCATGGGCAAAAGGTGACAGATTTTGCCTGGCTACCTAGATCCCCTCACGTGAACTCAGGCTAGTTTTTAAAAGGTAAGGCGTCCATAAGCCAAATATCCGCTTGAGTAGTGGGTTAGGTGAAAAACCTTCTATCACACTATTCTCTCGTTTATCCCTGGCAACCAAGTGAAGGTAATCAATCCTAGTAGTATCTACTATTTGATTAATTAGAACACGGGAGTGGATTAGGAATTTCACAGGAACCTTTCTCACTCGTTGTCCTCCCACCTAGCTATACTACACTAGTTATCTTTAACTATTCATTTGATTATCCTGAATCATCACCTTCCTTTACCCTTCGTTTATTACCCTCTACAATAGTTGTAGCTATATTAAGATAGGATTTCTTTCTTATTAGTCTTTCTAGTCATCGCTTCCTTGGGATAAAATAAATACGATACCTTGGAATACTCCCGGGTGAAGTGCTACATCGGTAATTTCTGTGCGCTTGCGGAATTATCCAATAGTCATTAGTTTTACCACCAGACACTTCTAGCGCCGTTGCTGGGGTTGGGCTCCATAGTCTACTTCTAGTGATTGCGTTAAGAAGTGTCAACAAGCATTTCTAGCGCCGTTGCCGGGGATAGATTAAAACTCTATTCTTAGTAGCGACGCTAAGAAATACCAACAAGCATTTCTGGCGCCGTTGCCGGGGAAGCGTATCCTAGAAATTTTTAATAAGAACGAATCCGGAAATCTATCTTTAGTTTAGTATCAATTAGTTGTAGGGGGGTTTACCCCTCTGCCTTTGCTTCTCTATATTGTGAGGCAAGGTAGTGTATGAGTGAGTACCAATTCAAGGCAACCACATTAGAAAACCCTGAGATATCCCGAAGGAGAATTAGACGTCATCTAGTGTCCCATCGGAGATTCAGCAAACACTTGGATTCACTCAAGGAAGGAGGCTCAGCACCATCGTTCAAGCAGCCAATGGCTAACCCCTCAGTCTCTAACTTCTCATCTCCCTCAGTCGCCCGAATAACTTTAGGACCGAGAGTAGAAGTAGAAGAAGTAGACTTTGAGCTTAAGCCATCGCTAATCTCTATGGTGCAAGCTAGTACATTTAGTGGAAAGCCACATGAGGATGCAAATGCACATCTCCAACACTTTCTAGAGGTGTGTGGCACCATTGCCATCAAAGGGGTCACAGCTGACGCCATCCGTCTTCGCTTATTCCCATTCTCTTTGATTGGGAAAGCGAAGCAATGGTTTTACGCTCAACCCGATGATGTTAACACCTGGAGAAGGTGTGCCAATGCATTTCTCATGAAATTCTTCCCAATGGGCAAGACATCTGCTCTACGGGCCAAGATTTCGAGCTTCCAACAGCAGGCAGACGAGACTATTCCCGAAGCATGGGAACGTCTTCAGGAGTACATCCGAGAATGTCCACATCATGGAATCAAGGAATGGCTCCTGATTCAAGGTTTCTATCATGGGCTAACTCCAGTAGCCCGTAGTCACCTTGATGCCGCTGCAAGAGAGATCGTTCACCTCCCTGAATATCACTCAAGCCAAGAATCTCATTGAGAACATAGTGACAAATCAAGGGTGGAGTGGAGAACGTCCTCAACCTAAGAAGAGAGGCATGAACACCATTGAAGAAGTGAATGCCATCTCCAACAAGATGGAGCTCTTGATGAAGAAATTGGATGAACGAGCCAAGTTCAAGAAAGATCGAGAGGCCATCCAACAGTACGCCTTAGCACATGCATACAAATCAAATCAAGAGAGCGAGGTGCAAAATGTAAGCCATGAAGTTGTGTATGCCACCAACAACGGGCAACCTCAACAAGGAGGAACGACTTTGCGCTTCAAAGGCCAAGGTAACCCCAATTGGCATTCACTTAAAGATCTTGTCATAATGCAAGCTAAAATCAATGAAGAAATGAATAAAAGATTGCTAGCTAATGAAAAGGTTCTTGAGTCTTTAACTTCTAAAACTGATTCTCTTTCTTCTTCTGTCAAAGATCAATTGAACATTAATAAAATATTAGAGTCTCAATTAGCACAAATAGCTGCTACTATTCCATCTTCTGTAAATTCTTGAAACACCTTAAATGCGGTGACCACGAGAGGGGGTAAGACCACTCGTGATCCACCAAATCCTAATATAACAACAAGGAGAGTACGAGAAAAGACAAGGAAGATGAGGCAGAAGAAGAAGAAGAGGAACAACCATCCAAGGAAGATGACACCAAGTTCCATGGAAAGACGGCTCCACACGAGTTCTACGACACCAGTAGATTGCTGCCCTTTCCAAGGACGAGGAAACAAACAACCGACGAACAATTCGGCAAATTCGTCGAGGTAATTCGTCAGTTGTATGTCCATATTCCATTACTTGATGCAATGCAGGTTCCAACCTATGCCAAGTACCTAAGAGATATTCTCAACAACAAGCGCCCGCTGCCTACAACTGAGGTAATTAAACTAACCGAAGAATGCAGCGTGGCTATATTAAACCAAGTGCCGGAAAAGATGAAGGATCCTGGGTGTCCCACCATTGAATGCTCCATTGGAACACAACATTTCGAGCATGCACTGTGCGACTTGGGAGCAAGCGTTAGTGTCATGCCAAAGGTAATCTTTGATAAACTAAGCCATGCTGTTTTGTCCCCTACATCAATATATTTGCAGTTAGCGGATCAATCAATTCGCCATCCGGCGGGGATAGCGGAGAATATTCCCGTCAAGATACGTGAATTCTTCATCCCCGTGGATTTCGTGCTGCTAGACATGGAAGTAGACAAGAAGAATTCACTCATCCTCGGAAGGCCATTTCTCAGCACCGCCAATGCACATATTGATGTTGGAGCCGGAGAAATTCAGTTCAATATTAATGGGACCCAAGAGAAATTCAACTTGAAACCCAAACTTGCACAATGCTCACTAATCATGGCCGTGGACGTGGAGGTAGTCATCTCATGTATAGTACAAAGAAGAAGGCCAATCCAAAACCACGGGCAAAAAGCAAGCGAATATGGAAGAAAAAGGTGACACAACCGGCAACACTTCCGAAGAAAATTCCTGCCCCGGTCCAGGGACCTGCTACAGGAACCTGAGGAAATCACTCTTCCATCAAGGTAAGTACACTAACACTTAATTTAACTTTCATTTACTCCATTTTTTCATTAATTTCTCACTACCTTTTCTTGTTGACTTTAGTTAAAATATAAAACTAACTTAATCATCTAGTTTAACAACCACTGAAACTTGGACACCAGGTGGGCCCAAGGGGGGGGTTGGCCGACCCCACCCTGGTGACCATCACTTGTGAACTTTTGTCTATGTTAAATATATGCCATGCCTTGATATGCTCCTTCGTTACATAGCCAATCACATAGCATGTCACTTCACTTAGCCTATTTGATCATTCAAATGAACCTAGCATGGCAACCTCTCAACTTCTTTTAGTCTTTTCCCAAAGCATACACATGTCTTAGTGCACCTAGATTATGGACAACATCTCACAGGGTATATGATGGGGTCGACCGACCCCATGGTAGGCCCCACCTCATCTCACCTTCTGGCATGAGCCATCTAGATAGAGATGCAAGAATCAACAGACATATACTTATCGACTTGCATTCTAGGACCTAGAATAATGATCTCTCTCTCATCTCTTGCTTAAATAAACTTGATGAGAGGAGTGCACATACTCAATCATTCATGAGTAACCTGAGGAAGTGGGTAGTCCCTCTTCCTAATTTCACTCATGCAACCCTTAATTCTATCACTCCTTGCCAACCTGGTTAAGACATTTGCTTAACTCCTTAAGCAAACCACCATTTGGACAATGCACCCCGTGAGCACACCATGCACATCATGCCAACTAGCCAAGGTCATGTCTTGCTCCCTCCTTTTGTTCTTTTTTCCACCCATCACTCACTTCAAGAAAGAAGAGCAAGCATCCAAGGAGACATGTTCTTTTGCAAAGATGCTAGGGAAGGATTGACACCCACTAACTCAAGCTTGGCACATGCAAATGGGGGGAGTGCCCCGGGGTCGCCCGACCCCATGTCTTGCACCTGCAACTCTCTCTCCTCCCTACTTTTTATTCACACACTCCTTCCTATGTTGCTTCACCAGAGCCACCAGCAAAAAATTTCGACACTCTTGTTCGTTGTTTTAGTGATCAACACTCAACAAAATCAAGAGGGGTAATTGGCGGGTAAGAAGGGTTATCACTTACCACTAACCTCTCTTGCTCGATTAGTGTTCATCATTTTACCAGACATGAAGAACCCACTCAAGTCCGCTGTGAAGAAAATGAGCGCAGCTCTCAGCAGGAGCTCATCATCAAGACCCTCTCAAACCACCAACTCCAGTAGACAGTCGGTGCATGACACAGAGGACTCGCAGCAACAACCCGACGAAGAGGCGCAACCCCCGAGGATTCAAGACCCAGGAACTGGGTTATGGCTAACCGCTCAAGAATTAGCCACTCTCAACTCCATCCGCAACCGTAACTTCGAGCACACCAAGGTATTCGATCCCGATCTCCTCTACTGCACAGGTATGGATGAGGAGTTCTCCGATGTTTTTTCTGCAATAGGTTGGGGTGATTTCTAGGATTTTTCTCAGTATCCGGGCAGCAAGCTTCTTACTCTAGAGTTCATGAGCACCGCGAAAATAACTCAAACTACCATCTATTTCCGGTTGTGCGGTAATGAATTTAATTTTAGCTGGGATCAATTTGCATCATGCCTGGGCTTTGTTAACTGTGCAACAAATATTGAGCTAGCCACGCCAGACTTTGACAAATTAGAGTTTTGGTATGATATAACTAGGGATAACATAATTGGGAAAGCACAACCACGCACAAGTCATATTTGTCACCCCACTTTAAGATTCATGCATAGGTGGATAGGCATCACGTTGTTTCCTAGAGATGACATAAGAATTGTTAGGGAGATTGATGCTAGGATTCTATATGCCATGGTTAATCAAATTCGAATAGCTCCGATAAAAGCCATGGTACAACATTGGTTAAGTGCACCATCAAGATTAGGATCTTTTGATTTCACATCCATAATCACAAAATTTTGTAGTCATGCAAACATTCTTGATGGGTTTAATGATTTCATAAGAACTCCTAGAACCATCTTAAGAAAGGAGCACTTCATCCAAGCACTTGTCATTGCGAGTGGTCCCAACAACACCATTGAATTCAAGTTCCATAAATCGGAAACAAGACTTACTTTGCCATGTCCGGAATTAAAATTATATGGGGGCCAACCGCTAATCCCTAACATTCCTGGAGTGGGAGGTCGTCAGAGTTTTTCAGGACCATACACACGTGGGAAGTCTCAGGCAGCTCAACGCCAAGACTCTGATGATGACAGCGACTACGAGAGAGACGCCATGCACACTTCACAGCCCGGAAGTAGACACAGGTCTGGGGTACAGAGTGCCCGAGTTTCTATGTCTTCTTCGCAGGAAACCAGGTCCCACAGCGAGCGTCATGACATGGAGCTGCTTAATAACCAGTTCGGCATGCTGCGCACCAGCCATGAAGCCATACACAACACTGTAGTCCAAACCCAGCAGCAGCTCATGAGTCTCCGGGAAGCTAGTGGCTGAAACTAGGCCAACCTTTATGCACACCACAATATCCCCGTACCACCATATATTCCCAGTATCCACCACAGCATCCACATCCATACCCGCCTCTGCAATATCCTCCATAGTATCCTCCACAATACCCGCCATACTATCCACCATATCCACCCCAGTGAAAAACAAAAATCATAACAAAAAGACAAGCTTGGGGGAGATTCTCTCCCCCACTAAGGTAAGTATTCTATCTTAGCATTTTTTATTTCTTTTATCATATCTTAATAATATAAATAAATAAATAATAAGAAAATGCCAAAAAAAATTCTCATGCTTATTTATGTTTTCTCATATGTCATGCATGTCTACTTTTCTTGGAAATGATGAACAGTTGCTCTGTTAATATTTCCTTAGTACCCAGTATACAACTTGCTATTTTCTAAGTATGGATCACTTAGCTCACATAAGACCGCCATGAACTTGAACACTTTTGTGGGTAGTAAGTGCTAGAACTAAGTCTAACTTGTTGTGAGACATGATATAGTAAAACAAGAGCTGCTATAATATTATTCTAAGCATGCATGATTACCGGAGAATTTATTCTTAAAATAATCAAAACCTTAATTGTTCCTCAATGGTGATAAGTTCCTACCACAACCTTTTATATATGATGTAGTGAAAAACCTTCCACATAAGCTGCTTGCTTAGTGTTGAGTCTTGTTAAGTCTTGTTGATCCGTGTTAAGAGGTTTTTCATACTCCTAAGATCAATATCACGTACACACACCATATATATATCCTTGCTGCTTCTACACTAGAATTACGCACAAACATGCCATTTATCCATTACACAAAAATAGAGTGCTTTATGTTTTTAGTATATCTCTCTCCAAGTATGAATCAATAAATGAGACACAAAAGGCTAGGCAAAATAAATATTTATGGACATATGAGAGTCCATGCAAAAAAAAAATGCTAGCCATATCTCAATAAAAAAAAGAGGGAGAGAGATCTTATCAAATAGAGAAGCACTCTAGTCCACTACATATCACACACTTGCACATCTTGATCTGGGGGTATGACACTTCTCTTCTTGGATCCAAGCTTTAACTTGACAATACATGCTCAGTAAGTATACTATTCTTTGTCACTCCTACCTTAAGCTCCATATAAACCTTTTTAGAAGTAAGATGAATTAGAGAAGGCAACACTTACCATATGCCTTGGTGAGGAATCATACACCCTTTGAGTGACATGAGAGAACCATATGAGGAACATTAAGATTTCTTGTGAAAATATTGCAAAAATCTCCGGTATGAAACTTGCAAAGAATGAGAAAGTAGTGCTCGAGTTTAACTGTCCTGTCTCTCAACTTCCCAAGACAAAGGAAAGGCCATAAGCCCCATGAAAGACTAAGGTAATATGGGTGAGTTTTACTTAGCTAAATTTTCCATGCTTAAGAGAAATATCTTGTTGCATACATGGTACTCTTGAAATATGAACATTGTAGCAACTCCTGATCCACCGAGACTAAGTTTGATTATTTGCTCGGGACGAGCAAAGGTTAAGCTTGGGGGATCTTGTTGACGATAATTATAGCATAAAAATACATATCAAAATATCGTCAACAGGCTCGAAAATAGAGAAGAATGACATGACATAGACATGTTTTATCAATAAAAGGTTCCACTTGTACTCTTAGTATTTGATTTGCAGGTATAACAGAATAAGAAGGAAATGGACACTTGGATCCACCCAAGGTGGGGTCGGCCGACCCCACCATGGGAGCTCCTCGGGCATGGTGATGTCGCACTATCCAAGTGAAGCTTCACCAAGCCACTTTCCACCATCAGATCAGAAATGTGTTTGCATTCAACGGTGAAAGATGAGAAGCACATAGATCCATGGGCCCACACAAGAAAGCAAATGCAACCAACATATGACACCATGCTCCATGACATGTGGGGACATCAGGGGACACAAGTTGGTGGGACAACCCTATCATAGGGGGGTCGACCGACCCCCATTGGTGGGCCCTGGCTACACTGTTCAGCCTGATGACATCAGCACCTTCTAGAAGCAAAGTGGTGGGCCCACCTGTCATTGGCTGGGGTCGGCCGACCCCAGGGTGAACCCCATCCAATGTCGGTTGTTTGCACATGTTTCACATGTGAAGAAATCAAGGCCATCCATCCATGGCGGTTATAATGACGGTGGATCCAAGGGATGAGAGATGGGGAGCACGCGGATCGATGACGTGGCGCGGAGTAGCCCCTACTCCACCTTCCCCTATAAATAGAGGCTTCATCCACCCTCTCAAGACATGGTTCATTAGAGGATTCACTTCATATGAGATACAAGTGTTAGCCTTCTAGTTGTAGTGTAGTCTAGTGTGGGAGTTAGAGTTGAGTCGGGCGAAGCTCGGGTCTCCGGAGTCGTCTTCTGGAAGTCTGGTATTGCTCTTGTATCTTTCTCTTTCCAGAATTATTTATTATATATATTCTTCTTCTGCATTTCAAAGTTTTATCCTTTGTGCAATATTATTCTTGCAATAGTATTGTAGTGCTCTAGTTAGTCTTGTAGTAGTTACGTACTAGATTGTGATCCTTACACAAACATCTTGGTTGTTTATCATCGCCCGTAAAACGGTGCTTTAGTTAATCGTATATTAGCTAGAGTTATAAGGATTAGCATAAGCGTGGTGCTTAGGCTAAGACTTATCTTTGGTTGCCGCTGGCTTGCACGGACAGTAGGGGCGCATGGGCAAAAGGTGACAGATTTTGCCTGGCTACCTAGATCCCCTCACGTGAACTCAGGCTAGTTTTTAAAAGGTAAGGCGTCCATAAGCCAAATATCCGCTTGAGTAGTGGGTTAGGTGAAAAACCTTCTATCACACTATTCTCTCGTTTATCCCTGGCAACCAAGTTGAAGGTAATCAATCCTAGTAGTATCTACTATTTGATTAATTAGAACACGGGAGTGGATTAGGAATTTCACAGGAACCTTTCTCACTCGTTGTCCTCCCACCTAGCTATACTACACTAGTTATCTTTAACTATCTCATTTGATTATCCTGAATCATCACCTTCCTTTACCCTTCCTTTATTACCCTCTACAATAGTTGTAGCTATATTAAGATAGGATTTCTTTCTTATTAGTCTTTCTAGTCATCGCTTCCTTTGGGATAAAATAAATACGATACCTTGGAATACTCCCGGGTGAAGTGCTACATCGGTAATTTCTGTGCGCTTGCGGAATTATCCAATAGTCATTAGTTTTACCAACCAGACACTTCTAGCGCCGTTGCTTGGGTTGGGCTCCATAGTCTACTTCTAGTGATTGCGTTAAGAAGTGTCAACAAGCATTTCTGGCGCCGTTGCCGGGGATAGATTAAAACTCTATTCTTAGTAGCGACGCTAAGAAATACCAACACCCGTATGGACAGTAAATTGTGATGGCTCTTGGGGAATGGCTGGAGCCGGAATCTCGGCGATCTTAACCCCGCCAAGAGGACCGAAGGTCAGATTTGCCGCAAGGCTGCAATTCCTCACAACCAACAACACCGCCGAATATGAAGCCGTGCTGCTGGGATTACGAAAGCTCCGAGCAATCGGGGCGAGAAGATGCATAGTCAAGTCAGATTCCCAAGTCGTCGTTGGCCACGCCGAAAAGGATTTCACAGCAAGAGAACCAGAGCTAGCCAAGTATCTGGCAACAATCAGAAGAATGGAGAAGTATTTCGCAGGTTTCACTTTACGCCACATTCCAAGAGCCGAAAACACAGAGGCAGATGAACTGGCCAAAGCCGCAACGCAAAATCTGCCATTACCACCAGACGTGTTCTACCAAGTCCTTTCGGCCAAAGCTGTGAAAGAAGAGGAAGATCATCCAAGTTCAGTGCACGTTATCGCCAATGATGACTGGAGGTCGCAGATATTCGCTTACTTAGCCGGAACATTCAAGCCGGAGTCTAGAAAGAACACCGAAAGGATGGCCAGTAGAGCGAAAGGTTACTCAATCCTCGGAGAACAGCTATTCAAGAATGGGATAGCAGCCCCCCTTCTGAAATGCATAAGCAGGCGTGAGGGCATTCAGCTACTCGAAGAAATGCACGCCGGAATGTGCGGAGCGCATAGAGGGCCTCACGAGATAGCACACAGAGCAATGAGGCAGGGATTCTACTAGCCTTCCGCTGCATCAGACGCCAGAGAGCTAGTCAAATGTTGCAAAGGCTGCCAGATGTTCGCTAGAAACCAGAAAGCCCCAGCAAACGAAACCACGCCGATAGTGCCAACCTGGCCCTTACAGAGATGGGGCATTGACATAGTAGGTCCGCTACCAGCAGCTCCGGGCAACCTGCGCTTTGCAGCGGTCGCTCTCGAGTATTTCACCAAGTGGGTGGAAGCAAAGGCCCTCGCAAGCATAACTTCCACCTCTTTAACCAAATTCGTCTGGCAGAGGATAGTCTGTCGTTTCGGCGTTCCCTCATTCATCACCTGCGACAACGGGAAGCAGTTCGACTATGCCGAATTCTGGAGTTTCTGCGATGAACTCAACATCAAGCTTAATTTCGCCTCAGTAAACTACCCGCAAGCAAACGGGGTCGTCGAGAGAGCGAATGGCCTAATCTTTTCGGCAATATCAAAAACCTTGTACGACTCGCCGAAAGGCAAGTGGGCCAACACCCTAACAACAGCTGTATGGGGGCACAACATCTCAAGATCCAGAGCTACCGGCTTCACTCCGTTTTGATTGCTTTACGGCGAGGAAGCAGTCACCCCGGAAGAGGTAAAACTGGGTTCATTCCGGACCAAAATGGCTCCAGTAACTCAGGAGCAAAGGCACCTCGAACTCGACACCATCGAAGAGGTAAGGCTGCAAGCTGCAGACAATCTCGAAAAATACCACGCCGAAACAAAGCACCACAGGGACAAGACCATAGGCCGAAAGGACATCAAGCCTGGAGACATGGTCACCATTCGGCAGCCGGACAAGCAAGGTAAGCTGCAGTAGCAGTGGCAGGGCCCCTTCATCGTGGCAAGCATGGCAGCACCTGGTGTATTCCGGTTGCTGAATGATAAGGGCGAAGAATCAGCCCACACATGGAACGCAAGCAACTTGCGCCGTTTTTACCCTTAGCCTGTATTTTCGAATTTGGATGTAATTTTTTCTTCTTTCTTTGTTACTTTCTGCAATCAAAGTTGGTTGCACTCTTTTTCCTCACCGGGGAAGCCCTCCATCGGGGTGCGAGGTTTTTTAACGAGGCAGCCGAATGTAACCGCCACATTATGAAAGCATTCGCAATCGCCAAGAAAAATTATGTGGCCTAACAAAGGACGAAGTCAACCAAACATAAGGTTGAGACATACGTCATTTCGATCTAACAAACGAGAATGTCGGCTTGCTGGATGAGAGGAATCCTCCGCAGCCACCGACAATCTCAGAAAGCCTACGGGCTATGCAAAAACCGACCCTCCGACAAAGTGAGAGGGCGGAACGAAAGCCTGCGGGCTATGCAAAAACCGACCCTCCGACAAAACGAGAGGGCGGAACGAAAGCCTGCGGGCTATGCAAAAACCGACCCTCCGACAAAACGAGAGGGCGGAACGAAAGCCTACGGGCTATGCAAAAACTGACCCTCCGATAAAACGAGAGGGCGGAACGAAAGCCTGCGGGCTATGCAAAAACCGACCCTCCGACAAAGCGTGAGGGCGGAACGAAAGCCTGCGGGCTATGCAAAAACCGACCCTCCGACAAAATGAGAGGGCGGAACGAAAGCCTGCGGGCTATACAAAAACCGACCCTCCGACGAAAGGAGAGGGCGGAACGAAAGCCTACGGGCAATACAAAACCGAATCCCCCCCAGCAAAAGGGGAGAACGGTAGCAGAGGCCAAGTTGGACAGCCCTCGTGGGGCGACAAGAAGGACAGTTGGCAGGCATCAGTAGTTGCAAAAGCATAAATGCCATATTAACTTTTCACCTACCAAACGCTCACAAGTACAGCCAAGGGAGTAAAAACAGTCCTTTCACAGCAGGGGCAAGGCGATATAAATAGAAACCAAGATGCAAGTCTCCCAACCATTCAAAACTACAAAATCTTTCCAAGTATCAGTCCCGTAAAGCTCGCACAAAAGCAAAGTGCGAATAGGAAGCATCAGGAGCCACGCTTTCGCTTTTATGATTGTGTCATCGGCATCGCGTTTAGCTAGCGTCACCAATCTAGTAACTTTAGGTGAAGGCCCTATCAAGTGACATGTCCATCCCAAGCTGCAGCTAGGAGACGAGTGAAAGCAAGCGTGCCGCTAGATGACAACAGGAGCAATATCGTAATCATAGTCGATTGTAAAACCCCCACCTCGTCGCACTTGTAAAGACTGAAGGACCGAGAATGCTACCAGAAAGCAACCAGAGGGGGGGGGGTGAATGGGAGCTTCAAGTTTTCCTTTCGGAAGCTTGTCGCCACTGTCCGAAAATCAACCCCAAAAGCAAACCCTAGACCTCGTAAGTGTCCACGACCCTAGAGATAGGGTGGATGCTTCCAAGAAACACAGCGAGACACTATACGACTCTAGAAACCCAACGCAAAAGCCAGAAATCAAGACCGACAACGGATGAACGAACCGCGGATGAAACTGCGCGAACTCAGCAGCATCGAACGCTGGCAGCGTCCGATGTCAAAGCATCGGACGCGTCCGATGCAAACAGGAGCCTTCTGGAACCTTACTAGACCAGCATCGGACGCTGCTACAGTGCAATCCTAGCGTCCGATGCTCGACCCCCGGCGCGTCCGATGGCAACAAACGCTCCGATGGTCAACGTCCGATGCTCCTTAAAGAGCACTATCAGATGACACGTGGCACTGGACGCTCCGATGGAAAAGACTCAGCATCCGATGCTCAAGAACACATCGTCCGATGGTCCCGATACTACACTGTTCTTCCGCGAAATCCACTCGATCTCCTCCGAATCAAAAGCACTAAGGCTTAAACTTGGTATGAGGAGTCTCAAGGAGGTTAGTGAGCTATCCCATGGGAATCATGGCTCGCATCTAACTCCAAATCGATAGATTGGAAGAAATCAGGACTAAAGGAGCAAAACCTATCCAAAACAAAAATCAACCGATCTACTAGGTCGTGAGATTAGAGTTGATTTCCTTCGGTGGAAAGAAGTGCCTCACAATCTAGAACAACTTGGTTCAAACGGATTTGCAAAAGACGCACCAAGTCGAGAGATCGATCAACGGGAAAAACGTGGAGAAAACCAACCCACGAAGAACAAGAACAAAACGCGAATCACAACCATGAATTTGCAACCGTGTGGCTACCACACGCTACAATAGTGAGATTACGGTCTCATTTCCTCAAAATCTCACAGACACAGAGGTATTGTTCTCTTCTCTGTGGATCTCAGTTCGCTACAGAAGAGGATGGGGAGAGCAGGAAAACCTAGAAGGAAAAATAGCAAATGACTGAGATAGATTGGGAGGAGCCTTTTTCCCTCTACTTATCCTAATTCTAATTCCTACTCTACCCCTCTCTAATTACAGAGCGAACCAGCTAAACCCTAGGGTTATTCTGGACCAACTCAAGGTAGGTGATGATCCGACGGCCACGCCCGCACAACTCGTAGCGTTGCCTCGACGTAACCTCCCGATTGCCGCCACGTGCCGCCCTCGCTCTGCACCCTCGGTTTTGTGGCCGAAACCGGGAAACTAGGCCTTCACGTCCACCCCCGGTTTTGAGGCCCAAACCGGGAATCCAGCCTCCAAGTCCATCCCCTGGTTTTGAGGCCGAAACCAGGAAACCCGCCAGCGTCCAAGTTTTGAGGCCCAAACCTGGAAACCGTCCTCAGCCCGAGTTTTGTGGCCCAAACTCGGCAAACCCGCAGCACACCTAGGTTTTGTGGCCCAAACCTGGAAACCGTCCACCCGGTGGTTTTTCTGTGGCTCAACCACCAAACCGGAGCTGTAGCGGGGATGCACCGCCCGTGCACCCCGTCCACCGACATGTGTCCCCAGGTCCTCGACCCGAGCAACACCGTGTCCCGCAAGTCTCCGCTCGTCGTTGTCCCAGGCTGTCAGCCACCACAGCTGATCCTCAGGCCACCGGTCCCTCAGTCCAAGCCTCACGTCCGCCCTTCACCGCTCCCGGTCCATCGGCACGGCACGTCTCTACTTGACCTTCACCTTGCCCTCGATCACTGTCTCCGTGCTCGACACCTGCACAACACAAGCCAAAGAACATGCTATCAAACCCGTTGACAATCACTCATCACTCGAGACTCGGCATACACCCATGTATCCGCAATCTCCCCCTTGATGAGTGCATTGTCAATTACTCACACAAATCACAATGAAAAGAAGAAGGAAGGAAGAAGGAGAGGGAACTCGACCAAATGACCCAAAAGCATAGCAAAGCCGAAGAAGGTCAAGTGGAAAGAGCAAGACAACTTGGTCCCCAAAGACATGGGCAACGGCTCGACGCAACCAAGCAAAACAAAACTAGTCCTCAAGAAGAGGTAGAACAGGCTCAACACCGCTAGCAAATACCAATTGACACTCCAGAACAAAAGAGCTCAACACCAATTGAAAAACAACATGAAAATCAAGCAAAACTGTGCTAGTCCTCAAGAAGAGGCAGAACGGGCTCAACACCACTAGCGAGAAAGCTCGATACCAAAACCTTGCGGTCATCAAGAAGCAAAAGAAGCGAACTCCCCCTCAAATAGTGCACACAACCAGGAAGATTCCCCCTTAGTTCAACTCTTGAAGCACATGATTTGCAATATTTACTCCCCCTTAGTTAAACTTTTGGAGAACACATGATTTGTCAAATTTCTCCCCCTTAGTTGAAAATGCACTTATCAAGTAAAAGTTCTCCTCCTTAGGGAATGCACCATCAAAAGTGTCTTCCCCTTCAAAAATGCATATGAGTCAAAATGCAAGTTAGTAGCTTCAGGAATATAGTCAATAGAATGAAAAGATGCTCTACAAAGTTGTAATCCGATGACTCAACAACATCCACAGCACGCTAGCAAAGACTCAAACTGATCACCAAATACGAAATATGAACAAGTGAGCAAAGTGAGCAGTGTTTAGTCAAAAAGGTATTCACCATCAAAATAGCACTACATGTATAGACAGGAACTCAGGCAAGTGCTAAGCATGTATACAAGGTGAACTACCCCTAGCAAAGTTCAATCATCATACTATAGAATGAAACATACACTTGTGAATTTAAATTTTAATCGGAGTTACAGCGGTGAAATTTCACAAGTTCAAATATCAGCATATGATTGCGAGAGGTTGAAAGCTTGTCATTGCCTAACTTTTCAACCGAGCTAAGCCTATGCAAAAGCAATCAGAAGCTTGAAATATCGGTTTCGGTCATACACTACACGGCTCAAGTTTAACTCAAATGTGCAATGAGAAACAGTCTCGATACCGCGATGTGTTGACAAGCAATCCCATCTCGATCTTTTCAATTCACTTAGCACTTGGTTCAAAATTTAAACAGAATATGAACATACCAAGCAAGTGAATGACTCAGAACTAGAGACATAGCAACCTAGCATATATGAAAAGCACGAGTGAACTCAACACATCCTACACATGCCAGTTGCACATCTCAATGGTGAACATTTTTAGATTTTAGGTTTATTAAGCAGTTTCACCATTAAAAAATAGCTCAGCCCTCAACATGTATCAGTGATCAGAAAGAGCATAAGCTACATGCATCAACATAAAGCATCGGAGCATACTAAACAGAGCATAATTACATTCTAAAGAATATATACATGAAGCTCAGAATGTAATAGTGTATGCTGAAATGCAAAAGAAAACAAAGACAAACGAAAAAGAGTCAGTCTACAGTACACAAACCAAAATGTTTCCCTCATCTAAAAGGGGAAACACACACCAAGCTCACCTCTCAACCGATTAAAGGTTGATTGGTCCAAAGGCTTGGTGAAAATATCAGCCAACTGATGATGAGTATCAACATGGCGAAGGTCGATATCACCCTTCTCAAAATGGTCTCTCAAAAAATGGAAACGCACATCAATGTGTTTGGTCTTAGAATGCAGCACGGGGTTCTTAGCGACGCTAATAGCACTCGTGCTGTCGCAAAGCAAAGGCACGCGAGAAAAGCTCAGACCAAAATCACGCAAAGTGGCCATCATCCAAAGCAACTGAGAACAGCAGCTAGCCATAGCAACATATTCAGCCTCTGTGGTAGACTGAGCGACACTAGACTGCTTGCGAGAAGACCAAGATACAAGAGAAGAGCCAATAAACTGGCAAGTCCCAGAAGTGGACATGCGCTCGACTCGACAACCAGCAAAATTGGCATCGGAATAACCGCAAAGGGAGAGGGTGGAGGAAGCTGAATACCAAATCCCGAACTCAGGTGTGAAACGAAGGTACCTCATAATGCGCTTCACCGCCTGACGGTGAGAAGTGCGCGGCGACGCCTGAAAGCGCGCGCACAGACACACCGCGAACTGGATGTCCGGGCGTGTCGCCGTCAGGTAGAGCAGCGACCCGATCATGCTTCGGTACTCCTTCTAGTCCACAGCTTCTCCATCCACATCCGCATCCAGGGCCGTTGTGGTCGACATGGGTGTTGGAAGAGGCTTGGCCTCACCCATATCGAACTTCTTCAGCAAGTCTTTGGTGTACTTGCCCTGGTGCACAAACGTCCCTTCTCGGGATTGCTTAATTTGCAACCCGAGAAAGAAAGTCAACTCGCCCATCATACTCATCTCGAACTCCCTGCTCATTAAATCTGCAAGCTTGGCAACAAAGCGTGAGAAGAACCACCGAAAATGATATCATCCACGTAAATCTGGACCAAGAGAGTATCGTTGCCTTGCTTGAGGAGAAAAAGCGGTTTATCCACACATCCCATTTTTAAACCCTTAGCTAGCAAAAAGGTTTTCAATCTATCATACCAGGCTCTAGGGGCTTGTTTCAAACCATATAAAGCTTTGTGGAGTTTAAAAACAAGGTTTGGAAACTTGGGATTTTCAAAACCGGGGGGTTGCTCAACATACCCCTCTTCTTCTATGTAGACATTTGAGAAGGCACTCTTGACATCCATTTGAAAAAGTTTAAACCCTTTGGATGCAGCAAAAGCCAAGAGTATTCTAATAGCCTCCAAACGAGCTACGGGAGCAAAAGTCTCCTCATAGTCTATCCCCTCCTTCTGACTATAACCCTTTGCTACAAGTCTGGCCTTGTTTCTCACAATGTGGCCATCCTCTCCTTGTTTGTTTTTGGAAACCCATTTTGTCCCAATAGGATTACAGTCTGGAGGAGGTGGAACCAAAACCCAAACCCGATTTCGCTCAAAATTCTCTAACTCCTCATGCATGGCATTTACCCAATCCGGATCCGTCAAAGCGTGTCCAACATCTTGGGGTTCAAAATCAGCAACAAATGCAGAATGAGCAAAGAGAGAAATGTGTTGTGACCTGGACCGAGTGACACGTTTGTCGATGCTGCCGATCATCTGTTGAGGTGAGTGTTGGCGCTAAATGTGTTGTGGTGCCTCCCGAGCAGAAGTGATCTCCCCCTCAACAGCAGCTGGTGCCCCCTCGGGTACAAAAGGTACCGCTCGAGGTGGCGGATCCCACGGCCCCCAAGAAGAAGAAGTGTCGGGGCCGTGAGTCATAGTAGAAGCCGCTCTTTGCGGCACAACAGGTGGAGGTGATGTTGGGTCACCCATGCCTTCAGCATCCTCGTCCTCATCATCAAAAAGAGGTTCACCGACCTCATGATCACCTGCACGCTCAAAACGAGAAGAAGGACAAACCATGGTCTCGTCGAAGGTGACATCGGATGTCTCCATGACTCAGTTAGTATCAAGGTTAAGTACACGATAAGCTCGAGTGTGAGTGCCATAACCCAAAAATACACCGTCAGAAGAACGAGACTCAAATTTGTCCAGGTTGCCTTTCTTAAGTATAAAACAGCGGCAACCAAAAACTCTAAAGTAACTCACTTTGGGCTGTCTTCCAAAACGCAACTCATAAGAAGTCTTTTTCAAGAAAGCTCGAAGGAAAATGCGATTGGAAATATAGCATGCAGTGTTCATAGCTTCGGCCCAATATCGCCTAGGAGTCCTATGCTCATCGAGCATCGTCCTGGCCATCTCTACAAGGGTCCGATTTTTCCTCTCTACAACACCATTTTGTGGCGGTGTGTAGGGGGGAGAAAACTGATGCTCCAAACCCAAAGAGTTACAAAACTTCTCAAAATCCGAGTTCTTAAACTCGGAACTATTATCGCTACGAATAGCTCGCATCGAGTTCATAGGGAACTCGTTCTGAAGATGCAAAATCAGATTGCGAGCAAAGGAGAAAGTCTCAGTCTTCTCAGTCAAAAAGAAGACCCACAAATATCTTGAGAAATCGTCAACAACGACCAAAGCATACCACTTACCGCCAACCGAGCTCACCCGAGCCGGACCAACAAGGTCCATGTGTAAAAGCTCTCCAGGGCGCTGTGTCATGACCTGAGTCACTTGATGGTGGGGAGCGGCTACCATCTTCCCATGTCTACAAGAATGGAAAACAAGGTCCTTCTCCATGGACAACTTGGGCAATCCTCGGATTAGGCCAAGTGAGCTAAGTCTTGCAAGCAAGTCGAAGCTTAAGTGACCGAGCCTCCTATGCCACTTCCAAAGATCGGAGGAGGAAGGGCCAGCCACAAGACAACGAGAAAATCCAAACGACTCCGAGAAATTCGCGTGAAAGACTTTCCCAAAGGGCGAAATCAAACATACAAGATTGCCCTGAGGATCTAAAATGCGACTGAGATTCGGTTAAAAACGAATCTCATAGTCATCATCAAAAAGTTGCGAAACAGAGAGAAGGTTAAAATGCAGGTTAGAAACAAGAGCAACATCACGCAACACAAAGTGCTCATTAACCCGCACCGACCCATGAGACAACACCTTACCTTTACTATTGTCGCCGAAGGTGATAAATTCCTTTCTGGCAATAGGACTATGACTGGAGAACCACTTGGCATTTCCGGTCATATGCCTCGAGCAACCGGAATCTACCAACCAAATGTCCTCCAATCGTTTTACCTACATCAGTAAAAAGACATAGGGTGAGCATACGGTCCAACACTGGGGTTAGTGAAGTAGGAAGAGTACCAGTGTTGGGCCGGCTGGTCAAAAGAACGGTTAGTATAAAAACCATTCCTAGCATGCCTACGGGGAAAGCGATCACCACGCACAGGAAAACGTGGTCCGCTAAGGAAAGAGCGTCCATCGCGATAGTCAAAACGCGGTGGAGGGAAACGCTCGACAAAGCCTCCGCCACGGGGTCCGTATCCTGCAAAGTCAGGACCCCATCGGGCAACACCTCCCTGACGCCTAGGACCTTGAGGTGCTGCACCTCTAGGCCTAGCAACTCTCCTCGGAGCTCTCCTTTGAACATCCGGCACATGTACATCATGGAAAGGATGGTACATGTCCGCATTGTTCATCTCCCTGGCACGGCGCTCCTCTCTCTTGCGCCGAAAGCAGAACTCACCCAAGTGTCCATCTCTCCCACAGTACTCACAATGGTACCTCACCGCTCTCATAGGGGGTTGTTGGTACTCACGGTTGTGGGTTTGGATCACTTTGCCCTTCTGTGGCATAAGCTCCTCTTGGATAGGTGGCATTGTATCCAGCTTGTTTTTCAGGTGGTTGGGTTTGGGATGCCACACTTGGTTCTTGGGTGGAGCTTTCGGAGGTTCCTCAAACACTCCGTCCTTGGTGTTAGGCTTGAGAGGCTCTTTGGGTGGAAGCTTGGTAAGCTTGGGAGTAGTGGTGGAGTTGGGCTTCTCACATGGGTTTAGTCCACTCGACTCCCCAATCTTCCCAAAAGAAGAGATATCAACACCCGGAGCAAAACCAACACCAGGACCTCCAGCAGCTCGCTTAAACTGAGCGATCATCATCCCAAGCTGCGGCTCATTACAAAACACCCATGACAAGATGGTCCGAAGGTATGTGTTTTCTTCCTCGGTTTGCATCTTGCCATGCTTCACATTAGCAATCTCCATCTCCAAACCTTCACACAAGACTCACCTAGCCATACAAGTGCTACCCGAGCTAGCCTTCTCAAGAGAATCTTGGCATTCTTCTCTGCCAACTCGGATTGCAAGCCCGCACAGGACTTGCACGCACCAAACAACACGGATCTAGCCCGGAGCTCATCCACCTCTCCAACCAAAGCAGCATACTTACCTCTCAAAGTGAGAAGGTCAGTCATGTGCTTGGTGCACATCTCACACTCAGCCTCCTCAGAAACGACCACGGTGGACCTAGCAAACTCAAGCTCCTTCACCGTGTTATCCCACTTCTGCCTAAACTCCTTGCGCTCTCTAGCAGCATGTCTAAGCACCTTATCTTGACTAAGAAGCACGGCAGTAAGTTTTTCAACCTCAGCAGAAAGCTCATCAGGGGTCTGCGATACCTGGGAGGAGTCATCATCATCGTCGTGAGGGATGTCCTCCAGCTTGCCGTCGACCTCGTCACCAAGGGCCATGGTGCAGAAGCCCTCGTCGTCGGCAAAGAAGCAGAGGCCGTTCAGCTTGTCCTCGATCCTCTTCTTCTTCTCGGACTCGTCATCGCTCGAAACAGCGGAGTCGTCATCCGAACCGTCAACGTCGCTAAGCGTGGCAAAGAATGCACACTCCGCTTGTGCTTCATGGGGACGTACTTTTCCTTGCGCTTGCCAGAGTCGTACTTGTGCCCATGATCGCCCTTCCCAGATTGCTTGTTCTTCTTGGGACAGTTGGAGATGAAGTGGTCGGGATCGCCGCACTCAAAGCATCCTGAGCGTCCTCCTCCGCGGCGACGGTTCATGCGGTTGTTGTGGAACCGCGAGAACCGGTTGGCAAGCAAAGCCAACTCGTCATCCTCCAATGACTCAAGCTGCTCCTCTATGACAGAAAAGAGTGAAGAGAGTGCAAATCCTCCAGAGGAGTTAGCAGAAGAGCCAGAAACCAAAGCCATAGTCGGGCCAGAAGGATTTTCATAAGAAGCCCTCGACATGGCATCAATCTCACTAGACTTGAGCTTACTAAAGAGCTCGTCGCATGTGAGGGTCTCATAGTTAGACGATTCGATGATCGCCTGGACCTTTGAGTCCCACACCGACCGATCGAGAGTATGCAAAAGCTTCAAAGCTCTCTCATGATCGTCGAAAGGCAACAGCTCCTTGTTCGCTCTCATCTTGTTGACAATAACCTGAAAGCGAGCGAATAAACTCTCTATGCTCTCGCCAGACATATGTCTAAAGTTCTCATACTCCCATTTGTGCGACTCATAGAGACGGGATTTGACTTGAGTGGTTCCCTCATGGAAGCGCATGAGGGTCGCCTAAATCGCATGAGCCGTGGGGAGATGAGAAACGTGATCAAACTCGGACATGCTTAAACAGGAGAAAAGAGCGTTACGTGCTCGGCTATTGGCATCGTGTTCATCGATCTGAATCTGAGTGACACGAGCAGCTAAGACAATGTAATCATCCTTGTTGCAAATCTCCCAAATAGAAGAGCCCATGCTCTGGAGATAGGCCGACATACGTGTCGGTGTTTCGATCCCGGGGGTCTGACACCAACGAGTAATGTGATCGCGTGCTCTCTTCCTGGATGGTGATGCAAGATGACACAAGGATTTATCCTGGTTCAGGCAAAGAAAGCCCTACGTCCAGCGGGGGGAGGAGGTTCTTGTATTACTTGCACCTAAGTGCTTGTACAGGGGCAATACAAGCTCAATGAGCGTGGACCGGAGTCCGGACTCGTGTGTGTGTGTGGACTCGTGTCGCGCAAGCCCATGTGTAACCGTAGACTCGTGCCTTGTCTCCTCTCGTGCAAAGGGCCCTGGCGTCCCCTTTTATAGAACAAGAGGAGGCCAGGGTTTACACAGGATTGACATGTACAACGCTCGATATGGCGAAGGGTAGGAACTCTGTCTTGTCGAAGTCACTGTAGCCAACGTGGGTGTTGCTGTTGAGGCGTCCTTGATGCGTGGCCTCCATCCCGGGCGCGGACATGGAGGCGTGGCGATGTGGAAGCCGTACAGCACCCATCCCGACACGTACGGGACACGGCGGGGTCCCTCCGGGTCTTGGGGTACCTGTCCTCCAATAGCGTGAAAGCAGTCAGGGCTCGAGGGGCGCAGGGCCGGCCTCGAGGTGGCGCCTACGGGAGGCTCGAGCCCCCGCAGGTATGGGCAAGTCCCGGAACGCCCGGGCGTACAGCGGGAACCCAGGCCTTGGGGTGAAGCTCGAGTGTGCTACAGTGCGTGGTATGGCCGAACAGTGCTGTACTTGTGCCTTTTTGCCCATGCTTGTGGTGAAAACAAGGTTTGACTCTGGCTCCGGTTCACTGTGGCACACGCTGTGTACCAGAGGATGTGTCCGGAGTAAGTGGACGCATTAAATGCGCAGTATGGGGCTAGTACGGTTGTTAGAGCTGAGAAGCAGGGAGCTTCCTTCTTGCGGGAGGCTTGAAGGGTAGTGGAGCGCTCGCCCGAGGCCTGACGCGAAGGGCTCGGGTGAGACGGAGAACGAGCGCCAGCCCGAGGCCTGGCTCGGAGGGCTCGGGCAAGACGGAGATTGAGCATCTGCCTGAGGCCTGGCTTGGAGGGCTCGGGCAGGACGGAGAATGAGCGTTCGCCCGAGGCCTGGCTTGGAGGGCTCGGGCGAGACGGAGAATGAGCGTTCGCCCGAGGCCTGGCTTGGAGGGCTCGGGCGAGACGGAGAACGAGCGTTCGCCCGAGGCCTGGTTTGGAGGGCTGACGCAGCCTACTTTCCGCTTAATAGGTTTTCGGGCTTCGGCTTGGTGGGCCAGCGTTGTAGGCCTCGAGGGGTTGGTTTTTTAGAAGGTTAGACTTGCTAGGTTTGTTATTAATTGGTGTTCTAGGTTTAACCTATTTGTTTGCGTTGATTGGGGGTACCCCTTTTGCGGTCCCCCGATAGTAGCCCCCGAGCCCTTGTTTGAGTGCTTGCACTCGAGCAGGGCTCCCGACTGGGATCTCGAGGGTTAGCTAGCCGGTTCTCGAGGGTTTGGTTGCTTTGATTCCGTGGGTGTCGTGCGAGCGACACCCGCGGGTGTAGCCCCCGAGGCCACGGGGGAGTGGTTAGAACTCCCTCGTGGGCTTTTTGCGAGTGTGAGTGTTAGTTGTGTGTTTTTTAGGTTCGGGAGTGTCGAGTCCCCGAGTTTTTTACCCTCTTTCGTCGAGGGGTGCTAGGCTAAACCGACCGGCCGGCACTTCGAGCCGTCCGGCACGCCGGTTACCCTGGCTTGTCGTCCCGCGAGTCCTTTCAATCGGATGCGAGGGGGGATGCCTCGTACTACCATCAGCGGGCGAGTATCGAGGTTCCCGGTGAGCTGGTAACGGGGGAATCCAAGTGAGACCTCGTGCCCCGTTCGATGGGGTCGACTGTAGCCCGGAGGCGATCTCATAAAGCATGGGTGCTCAGTCTGCAGGAGTGCCGGGTCCATTCGATAGGACCCGGTGGCTCGATGCCTCCCTCCAAGGGGATCTCACTGCATGTCGTGCTCCCCGCCTTGGATACACGTGAGGGGCCTCGAGGGCTTGGCCCTCGAGCGATGCTGCGAGTGGCGCCCCTTGGTGTCCCTGACTCGGGTGCTCGAAGCCGGCTGTCGAACCCTCTTCGAGGGCCAGCCTTCGCTGCTTCGAGACTTAGGGCCGGGGCCCATTTTTACCTTCCTGAAGAAGCCTCCGTCGCTTGGAAACCTTCTGCCCGTTGGGCGCGCCTTTTTAGGCGAGGTAGTGGAGATCGTGGCGCTAGGGCGACTGACAAGAAGTCGGAGCGGCGACCGTGGTGGGCCCGGAGGAGTGGAGCGAGTGCGGAGTTGCCGCGTGTACCTGTCGACCAGCTCGAGATGCGGTTAGGTGGGCGCATTAAATGCGTGCGGTTACTTTTTCCGCCGTCGTGGGAAACCCCGCCCGTTGGTGTTTCCTCTTATAAATATCGAAAGAGAGGAGAGGAACCCTTTACTTTGCCTTTGCCTTCACCGCCGCCGTAGCCTCCGCACGCCTTCTTCCCGAGCCTGCAATTGGGAATCTTCCCGGCCGCCCGTTCGTTACTCGAATCCGCGCCGTCGCTGCCATGGCCTCTCAAACTCCGGCGCTGCCGGCCGAAGACGGGAACCCGTCGAAGACAACGCAACGCGAGCTGGATTCACTGGTGGCCCAGGGGCTCCTCCGTCCCAACCCGCAGGAGGGACCCGCGTGGTGGGTTCTTCCGTCGGAGGATCACTGGGAGCCGCACCCGCCGGAGGGGTATGTGGTGAGCTTCACGCGCTACCACCGCATGGGGCTTGGCGTTCCGCCGAGCCGCTTCATGCGGGGGCTAGCTCACCACTTCGAGGTGGAGCTACAACACTTCTCCCCCAACTCAATCTCGCACGCCGCCATCTTCGCTGCGGTGTGCGAGGGATATTTGAAGATCGAGCCGCACTGGGAGATGTTCGTCCACCTCTTCCGGGGCGAGCTCTTCCTCAAGGCCTTGAAACCTAGCGGGAGGAGGCTCGTGCGTGTGGGCTCTCTCACCGTCACCGCGAGGACTGGGACCTCGTCGGCCAACGTCCCCCGCGAATACCTCCGCTACAAGCTTTCCACCAACCAGGCGGGTGGGACGACCATTGGTTCTACCTGCGGAACGAGGGCGGGCTCCTTCCGCAGTACACCGGTGGGGTCATCACCCAGCGCCCGGAGAAGTGGACCTGGGGCGTCGCAGCGGACCGGCAGGGCCACCTGATGCCGCTGATGAAGACGATGCGGTCGTTGGTGGAGGACAAGGGCTTGACCGTCCAGGCGGTTATTTGGGCGTTCCACCAGCGGAGGGTCCTTCCTCTGGCGGACCGCCCCCTCCTTATGCACGAGATGGGACCAAAGGCCCCGCTCGAGGTGCTGAACGAGTCGAGGATGGCCGAGGAAAGGCTGCCTCGGAGCGAGGGCGTCTCCCGGGTGTCGATCACAGTCCATGGGTCGTTTGTCCCCGAGGACACCAACCTGATCCCCATGGCGCCTGACGAGGGGTGTCTTGACCTGGTAAGCCACCCTCGAGTCAGGTGTCTCGAGCCCCCCCTCCTTTCTCTTTTTCCGAATCTTGTTTTACTCTCCTTATGGTTTTTCTTATCAAGTTTGTTTTCTTGAAGGGGGTGTTCACATGTCGCGCGTCGAGGCCCCCGGTGAGGGAGGACGCCGCGGAAAGACAGGTGAGGCGCCTCTCTCAGAAAGATAAGAAAGTAAGGATGCAAAGAAGAAGAAAGAAAAAGAGAGGAACTTGCGCCGGTCGGCCCGGGAACAGAAGCTCGCGAAGGCTCGTCGTAACCGGCAGCCTGGAGAGGAGTCCCCGAGCTCAGTTCCTCGAGCTCGGAGGAGGGGATGACGATGAGGAGGAGAGTGATGACGAAGGGATGGATGCGCGTTTGAGGCGCGCGGGGGTCGTCGACGTCAGGGCTGATCGCTCCTCTGTGCAGGAGAATGTTTTGGAGGTCCCCCGGCGAAGGGATCGCGCGGGGCGCAGCCGCGGAAGGCTCCGTCAGGCCCAGCCTCGTCGGAGGCCCAGGGCACGTCGAGCTCCGTACCGGACGTGCCTGCTGACGCGAGGAAGCCTCGAACCAGGAGCGCCATCGCTGCGGCGCAGAAGGAGGCCGCGACCGCGTCGACCCAGGTGGGGGGTCTCGAGAAGGGCCGGCCGTCGAGGAGCGGTCAACACGTCGAGAAGGACTCCGGGCCGACCATCGCAAGGTGTCGAGGGTGACATCGAGCCCGCGCCACCATGACCGTCGAGGGGGGAGCCCCGGTCGTCCCGTGACGAGAGTCGCGAGCGACCCCGGAGCCCGTCGCCGCATCGCCGCCGGGAGAAGGAGGCAGGCGCGGGGGGGCGCGGCCGTCAGCACGAGCGCCGGAGCAGGTCTCGGAGCCCGCGGCGGGAAAGGCGTCAAGATGACCGCTCGAAGGAGACGCGGTCGCCACCTCGGGACGGGAGACAAAAGGAGAGCTCCCCGCCGGGGTCGAGCCACGGGATGCATCGGGAGCCTTCCCCCCGTCCAAGCCACGTGGAGACGGCTCAGGGGCGTGGCTCGAGCCATGGGGCGGGCTCGAAGCCCTTGAGCGGGTCCGGCGATTCGGGGAAGAAGCCCCGCCCTCGCTTTGGGTGAGTAGGTCTCCTTAATTTCGTTGGTAGGGAAACTTTACCTTTTTACCTTTGGTGATATGTGCTGTTTTCTGGCTTTTCAGGGAAAAGCGCCCCCGGCAGGAGATGGTCCCGGCGGCGTCCAAGCGGGCCAAGACCTCGAGTTCTGCCGAGGTCCAAGCACCTCGAGGTATGGCTCCTTCTTCCGCTGGGGAGGCCGCTTGGCTGGCGAAGGCTCGAGCAGCCATGGCTCGGGGAAGCCAGATGGCCGCCGCGGATCTTGGTGAGGCCGACGCCGTCGACCAGGGGTCGAAGCTTTTTCCTGTTTCTGACGACGTTGTTCTCCTTTTTCAGCAGGGACCACGGCTCCTGGCGCCGAGCCTGCCGCCACCGCGTCCGTCGCGGCCCCGCATCCTCCTCTTCCTCCTCTCCTCCTCAGGTGGCGCCTATCGAGAGGGCCACTCCTCCCCCCTCGCGACGACCATCTCGGGGGGAGCTCCCGAGACAAGCATGGCTCCGTTGGCGTCTGGGGCTGAAGGGTCGGCGGCCCTCGAGTCCCCGGTCGACGCGAGCTGGCCCGCGGAGAAGGGGAAGGAGGGAGAGGCGTCGGTGGAGAAGGTGCCGACGGTGGAGGAGCTCCTGGACGAGCTGGAGCGGGTGCCGCCCCCGGTCGAGGGCTCAACGCTGGAGGAAGCGCTCGAGGCACCGGCCGGGATCGACAAGACGCCGGAAGACCCGGCGAGGGAGGAGAGCTTGGGGACGAGCCACCCTTCGAGCGATCCGCTACCGCTCGAGTCCCCGCCTCCACGCGAGGCCGCGCCGTCGCCTCGGGAGGGGATGGAGCAGCGGGAGGAGACGGCGAGGGGCGGAGGGAGCCGCAGCCTGTGCCGCCGGTTGGTGGGCCGCAGCTGGCGCCGCTCGAGCCGGAGGAGGAGGGCCTGCCCCTCGTCGAGATCGATCGATCGGCGTGGCCGTATCCTGACGCGCCGAGCCCGTCCGGCGCCATGATCCCCGTCGAGCGGCCGGCTCGGCGGGGGGTTCCGCGGGAGGCGCGGTCCATCTTCAGGGAGGTGGCCGAGCTCGTGGCGGAGGCGGAGAGGTCCTTCTCGGAGGAGGCGGAGAAGTCCGCGCAGGTGGCGGCCGCCCTTGCGAAGGCAGAGGGGGAGCTCCAGGAGCTCCGCGCCGAGCTGGGTCGGAACGCGCAGATGGCGAGCCGGCTCAACGCGGCGCAGGCGGAGGCCCAGGCGGCTCGAGACGAGGCCGCCCAAGCTAAGAGGGAGGCCACCACCGCTTTGTGCGGTGGAGTCGTCGAAGAAGGAGGCCGCCGACGCCCGAAGCGAGGCCGCCACCGCCCGGTCTGCAGCGGAGGCGGCGAAGAAGGAGGCCGTCGACGCCCAAAACGAAGCCGCCACCGCCCGGTCTGCAGCGGAGGCGGAAGAAGAAAGAGGCCGAGGAGGAAGAGCGAGGCCGCCACCGCCCTGGCTGCAAAGGAGGCAGCGCGGCAGGAGGTGGTCCGGAAGGATCTGGCCCTTGCGCAGACGGGCAAGCTGGTCGAGGACCTTAGGGGCGAAAAGCTCGACGTGCTGTCCCAGAAGCGTGCACTAGAGCAGCGCGTCGAGGTCCTTACCAGCGACTTCGCCGCTCTGGGCGTGCACTGCCAAGGTAATCTTCATGCCCTGTCTTGCTTTGATTTCGGGATTTTTGCCACGCCGCGGACTTACCCCCTTCTGTTTGTTGCATAGACGTCGAGAAGACCGCCGAGGAGCTCCGTGAGACGAATCAGACTCTCGTGGAGCAACTCCGGGGTGAGACCATGGTGGCGGAACGGGCGCGCTGCACCCTCGACCGGCTCAGCTCCATGTGGGGTGTCGACCCGGTGGCCGCGGCAGAGGGCGCGGTGGCTCGAGGCGACGCCCTGGTGGATGCCCTGTGCTATTTTGACGTGGCCGCGCGAGACCGCGTCCGGAGCGCTCTCCACCACGGCGTGAAGCAGGCGTTCGCGGCCGTCCGTTCCGGTTTCCGCTACCCGGTCAACGTCGTCGCCAAGGGCTTCGTCGAGATCGAGGGGAAGGACGAAGAATGGAACGACCGCCGTGTCGACAAGATCCTGGAGAAGGTGGAGAGGCCGGGGCGGCGTTCGCGAAGCTCTTCGAGGAGGACGTGCTGCCTCCCGATGCGAACAGTGGTGCGGGTGGCCCCCTCCTCCTGGCCCGGATGTCGAGGCTGAGCCCGCGGCAGAAGAGCTTGGGGAGGAATTCCAGACGGATGAAGAATGAGGCCTGCGTGCCAAATTTGGGCGTCGAGGCCCTTGTAAGAATTCAAATCATGACTTATGGCCCGTCGAGGTCAATATGTGTATATGACTTGTTTATTTAAAGAAGTTGTTTTCTTTTCAAATTTATTCGATCATTTCTCTTTATCGCTAGCTCGAGCTTCAACCGGCTTGGTCCGTGTTCCTTCGATACGCGCCACGAGTACCTCGAGGGGAGGCGTAGGTAGGGTACCGTAGCCCGGGGGCGTAGGTGGCCGTCTACGTCGACGCCCCCGACTCTTGGAGGCTCGGGGTATTTACGGATTTAGACGCTGCTAGTATGCTCGAGGTGCGAATCGAGACGAGGGTCGAATTTTTGAAAAGAAAACGCGTTTTTTCCGGAGTCTGGGGGGGTCCCCTGTCAGCCCCCGAGGGAGGCTCGACCCTGAGCAAGGCAGGGTCGAGGCTACCTTAAGTTGCTAAGTAAAAATGAATGACAGTGCGCGAGTTTGTTCATTCATGTTTGACATGTTTGTACAAAGCAACAAAATGAACAAGGCCTCGAGGCCTTTAAGGGTAGAAGCGACGTAGCTGAGATATGTTCCACGCATTCGCCAGGATCCTGCCTTGACCGTCGTAGAGCTTGTACGTTCCTGGCTTGAGCACTCAGCTACGGTGTATGGACCCTCCCATGGAGGGGTGAGCTTGTGGCGCCCTCGATTATCTTGCAGACGTCGAAGCACGAGGTCCCCTACCGCCAGGTCCCTCTTGCGCACGTGCTTGTCGTGGTAGCGTCGAAGTATTTGCTGGTAGCGCGCGGAGTTGATGAGCGCCACGTCTCGAGCCTCCTCGAGCTGGTCCTTGGCGTTGGCAAGCCTCTCGTCGTTGGTTTGCCCGTTGTAGGCTCGAAGTCGAGGGGAGCCGTACTCGAGGTCCGTAGGTAAGACAGCCTCGGCGCCGTAGGTTAGGAAGAACGGAGTGAACCCGGTGGCTCGACTCGGCGTAGTCCTGAGGCCCCACAGCACCGAGGGGAGCTCTGCAGCCCACCCTTTTCCAAAATTCTTGAGGGTCTTGAACAGCCTCGGCTTCAGCCCATGGAGTATCATGCCGTTGGCGCGCTCGACCTGCCCGTTGCATTGAGGGTACGCGACCGAGGCCCAGGTCACGCGAATGTTGTTGTCGTCGCAGAAGTTGGTGAACTTTTTGCCCGTGAATTGGGTGCCATTGTCGGTGATGATGACGTTAGGCACCCCAAACCGGTACATGATGTCGGCGATGAACTCGACAGCCTTCTCGGAGGTGGGGTCGCCTATGGGCTTGGCCTCGATCCACTTGGTGAATTTGTCGATGGCCACGAGCACATGCGTGTACTTTCCAGTTGTCATCTTGAGGGGACCCACGAGGTCGAGCCCCCAGACGGCAAACGGCCAAGTGATGGGGATCATCTGCAGGGCGTGCGCGGGCTGGTGCGTTTGCTTGGCGTAGAACTGACACCCTTGGCAAGCTTGGACCAGGCGCTTGGCGTCTCCGATGGCGGTTGGCCAGTAGAAGCCCTGTCGGAAGGCGTTCCCTACCAGGGTCCTTGGCGCTGCGTGATGGCCGCAAGCCCCCGAGTGCATGTCGTCGAGGAGCCTGCGTCCTTCCTCGAGGGGGATGCAGCGCTGAAGGATTCCCGATGGGCTTCGACGGTATAGCTCTCGTTCGTCGCCGTAGATGACGTAGGTCTTGGCCCTTCGAGCGATGCGTCGGGCCTCCGTCTTGTCTTCTGGTAGCACGCCTTGCGTCAGGTAGTCGAGGAAGGGCGTCCGCCAGTCGAGGGGTCGTGATGACGAAGAGGCAGGTGCGTCGATCTGCATCGCCTCAGCGGATGTCGAGGGGTCATTCTCGAGGGGTGGCGTTGAAGGTCGAGCCCCCGTGTCTGGTTCGAGGGGTGGCGTCGAGGGGCCAGCCCCCGGCCGATTTTGACGGATGGCTCGAAGATATCCCTCGAGAAGACATCTGGGGGGACGGTGCCGCGCGATGGATGCTAACTTAGCCAGCTCATCCGCGGCCTCGTTGTACTTCCGAGCGATGTGGTTGAGCTCGAGGCCGTAGAACTTATCTTCTAGCTTGCGCACTTCCCCGCAGTATGCGTCCATCTTGGGATTGATGCAGCTTGAAGCCTTCATAACCTGGTTGATGACGAGCTACGAGTCCCCTCGAACGTCGAGGCGTCGGATCCCGAGCTCGAGGGCGATGCGCAGCCCATTAATGAGGGCCTCGTACTCAGCGACGTTGTTGGAGGTGGGGAAGTGCAAGCGTAGCAGGTAGCGCATGTGGACTCCGAGGGGTGAAATGAAGAGCAAGCCTGCGCCTGCCCCCGTCTTCATGAGGGATCCGTCGAAGTACATGGTCCAGAGCTCGGCTTGGATTTGTGCCGGCGGGAGCTGGTGTCGGTCCCATTCAACAATGAAGTCCGCCAACGCTTGCGACTTGATGGCTTTTCGCGGGGCGTAGGTGATGGCCTCCCCCATTAGCTTGGCGGACCACTTGGCGATGCGCCCCGTGGCCTCCCGATTGTTGATGATCTCACCGAGTGGGAAGGATGACACCACCGTTACGGGATGAGCGAGGAAGTAGTGTGGAGCTTCCGCCTCGTGATGATGATGCCATAGAGCAGCTTCTGGATTGTGCGGGTACCGGGCCTTGGCCTCGGAGAGCACCTCACTGGTGAAGTACACCGGCCGTTGGACCGGCAACGCATGACCCTCCTCGTGCCTCTCGACGACCATGACCGCGCTGACCACCTGAGTGGTTGCGGCACATAGAGGAGAAGGGACTCGGGGGGATCGTCACCCTGGGCTGGTCGTGTGTGGCACGAGGATCGGCGCGGAAGTTAGCAACCCCTTCAACTTGGTTAGGGCCTCCTCGGCTTCAAGGGTCCACGCAAGTGTTCCGTCTTCTTCAGCAAGCGGTAGAGAGGTAGCGCTTTTTCCCCTAGCCTCGAGATGAACCTACTGAGAGCAGCTAGGCAGCCTTCACTTTCTGTACGCCCTTGAGGTCTCAATTGGGCCCATCCTCGTGACTGCTGAGATCTTTTGGGGTTGGCCTCGATCCCCCGTTGTGAGACAATGTAGCCAAGTAGCATGCCTCGGGGCACACCAAAGACACATTTCTCGGGGTTGAGCTTCACATTCTTGGCCCGAGGCAGGCACTCGAACGTGGTCTCGAGATCGCTGATGAGGTTCCCGACTTTCTTGGTTTTAACCACGATGTCATCGACGTAGGCCTCGATGGTTTGCCTATGTGTTCGCCAAAGATATGCTGCATGCAACGTTGGTACGTTGCCCCGGCGTTTCGAAGGCCGAAGGGCATTGTAACGTAGCAATACATACCAAAAGGCGTACCAAAAGAGGTAGCGCTTCGTCGAATTCTTTCATCCTAATCTAGTGGTAGTCGAATACGCATCGAGAAATGAAAGTACTTCACACCCCGCAGTGGAATCGATAATCTGATCAATTCTAGGTAAAGGAAATGAACTTTTTGGACATGCTTTATTCAGACCATGTAGTCTACACACATCCGCATTTTTCCATTCTTTTCCTAACTAGTACAGGGTTAGCTAGCCACTCCGGGTGAAATACCTCCTTGATGAATCCAGCCGCCAAAAGCTTGTGCACCTCCGCTGATGATGATCCTGCGCTTCTCCTCGTCGAAGCGGCGCAGGCGTTCCTTCACTGGTCTGGACCCGGCCTGGATCTCCAAGGCGTGCTCGGCGACTGCCCTCGGTATGCCTGGCATGTCCGAGGGCCCCACGCAAACATGTCGATGTTCGCGCGGAGGAAGTCGACGAGCACTGCTTTCCTATTTAGGCTCGAGGCTGGCACTGATGGCCAGCGTCTTGCCATCGGTCGGAGGTCGGGTCGACGGGTATCAGCTTGGTGTGCTCTGCCGGCTCGAAGCGCCGGCGTGACATTTTGCTTCATGGGCCTCTTCGGTGGCCAGGGCCGCTAGGGCTTCGAGCGAGTCGAGGTGGACGTTGGCCTCCCCACGCTCGACGCACTCCACGTCGCAGTGGTATGCGTGCTCGTAGGAGGTGTCGATGGTGATGACCCCTTTCGGCGGCCCCGGCATCTTGAGCTTCAAGTACGTGTAGTTGGGAACCGCCATGAACTTGGCATAGCCTGGCCGGCCGATGATGGCGTGGTAGGTCCCTTGGAATCCAACCACCTCAAAGGTGAGCGTCTCCCGGCGGAAGTTAGCCGGCGTGCCAAAGCAAACCGGCAGGTCGATGCACCCGAGGGGGTGAGCCTTCTTCCCTGGTACGACTCCGTGGAACCCCCCGACGCTGGTCGGAGCTGATCCCTCGAAATCCCCAGGAGGTCAAGAGTCTCGAGGTATATGACGTTGAGGCTCGAGCCCCCATCCATCAACACCCTTGGAGAACCGTACGTCGACGATGACGGGGTCGACGACGAGGGGGTACGCCCCCGGATTTACGACATGATCCGGATGGTCGTTACGGTTGAATGTGATCGGCGCGTCGGACCAGTCGAGGTACTGGGGAGTGTCATGGCGGAGTGTGAAGACCACCCGGCTTCCTTCTTCCTCTCCTGAGCTGAGAGCCCGACGGTTGGGCCCCCGTAGATCATGAAGCAGTCACGCACCGGGGGGAAACCCGCGTCCCCGTCATCGCGTCATTTGTTGTCCTTGCCCTTAGGCGTGTCCTCCTTCTTGTCATCGAGCTTGGCGTAGAAGCCCTTCAACAGTCGGCAGTCTTTTAGCTTGTGATTCACGGGGCCCTTGTGATAAGGGCAGGGGTCCTCGAGCATCTGGTCGAAAACAGCCCCGTCAGGGGGGCCTCGAGATTTCTTATGGTCGAGGGCGCCCATGAGCACTTCTTCATCGTTGTCGTTGTTGGCGTCGCGCTTCGCCTTTTGACCTTTGCTTTTGTTCTTTTTCTTTTTGTTGTTGTTGTTGCGGTTCTTGGCGTCGTTGCCCTTGTTCGAGCCCTCCGGCGCGGTCACCGCCTTACCTTTGTCCGTGGAGCGGCCAAAGAAGGCCCCCACTGCCTCGTCGCCTGAGGCAAAGCTGGTGACACGATCCATCAGGTCCTCGACCGTCCTGGGACGGTAGCGCCCTAGCTCATGAACTAGCTCTTGGCATGTCATGCCCGCGAAGAACGCTGAGATGACGTCCTCATTAGGCACGTGGGGGAGCTCGAGGCGCTGCTTCAGGAATCGCCGAGCAAAGTCGCGGAGGGGCTCGTCCGGTGCCTGTCTGCAACGCCGTAGATCCCAGGGGTTGCCTGGGCGCACGCAAGTCCCCTTGAAATTCCCGTCGAAGACCCTGACTAGGTCGGCCCAGTCATGGATCCGATCCGGCGGGAGCCCCTCGAGCCACCGGCGGGCGGTGTCCGATAGGTAAAGTGGGAGTTGGCGTATGATCACACGGTCGTCGCTCTTCGCTCCGCCCAGTTGGCAGCCTAGGCGGAAGTCTGAGAGCCAGAGCCTGGGCTCGACCTAACCATCATACTTCACGATGTTGGTCGGTGGTCGGAAGCGGTCGGGGAGGGTTGAGCTACGGATGGCCCGGCTGAAGACTCTGGGGCCCGAGGGCTCGAGGGCTTGCCGGTCCTCGTCACTATCGTAGCGCCCCCCTCGATGGGCGCTATAGCCACGCTCTTGGGCCCCCTTGTCCTTGCGCCGGCGGTTGATATCGTTGCGGGCGTCATTAGGGTCTCGAGGTGGCCGGTTGTCGACGATCCGTTCCCGGACTGGCCTAGCTCGAGAGGCGTCCGGCTGGTGGACGGACGTCTCGCGCTCGTTGCGGGGCATGTCTGCTGGTTTCCCCGAGGCCGCCCCGCGCCGTCGCGAGGCTGAGCTCTCGGCCTGCTGCACAGCGGCTGTCTCGAGAGGTTCTTCATTTCATTTCCCGAGCATGCGCCTGGCGTCAGGGTTGGACGGCGGGTAGATCGCGGAGCAGCATTGCCACCGCCACCATGTTCTGCCCGGCTCGCGGGAAATGCAGCTCGGGGCGTGCTGGTGCCCCGTCCTCGAGGATCTGCCGGTGGACCTCTCGAGCGCGACCACGGACACCGGCGCCTCGAGGCTGGGCTGGTTCCTGTGCTATAGTTTTCTCGAGTTGCAGCAGGCGCTGTCGTTCCTCCTCAGCCTTGGCGATGGCCTCCCGGAGCTGCGCGAGCTGCGCCGCCGGGTCGTCGCCGTGCTGAGATGGTGCAGCCGGTGCCGGGGGTTCGTTCCTCCCCTGAACGCGTGATCCTCCTGCCGCAGCCACGTTTTCCGGCTCTTCGAGGTTGAGCGCCGGCCTGGTGTCGTCGTCGTCGTCGTCTTCGGCATCGTCCACGACCCCTTCGAGTTGGAAGCACTCCCTGGTGGGATCCCAGAGGTCAGGGTCGTGGTAGTCGTATTCGTCGGAGTCGGAGCTGTTGACATCGCGCCGCCTTGGCTCGTGCTAAGACTGCAGCTCGCGGTACCACTCCCCAAAGGTGGCTCGACGAGGTGGCTCGATGGCTCGTGAGAGGCCGCGATCGACGCGCGCGGGGTAGACGATCTCCAGGTCGGTGGTGGCTGGTAGGAGTACGCCCGGACGCTCCTCCCGCTCTGCGGCCGCCCGGTCCTGACGGCGCTCGTCGAGGTCGTGGGCATAAACAGCCGCGGAGTTGTTGATGCCAAACGGGAACCGCTGGCATCGAGCGCGGTACGCCCTGTGCGGGAGGAGGCCAGGTGGTGTGGACGGAGCACGGCTCGGGGGCCTCTGGCCAGGCTCCCGGTCCGTGCGCGTGACGAACGCGAACTCGCTGGGGGAGTGCGCACGCGCCCTAGAAGTCTCCGGTCGCGCGCCGGGCAGGTTCCTCATTGAGGACTCTGCTCCGGCCGCGGGAAAGTGGGTGTACGCCGTGGGCACCGCCTGTGCCTGGCGATGATGGTGACGGCGGCGCCGCTCACGAGTGGCGACGCGTGGTGGTGCGGGCGACGCGCCACGCCCCCCGCGCGGGGTGGCGTGGCACGCCCCCTCCGCTCGGGCTCTCCGTGGGAGGCAGGGTCAGCTCGTTGCCGCCTGCCCGGTGGCCAGGAACTCGAGGCTCCCGAACCAGATGACGGCACCAGCCGAGAACGAAGGAGGGGATGAAGCCATCCAGAAAACAACGAGAAATCGACTCTGACACGCGAAGGCCCCTACCTGGCGCGCCAACTGTCGGCGTTTCGATCCCGGGGGTCTGACACCAATGAGTAATGTGATCGTGTGCTCTCTTCCTGGATGGTGATGAAAGATGACACAAGGATTTATCCTGGTTCGGGCAAAGAAAGCCCAACGTCCAGCGGGGGGAGGAGGTTCTTGTATTACTTGCACCTAAGTGCTTGTACAGGGGCAATACAAGCTCAATGAGCGTGGACCGGAGTTCGGACTCGTGTGTGTGTGTGTGGACTCGTGTCGCGCAAGCCCGTGTGTAACCGTAGACTGGTGCCTTGTCTCCTCTCGCGCGAAGGGCCCTGGCGTCCCCTTTTATAGAACAAGAGGAGGCCAGGGTTTACACAGGATTGACATGTACAACGCTCGATATGGAGAAGGGTAGGAACTCTGTCTTGTCGAAGTCACTGTAGCCAACGTGGGTGTTGCTGTTGAGGCGTCCTTATGCGTCCTTGGCGCGATGCGTGGCATCCTCCATGGCCGCGGGATGGAAGCTGGAAAGCCGATCAGAACCACATGTCACGGCGGGGTCCCTCCGGGTCTTGGGGTACCTATCCTCGAATAGCGTGAAAGTAGTCAGGGCTCGAGGGGCGCAGGGCCGGCCTCGAGGTGGAGCCTACGGGAGGCTCGAGCCCCCGCAGGTATGGGCAAGTCCCGGAACGCCCGGGCGTACAGCGGGAACCCAGGCCTTGGGGTGAAGCTCGAGTGTGCTACAGTGCGTGGTATGGCCGAACAGTGCTGTACTTGTGCCTTTTTGCCCATGCTTCTGGCGGCGAAAAACGAGGTTTGACTCTGTGCTCCGGTTCACTGTGGCACACGCTGTGTACGGAGGGGATGTGACCGGAGTAAGTGGACGCATTAAATGCGCAGTACGGGGCTAGTATGGTTGTCAGAGCTGAGAAGCAGGGAGCTCCTTCTTGCGGGAGGCTTGAAGGGTAGTGGAGCGCTCGCCCGAGGCCTGACACGGAGGGCTCGGGTGAGACGGAGAACGAGCGCCAGCCCGAGGCCTGGCTCGGAGGGCTCGGGCGAGACGGAGATTGAGCATCTGCCTGAGGCCTGGTTGGAGGGCTCGGGCAGGACGGAGAATGAGCGTTCGCCCGAGGCCTGGCTTGGAGGGCTCGGGCGAGACGGAGAATGAGCGTTCGCCCGAGGCCTGGCTTGGAGGGCTCGGGCGAGACGGAGAACGAGCGTTCGCCCGAGGCCTGGTTTGGAGGGCTGACGCAGCCTACTTTCCGCTTAATAGGTTTTCGGGCTTCGGCTTGGTGGGCCAGCGTTGTAGGCCTCGAGGGGTTGGTTTTTTAGAAGGTTAGACTTGCTAGGTTTGTTATTAATTGGTGTTCTAGGTTTAACCTATTTGTTTGCGTTGATTGGGGGTACCCCTTTGCGGTCCCCCGATAGTAGCCCCTGAGCCCTTGTTTGAGTGCTTGCACTCGAGCAGGGGCTCCCGACTGGGATCTCGACGGTTAGCTAGCCGGTTCTCGAGGGTTTGGTTGCTTTGATTCCGTGGGTGTCGTGCGAGCGACACCCGCGGGTGTAGCTCCCGAGGCCACGGGGGAGTGGTTAGAACTCCCTCGTGGGCTTTTTGCGAGTGTGAGTGTTAGTTGTGTGTCTTCCAATTCGCGCGTCTTTGCTATCGGCTGAGGGGCTCGCAACGAAAGCACCCTCGCGCGAATGCTACCGCCCCTCACCTAAGTGTGTGGGGGCGGGCCCGTCTTTGCTATCGGCCGAGGGGCTCACAACGAAAGCACCCTCGCGCGAATGCCACCGCCCCTTGCCTAAGTGTGTGGGGGCGGGCGCGTCTTTGCTATCGGCCGAGGGGCTCGCAACGAAAGCACCCTTGCGCGAATGCTACCGCCCCTCGCCTAAGTGTGTGGGGGCGGGCGCGTCTTTTCTACCGGCCGAGGGGCTCGCAACGAAAGTACCCTCGCGCGAATGCTACCGCCCCTCGCCCAAGTGTGTGGGGGCGGGCACGTTTTTGCTATCGGCCGAGGGGTTCGCAACGAAAGTGCCCTCGCGCGAAAGCCACCGCCCCTCGTCTAAGTGTGCGGCAGCGGGCGCGTCTTAACTACCGGCCGAGGGGCTCGCTCTATAAAGTCTTATCGCGCCGAAGCCATCGCCACGCGGCTGCGCGCGTGCGCGCCCGAACATTCGGCCATCCAACGGACGGTTATCGCTCACAATCAAGATAGACGAAAGAATAAAGCCCGCAGGTTCACAAAAAACATCAACGCCGAAAAGACAAAAGCCACAAGAACCCATTTCCTTTCATAGAACTAGTAAGCAAGTTTGTACAATGTAATCAAGTTCGCGAACTACTTCCACGACCAAGGAAAATACTATATCGCCGCTCATCCGGCGAAGGCACGGCGTCTTCGGGCTCCACCTTAACAAATGGGGCGCCTTCGAAGCCTGGCGGCGCACGCGAAGCCCCGCGCCTCATCCACCTCACCTCAAGTTCACGCCAGTCAAAGTTTTCATAAAAAGCACGCAACCGCTCCTCCGTGCGCTTAAGTTTCTTAGCGCGTTTATTCAGGTAAGACGAAAGAGACGCCGTTGGAAACCTAGAGCGAAAGCTCCTCCACAAATCACCTCCAACACAAAGACCGCCTGATCTAATCATTAACAGGCAGATGTCAAGAACGTCCGGCGTTCCCGCACCCGCATCCTGTTCAATACAACATTCCAGTTTAAGTTCAAAAGCCTTGCACAACAAAAAAGCCTAGCGAATACAACCGACGCATAAAAACAAGCCCTATTTATTCATCTACCGCATCTTGGGGAGCACTCGCGTCGTGGGAGGCAGCGGTGGCCGAACTCTCGGGGACCTCCTCGTTCGGCTGGGGCGGGCTCGCTTCGTCTTCTGGCTCAGTCTCACGCGCACGCCTCTTGGAGATGTAGTCCGAAAAGACCTTCTGGATGTGAGCTTTCTCCTCCGTAGTCTGCGTCAAAAGCGATAGCTCAGAAGGGACGCCAATCATGTCACAATTAAAAGAGAGAAGGATCAAAACGAAAGCACAAACAACTGTCCCAAAGTACCTTTCCGCGGCCCATGGCGGACTGCATGAGCGACATATCGTTCCCACCCGCTAGCCAAAATTCATCAAAGAATCTCTTGCCCAGGACTTTCGCCGCTTCAGGGGTGTGCCAGTAGTAGTCCACCTCTTTGACCGAAAGGTCCGCGATATGTGAGCAGCCGGCATCAACAAGGCTATGACCGATCGCCTTAATGCCAGTGACGGCGGCGTAATCTCGGCCGAGGGCCATGTGTCCCTCCAGTGACTCCATCTCGGAACGGATCCAGCCAATAAGGCTATCGACGTTACGCTCTGAGGGATCTTCTGCCTCGACGCCGATGCTGCGAAGGCACTCGCGGAAGCGAGCCACGGCCTCCCCAGCGGAAGTCAGAAGCACTTTTTCCCTCTCGGCTTGGGCGGCCCGTAGCTGCGAAAGCTCCTTCTTGAGATTTTCAATCTCTTTCTGGCTCGCTTTCCTGGAGGTGCGCTCATCATCGGCTTTCTTGGTCTGCAATTCAAAATCGGTGACGAGTTTCTTCACCTGTGTGTCAAACTTCTTCACTTGAGTATCAAGTTCCTGCTTCTCGCGCTCGATCTTGCAAGTGTAGAGATCTCTTTGGTTGCTCTGGCTGCGAGCGACAACGGCAGCCTGCGAATAGCAGGGAAACAACGGTGAAAAGATAGACCGAAAGAGCCACGAAGCCCACAGCGAAATCAAACACTTACGCTTGCCAGGTGAAAAGATAGTGCGTCGTCGAGTTTCAGGCTGCTAACTTTAAGGAGATCTCTTTCGATCTCTGGCGCGACGAAAGCTTTTTGTGAGAATTCCACAAACTTAGTGGCCTCCTCACTGCTGCCACGAAGGATTCCAGCCCGACGATAATCAAGTCGGCAGGCGAGTTGGGCATCTGAGGCTGCACCTAAAGAACGAGCAATGCGATAAGACTCCTCTTTTGCTTCATCAGTTTCATTCGACGAGCTCAAGCCAGTATAAAAGCATGGGTTCTCGTAGTTCGAAGGCACCCCGTCGAGAACCAGCCGCCCGTAACCCAAAAGCTACCCCTCCACCATTTCCCGTGTCAGTCGAATGCAACGCGGCGAAAGGCGTAGCTTACCTTTGTCGACAGCAGCAGGAGCGGGCATTTTCAAGGACGCAGTTCCTCTTTCGCCAGCAGCCGTCTTTTCGGCGGGCGCCCGAGCAGAGGCTCCAGGTGGTGGTTTAGTTTTTTGTTTCTTTGTCGGGCGCTCCGTTGCATCGGGCGGACCAGAGGGTTTGCGCGAACCAATCTTCGCGAAAGTCGGCATGTCAGCGACCGAAGCGTCGCCATCGAAAGCCATGTGCGAGAGATGCACATTCGGTTTCTTCGGAGCCATTCCCGTAGCGTAAGATGCGCTCTGCAAAAACACGCCAAAAATAAGGCGCCCAATCGTAAGTTTCGAAAACAGTAGTTGGATACGAAAGCCGCTTTCGACAAAAAAGGGGGGCCGCAAGGTGAAACAAAATAAGCACAGAAGCAGAAACTAACCACCCTCGGGTGATCGAAAGGGTCAACGTCGGGGATCGACTCCAGTGCTCCCCCTCGGCTCTTAAGCATTGGTTTGGCAACTAGACGACCAATGCGAATATCTTCAACTTCAGCAGCTTTTCATCGAGGGATCACACCGCCGCGTCCCCCATGCCGAGCCACGGCTTTGCTTTTCGCCCTCGGGTTCTCAGTCTCTTCCTTGCCTTCGTCAACCAGAGGCCTCTCGGCATACTTGACGCCCATCGCGTCGAAAGCCCGGTTCAAGCAACGACTTCGATCGAGGTTGCCAAGTTGAACTCACTTTCCTTTCGTAAATATGGCCCACAAATTTTCCTCGTTTCGCTTTCAATGTGCTTCACAAAGCTTTCATCATCAGCAAAATTCGCGGGTCTCTCAAGCAGAAGAAGAGGGGCACGATACCCATCCTTATCGAAAAAGCCTTCAAAAGAGGTTGTGCTGCAGAGCGGGTTCATCCCAATAGCCATCCATTCTTCGACCAAGTCTCGGCTAATCTGAAATCGCGCAGTGAGTGCGAAAACATCTCCGCAGCGAATGGCTTCTTTGTCATTCAGCACCACGGGCAGAAGATGCCTCCCGGGGTATCTTTCCAAAACTGATACAAGCGGAGAGGCCTTCTTCTCCCCCTTGCCCAACTCGGAAGCGACGGTTTCGTCCGAGCAAACTCGGTAGTAGAACCAGAAACGATTCCAATCTGGCCACTTATTCCGATAGGTAAGCGAAATGGAAACGCTACCTCGGGTCTTTCGCGGAACGAAATTAATACATCCAATCTCGTTGGGCAGCTCGCCTCCTAATAAAGGGTCGTGCACTTTAGTTGGTCGACGGTAAATGTCGTAAAACCACACGAAAGCGTCCGCTCGCGGCTTGCAGTCAAGCATCTTCATTGCCTGAGCGAAAACGCTGAGTCTGACGAAAGCGTTCGGCGTCAGCTGATGGAGTTGTATCTCAAACCCCGAAAGGACGTCCGAGACAAATTCTTCAATTGGAAAATCTAACCCAGCAGCGAAATAGTCGCGAAAGACAATAGCTTCGTTCGGTCGCGGAATGGGCACCTCTTCTTCTCCAGGGACGCGGCAATTCGCCAGATGGTCCGCCCTCAGAGGCCCTTTGTCGGCCATCGCTTGCAAACCGGCAGCTATCATTCGCGAAGTGCCTAGATAAAAAGAACAATCGATAGGCACCGAAATCAAGTCAGAATCTCCGTCGTCAGACAAGCTCCCACTGTGACTTGGGAGCCGCGGAGCTTCCCTGGATCCGATCGATACGTCAGCACTACTTTCGCGGCGGGAGGACCCAGAGGCGCCACCGCTTTCGCTAGAGCTCGAAGTCAACGTCGAACTGGAGGACGCCATCTAACACGACGCGGGAGACGAATGAACAAAAAATGATGCATGCGAAAGGCAAAGAAAAGAAAAGTAACGACGATAGCACGGAAACTTAAACAACCAATTCGAAAGCATGAGGCAAAGGAAAGTGAGAGTTACATACCATAATCGTTGCTCAGCGAGTGATCGGAGCAGACACCAACAGCTTTCGCCAAAAGCGAATGACGTGAGGCTTCACGAGCGAGCGACAACGGGGTGGGAATGCGTTAACTGGCCAGGTAGCCTCCCCCCGCCCGAAGCCCTCACACTTATATACGAGCAGACAACACACAGTTTTTGAGGAAAACAAAAAGACACCTGGGCACGGGATTTGAAGCATCGCAAAGGCAGGTTAATACGGTACACGGTTTTTGAGGAAGACGAAAAGACACCCGAGCACGGATTACAAAGCATCGCAACGGCTTGACAGACGTAACACGACGTCAGGGATGACAAGGTGTCCTGGCGCGCAAAAAAAAACTTGGCTTCGAAACGAAACAAAGGTTTTTTGGGCGGGCGTAGGCGCCTAGCAAAAGGACATGATCGAACTTCGCAAGCTTACAGATCCGACCGTAAGGGGCTATTGTTGGGACGGTACCCAGACCGCAGGCGCCTCCAACCCGCAATACCGAAGGGTGACGAAGCTTTCGCGTGGATGTGGGCATTCGCGCGGAAGCACGCGTTCGTCTTCGGCCCCGCAAGGCAGAAGGATGATGGAGCTTTCGTGCGAAAGGGAGCATTCGCGCGGAAGCACGTGTTTCGGCTCGCAGACCAAGGGAAGACGGAGCTTTCGTGCGAAAGGAAGCATTCGCATGGAAGCACGCTTTTCGGCTCGCGGACCAAGGGAAGGCGGAACTTTCGTGCGAAAGGAAGCATTCGCGCGGAAGCACGTTTTTCAGCTCGCGGACCAAGGGAAGACGGAGCTTTCGTGTGAAAGGAAGCATTCGCGCGAAAGCACGCTTTTCGGCTCACGGACCAAGGGAAGGCGGAACTTTCGTGCGAAAGGAAGCATTCGCGCGGAAGCACGCATTCGCTTTCGGCCCGCAGGACCGGAGCAGGACGGAGTTTTCGTGCGGAAGGAATCATTCGCGCGAAAGGAGCCCGACGTTTCCGGCGGGAGATTTCGTCATTCATGACTTTGGTTTTTCGTAAGTTTTCGCAGGTCGCCGGAAGCCTGGGTCAAAGGGAGTGGGCCCACCAGTTAGGAAAAGGAGACGGGGCACGCTGGGCCCGTCAGAGGGCAAAGTTACGATGATTCCCCTCGCGCCAAAGAGGCAGTGTACAGCCACGGAGTAGTTGAGTAGGGCATCATTGTAATTGTAACAGAGTGGTTGGAAGGGCAATCTTGTACTTTCAAGTTGATCTGGATTAATATAAAACACTGTTCACTTGACCTAATTTCCTCCTTTCCTACGTTTACTCCCGCTTTTGCTCCGTGCTTTCGCTCGTGCGACCACCTGCTGTTTCAGGGTCTCGTTCCCGAAACAACATATACAATTGCATGTCGTGACTGTGCAACAAAGGGAATAATTTGGATCTTGCTAGATTGTGCACTAGATCTCCGGTGGACACCCTATATTCCCAATTTGAGTTCTCCATCTCCGTACGCGACTCTGTTGTCCATAGCAAGAGACTTATACAGAATAGAGCATGCAACAATTAAAATAACAAAAGCGTTCACATACGCTCGTTACTTATCGCATCTTTTTGCACTATGTTTTGTTATTTATACTTGTGCTATGGACCTTGTGACATGTTTGTGCTCACTATGATATATTATATGACATGTCATTCGTTTCGCTCATTACTTGCACTTAATTCTCACTTGTTATGTATATGAGCTCTTTTACTCTTGCACTTGCTATTCACTCTCACTTGTTGAGTGCAGGATGTTGGCATGATATGTATGAGCTTGCCCCTAATCATTTTTCTCTATTCATTGCAAGTTCATACATGTCATGATTTAAAAACCTCTTCTATCTATACTCGATCTCGTGTTGTCATCAATCACCAAAAAGGGGAGATTGAACGCATCTTGGCCCCTAGTGGGTTTCGGTGATTGGATGAAACACAAGATTACTGTGACTAACGTGTGTTTTGCAGAAACAGGATTGAGTTAGGTCATGGTAATGGCGACGATACAGGCATATGGAGTTCATGTCCCCTGGCGATGGATATCGTTTCGGTTTTCAAAGGATGGACGACGAAGACGGTGGTAGACTAGGCTAAGTGTCATATGGTGTTGGAGGACACTTAGGTAGGCTTAGGTCTTTGTTTTTCCTTTGGCCGTACTATAAAGGGGAGCGTGAATCAGTAGCTTGACCTAGATGAGTCTATTGAGGTAGGTGTGGTGCACACTTGTTATTTCATAGCCCTAGGTAGCTCAGAGAGATGCCTTATGTCGAGAGGATCGAAAGTCATTAAGGCCACGTCGCGATCCGAGTTGGTTTTGCCCTTGTTATGGGCATCAGACGCTGGCCTGGTGAGTCCGATGCTCACTCAGACTAGGGTTTAGTCTGGTGCATGGCATCGGTGCTGCCAGGGTGTTCACATCAGACGCGCCCGTGCCACTGTTCATGTGCGCGTGGACTTGGGGTAGCACCGGACGCTGGCATTGGACGCTGAGGGCCAGCGTTCGATGGCCATCCAGAGAGGGTAAATCTGCATCGGACGCGTCCGATGTGGAGGCATCGGACGCTGCCCAGCGTCCGATGCTCCTTTAACAAGTCGACAAGATTGTACAGTCGACCGTTGGTCGAGGTCATCGGCGCGTCCGATGCTAGCATCGGAGGTTGTCGATGCCCCCGCAGAAGACTGTTTGGTGCTGTTTGAATGACCGGTTGGGGGAGTATTATACTCTTCCCCCTCATCCATTAGAGTGTTCTTGCCATTCATCTGCTGAGAGACACACTGTGATGTGAGATAGTGCAGAGCCCTAGTGAGGTTGAGTGAATTGCTAATTGAGAGAAAATAGTGACCTCCTATGTGAGAATAGAGTAGCAAGTTGGCATCATCCAACTCTTTGGGCTCTTGTCTTGGTCAAGTGAGAGTTCTAGCTTGTTACTCTTGGTGATCGGCATCACCTAGACGACTTGGTGGGTGATCGAAGAGCTTGGGATCATCCGGAGCTTTGTGGATGACCAAGTCAAGTTGTGACCGGTAGCGAGCGATTCACCGGGCCGGAGTGGCGAAGAATCAGCTCGTAGTGAGGCACTTGATCCTTGCGCGGATCAAGGGGAGCGATACCCTTGAGCGGGTGCTCCAACGATTAGGGGTGTGTGCCGACACCTCGATACTCGGCAAAAAGATCGTCGTGTCATCTCTACTGGCTTTACTACGCATTTACCTTTGAGCAATTCAATTCCGCATTTTACTTGTTGTTCTTTCGTAAGTTGGATTGCCTTGCTAGAGTAAAATGGTTTTAGCGATAGTTTTGTGCGGTTGATTGATTAGTCAAACACCACTTCTAGGCACTAGGGGTTAATTGGGCCTGATAGGATTTAATTCTTGCAAGAAAGTTTTAGAAAAGCCAATTACCCCCCCCCTCTTGGGCATCTTGATCCTTTCAATTGGTATCGGAGCCTCGTGCTCTCGATTTTAGGCTTAACCGCCTAGAGTTAAGATGTCCGGAGGTGATGGACCACCTCCCATGTTTGAGGGAGATGACTTCCCATATTGGAAAATCCGTATGGAGTCGTACCTAGAAGCGGTTGATGTAAATGTCGCGAAGCCGCCATCACCGGTTTTGCCAAACCCAAGGAAGGCACAAGCCTTACTCCTAATGAGGAGGAGGAAGGAAAATGAGAAATGGAATGCAAAAGCCAAAAACATCCTTTTAGAGGCATTTGCAAGGATGTGTTTAACCGCGTCCGAACCACAAAAAATTGCCCATGATCTATGGGAAAACATTTGTGCGCCCATGAGGGAACCAAGAGTGAGCGTGAGGAACACTATCATTTAGTTATGCAAAAGCTTCATTCTTTTGATATGCATGCTAATGAAAGTGCAAATGAAATGTACTCACACTTGAATGTTCTTGTAGAAGAACTCAATGGACTTGGCCTCACACAAATGCAACCATCCGATGTTGTGAGGAAGATTCTTTGTGTCCTCCCAATTGACAAATATGGACACATTGTGATGTGCTACATCAAGGCGATCTTTCCACCGCTACACCAACTCAAATCTGGGAAAGATCAATGCGCATGAGATGTACATGCACATCAACCAAGTGGTGCTCTTCCACCACAAGAAGAAGGACTTGGCCTTCAAAGCAAGCCATGACAAGAAGGGCAAGTCCAAGGCTATTGAGATGCATCATGAGAGCTCAAGTGATAAAGAGGATGATTCCCACATCGCTCTCATGGTGAGAGGAGGACCACCAAGATGTTGAAGAGCTCCACAAGAACGGAGTCAACTTTGACTCAAGAAAGAAGAAGTCTTCACAAGTAGCAAGAGAAGGCCAATCTCCGAAATGGATTGCTACAATTGCGGGCGAGCTTGGCCATCTTGCTCATCAATGCACCAAGCCCAAGAAGGACAACACAAGAACAAAAACAAGGGCAAGAAATATGATTCATCAAGTGAAGATGAGAAGAAGAATGAGAAGCCCTACAAGAAGAAGGATGGCAAGAAGAAGCAATACCACAAGAAAGGTGGTAAAGCTTCCATTGTTGGTGATTGGCTCAACGACATTGACTCCTCCGGTGGCTCATCCAATGAAGATAGTGATGATGAGAAGGAGAAGGTGGCCGCTCTAGTCATTGGCTCCTCTACACCACCACCACCACCACCGTCACCATCATCATCTACACACCTATGCCTCATGGCTAAAAGTGATCGAAAGGTACAAAGCGATGATGACTCTAGTGATAGTGATAGTGATGGTGAATTTGAGGCACCCTCTTATGATGAACTTGTTAAATTGCTAAACAACTACTCTAAATTATAAGAAAGACTAGAGCTAAAAATGAAAAGCTTGTTGATGAAAATGAATCTCTTGTTGAGAAGTATGATCATGCTATACATGCTAGTGATGAGCTAAAAGATGAACTTGCTACTATGTCATCATCTATCAAGGAGCTCAAGTCCTCTAACAAGGAGCTCAAAGCTAAAAATGAAAAACTTGATAAGATGCATAGTGATCTTACCACTAGTTATGCTTTGCTCAAAGAGAAATACACTCAAGTCAAAGTAGATCATGATACTCTTTGTTGCTTATGATATGCTTTCTCATGAGACACATGATGCTCCTAACCTTGTTGTTAAGTGTGACATAGCAACATCTTGTGAGGACTTGGTTAGTGAGCATGATGAGCAAAGAGAGCTAGTGGCAAGGGCAAGAAAGTGGTTGAGGCCGATCACTATGATGACTATGTCAAGATCAAGAATGAGAATGCAAAGCTCAAAGTGGATCTAGAGAAGCTTACAACCACCAAAGCAAGTTGTCATTGAAACTCATGATGATGATATAGCATGTCACTTGAGCTAGACATGCTAAAAAAGAAAACAAGAGATTGAAGATGGAGAGGGACTACAAAATGACACCATCTCAATTGGAACTCCAACAAGAGAATGACAAGCTCAAGAAAGAGAAGGAGCACTCACCACCGGGTTGAAGAAATTTACCAAGGGTCAATGTCTTCAAAGTGAGCTTCTCATGAACACCGTAATGAAGACCAATAGAAATGGTATTGGCTTCTTGAAGAGAAGATGAAGCAACGCAAGAGCATCACAAAGCCAAAGAAGAAGAAGATTGGGAGATGCTATGAGTGTGGAAAGGAAGGACACTTTGCTCATGATTGTGAAGAGCCAAAACCCACACCCTTGCCCAAGCATGCTAGGCCCTTTGCTTTCAATGCTCACTACATGCTTGACAAGACTCTAGTGGCAAGATGAAAGTCATGTTCATGGGGCCTCCTAACAAGAATAGGCCAAAGAAAATATGGGTTGCAAAGTCACTAGTTGAGAAGGTTAAGGGACCTCAACAAGTTTGGGTCCCAAAAGCTCAAGCTTGATTTCTTGTGTGTGTAGGTGAACTACAAGACCGGTGGATCTCATTGGGTGATTGATAGTGGTTGCACACAACACATGACCGGTGATCCCCGGATGTTCACCTCACTAGAAGAGAATGACGATGACCAAGAAAAGATTACATTTGGTGACAACTCAAAGGGCAATGTCAAGGGATTGGGCAAAGTGGCAATATCAAATGATCATACCATCTCCAATGTGCTTCTTGTTGCATCATTGAGCTTCAACTTGCTATCCGTTGGGCAACTCTTGTGATCTTGGCTTTCAATGTTTGTTCACCGACAAAGAGTGGTTGTGACCAAGAAAGATGATGCACAAGTGATCTTCCAAGGCTTTAGATACAATAATCTCTATCTAGTGGATTTCTCCTCCGAAGATGCCAACTTGAAGATATGTTTGTTCACTAAGCAATCACTTGGTTGGCTATGGCATAGAAGATTGGCTCATGTGGGAATGAACACTCTCAACAAGCTATTGAAGAAGGATTTGGTTAGAGGCTTGAAGGATGTCAAATTTGAGAAGGACAAATTGTGTAGTGCATGTCAGCCGACAAGCAAGTTGCAAACACTCATCCAACCAAGGACTTTGTGTCAACATCAAGAGAGTGGAGAGCTACTTCACATGGATCTATTTGGGCCAACAACATATGCTAGCTTGGGTGGAAAATCTCTTGCCTAGTGATTGTTGATGATTATTCGAGATACACTTGGGTATCTTTCTTCATGACAAATCGAAGCAACCCCTTCATTCAAGAGTTTGCCAAGAGAGCCCAAAATGAGTTTGACTTGAAGATCAAGAAAATAAGAAGTGATAATGGAAGAGAATTTGACAACACCCACATTGAGGAATATTGTGATGAAGTGGGATCAAGCATGAAGTCTCCGCAACCTACACACCACAACAAAAGTGGGGTAGTTGAGAGGAAGAACAGACACTAATCACCCTAGCAAGGACAATGTTAGATGAGTACACTACACCGGAAAGATTTTGGGCGGAAGCAATCAACACCGCTTGCTATGCATCAAACCGGTTGTTCCCCCATCGTCTCCTTGGCAAAAGACCCCTATGAGCTACTCACAACAAGAAGCCGGATATATCATTCTTAGAGGTGGGTGCAAATGCTACATCTACAAGAAGCGCCAACACCTAGGGAAGTTTCACGTCGATGTGATATTGGTTTTCTTGTTGGTTACTATTGATGTCCAAAGCATATAGAGTATTCAACCATGCCACCGGGATGGTAGAAGAAAAACATATGATGTGGAATTCGATGAATCTAATGGCTCTCACGGAGAGCATGAAAATCTTGATGATGTAGGGTGATGAACATTGAGGGAAGCAATGAAGAACATGCCGGTTGGAGCTATCAAGCCTAAAGATGATGATGATGATGTGCAAGTCATTGACAAGCCATCCTCATCCAATGTACCACATGATGACGACAAAGAGGGGGATCCAAATGAAGACACTCATGTCTCCATGATCAAATGGTGGTACAAGCACAAGATGTTGATGCTCCACAAGCGGCCCCTCAAGTGGTTGATCGAAGGACTACTCCTCTACTACAAGCTCATCCTCAAGATTCATCATAGGGAGTCCACAAGGGGTTGTAATGACTCGATCTCAAAAACTTGCTCTATTTATTGAACATCACTCTTTTGTGTCTCTTGTGAGCCTACTATTGTAGATGAAGCTCTAGGTGATCCGGATTGGGTGAATGCTATGCATGAAGAATTAAACAACTTCACCCGCAACCAAGTTTGGACACTGAAGAGCGACCAAAAGGCGCAAGAGTCATAGGAACAAAATGGGTGTTAGGAACAAGCAAGATGATCAAGGCAAGGTTGTTAGAAACAAGGCAAGGCTAGTGGCAAAGGGGTTCTCTCAAGTTGAAGGTTTGGATTTTGGAGAGACCTTTGCACCGGTTGCAAGACTCGAAGCCATTCATATCCTCCTTGCATATGCATCACATCATGATATTAATTATATCAAATGGATGTGAAAAGTGCATTTTTAAATGGCTTCATAAATAGTCTATGTTGATCAACCTCCAGGGTTTGAAGACCCTAGATATTCTAATCATGTTTATAGGTTGTCCAAGGCGCTATATGGGCTCAAGCAAGCCCCAAGAGCATGGTACGAGCGCCTCTGGGACTTCCTCATTGAGAAGGGCTTCACACTGGGAAGGTCGACACCACACTATTCACCAAAAAGCTTGATGGGAGAGATCTTCATTTGTCAATGTCTACGTTGATGATATCATCTTCGGGTCAACAAATGAAGCCTATTGCAAGGAATTTTGTGACTTGATATCGAAGGAGTTTGAAATGTCCATGATTGGCGAGCTCACATTCTTCCTAGGCTTCCAAGTCAAGCAATTGAAGGAGGGGGACTTTCATATCTCAAGAGAAATATACAAAAGACCTCCTCAAGCGCTTCAACATGGATGATTGCAAGGCCATCAAAACTCCTATGCCAACAAATGGACATCTCAACCTAGATGTGGGAGGTAACCCGGTTGATCAAACTCTCTACCGCTCTATGATTGGTAGCTTGTTATATTTGACCGCATCTAGGCCTGACATCATGTTTAGTGTGTGCATGTGTGCTCGTTTTCAAGCCAATCCTAGGGAATCACATCTCATAGCGGTGAAGAGAATCCTTAGGTACCTAAAGCACACACCAAGCATTGGCCTTTGGTATCCCAAAGGAGCTAACTTCCAACTCGTTGGTATTCCGATTCGGATTACGCGGGTTGCAAAGTAGATAGAAAAACACATCCGGAGGGTGCCATTTTCTTGGGAGATCACTAGTTTCATGGAGTTCTAAGAAGCAAAATAGTGTGGCCTTGTCTACCGCCGAGGCGGAATACATAGCCGCGGGTGCTTGTTGTGCACAAATCCTTTACATGAAACAAACCCTTTTAGACTATGGTGTAGTTCTAGAAAGGGTACCTTGTTGTGTGGCAATGAGAGTGCGGTTAAGCTTGCTAACAACCCGGTTCAACACTCTTGCACCAAACACATAGATATTCGCCATCACTTTCTTAGAGACCATGTTTCCAAGAAAGACATATCCTTAGAGGGAGTTAGAACCGAAGATCAATTGGCGGATATCTTCACAAAACCCCTAGATGAGAACACCCTTTGTAGATTGCGAAATTGAGCTTAATGTGCTTGATCTAAGTAACTTTGTCAAAAGGTGAAAGGGGGTGTCTTTGCATTGCATTGTACTATATGCCATGTTTAAATTATGCTATGCACATAGGCTTGTCAGACGTGGTTAAGATAACGCCCCCTAAAAAGCGTGTGAAGAAGCTACCCATGAGAAAACTTGACAAGCAACCTAGATTCAAATTCCGTATGTTGCATATGCATGGTTGTTGCTTTGTCGTTTCTTTTCGGTTAAGTTTTGAGCAACCGCTGTGTTCGTCCACCGCTAGGGGGAGCATTTGAGGCTCCTAATGGTTGAGTCCCCTAGTTTTGGTGGCCACATGTTGTCTCTTGGATTTATCGCCTATTTCCCTAAAAATGATATGTAGCCTATGGAAAAATATTTATAAAATTGAGGGTTTATGCGAGGATACTCATACTAGGTTTCAACTGGTGTTTATTTGCCTCTTATTTGAGTTGGAACTTGGTTGGGAGAGGGAGCCGCAATGGAGATCTTCGAAACAAGCCAATTTGCAGCATCGGACGCTGCATCGGACACTGGCTCCAGCGTTCGATGCCCCCACTGTACACAGCCCCGGCTGGAACAGTGTTGGCGTAGCGTCCGTTGTATACTCAACGGAGCGTCCATTGCTCCATCGGACGCTGCCCAGCGTCCGTTGCTGAGGCAAAGGACGCGTCCGATGTGAATTTGGCCGTTTTGAACCTCTCTGGATGGGCATCGGAGCATCCGATGTGTTTACATCGGCGCGTCCGATGCCACTTTAAGCGGCGCAATAAGCTCTTCTATTGACATCTAGGACCCACGCGTCATACCTTCCCTTGTCTTCTTCCTCCGATCGCGCCCGAGCCCGCTGCCGCCGTCTCTGAGCTCCCACCCTAACCCTAGTCGTCCAGCTCGCCGGCCGCGCCCCGCCCCATCCCCCGTGCTAGCGCCGCCGAGCCCTCGCTCCATCGCGATCCCCCCGCCGCGCTCAGCGCCCCACCAAGCCGCGCGAGTGCCTCGCGTGCCCTCAACTCACCCTCGCCGGAGCTGTGTCCCCCTCGCCGGAGCTCGCTCCAGCTCGCCGGACCTTAACATCGTCGACGCAACCCCGCGCTGTCTCATTCCTCTGGCGACCTTTCTCTGGCCGGCCGACCGCAGCAGTAAGCACCACCACCCACTCCATTTACCATGCCCACAAGGTGCTCGACAGAATGTCCCAATAGTTGTTCCTTCACTGTTTTAACCACTTTTTTCACTCCAACTTCCTGCAGTCCACCTAGGTGTGATACGTGGGTGCCGGAACATCAGTGCTTACCTCTTCTTGGGATCGTTTCGTCGGTTTGTCAGGTAGCAAAGCCTTTCCATCTCTTATCTCCATGCTTTGCTTCCGATAGGTTTTCTCGTCTCTAGAATATATGTTCTTATATATCTCCTATCTATTCTATGCAACGAGTCAGTGTCCGTGATAGCGTGACAGCTGGGCAGTGACAGATAACCCGGGGCCAAGCCCGCGGGTAAGGATCGAGGCCAAGCCTCGTGAGTGTCAGTGGCAGAGGATCAGTGACAGGGGGAGTTTCTAGTCAATTCAGTTGGTCAGCTGGTTTTCTGTGTCAGTTGGACTTGTCACGGTTGCTCAGTGTCAGTTGATCTTTCACCGGCAGTTCAGAGCTTCTTCAATGGCAGTGTGTCTCGTTTTTGTCAGCCATGCCGCGCTGCAAAAATGTCAGTGGTGGCCTAGAGGACTCTCCTCCCCGTCCCCCCCTTTCGGTCAGAGGCCCGGGAAGGGGAAGTTGATCACGCGCAGGAAGCGCTCCAGGGAGCAGAGGGAGGCCGACCAGGCTCGAGAGGTTGCAGCCGCCGCAGAGCGTGCAGAGCAGGGTAGCAGTGCTGGTGGACTCAGGATTCAGGACCAGTTGTCCCCAGACCAGCGCAGAGAGATAGAGGAGGTCGAGCGTCGGCACGGCTCGCCGACTGGCACGCTTATGGCTGCCGGTCGTCGGACGACGTTCACCTCACTAGGTGTTGAGCCCGAGCGCTCAGAGCAGGGCCAGGCCGAGGCCGAGGCAGCAGAGGCACCAGAGGCAGCTGAGGCAGAGGCCGAGGCTGAGGAGTACGTTCCTGAGGAGGTTCCCCAGAGCTGGTCCACTCGTCGCAGGACTGCGGTGCCACCCCGGCCCGACGTCCCTTTGCGGGGAGCACGTGCTCCGTCGAGGGGTGCGCCCCCGCCGATACCACGACTGGACCTCCGGGCAGCCACGTGTTCTCAGATACAGACCCTCCGGCTGGTTCCCGTTGAGCAGTGGTTTCCGAGGGAGAGGCAGGAGCAGGCAGGTCCAGACTTCTTCACTGTCCTGCAGGAGAACTTTTACAGAGGTTACAGGAACACCGGGATCAGCCTGCGTTCACAGAGGGTATGCACCCTGGAGGCCCTCGTGATAGCTTCAGAGCAGCTCCGCCCCAGCCTCACCTACCTACCTGGCTTCGCAGACCTGTTGGGGCGGTCTGGCTCCTATATCGAGGACTGGGTCTTTCAGTTCTACGCATCGCTTTGGGTGCACCCCGACCGGGAGACCATTGAGTTTGCGTTTGGTGGTGAGCACTACAGACTCTTCGTATTAGAGATCAGGGACTGGTTTGGTCTGTGTCACTCTACGACTCGGATCCACGCCTTGTGCTACGGCCAGACCGAGCCACCGAGGCGCCCTCACGGCGGCGAGCAGCCTCCCACAGACCTAGTGCGCCCCTGCTTCAGAGAGCCCATCGGGGAGGGTTCGAGCCGTGCGCTGAAGGATCTCACTCCTGCGGCCCGGATCCTCCACGAGGTGCTCCGGCGCACCCTGCTGCCCCGTGTTGGGTTCAGAGAGGCGATCTCCAGACTTCAGCTGTGGTTGCTCAGTTACCTGATTCAGCAGCGGGACTTTGATATCATGGATGTGATCATATGTGCGATGGAGGACACCATGGCAGAGGGCATCAAGGCCCGCAGGCAGCTTCCTTATGCCCATTGGATTTTCTATATTCTTTGGAAAGTAGCCGCCACCACTAGATCTCACCCGACCAGTCACTTACAGGCTCAGCGACCGCGTTCCCCGCCTACAACATGAGTCAGCTTCTGGGACACGGTCGGGACCGCAGGCAGCAGCAGCAGAGTGGACCGTCCAGCTCCAGACAGAGACCTGAGGTGCCAGAGACAGCACAGGAGCAGGACGAGACAGTCCGGGCCCTCGCAGAGCAGGAGCTTGCTGACTTAGAGGGTGAGGACACCTACGTGGTCGACGACCCCACAGACAGCTCTGACGGGGACTACCATCTCCCGCCTCATCACCAGAGCTCACGACTCACAGATCGGGACGAGTGGTACTGCTTCCTCCGATCCTGCTCTACTTGCTACACTATCACGGATGGAGGAGCAGCAGTGGACGGTCACTCAGGACGTCCAGCGGCTAGCACAGGAGCAGCAACACCTAGCTCAGGCACAGGCCTTGGCACAGCAGCAGGCCCAGGAGAGGTCAGATGCCCTATAGCGCCAGATGATGGAGCTTGAGCAACAGACCCTAAGTGTCATGGAGAGGGTCATGAGTGGTCTGTCTCAGTGGCAGTGGCAGCAGCCTCCTCCCCAGCACCAGCAGATCCAGTGGCAGCCACCGGTACCACCTCAGCCGTCGCAGTTTGGTCAACAGCAGCAGCTCGTGGGCCCCAGCTCCTCACAGTTTACGAGTTTCACTACTCCACCAGGCGGGGCCCTTCTCTTTAGTCCACTGCGCACTGGCTTCACCCCTAGGCTGACAGAGTCTCTGTATGCGATGACCACCTCTGTGACACGAGACTTGTCAGCCAGTTTCAGTGAGCTCATTGGGTTCCCCACGCCAGATCTACAGGACCCAGTCCAGACGACGACGGCTCCAGTGACCTCTACCACTGAGACCCTCCCGAGCTCTGTCGCGTCCTCAGAGCAGACCGAGCCGGTTCTGTCAAAGACGACCATGTCAGTTCAGCCTGAGTTGTCAGTTATTCACGAGCTTCCGCACTCCGAGACTCAGGTTGACACCTCTACGGTGACTGAGACAGTGACAACGCCTACAGAGCAGACTGAGCAGGTTCAGCAGCCAGAGCAGGCAGAGCAGACCTGGACCGCTTCAGCTTCACGTCCAAGTACTGAGGTCAGTCTGCCGGGACCTCTTCTACCGACTCCGAGGAGCTTCTCCAGCAGTTTGAGTTTACTCAGCGTTCTCCGGAGCCGGCACCTGCCTCGTCTGCACCACCTCCGCCCTCCGACGCTTAGTTTGGCGCTTGATGCCAAAGGGGGAGAGTGGACGAGTATAGCGATAGGGGGAGCGTTGTGAGAGGGATTTGCTTCTTATGCTTGTGTTATGTTCACATACGCTCTTTACTTATCGCATCTTTTTGCACTATGTTTTGTCATTTATACTTGTGCTATGGACTTTGTGACATGTTTGTGCTCACTATGATATATTATATGACATGTATTTCGTTTCGCTCATTACTTGCACTTAATTCTCACTTGTTATGTATATGAGCTCTTTTACTCTTGCACTTGCTATTCATTCTAACTTGTTGAGTGCAGGATGTTGGCATGATATGTCTGAGCTTGCCCCTAATCATTTTTCTATTCATTGCAAGTTCATACATGTCATGATTTAAAAACCTCTTCTATCTATACTCGATCTCGTGTTTTATCAATCACCAAAAAGGGGAGATTGAACACATCTTGGCCCCTAGTGGGTTTCGGTGATTGGATGAAACACAAGATTACTGTGACTAACGTGTGTTTTGCAGCAGAAACAGGATTGAGTTAGGTCACGGTAATGGCGACGATACAGGCATATGGAGTTCATGCCCTGACGATGGATATTGTTTCGGTTTCAAAGGACGGACGACGAAGATGGTGGTAGACTAGGCTAAGTGTCATATGGTGTTGGAGGACACTTAGGTAGTCTTAGGTCTTTGTTTTTCCTTTGGCCGTACTATAAAGGGGAGCGTGAATCAGTAGCTTGACCTAGATGAGTCTATTGAGGTAGGTGTGGTGCACACTTGTTATTTCATAGCCCTAGGTAGCTCAGAGAGATGCCTTATGTCGAGAGGATCGAAAGTCGTTAAGGCCGCGTTCGTCCGGGTTGGTTTTGCCCTTGTTATGGGCATCAGACGCTGGCTTGGTCAGACTAGGGTTTAGTCTGGTGCATGGCATCAAACGCGCCGGTGTGTTCACATCCGACGCGCCCGTACCACTGTTCACGTGCGCGTGGACTTGGGGTAGCACCGGACGCTGGCATCGGACGCTGAGGGCCAGCGTCCGATGGCCATCCAGAGAGGTTCCAGAGAGGGTAAATCTGCATCGGACGCATTCGATGTGGAGGCATCGGACGCTGCCCAGCGTCCGATGCTCCTTTAACAAGTCTGACAAGATGGTACAGTCGACCGTTGGTCGAGGTCATCGGCGCGTCCGATGCCTAGCATCGGAGTGTCCGATGCCCCCGCAGAAGCACCTGTTTGGTGCTGTTTTGGATGACCGGTTGGGGGAGTATTTATACTCCTTCCCCTCATCCATTAGAGTGTTCTTGCCACTTCCATCTGCTGAGAGACACACTATGAGTGTGAGATAGTGCAAGAGCCCTAGTGAGGTTGAGTGAATTGCTAATTGAGAGAATTAGTGACCTCCTAGTGAGAATTGAGTAGCAAGTGTGCATCCATCCAACTCTTTGGCCTTGTCTTGGTCAAGTGAGAGTTCTAGCTTGTTACTCTTGGTGATCGGCATCACCTAGACGACTTGGTGGTGATCGAAGAGCTTGGTGATCATCCAGAGGCTTTGTGGATAACCCAAGTCAAGTTGTGACCGGTAGCGAGCGATTCACCGGGCCGGAGTGGCGAAGAATCAGCTCGTAGTGAGCACTGGATCCTTGCGCGGATCAAGGGGGAGCGATACCCTTGAGCGGGTGCTCCAACGAGGACTAGGGGGGTGTGCCGACACCTCGATACCTCGACAAAATGATCGTCGTGTCATCTCTACTCTCTTTCTACGCATTTACCTTTGAGCAATTCAATTCCGCATTTACTTGTTGTTCTTTCGTAAGTTGAATTGCCTTGCTAGAGTAGAAATGGTTTAGCGATAGTTTTGTGCGGTTGATTCTAGTCAAACACACTTCTAGGCACTAGGGGGTTAATTGGGGCTTGATAGACTATAATTCTTGCAAGAAGTTTTAGAAAAGCCAATTCACCCCCCTCTTGGGCATTTTGATCCTCTCATGAGGAAGAAAAATTAACAAAACAAAATTATAGATGACATTTAATCAGTAATCACCAAACAGATATAGTTGCAATAGGAATAAATCAAATACATGAATAGAAAAAGAGTAAACCCTAGAAAAAGGCCATTCCAATAAAATACATGGAGAGGACGCCGGACGAGCTGATGGCGGCGGCGAGAGCGGCGGCGATGTCGAATCTGCGGCCTTCAGATGCGGAGGCAAGCTGGGAGTCCCGACCTTCAGATGCGGGGGGCGAGATGGGAGCTGCGGCCTTCGGAAGCGGGGGCGAGATGGGAGCAGCGGCCTTCGGAAGCGGGGGCGAGATGGAAGCTGCGGCCTTCGGAAGCGGGGGCGAGATGGGAGCAGCGGCCTTCGGAAGATGCGAGGGCGAGCTCGCTACGACGGGAGCTGCGGCGGAAGATGCGAGGCGAGCTCGGGTCCGCATGTGGGAAGATGAGGACCGTCAGATCGTGGTGGCGGATTCCTGGGGCGTGCGGGTGCATGGAACCGGCGATGGAGTCCGGGATATTTAACTTTTTACCATTATAACGGATGACGACTCCTCAGATAGCACTCTTATATTTAACGCTACGATTTTAGCATGGATGAGACGATCGTGATACATATTTACCACTTTTGCTCACGTGGCACGCCAGCTCAGCTGTCCAGCTCAAATCCGAGTGTACAGGTAGATGTGAAATGACACCACTACCCCTACCTTCTTTATCCTGCCGATGGTTTCGGTCGGTCGGTCGTCGTTCGTGCGTGCGCGTGCACTACTGGTGATTCACGAGTTGGCTAGCGATGATTAGTTGTCCTTCCTGTGCACATCATCATCGAATATAAGCTACGTATAGCTCTGTGTCCACGGCTCCAAATATTCTTTTTAATAGCTACGTATAGATCTGTGACAACACTCTCTCTCTCTCTGCGTATTCTCATGTGCCTACCTCCTTTTCTCAGTGTATTCTCCTTGTATTTTTTCTTTTTCCAACGACATTACCTTTTTGTAGGGTCCACACATGTACTGACGCACACTTCCATCAGTCACTATTCACATCACACCGATCTCTTTCTTCAATTGTTTTTTTTTACCACGCTCCCTTTTGTAACAGCTTAGTACTCGTACTTTTTTTTTGTTATTTCTAACTGCTTATTGCTACAGCATATCCTTTTTAATAGCTTACTCCGATATAAAATATTTCAGCTTTATTTTCAGTAAGCACGGTTAGTTAGTTCAAGCCTTAATATATATTATAGATTTATCTTACAAATAATATCTTGTCATAAACACTATATCAAGGAACGATAATTTCTTTCTAGGTTCAACTAATACAATCACTAACCCACCTACGGCTTTTGAGTTCTTTCTTTACCAGATTTGCAACGACTTTTTTAACTCAACTTTTTTTATTTTTTCCCACGTTCTTCATCCGTTTTTCCTATTCTTTATTTATTTACATTTCTTAATGGTGTGTACATGCATGGATCCATCTTGCCTGTGTCCGTCCATCCATCTTGCCTGTGTCCGGTGCGTCGTGTGTCAGTGTGTGTATACATGCATCTTGCCGCAAAAAAAGAAAAGAAAACTGTGTGTACATGCTAACATGCATGTACACTCTGCGGGCGCCCGGCTACTCTCTCACTCACTAACAGCTGGCACACGATCGATCGAGAAGGGTACACTGGAGTGGGCCGCGAGGGATAAAGAAGATAGGGGCAGGAATGTCATTTCACATCGACTTGCACACTTGGATTCGAGCTGGACAACTGAGCGTGCTACGTGAGCAAAAGTGGTAAATATGTATCGCAATCGTCTCATCTATACTAAAATCGTAGCGTCAAATATAAGAGTGCTATCTCAGGAGTCACCATCCGTTATAATGGTAAAAAGTTAAATATCCCATGGAGTCCTAGTTGGCTAGGTCGCGTCGAGTTAAAAGGGTGCGCTCGGGTAGAGATTAATATTTAGTAACCAGGGTAATATATAGAATACTCCCTCCGTATCGTTTTTAGATGACGTTTTGGACAAGGTTTGGGTCAAACATTAGGAATATAAATCATGAATAAATTTTAAATTATTGAGTTTAGAGATGTAAAAACCATATAAATAAATTTGTCTTGAAAAGTATTTTCATAAAAATATACACATACCACTTTACAACAAATATTTTAAAGAAATAAATGGTTAAAGTTGTACTTTGGAGACCGTGTCGCTGTTCTAAACGTCATCTAAAAGCGATACAGAGGGAGTATCTATATATATATATATATATATATATATATATATATATGGTAATTATTTTTGTACTCCTAGGAAGTAGTTACTCCCATGTGCTATATCTCTAGATTTATGATGTATATAGCCTAACGAAGTATATGTACGCGGAGTATATAATCATACTAAAATATTTACAGCAATATTTATGTTGAGTATGTATGTATACATAGAGTATATGGTTATACTTATTTTATATTTTATATAGTACTGTAATAACATTTATAGTAATATATTAAAAAATATAGGCTATGTTAAAAAAATTTTAAGTAGTAAGTTTTCGAGTATCTTAAAATAAGTATGTAAACATACTTAAGGTGATAATGAGTATATATCCATACACAATGTTGATTATTGAACATGATGTATATATATATATAGGGTAATTATTTTATACTCTTAGGGAGTTGTTACTCTCATGTGTATATCTTTTATATAACACTATAGTGGCATTTTTAGTAATATAATAAAAAGTATACGTTTTTTTAGAAAAAATTCACGTGAGAGTTGGACCAATGACTTCACTCAAGGGGGGAACTTCTCTCACTCTCTTATGGGGCACTACCTTCTTGGTGGGAATACAAAGGCAATAAAACCAGCTAAGTGAGAGCTGGTTTTTATTTTCGAAGATCCCAATATCCGGTCAGTATGAGCAGACATCTTATCCATCCATACTATAATTGAACACTTAAATTATTTTAGATCTGAAGGACCGAGAATGCAATAGCAAGGCGACCAGAGGGGGGTTGAATGGGAGCTCAAAAATTTCTCTCAAAACTATGGCCTTTGTCCCACAAATCAACCCAAAAAGCTACGAACGAACCGTGATGCCCACGACCTTGGAAGAGGGTGGATGATCCCTAGGATCACAGCGAGGCACCACAAAGCGATAGCAAACCAAAAACCAAAAGCACCGGAGCAAGTTCGTCTTTAGAAACCGAGTCCCAAACATAGATTGAAGGCTACGTCGGGAATCCCCAAATACCGATGCTAACAAGTAGCAAAGATACCTAGAGAGGTTTCTAGGTGAACTCTAGAACCAAACGAGAAGTCGGAAAACCAAGCGGAGAAGCCGAGAGAGCAAACGCACAAAACTGCAAGAAGCAGCCGAATCCCGGACTGTCCGGCCCTGGGGTCCCGGACAGTCCGGCCGTGGGGTCCCGGACTGTCCGCCCCTACCGCGGACTGTCCGCCGGTCAAAACACCGAAACAACACTGCTCCTGCAAGTCCCCTAGACAGTCCTGTACTGTCCGCGGTTTATACCGGCGGACTGTCCGCCGGTCAACCGAGACCCAAACAGCAAAGACTCGCGGCCACTGCTCTGGCCAAGTCCCGACGCGCGGACTGTCCGCGCCACCAGTGGCGGACTGTCCGCCAACACTCAGAGAGGGCGATTTTGATCGCCCTTCTCCCCAAAACTCTCCAAATCCGATCAAATCAAAATCCCACGTTCTCAAACTTGGAGAAGATGATCACGAGGTAGTTAGGAGACTATCCCCAAGAAATCATCCGCTCAAATCGATTCAATCACCGAGAAATCGAAAGGGGAGGAGTATGAACGAAAAAAGCGCCACGAAAATGAAATCAACCCGATCTACTTGTTCGTGAGGAGTTAGATGAATTCCTTCGGTGGAAATGATCTCCTCACTATAAAGAACAAGTTGATTCAAACGGATTTCGCAAAGACGCAGTATAGAGAGAGAGATCGAGTGACGGGAAAATCGAGGAGAAACGAAGAACGCGAAGAACACGAAACAAAAACGCGAATCAACACATCGATCTGCAACCGTGTGGCTACCACACGCTACAACAGTGAGATTACGGTCTCACTTCCTCAAAATCTCCAGTACACAGAGGTATGGTTCTCTGCGGATCTCAGTAGCTACAGCAGAGGATTGGGAGCAGGCAGGAAACCTAGAAGCAAAGAGCAAATGACTGAGATAGATGGGGAGGTGGGTGTCTCCCCTACTTATCCTAATTCTAATTCTCACTCTACCCCTAACTAATTACAGAGCGAACCAGCTAAACCCTAGGGTTATTCTGGACCAACTCGCGGTAGGTGGTGATCCGATGGCCACGCTCGCACAACTGGTAGCGTTGCCTCGACGCAACCTCACCGATTGCCGCCACGTGCCGCCACCGCTCTGCTTGTCCTTTTCCCGGATGTCGCCCCCGGTTTTGTGGCCAAACCGGGAAACCAGCCTTCATAGCCAACCCCCAGTTTTGAGGCCCAAACCGGGAAACCAGCCGACCATCGCCTGAGTTTTGTGGCCCAAACTCAGAAACCCGCAGCACCCAGGTTTTGAGGCCCAAACCTGGAAACCGTCCTCAGCCCGAGTTTTGTGGCCCAAACTCGGAAACCATCAGCGCCTAGGTTTTGAGGCCCAAACCTGGAAACCGTCCACTCGGTGTTTTTCTGTGGCTCAACCACCAAACCGAGCCGTAGAAGGGATGCACCGCCCGTGCACCCCGTCCACCCGCAAGTCTTCGCTCGTCGCTGTCCCAGGCTGTCAGCCACCACAGCTGATCCTCAGGCCACCGGTCCCTCAGTCCAAGCCTCACGTCCGCCCTTCGCCACTCTCGGTCCATCGGCACGGCACGTCTCTACTTGACCTTCACCTTGCCTTTGATCACTGTATCCGTGCTCGACACCTGCACACACACACACAAGCCAAAGAACATGCGCATTATCCAGTTGACAATCACTCATCACTCAGAGACTCGGCATACACCCATGTATCCGCAATCTCCCCCTTGATGAGTGCATTGTCAACTACCAACACAAATCATAATGAAAAAGAAGAAGGAAGGAAAGAAGGAGAGAGAACTCGACCAAATGACCCAAAGCATAGCAAAGCCGAAGAAGGTCAAGTGGAAAGAGCAAAACAACTTGGTCCCAAAGACATGGGCAACGGCTCGACGCAACCAAGCAAAGCAAAGCTAGCCCTCAAGAAGAGGTAGAACAGGCTCAACACCGCTAGCAAGAAAACTTGATACCAATTGAAAGATCAACTGAAATTCAAGCAAAACAGAGCTAGCCCTCAAGAAGAGGCAGAACGGGCTCAACACCGCTAGCGAAGCAGCTCGATACCAACTGTTACCAACTCAAAAACAAAAGAGTTTGATACCAATGACGAACTGAAAATGTTTGCTAGTCCCTCAAGAAAGAGGCAAAGGCTCAACACAACTAGCAAACTCCCCCTCAATAGTGCACACAACCCAGGAAAGCTCACATGATTTGTCAATATTTTCCCCCTAGTTGAAAATGCACCATCAAGCAAATGTGCACAAGCACTCAAATTTCTCCCCTTGACAGAATATCTCCCTCCCAAAATGCATATGAGTTCAAAAGCAAGTTAGCAGCTTCAGGAATATAATCAAGAGAGTGCAAAGATGCTCTACACAGTTCTGATCCGATGACTCATAAAATGCACAGAATGCTAGCAAAGGCTCAAACTGATCACCGAATACGAAATCTGAACATTGGAGCAAAAAGAGCAGTTTTCAGCCAAAAAAGGTATTCACCATCAAAATAGCACTAAGCATGTATAGACAGGAAGTCAGACAAGTGCTAAACATGTATACAAGGTGAACTACCCCTAGCACAGTTCAATCATCATGCTATAGAATGAAACATAGACTTGTGTATCCAAATTTTATCGGAGTTGCAGCGGTTAAATTACACAAGTTAAATTTTCAGCATGCGATTGCGAGAGGTTGAAAGCTTGTCATTGCCTAACTTTTCAACTGTGCGAAGCCTATGCAGAAGCAATCAGAAGTTTAAAGCAACAGTTTCGGTCATACACTACACAGCTCAAGTTTAACTCAAAGTGCAATGAGAAACAGTCTCGAAACTGTGATGTGCTGACAAGCAATCCCATCTCGATCTTTCCAATTCACTTAACTTGGTTCAAAATTAAAGCAGAATATGAACATACCAAGCAAGTGAATGACTCAACACTAGAGACATAGCAACCTAGCATATATGAAGAGCACAAGTGATTTCAACACATTCTACACATGCTAGTTGCATATCTCAATGGTGAACATTTTCAAGTTTTATGGTCATTAATCAGATTCACCATTTAAAAAATAGCTCCGCTCACAACATGTATCAGTGATCAGAAAGAGCATAAGCTACAATCATCATCATAAAGCATCGAGAGCAAATATATACAGAGCATAGTACATTCTAAAGATTATATACATGAAGCTCTGAATGTAAATATGCAAGATGAAATGCAAAGATGCATGAAGAAACCAAATGAAAAACACAAAGTCAGTTTATAATACAAGAGTCAAAATGTTTCCCCCATCTAAAGGGGAAACACACACCAAGCTCACCTCTCAACCTAGCAAAAGTTGATTGGTCCAAAGGCTTGGTGAAAATATCAGCCAACTGATGATGAGTATCGACATGGCGAAGGTCGATATCACCCTTCTCATAGTGGTCTCGCAGAAAATGAAAGCGCACATCAATGTGTTTGGTCTTAGAGTGCAGCACGGGGTTCTTAGCAACGCTAATAGCACTCGTGCTGTCACAAAGCAAAGGAACGCGAGAAAAGCTCAGACCAAAATCACGCAAAGTGGCCATCATCCAAAGCAACTGGGAACAGCAGCTAGCCGCAGCAACATACTCAGCCTCCGTGGTAGACTGGGCGACACTAGACTGTTTGCGAGAAGACCACAATACAAGAGAAGAACCAATAAACTGCAAGTCCCAGAAGTGGACTTGCGCTCAATCCGGCAACCAGCAAAATCGGCATCGGAATAACCACAAAGGGAGAGGGTGGAGGAAGCAGAATACCAAATCCAAAACTCAGGAGTGAAGCATAAGTACCTCATAATGCGCTTGACCGCCTGACGGTGAGAAGTGCGCGGCGACGACTGAAATCGCGCGCAAAGACACACCGCGAACTGAATGTCGGGCGTGTCGCCGTCAGGTACAGCAGCGACCCGATCATACTCCGGTACTCCTTCTGGTCCACTGCTTCTCCATCCTTGTCCGCATCCAGGGCCGTCGTGGTCGACATGGGTGTTGGAAGAGGCTTGGCCTCACCCATATCGAATTTCTTCAGGATATCCTTGGTATACTTACCCTGGTGCACAAACGTTCCCTCTCGAGATTGCTTGATTTGCAATCCGAGGAAAAACGTCAACTCGCCCATCATGCTCATCTCAAACTCCTGCTCATAGTATCTGCAAACTTGGCAACCAAAGCGTGAGAAGAACCACCGAAAATGATATCATCCACGTAAATCTGGACCAAGAGAGTGTCACTGCCTTGCTTGAGGAGAAAGAACGTTTTATCCACACATCCCATTTTAAAACCCTTAGCAAGCAAAAAGGTTTTCAACCTATCATACCAGGCTCTAGGGGATTGTTTCAAACCATACAAAGCTTTGTGAAGTTTAAAAACATGGTTGGAAACTTGGGATTTTCGAAACCGGGGGGTTGTTTTTCAATACACCTCCTCTTCTATGTAGCCGTTTAAGAAGGCACTCTTGACATCCATTTGAAAAAGTTTGAACCCTTTGGATGCAGCAAAAGCCAAGAGTATCCTAATCGCCTCCAAACGAGCTACAGGAGCAAAGTCTCCTCATAGTCTATCCCTCCTTCTGACTATACCCCTGGGCTACAAGTCTGGCCTTGTTTCTCACAACATGGCCATCCTCTCCTTGTTTTTTTTGAAAACCCATTTTGTCCCAATAGGGTGACACTCAGGAGGAGAGGAACAAGAACCCAAACCCGATTTCTCTCAAAGTTCTCAAGCTCCTCATGCATGGCATTGACCCAATCTGGATCCGTCAAAGCGTGTCCAACATCTCGGGGTTCAAAATCAGCAACAAATGCAGAATGAGCAAAATGAGAGATTTGTTGTGACCTTGACCGAGTGACACGTTCGCCGATGCTGCCGATCATCTGTTGAGGCGGGTGTTGGCGCTGAATGTGTGTGGCGCCTCCCGAGCTGAAGTAGCCTCCTCCTCAACAGCAGCTGGTGCCTCCTGGGTACAAAAGGTACCGCTCGAGGTGGCGGATCCCACGGCCCCCAAGTCGAAGAAGAGGATCGGGTGTGAGTCGTGTAGTGGTAGAAGCCGCTCTTTGCGGCACAGCAGGTGGAGGAGGTGCTGGGTCATCCATCCCTTCAGCACCCTCTTCCTCATCATCAAAAAGAGGTTCGCCAACCTCATGATCACCTGCACGCTCAAAACAAGAAGGACAAACCATGGTCTCGTCAAAGGTGACATCGGATGTCTCCATGACTCGGTTAGTATCAAGGTTAAGTACACGATAAGCTCGAGTGTGAGTGCCATAACCCAAAAATACACCGTCAGAAGAACGAGACTCAAACTTGTCCAAGTTGCCCTTTTTGAGTATAAAACAATGGCAACCGAAAACTCTAAAATAACTCACTTTGGGCTGTTTCCAAAACGCAACTCATAAGAAGTCTTTTTCAAGAAAGCTCGGAGAAAAATGCGATTGGAAATGTAGCATGCAGTGCTCATAGCTCGGCCCAATATCGCCTAGGAGTCCTATGCTCATCGAGCATCGTCCTGGCCATCTCTACAAGGGTCCTTTCTTCCTTTCTACAACACCATTCTGAGGTGGTGTGTAGGGAGAAGAAAACTGATGCTCTAAACCCAAAGAGTTACAAAACTTCTCAAAATCCGAGTTTTTGAACTCGGAACCATTATCACTTCTAATAGCTCGCATTGAGTTCAAAGGGAACTCATTCTGAAGACGCAAAATCAGATTGTGAGCAAAAGAGAAAGTCTCAGTTTTCTCAGCTAAAAGAAAACCCACGAATATCTCGAAAAGTCGTCACAACAACAAGCACATACCACTTCCCCCAACCGAGCTCACCCGAGCCGGACCAACAAGGTCCATGTGCAAAAGCTCTCCAGGGCGCTTAGTCATGACCTGAGTCACTGGATGGTGGGGAGCGGCAACCATCTTCCCATGTCTACAAGAATGGCAAACAAGATCCTTCTCCATGCACAACTTGGGCAATCCTCGGATTAGGCCAAGTGAACTAAGCCTTGCAAGCAAGTCGAAGCTCAAATGTCCTAGTCTCCTATGCCACTTCCAAAGATCAGAGGAGGAAGGTCCAGCCAAAAGACAACGAGAAACTCCAAACGACTCCGAGAAATCCGCACGAAAGACTTTCCCAAAGGGCGAAATCACACAAACAAGATTGCCCTGAGGATCCAAATACGACTGAGATTCGGCTTTAAAACGAATCTCATAGTCGTCATCAAAGAGTTGCGAAACAGAAAGAAGGTTAAAATGCAAGTTAGAAACAAGAGCAACATCGCGCAACACAAAGTGCTCATTAACTCGCACCACCCACGAGACAACACTCTACCTTTGCTATTGTCGCCGAAGGTGATAAACTCCTTTCCGGCGACCGGACTAAGACTGGAGAACCACTTGGCGTTTCGGTCATGTGCCTCGAGCAACCGGAATCCACCAACCAAACGTTCTCCAATCGTTTTACCTACATCAATAAAAAGACATAGGGTGAGCATACGGTCCAACACTGGGGTTAGTGAAGTAGGGAATACCAGTGTTGGGCCGGCTGCTCAAAAGAACGGTTAGCAGAAAAACCATTCCTAGCACGCCTACGAGAAGAGCGATCACCACGTTGAGGAAAACGTGGTCCGCTAAGGAAGAGCGTCCATCGCGATACTCAAAAACGCGGGGGGGAAAACGCTCTACAACAAAGCCACCGCCACGGGGTCCATAGCCTACAACTGCAGGCTCCCGCCGGGCACGTCCTCTCCGCTGCCTAGGCCTAGGAACTTGAGGTTCTGGACCTCTAGGCCTACAGCACGCCTCTGAACATTCGGCACATGTACATCATGGAAAGGATGGTACATGTCCGTGTTGTTCATCTCCTTTGCGCGACGCGCCTCTCTCTTGCGCCGAAAGCAAAACTCACTCAAGTGTCCATCTCTCCCACAGTGCTCACAATGGTACCTCACCGCTCTCATAGGGGGTTGTGGTACTCATGTAGTAGTGTGGTATGGATCACTTTGCCCTTCTGTGGCATAAGCTCCTCCTGGATGGGTGGCATGGTGTCCAGCTTGTTCTTGAGGTGGTTTGGTTTGGGAGCCCATGATTGTTTCTGGGGGTGGAGCTCTCGGAGGTTCAACAAAGACCCCATCCTTGGTGTTAGGCTTGAGAGGCTCTTTGGGTGGAATCTTGGTAAGCTTGGGAGTAGTGGTGGAGTTGGGCTTCTCACATGGGTTAAGACCACTCGACTCTCCAATCTTCCCAAAGATGAAAACATCAACACCCAGAGCAAAACCTACACCTGGACCTCCAGCAGCTCGCTTGAATTGGGAGATCATCATCCCGAGCTGTGGCTCACCACTAGACACCCATGACAAGATGGTCCGAAGGTATGTGTTTTCCTCCTCGGTTTGCATCTTGTCATGCTTCAGTTCGCAATCTCCATCTCCAAACCCTCACAAAGAACACACCTAGCACACATGTGCTACCTGAGTTGGCCTCTTCAAGAGACACAATCTTGGCATTCTTCTTTGCCAACTCAGATTGCAAGCCCGCACAGGACTTGCACGCACCAACAGCGAGGATCTAGCCTCAGCTCATCCACCTCTCCTACCAACACAACATACTTGCTTCTCAAAGAGAGAAGGTCAGTCATGTGTGTGGTGCACATCGCACTCCTCCTCCTCGGTAACAACTACGGTGGACTTGACAGATTCAAGTTCCTTCACCGTATCCTCCCACTTCTGCCTAAACTCCTTGCGCTCTCTAGCAGCACGCCTAAGCAACTTATCCTGACTAAGGAAGCGCGCAGTACAGTAAGTTTTCGACCTCAGCAGAAAGCTCGTCGGGGGTCTGAGATACCTGGGAGGTGTCGTCGTCGTCGTCGTTCCGATGGATGTCCTCCAGCTCGCCGTCGACCTCCTTCCCGAGGGCCATGGTGCAGAAACCCTCGTCGTCGGCGAGAGCAGAGGCCGTTCAGCTTGTCCTCGATCCTCTTCTTCTTCTCGGACTCGTCGTCGCTTGAGGGAGCGGAGTCGTCATCCGAGTCGTCGACGTCGCTGAGCGTGGCGAAGAACGCACGTTGCTCAGCCTGGGCCTTCTCCAAGTACTTCGTCTTGATGTACTCCTTGTCGAAGCCACCCTTCCGCTTGTGCTTCGCGGGGACGTACTTCTCCTTGCGCTTGCCGGAGTCGTACTTGTGCCCATGATCCGCCTTGCCGAAGGTGCTTGTTCTTCTTCGGCAATTGGCGATGAAGTGGTTGGGTCGCCGCACTCGAAACATCCCGAGTCCTCCTCCGCGGTGACGGTTCATGCCGTTGTTGTGTGAAACTGCGAGAACCGGTTGGCGAGCAAAGCCAACTCGTCATCCCCCATGAACTCCAGCTGCTCCTCTGTGACAGAAAGAGAGAAGAGAGAGAAGAGAGTGCAAATCCTCCAGGGGTTAGCAGAAGAGCCAGAAACAAAGCCATGATGGGCCAGAAGGGTTTTCATAAGAAGCCCTCGCCATGGCATCAATCTCACTGGACTTGAGCTTACTGAAAGCTCGTCGCAGTGAGGGTCTCATAGTTAGGTGATTCAATGATCGCCTGAACCTTTGAGTCCCACACCGATCGATCAAGAGTATGCAAAAGCTTCAAGCTCTCTCATGATCGTCAAAAGGCAACAACTCCTTGTTAGCCCTCATCCTGTTGACAATCACCTGAAAGCGAGAATAATAAACTTTCTATGCTCTCGCCAAGCATATGTCTAAAGTTCTCATACTCTCGCTTGAAGACGTCGTAGAGACGGGTTTTGACTTGAGAGTGGTTCCCTCATGGAAACGCATGAGGGTAGCCCAAATCTCCCGAGCCGTTAGCGAGGGAGAAACGCGATCAAACTCGGACATGCTCAAACAAGAGAAAAGAGCATTACGGGCTCGCTATTGGCATCATGCTCATCGATCTGACGGGAGTAACACGAGCAACCAAGAGCACGTAATCGGCAGAGTTGCAAATATCCCAAATGGAACCACCAATACTCTGCAGATAGGCCGACATACGTATCTTCCAATACGCATAGTTCGTCCCATCAAAAAATGGCGGGTTGCCCATGTCGCGATCCATGTCGCCTTCTGTGGATCTGAAACGGCTAAGGTGGAAGATCCTTAACCCGCTCCGATACCAATTGAAGGACCGAGAATGCAATAGCAAGGCGACCAGAGGGGGGGTGAATGGGAGCTCAAAAATTTCTCTCAAAACTTTGGCCTTTGTCCCACAAATCAACCCCAAAAGCTACGAACGAAACCGTGATGCCCACGACCCTTGGAAGAGGGTGGATGATCCCTAGGATCACAGCGAGGCACCACAAAGCGATAGCAAACCAAAAACCAAAAGCACTGGAGCAAGTTCGTCTTTAGAAACCGAGTCCCAAACGTAGATTGAAGGCTACGTCGGGAAATCCCCAAATACCGTGCTAACAAGTAGCAAAGATACCTAGAGAGGTTCCTAGGTGAACTCTAGAACCAAATGAGAAGTCCGGAAACCAAGCGGAGAAGCCGAGAGAGCAAACGCACAAAACTGCAAGAAGCAGCCGAATCCCGGACTGTCCGGCCCTGGGGTCCCGGACTGTCCGCCCCTACCGCGGACTGTCCGCAAGGGAATGGCGGACTGTCCGCCGGTCAAAACACCGAAACAACACTGCTCCTGCAAGTCCCCTAGACAGTCTTGGACTAGCCGCGGTTTATACGGCGGACTGTCCGCCGGTCAAAACACCGAAACAACACTGCTCCTGCAAGTCCCCTAGACAGTCTTGGACTAGCCGCGGTTTATACGGCGGACTGTCCGCCGGTCAACCGAGACCCAAACAGCAAAGACTCACGGCCACTGCTCTGGCCAAGTCCCGACGCGCGGACTGTCCGCGCCACCAGTGGCGGACTGTCCGCCAACACTCAGAGAGGGCGATTTTGATCGCCCTTCTCCCCAAACTCTCCAAATCCGATCCAAATCAAAATCCCACGTTCTCAAACTTGCAGAAGATGACCACGAGGTAGTTAGGAGACTATCCCCAAGAAATCATCCGCTCAAATCGATTCAATCACCGGGAAATCGAAAGGGGAGGAGTATGAACGAAAAAGCGCCACGAAAACGAATTCAACCCGATCTACTTGTTCGTGAGGAGTTAGATGAATTCCTTCAGTGAAAATGATCTCCTCACTATAAAGAACAAGTTGATTCAAACGGATTTCGCAAAGACGCAGTATAGAGAGAGATCGAGTGACGGGAAAATCGCAGAGAAACGAAGAACGCAAAGAACACGAAACAAAACGCGAATCAACACATCGATCTGCAACCGTGTGGCTACCACACGCTACAACAGTGAGATTACAGTCTCACTTCCTCAAAATCTCCAGTACACAGAGGTATGGTTCTCTGCGGATCTCAGTAGCTACAGCAGAGGATTGGGAGAGCAGGAAACCCTAGAAGCAAAGAGCAAATGACTGAGATAGATGGGGAGGTGGGTGTCTCCCTTACTTATCCTAATTCTAATTCCCACTCTACCCCTAACTAATTACAGAGCGAACCAGCTAAACCCTAGGGTTATTCTGGACCAACTCGCGGTAGGTGGTGATCCGACGGCCACGCTCGCACAACTGGTAGCGTTGCCTCGACGCAACCTCACCGATTGCCGCCACGTGCCGCCACCGCTCTGCTTGTCCTTTTCCCAGACGTCGCCCCCGGTTTTGTGGCCCAAACCGGGAAACCAGCCTTCATAGCCAACCCCCGGTTTTGAGGCCCAAACCGGGAAACCAGCCGACCATCGCCTGAGTTTTGTGGCCCAAACTCAGAAACCCGCAGCACCCAGGTTTTGAGGCCCAAACCTGGAAACCGTCCTCAGCCCGAGTTTTGTGGCCCAAACTCGGAAACCATCAGCGCCTAGGTTTTGAGGCCCAAACCTGGAAACCGTCCACTCGGTTGTTTTTCTGTGGCTCAACCACCAAACCAAGCCGTAGAAGGGATGCACCGCCCTTGCACCCCGTCCACCCGCAAGTCTTCGCTCGTCGCTGTCCCAGGCTGTCAGCCACCACAGCTGATCCTCAGGCCACCGGTCCCTCAGTCCAAGCCTCACGTCCGCCCTTCGCCACTCTCGGTCCATCGGCACGGCACGTCTCTACTTGACCTTCACCTTGCCTTTGATCACTGTATCCGTGCTCGACACCTGCACAACACAAGCCAAAGAACATGCGCATTTTCCCAGTTGACAATCACTCATCACTTAGAGACTCGGCATACACCCATGTATCCGCAAGATCCACCCACAAAAACGTCCCCCGCTGAGAGTCCCAATCATTGTGCACCTAGTAAAACGTACACATAATTTCGTCTCCATTAAAGTCAAAGGCTCTCAATAAATATAGATTAGATCCAATGGCGAATACGAAAAGTTTGTGCAGGCTTCTCACCCTTCTCACCCGGCACCACCATATCTCTGTGACTCTCGTCCTATACTCGTGATGATCCGCGAACATTGTTTGTTATTCCTTTTCTTTCCCGAAATCCCAAAAAACACAAATGGCGTGTGCGGCTGGACTAGGGTTGCACGGGGTAGCTGCGGCGGCGCACGGCGACGGACTCGACACGCTCGCGAGGGTCGATCGGACGGGGAATGTCGTTCCTCCCTGGCCATGGCCAACGCGCCGGCTCGCCCTTCCTCTCCCGGTGTGGCGGCGCACCAGGCGGACTCCCACGGTGGCTTGCCCTCCGGCGCGGCCAGGCCCCGGCGGCCGCTGGCCCCCTCCTCCACCCTTGCCGCACGCGCATCTCTTTCCCTGTCTACCGATGTGGTGGTGCAGCGGCTGCCCCCACGAAGATCGAGGATTGGAGGGTGATTGCTCGATCGGCCTCGATGACGGTCGCGCTAGCGAGCTGGGCCGTGGAGGATCCGCCGCTGGCGCTGGAGCGGCGCAGCTGCAGAGCGGCACGACAGGGGAGGGACTGGAGCGCAACGAGCATGCCAACAGCGAGGAGGAAGAGGAGGTCGTTGATGAGAATTCACCGTAAGTATTGATTTTTGGCACATTTTATGGATCCTGGACGATATCAATGGTTGGGCCTGCAATAATCCACTCCGAATTTTAGCTTTTCGAAGATGCAGTTTAAGTGCTATGGTTTCTCAAATCTTAGGGATTTTTTCTCACCATTTTCTATCATAATTTCACTGCCCAATTTGGAACACTAGGATTCGTACCCGTGTTGTGTAGGTTCTGGCCGGCCATAGCACTGGTGCAGCCGCGTCGCCAACTGAAGATGTGTGGCTTCCGGTGGACGATAGCTGAAGGCACATGGCTGCGGCACTGGAGTGCAGCAACGATGGTGCGGGAAGTGGGAGCGCAAGGCAGTGATGGCAATGGCAGTGTTGCACGGCAACAGAGCAGCATCTGCGAGGAGAATGCCGATGGTAAATATTTTGAGGCCTCATATGTTCATATTTTTTTCTCTGATTTTTGCAAATTTGCAAATGTTTCTATATATCTGCAATTTACACAACTGTGCGGGAGGGAGGAGTGGGCGCCGGGATCAATACGAGTGACGGCGCCGGGTTGGGTCTAGATTCAGGACGATAAGGGCAGGCAGTGGCGCAAGCTGCTCGCGAGGAGATTGCCTGAAACGGTGATGTCGGGGGTGGGCAGGACTTGCCACGCCTATGTCGTTGTCAGCACCACTCATATGTGCGTCCTCATCGGCACCACTCTGGATTTTATGGTCTGTGTTTTGAAGATGCGTAGTTCTAAGCTAATTGAAGTCAGTGTCTCCAACTTTTATGATATCTTTAGCATTTATTTTTCTGTTTGATATTGCTAGCAATTGGTATTGCACTCATGATAAAAAGTGCGACTGCCTTCCTTTGCCGCTGCCATTCTACTGCCATTATCTTCTAATGGCCATACTTGTTTCCCAGGCAAAGTCCATCTGCTTCTTAGGATTCTACAGCTTGCTAGCAGGTGCATCAATGTTAGTAGGGGTGAACATGTTAGGCTATCAGGCTCCTCCATCGTACTATTTGGCTACAATGGTTCCATCTGACTAGGTGTTCAAGTACAGACTATGTTTTATGATGCATCAGGTAAAAGATAAACAATGTGAAATGTTTATAATGCCTAATCAGTTTTATAATTTTATTACCATACAAAGTTAGTAGCTTTATAGTAGATGACTGGTGGTTAATAGTAATTGCTGGGGTGCTAAGCTTTAGACTGGAGCAGTAAAATTATTGCATTGCTTCAACACATAGTTTTGTTCTTGTTGAACGTTTCTCCAGATGTTCTGTTTTATACTAAAAAATATAGATGGTAGCTTGGGGGTTTATTTCACTGAATTGTTTGTTGCTAATTTACTTTGTAGTAGTTCTTTGCAATATCCTGGTGTGCCAAGAAACAGATGTAAACTTTAAACTTAGTAACCTGCGAGTATGGATTATAGATATGTATTTTTGTGTGACACCACTACTTTAAACTTAATAACTTTTGTACACAGATTCTTGAGCAGCATTTTGCCTAGATGTCTTATAGGGGAGAATAATAAATCAGCTTGCAATTTGCTTAGGTGAATATGGTTAGAATTAGAAGATTGCCAGTCATGGCATGGCATTTCTTTCTCAAGATCAGGGGTCACTGAAATGTGAGCCTTGTGATGCAGTATAGTTGCAGTCACCTGCTAATACAACTTCATTTCTTACTATCTCTCAGCAAATTTCTCTTTGTTTGTTGCTCTAGCCTATTGCCAAACTTGTCTCTCTGGAAATTTGGCCTATAATATAAATACTTGGGGTCTTGGGCTCAGTAGTTGAGCTGCGAGTCCGTAATTATAAATTTCACTCATACTTGTCCATTGTGAGGTTTCAGTTGATAGGAACTCTAAATCAACTTTTCATGCAGTGACATGAGCCAAAAGTGCCTTTGTGGTGGTGGACTCGTGGCCAATACAGTACAATGTTCCAATATGAACCTTGAGAAACTGCAAGTTTCTATAGTGAATTTGTGTTTTCCAAAATTTTCTCCAACTATTCTGGTGTCATATGTCAAGGACCTCGGGTCCCCGGGTGGGAGGCCCTTGGCTTCTCAGTTCGTATGAGCTAGGTAGCGGTGGCGCCAGGGCTGTTGCCTGGCCGCCGGAAGCAGAGGGGAGACTAGGAGAAGGCAAGGTGAGGGAATTAGGGATAACTTCTTTCTTAATGCTGCTTAGTTCACCGATTACATATAAATAGGAGCTGGGCTCCTTGATACCTAGGTTGGCATTAACTAGCCGCCCCCTTCTCTTTCTAATTCTTGATTACCGTTCCTCATCAAGGTAAAGCCGGCTCGTCCCTTCCTTCTCCCCTTGAGCCTTGCGCACCTTCTGGGTTCCTGGGTCGGCGGCTATAGTGATGGCCCCACATCACAGCATAGCTGTTAGATGATTCGTCTTGTACAGCAATCTTATAGGACATCAATTTGGTGGAAATTTACCCTACTCGATTTCGGCAATGCCTAATCTTAATTCTTAAGTATTTGTAAGTATTCTTGCATCCAGGACTTGATTTTACCTTGGAAAATGTATCATCTGGAAGAGATAGATGATTTTTTTTCTTAGCACACGCAGATACCTTAAATCCTTAATCATAGCCAACTACAAGGAAACATAGCTGATGTATTTTTCAACCTTTATAGTTTGTCAGAACTGTAAGTACTTTGTGAGCATTGTTTTAATTTTGTGTAATTAAACCCTCATTTTTGTTGTTCCTTGTGTTTTTAGTATCTTTATTTTCCTATCTATTGCAATGCAGGAATCTTGGCTTTAATTCTCTTATTGGTGATCTACCATAAAGTTTCACCGGACCTGATCCGGTTACATCCCTACTGTCAAGGGTAAATATACTTCGATCACAAGCTCTGGAGTGGTTTCATAACTGTACTGGTGTAGTTGCGGCGTTCTGGCACGTGAGGTTCAAAAATGCGCTAGGCGCTAGGCAAGTGTCGGGCCACTGATTATCTCCTAGGATGCTTTAGCGGAGATTAAACACGATTAAACGTTTGTGCTTTTTTTTGCCAGGCTATGCTTAAGTGCATTACTGCATCATGTCTAGCCTTATTACAACAGGCCACCACGCAAGATCTCTGCCCACCGTGCTCGTGCATGCTCCTGCTGCTCGCCTCTCCATGCGCTAGCTTGCCTTCCTCCCGATTTCCTCTAATTCGACGCCACTTACCCACAGGCTCGTTTAATTTGACGCCTGTGGCCTAGGCGAGGCGCTGGGGCTCTGTTCAGTGCTTAAGCGCGCCTAGGCGAGCGCTTAATTGCATTTTTTTTTAACATTGCCGGCAGGGAATCCCAGCTCAGGTGGCCCAATGCGGCAATATTTTCTTACCTGAATTTCTGCAAGTGTAATGCACATGGTCTATTTCATTTATAGAAAATAAAATTCGATGACGCAAGTCCTTTAATATGCTTGTTTTAACTGAGGCGGATAAATGAAGTTTTGTTGTATGTCTTGCATACTGTAATCTGGGGGCTCCTGGTTTTTGCAGTTTGAGAACGAACCATCGACATTGATGATGTGTGCAAGGAAACAAAGAACGAACCATCAGTGTTGATGATGTCCTCAAGGTACTTGATGAGATGGAGTTTTCAGAGTTTGTAGCGCCCCTTAGAACTTGGCTGCAAGGGTCAATATTCACGTCTTCATCCTGCTAGCACCTTGTTAGATCCTCCATGGTGTTATCGATATAAACCTATAGATTCATTCATAAATTGATTTCTTAGTTTGATATTTTTATTTTATAGATGGACATCCTTTTTCAGTAATAGCACTACACATGTACTCAGTGATATGCTCTCAAGTGGATATGTATGCTCAACTTTTGTTTAATTGTACGAGTCTTTATATTTATATATTCAGTTATTACATTCTCGAAGGATTACCATTCAGTATATGATTCAGAAAACTTTAGTGCTCTGTAATGCAGAACGACTCGAATAGAGTATGCTTTTGGTTCCATATGCTTAGTTAGTGCAATTTTTTTTCATGTCATGCCAACTTCCTTTACCTGTGTTCAAGAAATGGTTAAAGAAATAAGATCAAGTAATTTAATGTTTCCTTCTTCCTGTGTGTTACCATATCATATACTCTTGATGCTTCTTTTCATTTTGATGTATGGTAAAGTGAATATCCTTTTTTTTGGTGTCTTTTGTTCTAATATTGCGATAAAAGTACATCTATGCTCTTTGAACGTGCATGACTTCAATTTTCTTTGGAGCCACAGAAATATGTTTTTGATTGAATTGTAAGGAAGTACTTGAAACTTGATTGTCGGTGTTTCGAAACCGGGGGTATGACACCAACGAGTAATATGATCGCGTGCTTCTCTTCCTGGATGGTGACGCAAGAGGACACAAAGATTTATCCTGGTTCGGGCAAAGAAGGCCCTACGTCCAGCGGGGGAGGAGGTTCTTGTATTACTTTACCTAAGTGCTTGTACAGGGGCGAATACAAGCTCAATGAGCGTGGACCGGAGTCCGGACTCGAGTGTGTTCGTGTGTGGACTTGTGTGTAGTCTCTCGGAGTTGTGTCACTGCGGACCTGTGTCCCGTCTCCTTTTGCGCGAAGGGCCCTGGCGTCCCCTTTTATAGAACAAGAGGAGGCCAGGGTTTACACAGGATGAATATGTACAACGCTTGATATGGCGTAGGGTAGGAATCCTGTCTTGTCGGGCCACTGGAGCCGTCGTGGGTGTTGCTGTTGAGGCGTCCTTGGGGCGTGGCCTCCATCCCGGGCGCGGACGTGATGGCGTGACGATGCTGAAGCCGTACAGCACCCATTCCGACACGTACAGGACACGGCGGGGTCCCTCCGGATCTTGGGGTACCTGTCTTCCAATAGCATGAAAGCGGTTAGGGCTCGAGGGGCGCGGAGCCGGCCTCGAGGTGGCGTCTACGGGGGGCTCGAGCCCCCGCGGGTATGGGCAAGTCTCGGGACGCCCGGGCGTATAGCGGGAACCCAGGCTCCGGGGCGGGGCTCGAGCATGCGTCAGTGCAGGGCATGGCCTAACAGTGCTGTACTGACGCCTTTTTGCCCATGCTTGTGGTGAAAACGAGGTTTGACTCTGGCTCCGGTTACTGTGGTACACGTCGGGCTGCAGAGGACATGACTGGCGTAGGTGGAGACATTAAATGCGCGGTATGGGGCTGGCATCCGATGCCTGCGCCGCTCGAGGGAAGCATAAGCGTCTCGAGGGATAGGCTGCCGTGCCAGAGAGGCTCGAGGTCCCCGCGTGGGGTCTCGAGGTGCGGTGTTCGGCTGTGGGGGGACTCGAGCCCTATATGCTAGGACTCGAGGTTTTAGTGGAGTACTCGCCCGAGGCCTGGCTTGGAGGGCTCGGGCGAGACGGAGATTGAGCGTTCGCCCGAGGCCTAGCTTGGAGGGCTCGGGCGAGACGGAGATTGAGCGTTCGCCCGAGGTCTGGCTTGGAACGGGCCCCAGCTCGAGGCCTAGGGCGTGATGAGCCTCGAGGGATAGGCCGTCGTGCTGGAGGGGCTCGAGGTCCCCGCGTGGGGTCCCGAGGAGCGGTGCACAACTGTAGCGGGTTCGAGGGGTAGGCTACCAGGAGGCGGTCGGTAAGGTTTTGACAAGTCTAAGTTCCCTGGCGGTGGGCCAGCGTTGCAGGCTCCGAGGGGTTGGTTTCTTGGGAGGTTAGACTTGCTGGGTTTATTAATTGGTGTTCTAGGTTTAACTTATTTGTTATGCGTTGATTGGGGGTACCCCTTTGGCGTTCCCCCGACATTGATAAAATTAACTTTGAGCTTAATATGGTCCGTTGCGTTAGCACGGGTAATAGAATTATGTGAAACTTGAACTATGAAAAAATATCATTATTTGGTTATTTTTATGTGTATCCTTCAAATGAAGCCGTAGCGTTAGCACGAGCACTGTACTAGCATTTAGTTAGTAATTGTATGCGATGATACATTTAATCAGTATTGTAAGCAGTTAGTGTCACCTGTTTCATTCAAAACACACAAAATAATTTTTCAAATTCAATTCCATTTAGATGATAATTCTTTACTAAACCAATTCCTTAAAGCAATATGTTTTCAACAAAAATTGAAATATTCTCTGAATTTTATATCAAACACCTTTTGTTTGAATATATTAATCCAGTGAAGAAATTGTTATTGTACCTCCGATTTAGCCTTCAAATGTCTGACTGACATCATTACAACAGAAATGGGCTATAGCCTCGGTCGACAAGGGCCTTTAGCCCCGGTTGCCGAGCCGGGACTACGCTTCCGGGACTAAAGGCCCCCCTTTAGTCCCGGCTCCGGTCAGCCGGGACTAAAGGGTCCCCTGGTTTTTTCTTTTTATTTTCTTTTCAGTTCTGTTTTTAGTTTTGTTTATTTATTTAATAGGTTTTCTAATATGTATTCTTTGTTGCTAATATATATATTATATATATATACATTAGCAGCATAACACAATAAGCTTATTGCATGCATATATAATTGAACTATAGAACTATATATATATATATAAATATATAAATATATGTACATAAAATTACAAGCAATATACATAGAAGTTGTCCAAATATCTATTTACACAAGTTGTACTCCAAAGTTAGTACTGTAAACCTATTACAAGTTGTACTCCATCTAAAGATCTACAGGGCATACAAATGATCATCATTGTTTGGAATAAACTTCTCGTTGGTATTATAGTAGAACTCGCCGTTTGGATTTATGACTTGTTCCCGAAGAAATCCTGCTATTGTCTCTTGTATTGCTTTCAATTGGCCTTGTAGCATCACTTTTTGCTTCAACCAGTCAGTCTTCAATTTGAATTAGAGAAGATATTAGTTATATCTGTACTATCAATATTAAGTCTATAAAAAATAAAAAAAAACATGTTACGTACTTTGATGATTTCTTCAGGAATTCTATTTGATTCTATCATCATGTACTCGCAAACATAGAATCCACATAAGTTGGTACCATGTTTTTGTCTCAAAATCCACTGTAGAATGAAAAGATTCATCTCGTAATAAAGATATGATATATGACATGATATAATAAAGATACACGTACATTGACGAAGGTGTACGTAAACTTACCCGTAGTCGTGGCTTTATTGTAAGTGGCGCCTTACATTGACTCATATGTTCCCGAGCAATAAATTTTTCCCAAACCCTAATCTGGCCAATGAAACATTAATAGTTGGATCATTATTTAATTAGTATACATATATACAAGCTTAGTCTATACTTTAAGCATGCAAGCTAGGGATCGAAAAATTACCTTTGGAGGATGTCTATCGTATCTTGGTAATCTTCTTGCGGTTTGCTCAACGAGTCATAGATTAACACATTGCTGTGTTTGAGATCGATGACCATGAGTATTCAGTGATAGCTGTTCATACACATGATTTATATATATATATAGATTATTAGGGTTAAGTAAAATAAAATATGCACATACTTATTATTAACTATATATGTCTCACGTACTTAAAGTTGTATGAGAAGAGTATTCTTTCTCTATCTTTTTGGTTCACGAAGAACCTCATGAGATTCGTACACGACTCATCGCTCCAAGTCGCTGAAGGGTTTGGAGCCTTGAAAACAACATACGGATCAACAAACCCAACAGAATTGTCATGTTTAACTCTGAGCTGAGTCATCTGATACCTGCAATATCGAGTCGATCCACAAGTACGTGTGTAAGAATACTACATACTATATACACATACTAGAGATTTCAATGAAAACTATAAAAGAAACACTTACAAACAATAACAGCTAAGGAGCGATTTGTCCAGTGCATCCATGTGGCATAGCTGGTGTAATTCCTCCATCTGGACTAAGATTAGGTCATCGCCACGGAAGTAGTGATGGTTCCGAATTCGGATAGAAATCCAATTGACATCACCGTCTTTAGAAGCCTCCATGCACCATTTGTTGATTGCAAACATCTGCGTACCAAGTACATGTAAGTGATTGGGGTTCATTAGACTCCTGCCTAGTGCAAAATTTCTCCTCCATTCATCAACTACTTCCGCTTGTGGAAACTCCAGCCCAGTAGCAATATTGGCAATCATGTCGTACGGGAGACCGCTGTCAATGAATTTTTTTTCAATTGAGTCCATCTCAGACAAACTATTGGTCTCTCCAGATTTCCTCTGTACTCTGCCCATGTTTGAACCATACTGATTTTTCACAAATAACAGGGACAAAGGTCTTGATGTTTCCCCGAGCTGTGGAACACCCTTTCTCACTTTCTTCGTGCTGGATTGTTGTTCTTTTGCAGACTTGATTAGAGAGCGTTCGTAGTCTGATTTTCGCGGAGCCTTTCGGGTTTCACGCATCTTGATACCATGTTGGTCCACCTTTTTTCTTAACTCCTGTGGGTTTAACAAGAGGTAAGGCTTCTCTGGGTTTCTCTTCGCTTGAGCCTTGACCTTTGATTCCTCTAAAAAATTTCGCACAACTTTTTTCACAGAAATTTCTAACTCCTCATCAGTCTTTTCATAAGCTAATTTCCCGTGGGCTTTTTTTTCCTGATGCAGGAGCCTTCTTTTTTGGAGGTGGGGCCTTCGGTTCTGTAGCGGCAGACCGCTTCTTAGGGCCGCGCGGTGGAGGCGGGGGTGTTGGAGCCCGCTGTGGAGGAGATGGTGGGGCCGGTGGAGGTGTTGGAGCCTGCGGTGGAGGAGATGGTGGGGCCGGTGGCAGTGTTAGAGCCCGCGGTGGAGGTTGTGGCGCTGGAGCCCGCGGTGGATCAGGTTGTGGCGTTGGAGCCCGCTGTGGAGATCTTTGTGCAGAAGATGGGGTTGAAGCCGTGTCCTCCAACACATTGTCACCGCCCGCAACACTATGATGCGCTGGGAAATGACGAACTGGACTATAGTTCCTGCTACGCAAAACAACGAATGATGTGAGCATCCAATTAATATATACATATAGGAAGTTAGTGTAATAAAAATTGTTTCTCGTTCACGCGCACTACCTATGGTGATGATCTTGATCAGTAGGAGGAGGTTGCGGCGGTGACACTCCAGGAATAATAATGAAGCGCTTGCGGCAGCAAATAAATGTCTTCTCCGCTTCACCTAAAGTTTTCTCCCCCATCCCTCCCTTCGATTTCCAGTGCCACGCTGCCACAACCTGTCTCAACCCTATCCACCGAGACGCTAGCGTATCCGGCTGGCACTGGTTGACCATGAATTCTTGGTGTTCTTGTGCGGTCGATAGGGTTTACAACACCGACAACCACCTTTTACGTGGCATTTTCCATCTGGAATGTGCAGCTCACAAGTGGTAAAAAGGTTCTTTAACGTCATCTACGGGGAAGCGTAGCTTGGAGTCATCTTGAATGGTCGGTACTTCCGTGGAGGCGCAGCTGCTTTTTATCTTGAAAGGACCGTGACGCCTAAGAGGGGGGGGGGTGAATTAGGCAACTAAAAACTTCTACTCTAAACTATGACCTCTATTTTCCACCTAATCAAAAACCTATGCAAGAAAGATAACTATCTATGTGCAACTAAGGTTTTGCTGGGTGTGTTTGCTATCTCTACCACAAAAGGAGTTATGCAACCTAGTTTCCAAACCTATCAACTAGCACAAGTAAGCTAGGAAAGGTAAAGAACATAAACAAGGTAGCAATATAAATGCGGAAGCTAAAGAGTGTGATATAGATGCAAACTCCCGTCGACGACTCCGGTATTTTTACCGAGGTATCGAGAAGCGCGCAAGCTTCCCCCTAGTCCTCGTTGTAGCCCCTCGCAAGGAATCCCTCACAAGGGCCAAGCTCCCGGACGGATAACTCCGTGGATAGCTCCAGGCCTTCCCCACACGCAAGTGGGTCTCCGGTTAAGCCACTCGTGGCAAAGCCTCTCCCGGATGCTCTCTGCCGTCTTTACTATCAAGCTTTCGGCCAAACCGCCGCGGGCCTTGTTCCCTTCGGTACACGGAGGCGGCCACACCACAAACTCGGTTGGTGTGATCTCGCAAGACTACAAGCCCCGCCGATGTACAACCACGGTGCACGCAAGCACCGGTAGATAAGAGGTTTTCAACCTCACTAAACACTAGGCCTAACACCTAGAGCAAGCGCAAAGGGGTGGTCTAACTAGCTTAAGCACTTCACAAAGCACCTACACTAATCACCTAGTATATCACTTGAGCACTTTGGTGGCTAGAGCAACTAAATATGTGTCTACGCACTTGGTACACTTCCTTGAGCTCCCACCATATTGTTTTGGCCAGCCATGGGGATATATATAGAGCCCCAAGCAAATAGAGTTGTTTGAGCAAAGAGATGCACTTTTCTGACATCGACCAGACGCACGTCACGTCCTGACCGGACGCGTCCGGTCTCTCACAACGGCTAGTTGGCCGGCTGTACAGGCACTGATCGGACTCTAGCATGAGTCCAGTCACAGATGATCGGACGCGTCCGGTCACAATTTTGTGCCTCTGGAACCTCTCTGTGTTCGATCGGACTCAACTGAGTCCAGCGTCCGATCGTCGTTGAAACGTCCGGTCACGCGGTCGCGCTGAGGAACAGTAGCATCAGTGCGTCCGATCGCAGCTGTCGCAGCGTCCGGTCACACGAACGTGGCGCTGCCGGCTGGTGGTGCTGACCGGACGCATCTGGCTAGCGTCCGATCACTGCTTTGGGCAGCGTCCGGTCACTCCTTTTTCTTAGGTTCTTCGCGGTTTCTTGCGCCGTCTTGGTTCCATTCTTGTGCCTTGGACTTTGCTTGATCTTGAGGGTCTTCTACCGAGCTTCTAGAGCCTTGCTTGAGGTGTTGATCATTGGATCATCACGTAGCCTTTGTCCAAGTCACATTTGCACCCTATTGGACTACAAAACAAACACTTGCAAACGCATTAGTCCAATTTGGTTATGTTGTTCATCAAACACCAAAATCCAAAGTTAAATGGTCTGAGGTCCATTTTCCTTACTGTAAGGACCTGTGTGGCCTAGAGGGGGGGGTGAATAGGCCTGTCAAAAATCACAGCTTAAAACTTAATTAGATAAGCCCGACACTACCGCTCTGTGCCCGGCACTGCCGGCCCCAACGCGGTACTGCCGCGCAGAGTGAGACCAGAAGCTGCAATTCGAAATCCAGCCACAACTAACTGATTCTATAAGAATAGAAATGCTACAACAAGTTCTATGAACCAGCAGAACCAACTACTCCAAGCCAAATATGAAGAATAAAGTAGATCGGGCCAAACCCTAGAATCTATCACAAGCTCATGAATATGAAGAAACAAACTAAGCAAGCACAAAAGACAAGTGATTTATCCCGTGGTTCAGCTCGCCACCAAGGCTTGCCTACCTCCACGTTGTTGAGGTTGACCACTTAGGTCATGAGCTTTGCAACTCTACCTCATTCTCAAGTCAAGGAACCAAATCCTTGAGATGAGGGGTAATAATACTAGCTGCACAATCGATTACAAACCTCCCTAGGCCGCCACACAAGTTGGCAAGGCTCTAGGGCGACGCTTAGCCGGCTAGGGTTCCAAGAACCTAAGAGTAATAGAAGCAAATCCACTGGCTATGGCTCAAATCAAGTGCTCTAGGAAGTAGATCTCAGCTAGGGCTTCTCTTTGATGAAGGTTTAAGCCTCTCAATCACTTGGAATCAATGGAAATCGAAGGATTGGTGAGAGGGGAGTTGAGAGCCTTCAATGGGGAAGAGAGAAGCTTGTCTGGAGGTAGGTGACGAGTTATGGTCGTGGATAACCGTTGGGGTGGCAGGGAGATGGAGTAAATATCTCCTCCCTGCCAACGGTTACAATAAGTCGCGGCAGTGCCGGCCGAAGCCCGGCAGTGCCGCTGACCGGCACTGCCTCGCCAGGAGCGGCACTGCCGCACCTACCAATCAGACAGGGTTGAATTGGAATTCAGTGCAGCTGTCTTTGGTTAGAAACATGGATGACTTGGGTTGGTTTGAGCACATGTCATTCAGCCATAGCAATGTATTTGCATTCCCCCTTGATAGTGCGGCATTCCTATAACTCAAATTCAAATGAAAAAGCTTGATATATCACTTTGAGTCCGGATCAGATGAAATATAGTATGAGGGGTCCACCAACGTAAATACACCATCCTTTCTTATTATTAACCTGCTTGTCAACTTCATAAATCTCATTAGTCCTTCAATTGTGTGGTCATTAACACCAAAACCCACAATTAGGGCTTGATTGCACTTACAATCTCCCCCTTTTTGGTGATTGATGACAACACAATTGAAGCTTACAAAAGAAGGGTACAAAACTTGAGATTTAGAAGCTTAGGTGTGAAACCTCCCCCTTAATGTGTGAATGAGAGCTGAAATCTCAAATTGGCATTAAAGTCCAATCATTCACATATTAGAAGTGAGGTGTAGGTTCAGTTTCACATCTATTAGCTTTGTGGGGTGCTAACAAACTGTGTCAAGAGTAATACGTGATGCGAATGACAGTTTAAGCACATCAGAGGTGTTTGCTGTCTTTCTGCCAGAGCGGCGCGGCACTGCCGGAGCCCGGCACTGCCGGCCCTGGAGCGGCACTGCCGCTCAGGCTACAGACAGCAAACGCAGCGGAATTAACACAAAGCCACAAAGCATAATCAATAACAGAACTAAACAAGATAACACAGGCTAGATAAGCAGGTAAAAGTACATGTCCACATCCAAGCCTAAGAAGTAGTACCATAGAGTAATATTACAAACATAGAGTTTTGAACGAAACAAACTCCCTCACAACTACTAACAAGATGGGGACATGAACAGAAAGAAAGTGTTGTACCCCCTTCTCTTCACCTAATTCTCCCCCTTTGGCAACAAGTCACCAAAAAGAGAGAAGTAGAGAAGAGAAGAGTGTCCAAACACTCACTCATCATCCGAAGCTATCTTGTCCCACTGAACTTCTTCTTCCTCCTCATCATCATCATCGTCATCATCGTCGTCGTTGGACTCTACCACGGCCTTCCCCTGACGGTGAGTGGAACTGGTGTAGCGGGTCGAGGTCGAGGCACGTGTAGAACGACGGGGTGGCACCGGCACTATCTCCTCCTGCTCCTCATCGCCATCTGAGTCTATGTCATCTGAGTCAAGACTGGAGAGGTCGAAGTGAGGTGGAGAGCGGGGTGGAGGTAACGGCGAACGTCCCGCCCGCTCTCGCTCTGCTCGCTGCTCAACGAGTGCCTGGTGAGCTGTCTGGGCTGTGTAGGTGCAAGTAGAGAAGATGGCCTTGATCCATTTGGCCAGCTTGCGCTTCTTCTTCCTCTGATAGGAAGGGCGGGAGCTCTCTGGCCTGTCAGCTGCTGCTGCCCCTGCTGCTGCTCCTCTCTTCTTCTCTGCACGGTATGGCTCATGCAACCCATCCTTAGCAAAGGTATAGCCGGAAACCATCTCAATCATAAACATGATGTAGGGGGCATAGAGAACTGCCTTCCTAGCATCCTCGGCTGCAACCTGAAGCTCAGTCCACATAAAGCTGGATATGGAAAAGCGATTAGCCCCTGGGGCCATCCTAGCCAACATGTTCCTGCCACATCCATACAAGTTAGAATGGGACCCACTCTTTGGGTTGAGAGTTTGCTTGAAGAGGTTGTTCAACATGTAATAAAAACCTTGTAGTCCCTTGACCAACCCATCTGTCTTCCGAGGGTCCTCATACATGAAAGCAATCTCATGTCAAAGTCCTCTCATCATGCAGGTTATCATACTCTATCCTCGCTGCCCAAACCGAGGATCCTACTAAAGGTCTCATAAGTGACCTTGTAGTGATGACCCTCGGTCATCCAATGCATCTCCTCAACCACATTGTCAACATACAGCGTCGCATGGAACTGATGGATGATCTCGGTGTTCCAATTATAACTAAATCCCATCAGATCATACATGTTTCTTGTCTTACATGCAGCCACCACCCTGTTGATGTCATGGTCAGTCTTGCTCTCTAGATGCTCCCAATCAACATACTTCATGTTCAGAATCTTTTGCTTCTTGGCATTGTATAGGACTGAGCGGTAAAAGTTGGAATGGAACTCATTCCAGAACCTGTAGTCAATGCCCATATCTTTTTGATGGTTGTATGGGTTGTGCTGGCGCTGAGACTTGACCGAGCTGAACTGCTAATAATAGGACACAGGCTGCCTGTCCTTGGTGTCCTGAGGAGGCCTCTCCTGCACATCCTCTGTGTATGGCTGCAAGTGTGCCCTGCTGACCTCTGCCAAGTGCTCTGGGGTGTTGGGGTAGAGGTCTTCCCTTATCTGTCGCCCTTGCATCTGCAGGCGAGCCTCATCCCGGATTTGCTGCCTCGCTGAAACATCTCCTTGGGAGCTAGAGCCACCTCGACGGGATGGCTGCTTGCTCCTCCCCCTGAGCGGATCCATCCTCTGCTTGACCCTTCTCTCATCTCCTCTTCCGCCCGACATCTAAAACATGGAAACTGCGAATTAGAAGACTGCATAAGGGTTGGTAGGTTATAGTGAGGTGATAGATTCTGATGGATAAGGTGTTACTTGGATCAAACCCCTGCTCATGGTCCGGCACTGCCGCGCAGGGCGCGGCACTGCCGCGCAGGCAGGCCAGATCTGAGCCAAGGAACACCACATCCATCATCTCTACCACTTCCCTAACATCTACAAACCCTTCTACAACCTCTAAATACAATACCCATGGCGCATTTTACAAATCGGGAAAAACTTAGGGTTTGGGATTTTGAATCTTCACCTTGAGAGGGAGAAGAGGGAAGGAGACCCTTGGAGAAGAGGACGACGGAGCAGCACCGAAGGAGATCCCGAGCAGCACCTCCGGTGGCCGGAGATGCCGGGGAGCACAGTCGGTGGAGAGGGAGCACGCCGGTCGCCTCTTAGTCGCCCGAGAGAGAGAGAGAGAGGGGGGGGGTCACGGGCTGCGGTGAAAGGATGAGGGTGAGAGAGGGTGAAACCGCAGGGTAAGAGTAGAAGATATTTTTCCCTTCGGTCCCACACAGTAACAGATCGATTCCTGCTGAATCGATAAGTCGCGGCACTACCGCGCCTGTCGCGGCACTGCCGGGGCCCGGCACTACCGCGCCTGGCCCGGCACTGCCGGACAGTTACCAGCAGAGAGATTTATTCTCTAAGTTACTACAGCTCATTCTTGGAGTGGACACATACTACTTGCATGTTATGACCAGTGACAATCAATCAATACAGAACAATGGTCATTCCAAGCAAGTTTCTTTCTCAAAGATTTTGAAACACAATATGAAAGTTTTGAAATTGGTTTTGCCTAGGTCATTCTAGTTGATCAATCAAGCATGCTAGGTTTCAAACCACGTTACGAGAGTCAAGTATATTTAGTTCACTCCTTAAGGCACAAAACCTTGACTCATCTAGAGGCTTAGTGAAGATATCGGCTAGTTGTTTGTCGGTGCTCACATGTCTAATGGCGATATCTCCTTTGATTTCATGATCTCTCAAGAAGTGATGTCGGATGTCTATATGTTTGGTTCTTGAGTGACTCACTAGGTTGTTTGCAAGTTTTATGGCACTTTCATTGTCACACAAGAGTGGGATATGAGTAAAGTTACATCCGAAGTCACGAAGGGTTTGCCTCATCCAGAGTAGTTGCGCACAACATGCACCTGCAGCAACATACTCGGCCTCGGCTGTGGATAGGGCTACACAATTTTGCTTTTTAGAACCCCAAGACACTAAGGAGCATCCAAGGAATTGACATGTCCCCGAAGTGCTTTTTCGATCTACTTTACAACCGGCATAATCAGAATCCGAATAGCCAAGTAGTTCAAACTTGGAGCCCTTAGGATACCACAAGCCAAGGTTTGGAGTGTGAACTAGATATCTCAAGATTCTCTTAACGGCCACTAAGTGACACTCTTTCGGGTTAGCTTGAAATCTAGCACACATGCACACACTAAGCATAATATCGGGCCTAGATGCGCATAAATAAAGAAGAGAACCGATCATGGAGCGATATACCTTGATGTCCACGGCTTTCCCTTCCACATTGAGATCAAGATGTCCATTAGTTGGCATGGGTGTTTTGATAGGCTTGGCGTTCACCATGTCAAACTTCCTCAACATATCATGGGTGTACTTGGTTTGGCAAAGAAAAGTCCCTTCCTTTAATTGCTTGATTTGAAAACCAAGGAAGAACTTGAGCTCACCCATCATAGACATCTCAAATCTCTTAGTCATGATCCTACTAAACTCATCACAAAAGGATTTGTTAGTACTACCAAATATTATGTCATCGACATATATTTGGCACACAAAGATATCTCCATTGACTTTATGAGTGAAGAGAGTAGGATCAGCTTTGCCTATTTCAAAGCCTTGTTTGAGCAAGAATTCCTTAAGGCATTCATACCATGCTCTAGGTGCTTGTTTAAGCCCATAGAGCGCCTTATGGAGTTTGAAGACGTGGTTGGGGAACTTGGGATCTTCAAAGCCCGGTGGTTGCTCGACATACACCAATTCTTGTATAGGGCCATTGAGGAATGCACTCTTCACATCCATTTGATATAGCTTGAAGTTGTGATGGGCTGCATAGGCTAGAAGAATCCGGCTTCAAGCCTTGCAACCAGTGCATATGTTTCTTCAAAGTCCAAGCCCTCTACTTGAGTGAAGCCTTGAGCTACCAATCTTGCCTTGTTCCTTGTCACCACACCTTCTTCATCTTGCTTGTTGCGGAAGACCCATTTAGTGCCAATCACATTGGTATTTGGTCTTTCCACAAGTGACCATACTTGATTGCGCTCAAAGTTGTTGAGCTCCTCTTGCATGGCCATCACCCAATCTGGATCTTCCAGTGCTTCTTCTACCTTGAGAGGTTCCAAAGAGGAGACAAACGAGTAATATTGACAGAAATTTGCCAAATGAGAGCGTGTCGTTACCCCCTTTCGAAGACTCCCAAGAATGTTGTCAACGGGATGATTCCGTTGAATAGTTTGCTTGAGCCTTGGATGATCTATGGGTTCTGCTGCATCTTCAGCATCTTCTTCATCTTGCTCGAAGATGGGTTGTAGGTTCACTCCACGAAGTGGAGTGGTTGCGGCTGCCCTAGGAGTTCCCGGCACTGCCGGGGACTGTATCCCACCAGTCCCAGCAGGGGCTTCAGCTTGAGGACCATCCTGATCTATAGCCTGCTGTTCTTGTGGTCTAATATCACCAATGGCTAATTGCTTGATTGCTTCGCAAGGTGGTTCCTCATTGCCTACAACATCTTCATCAACCTACTCTACTTGAGAGCCGTTAGTTTCATCAAACGTCACGTCTATCGCTATTTCAACCTTGCCAGAGGCCTTGTTGAAAACACGATAGGCATGCTCGTTTGATCCATAACCGAGAAGAAAACCTTCATCAACCTTAGATGCAAACTTAGAGGTTTTGGGCTTCTTGTTCAAAATGAAGCATTTGCACCCAAAGACTCTAAAGTAAGACACCTTTGGCTTGTTACCGGTGAGCAACTCATAGGAGGTCTTCTTTCTTCTCTTGTGGAGGTAGAGGCGGTTGATTGCATGGCAAGCGGTATTGATGGCTTCGGCCCAAAAGATGTCCGGCGTCTTGTATTCATCTAGCATCGTTCTTGCCATGTCAATGAGTGTTCTATTCTTCCTCTCCACCACACCATTTTGTTGAGGGGTGTATGGAACTGAAAATTCATGCTTGATGCCCTCTTCATCAAGAAACTCTTCCACTTGGGTGTTTCGGAATTCGGTTCCATTGTCACTACGAACTTTCTTGATGTTGAAATCGAATTCCCTTTGAGCTCTTCGCACGAACATCTAGATCTTCTCTTGCACTACACTTTTGTCATGTAAAAAGAATACCCAAGTGAAACGAGAAAAATCATCAACAATAACAAGACCATGTTTGTTACCGCCGATGCTAAGGTAGGCAACCGGTCCAAAGAGATCCATGTGGATCAATTCCAATGGGTGAGTAGTAGTGTCGTAGCTCTTTGGTGGGTGAGGTACGCCTACTTGTTTTCCGGCTTGGCAAGCTCCACATACTCTGTCTTTCTCAAAATCAACATTTGTTAGTCCTAGGATGTGGTTGTCTTTTTGAAGTTTGGCCAAGTTCCTCATCCCAACATGAGCTAGTCGGCGATGCCATAACCAACCCATGCTAGATTTTGCCAGTAAACAAGTCTCAAGTTTGGCTTTACTTTTGTTGAAATCAACTAGGTAAAGCTTCCCTTTCAAATGACCCGTAAAGACAATAGAGGAATCCTCCCTTCTAAAGACTTCCACACCCTCATCCGTAAAGAGACAATTGAAACCCATTCCACATAATTGTGAAACGGATAGCAAGTTGTAACTCAACGAATCGACATGTAAGACATTAGTAATTGAATGCTCAAGTGTAATAGCAACTTTACCAAGACCTAACACATCCCCCTTGGAGTTATCACCGAAAATGATGTTTTCGCTTGCATTTGAAGTTGGGGAATATGATGAGAACATACTCCTTTCTTCGGTCATATGATTTGTACATCCGCTATCAAGCACCCAACTTGATCCACCGGAGGAGTATGCCTGCAAGACAAGTTTAGTTCCTAGGTTTAGGTCCCCAATTGATATTGGGGCCTTGCAAGTTAGTCACAAGTATCTTAGGAACCCAAATGCACTTGTCGGCTGTCCTCTTGTTATCACCAACATACTTTGCAACAACTTTACCACTGTTGTTGTGTCCTAAAATGTAACAAGATGACATGCTCTTCCTTGGGGCTTCTATCTTGGGTTGATGTGCAAACTTGTTCTTGGTCACCCAAATAGATTCCTTTGGTTTCTGAGATCCTTGCTTTGGGTTGAGCACCTGCTTGTGCTGTGTGTGAGACTGAGCAGAAGGCAAACTGGTAGCCTTCCCTTTCTTGGGGCGCGGCACTGCCGGCCTGGGGGCGGCACTGCCGGGGTCCGGCACTGCCGCCTTCTGGCGCGGCACTGTCGCGGTCTGTGCAGGCTGAACTGTACCAATCTGACCCTTCTTCTCAAACCTCACACATTCATAGCCATTCACTGTCCTTCTTCCATTAGTCTTGGCTCCTTTTTCGTGTCCCAACCCATCTTTTATGGAAGGACGCCGTCCATTCTTGAACTTGGGCTTGCTCTTCTCTTGAGTCTTCTCATTAGCACTTGTGGTAGACTTGACACAACCATTTGCAATGATATTTGTCAATCTTGCTATCTCCTTTCTCATGGCCTCCATGTTCACAAGGTTAGTGGAATAGACATTCAAATCAACATTATAGCATTTTCCACAACCTTCACTAGTGGAGGGAATAGAGGTGACATTTGCTTTAGGAAGAGTTGAGTTGCTTTCCCAAAGAAGATTATATTGCAACTCAAGTTCTTTGTGCTTTTCATCTAAGCCATAATATTTTTCCTTGAGTGCAATATGGGCCTTCTTTAGGGAAGCATGTTCATCTTGCTCTTTGGCCAAGGCCTCGTGCAAGACGTCCAACTCACTTCTCTCTAATGCAAGAGCTTCCTTGCAAGCAATGTAGAGGTCCTCTTGTTTGATGAGAGCATCCTCACTTATTGCTAGCTCGGCTTGTACACTTTCTAGTTCCTCCATTAGTTTAGTGATAAAGAGTTTGGTTTTCTTGTCCAACCTTTTAGTTATCATGTTTATCTCTTCATCACTAGAATCATCATCACTAGAGGAATCACTAAGTTCACTACTAGAGATGTCACTAGGTGGAAGAGAGGTTTTAGAAGTGTGAGCCTTTTTCACCTTCTCTTTCTTTGCCATGAGACAAGTGTGGGAGTTGCAATCATCATCATCGGACAAGTTGTTGAATAGTCTTGGTGAAGGAGATGACTTTTGAAATGCTATTGTTGCTATCTTCTCATCTTCTTCACTTGAGGTTTGTGCGGTTGAATCCCATTCATGTCCAATGTGAGATTCTCCCATGTATCTCTTGTTGTGTTTCTTGTAAGTGCCTTTGTCATCTTTCTTGCCTTTGTTGAAGTTGTTGTCCTTCTTCTCATGTGGACAATGTGCTATGAAATGATCGGTGCTTCCACAATTGTAGCAAGTTCTTTTCTTCTTGTTTGGAAACCTTCTCTTCACAAATTTGTAACCTTCCTTCTTGAGCCCCTTGTGGTATCTTCTCATGAAAAGAGCTATATCACCAATTTCTTCAAATTCTTCACCATCACTTTCACTTCCACAAGATGATGATGTGCTGTCCTCAACTTCAATTTTCTTCTTTTGTTGCTTGGGCTTGCTTGTAGAGGCTTGCTTGCTTGATTTTGCCTTGCTTGATGTTGCTTGCCTTGATGGCTTGCTATCCTTAAGTGCCACATCCTTGATCTTCATCCCATCTAGCCTACCTTGCAACTCTCCAAGCTTCCTTCTCTCATTTGCCTCTTCTCTTTGCATATCAAATGTGATAATCCTTCCAAGCACATCACTAGGTGTGAATTGCTCAAACTTCTTCTTGTCCCTAATCAATGTCACTACGGTCTCATTCCTAGGTGAGTATGCCTCTAATATGATCTTCACAACCTTGTGATCATTGATTTCATTTCCACCTAGCCCTCTAATCTTACCAACAATCACCATCAATCTATCAAACATCTCTTATGGACCTTCACCATCACAAATCACAAACCGGTTGAGCTTAGCCATCAACAAGTCAATCTTGGATTGCCTCACTTTGTCAACCCCTTCATGAGCTATATGCAATGTGTCCCAAATCTCCTTTGCAACCTCAACTCCCATGACCTTGTTGTACTCATCACCATCCAAGGCACTAAGCAACACACTAGTGGCTTGGGCATTGAGATGAATGTTGCGGAATTCATCTTGAGTGGGGCTCTTTGGATCAACCGGTGCTTCAAGTCCATTGTGCACTATCTCCCAAATACCTGGATGGAGACCAATAAGATAGGTCTTCATAATGTGCTTCCACTTGGCAAAGTTAGTCCCGTCGAAACGAGGTAACTTGCCCGCGGGCACATTGATGAGAGGCCTAGAGTCATGGTTAGTCATAGAAGAATAGTTAAAGGATACTTCTTTATATGACTTCTTCATCTCCTCCTTCTTCTTGTTGTCCTTATGTGTGTAGGAGAAGTGATCATCTCCATCTTCGGTGCTACTTGAGTCATCACTCAAGTTCACACTCTTCTTTGCTTGGAGCTCTTCCTCCTTCTTCTTTTCTTCTCTTCTCTTGGCTCTTTCTTCTCTTCTAATCTTTCTCTCTTCTTTTCTTTGAGCCTTTTCTTCTCTTGCTTTGAGAGCCGCTGCATCTTCTCTTGCTTTGGCTCTAGCTTCTCTTCTCAATCTTCTTTCCTCCTTTCTTCTTGCGAGCTCTCCGGCCGACACACCCATTTGAGGAGGTGCCTTCTCACTTGATGTGGAGAGACTTTCCTTGCTGCTAGCGGTGTGCATTTCCACTTCAGGTGTGGGTTGCACAACGCTAACGTTACTCGTTCCTCCGTCGGTGGCCATTCTCTCGCACGGTGAAGTGCTGCTGAGAGACCAGGCTCCGATACCACTTGTAAGGACCTGTGTGGCCTAGAGGGGGGATGAATAGGCCTATCAAAAATCACAGCTTAAAACTTAATTAGATAAGCCCGGCACTACCGCTCTGTGCCCGGCACTGCCGGCCCCAGCGCGGTACTGCCGCGCAGAGTGAGACCAGAAGCTGCAATTCGAAATCCAGCCACAACTAACTGATTCTATAAGAATAGAAATGCTACAACAAGTTCTATGAACCAACAGAACCAACTACTCCAAGCCAAATATGAAGAATAAAGTAGATCGGGCCAAACCCTAGAATCTATCACAAGCTCATGAATATGAAGAAACAAACTAAGCAAGCACAAAAGACAAGTGATTTATCCCGTGGTTCAGCTCGCCACCAAGGCTTGCCTACCTCCACGTTGTTGAGGTTGACCACTTAGGTCATGAGCTTTGCAACTCTACCTCATTCTCAAGTCAAGGAACCAAATCCTTGAGATGAGGGGTAATAATACTAGCTGCACAATCGATTACAAACCTCCCTAGGCCGCCACACAAGTTGGCAAGGCTCTAGGGCTACGCCTAGCCGGCTAGGGTTCCAAGAACCCAAGAGTAATAGAAGCAAATCCACCGGCTATGGCTCAAATCAAGTGCTCTAGGAAGTAGATCTCAGCTAGGGCTTCTCTTTGATGAAGGTTTAAGCCTCTCAATCACTTGGAATCAATGGAAATCGAAGGATTGGTGAGAGGGGAGTTGAGAGCCTTCAATGGGGAAGAGAGAAGCTTGTCTGGAGGTAGGCGACGAGTTATGGTTGTGGATAACCGTTGGGGTGGCAGGGAGATGGAGTAAATATCTCCTCCCTGCCAACGATTACAATAAGTCGCGGCAGTGCCGGCCGAAGCCCGGCAGTGCCGCGGCCCGGCACTGCCTCGCCAGGAGCGGCACTGCCGCGCCTACCAATCAGACAGGGTTGAATTGGAATTCATTGCAGCTGTCTTTGGTTGGAAACATGGATGGCTTGGGTTGGTTTGAGCACATGTCATTCAGCCATAGCAATGTATTTGCATTCCCCCTTGATAGTGCGGCATTCTTATAACTCAAATTCAAATGAAAAAGCTTGATATATCACTTTGAGTCCGGATCAGATGAAATATAGTACGAGGGGTCCACCAATGTAAATACACCATCCTTTCTTATTATTAACCTGCTTGTCAACTTCATAAATCTCATTAGTCCTTCAATCGTGTGGTCATTAACACCAAAACCCACAATTAGGGCTTGATTGCACTTACAATCTCCCCCTTTTTGGTGATTGATGACAACACGACCAAAACAAGCAAAATAAAAGATACAAAATTTAAAATGCAATCTACTTGCTAGGATGCAATGCAAAGGCAAGATCATATGATGTTTAAAGGATACAAAATTGAAACATATTTATTCTAGCATATCTTGCCCTTGCAATTGAGTCCCTTTTTAAGGCTTTATGGATTAAGACTCCCCCTAAATCCATAATCCATTTCCTCCCTTTCTTGGACCATTCCCAAAAGATAACCATAAAAATTTTGAAAATTTGATTTTGGTTATTTTGTTTTTGTTTGTTTTAGTTTGGGCTTGTTTTTCGTCCCTACAATTCTCCCCCTTTGGAATCAAACACCGAAAAGGAAGACATTAAAGCTCAAGAGAGGAAACATTATATAAGCTAAAAACTCCCCCTAAGAATATGCATACATATGATGTATGGCAAAGCATATGCATAACCGGTAAGTTAATATACAAAGGAGTTTAAATTATATAATGCATGGAGAAAGCATATAAGAGTATCAAAAAGAAATCGACATAAAGACATCGATTAGGAATACCATATGTAGATATCAAATGAATCATCGTTACGCATGATGCTTGTCTCCGGGAACTCCATTTTCCTTGCAATGAGACTACTACACACATGATAATCTTGAAAGTAGTGTTAGTCTCAAAGCTTCCAAATTGTAGAGTAAACTCCCCCTAAAGGTGTGCATACAAGTTTGTCATACTTGTAGGAGTCATGCACAATGACTTGCAAGGTCAAACTACCATTTTCCATATTGACATCACATGAAATGTGACATCAATTGAAGATGGTAATCGGGGTAGTTTATCTAAAATTTGGACTTTGGCACATATAAGATAAATATAAAGTAAAAGAAGCTATGTGTCATGCTTCTAAACAAATTAAACCATGTAGGTTTGCTCTAAGAATGTGAGCGGAGCCGAGCAACCCTACCATATGATAAGCCTAAAGAATGCATGACAAAAGATATGAAAATACTAATGCAAACCTAGGCAGTGAAAGGAACTAGATGCTAAAAGAAATTGCAAGAATTTAAATCTAGTTACCTAACATGGGAGGGGGAACTTGGGTCCACAGTACATACTAACATACTTGGCAATGACATGATCCAATGTGATGCACCCCATGATATGCACCCAAAACTTTGCCAAGTCTCCAAGTTCCCCGTTGTCCACTTGACTACTTACTTCCCTTTCGGGACCCAAACCTTTTTGGTGCTCTTCATGGTGGAAATAATATCCTTAGGCACCCAAATACGTTTGGCCCATTGTTGGCTTGCTTGTTCACCTTGATGGCCACCACCTTGTCATTCTTCTTCTTCTTCAAAAGATAAGGTGTGGAGGCCTTCTTGTTCACCTTGTTGGTGTAGGTGTTGGAGAGCTTGCTTGTTTGCTTTTTTTTTCTCTTTCTTCTTTTCTCCCCCATGCTTCACCTTGCACTCATAGGACTTGTGGCCTTCCTTGTGACAAACATAGCAAACCACGGTTTGCTCCTTATCAAGCTTTTTCACTCCTTTGACGGTGTTATCTTGATGAGTTCGGGTTTGCTTTGTCTTGCCTTTTGCTTGAGTCAAGTCCTTGGTGAGGCGAGCCACTTCTTGCTTTAGTATCTCATTCTTCATTGCAACTTCTTGTGTATATGTTTCTGCAATGACATTCTCAACACAAGCTTGTTTGTACATGGGTGAGTCTAAATCAAGTAAATCAAAGCAAGAAGTGGAGGCATCCTTTTTAGGTATATTAAAGATTGATTTCTCAATTTTAGGTGCCTCGGTGGAGTTTGCTCCGATGGTTTCTAGATTAGCAACTTTGTTAGTTAGCTCATCACAATGCTTGCAACATAATTAGTTCGCGTCTGATCCCTACTAAAATAGACAAATCATTCGCTTCAACAACGTGGATGGGCTGCTGCCGCTGACTCACTGCCTCATCACCTTCAGCGGCAACCGAATTTAGTACGTGTTGAACATACTCTTCCTCCCAGTACCAACCTTTACATCCGCCGGTGCCCTCCCACTGCAATTAGAACAAAGAATAAGGAATTTAAACAACATCATCAAGCAAAATCGATACAAATGAACCATATTAATCAAATGCGGGTAAATAATAACCCACCTCATAGTCCGGACACTTGTAGAATATACGACCCTTGTTGATTCCCTCTTTTTTCACTCGGTACTCCTTCACAATTTTCTGCTTACACTCGCCGCAAGCAATAAGAGGAAGATCCGGCCGCAAACGCTTTGGATCCCGATGATGAGAGGCTGAGGATCCGGTCATGGTTGCCATCTACTATATCCATACTCATTTTTAAACTATTATATGCTAATTCCTAATTTTCTAAACAATTATAAATAAAAAAGACTCTAAATTTATCTATTTGTTTATATAATCAAAAAAATATGATATAACAATACCAATTTCCACATTGTCTACTCTCTATATTCATTGTTGCAAAATATTATAAATTCCATATTTTTCTAAAGAAAATTAACTAAAAAGACACTAAAATTCATTATTACTCGTTTTGCATAAGTATGAAATATACAATGGATACTACCTAGCTAGCAGTAGAAAACTATCAAGTGATTGTAATGAACCAATTTAAACTACTCAACTCTCTATGCTTGTTCTTGCAAACTATATATTTTAATTAAATTCCTCTCATATTCAAAAGACATGGTAGGAGATGAAAATAGTTACCTCTCAACGCAAAGAGACGATGACGGAGTCGAAGAAGATCACCCATTGACGCCGGAGGCGAAGAACAATGAAGAATAAATGAAGAACAAGCGATAGCAACAGCAAGAACACGCAAGGAAGCTCACTGAAATTTGAATGTCTCTGGCTCAGGAAGGAAGGAGTTGGTAGGTTATAAACCGAGGAGCTTTAGTCCCGATTTGTATTAAAAACTAGGGCTAAAAGGTGATCATTTATCGCGGGGCAAGCCACAAACCGTGGCTAAAGCTTTAGTCCCAGTCTGTGGCACCAACCGGGACTAAAGAGTGCCCTTTAGTCCCGGTTGGTAATACGGACCGGGACTAAAGGGTCTCTGCCCCAACAGCTCTCCGCAGTAGCCGTTGGGGCAGGCCCTTTAGTCCCGGTCCGTGTTACCGACCGGGACTAAAGGGTCTATTAGTACCGGGCGGCAAAAACGCCGAGACAAATGACGATTTTGAAAATCGGCCAAAGACCCTGTTCTGTAGTAGTGCATGAAGCTTTATTCTAGCATAATTTTATTTAGAAATGTATTATTTAAATAAGTTTTTTTAAACTACTAATGTGAAGGCTGATTTTTAATCTATTGTATGAAGTACGAAGTGCACGTGTTCATGAGCCCCAACGGTTTTCAATGAGTGCAACGCTAGCGGCTATGTGGTATATGAACTCTCGAACAATAGAGAGAACAGCATAGTGGAAGCCTTACAACAATGCTGAAAGCAATAGAAGGACAGAAATCACTAGAACAAGCTAAGGTCTGTATTCTGGTCGCATTCGACAAATACTTTTATGTTATGTCCAGTCCATTCTGTGCTCTGGTATTCTGGTCGCATTCTGCTGATACTGATTTGCATTGGACACATGTCATGGTGTGTGTGATCATCTTTATTCTTTCTCTTTCATTTGTTAGTTGTACATAGCATATCACTAGGTACGAAGACCATGAATAATTTTGCAATGCAACATTACTTGAAGTTACTATCAGTGCACTTTCCTCTTTAATTAACAGGTTATATGTGTCGGAAACAACTGTTGGTTTTGATAGTGTGTCGGAGGTGAATATTGTGGCTTACTTGAGCTATGCTTCATAAGTGGAACAAAGTGAGGCTTTGCCTATGAATTAGTAGATGCTGCTCTCGCTTCTAGAAGAAAATTACATATTGCCTTGATGGTTCTTTCTGAAAATAGGGTACGACCATTAATTGAGAACCATACCTACAATCTGTAAAATAGATTGCCAGAAACACTCTTTTTTAATTCATGAATTGTGTCACCTTTGTCCAAAGCAAAGCTCTAATTTTATGTTTCATGCTTTGCAAGAACAATCTATGACAGATTATTAGTGCTTCATGTGAAAGATTTTTCTTTTTGTCCCGTGGTCTCTAAATCTTGTGAGTTTGGTGGGTCGTCTTGCCCAAATTTGTCTTTATCAACTTGAAGTTTACTTTGCTTTTCTTTCTTTTCCTCTAAAGATTTTGTCCTGGTTACATGCTCTTTCTGTTTGGTCCTTGCAGTTGGCCGAGACAAGTGTATGTTTCACTTTCCTGCTCCTCTCCATGCTATTTTATATACATGGTGTTTGCTCGAGAAGTGACCAAAGATTCAAAACATATACAAACTTGTGAAAATGTTTTATCAAGAAAATTTTGTAAGTTTAAACCCCTTTGCTTCTGTATCGACAAGTCCATACTCTATATTAAACTTTGTTGATTTTAGAATTCAGGATGTACACAAGTGACATGACAGCTAATTCAGATTTTGCAATTTTGTACCTAATAAGTTTTTGCCTTCAGCTGGTTTTCCATTCCTTGATGTCTCCTATTTTCTTAAATATCACTGAGAATTTAAGATCTATAGCTCTGGCATGCAAGGTTAGAATTAAAATACATGTATTATTTACCTCTTAGAGATTTCAACTTCCACTCCTTTAATTTCCCACTTATATATATTTTTTGGAAACTGCATTTGGGGTTCTATATGTACTGGGTATTGTGTTTGATCTTGATGAAGACATGGATTTCCCTTTCACACCAGTAACCTAAAGGGAATGTCATAAAGTAGAAGTTCATAGAGTCCTAGAGCAAAGCAAAAGCTCTTAAGGCCCTGTTTGGTTGAACTTTTGGCTCTGGCTTTTGGCCCTAAAAGCTAAAAGCCCAATCAAACAGATTGCAGCTGGAGGTGGCTTTTGCAGAAGCAGGTGCTTTTCCACAGTACATTTTGGAAGGCTGCTTTGACCCTGCTTTTGACTTTTGGCTTTCAACTTTTCAAAATAGGTAAAATAAAAAATGTTTTCATAATTATTTAAAAAACAAAACTAAAAGATATACTTTATACTTGTTAACCAAACAACTTTCAGCTTTTCCGCAGCTCACAGCCCACAACAGCTTTTCCACAGCTCACAGCCACAACAGTTTTTTTCCAAAGCCACAACTCTACTAAACAGGCCCTAAATAAGGATGTAGGTCTACATATAATCAAAGATGTCCAACAACAATTGTTTCAAATATTAAATTTTCAATTAGACCAATGGATGAATGTATCCGCAAATATTTCATCGTTCTTAGAAAGTTCTCATCATAAGATCAACCAATAGAAGAGAAAAGTCCCTAATTCTGCAGACTATTCTGAGCACGTGAAAAGTGAATAGCCTAAAGATAAAAAAAAAGTTTATCATTTTTTAACAGCAGTTCTTATTGCCCCTTTGGCCTTTTTTGCCCATTGTTGTATCCGATTCAACAATTGATACATATTTGTTCTCCTCTTAAAAAAAATAGAACTTCCGGGCTTTGGTTTGGTGAGTCATACGAGATTGTGCACTACTGGACACGGCCGCTTTGCCGAGCGCCTGAGGCACTCGGCAAAGCCTAAACGACGCTCGGCAAAGGCTTTGTCGAGAGTTGCTCTCGACAAAAATCCTCTCGGCAAAGGAGCCTTTGCTGAGGGCCATTTGTCGGGCTCTCGGCAAAGGCTTTGCCGAGGGTCCCGTGCGGCTCTCGACAAAGAAAAGTAGCTGTTAACGGTAGGTCACCGTTAACGGCTTCTTTGCCGAGAGCCGTCTGCCAGGCTCTCGGCAAAGGTTTTTTTATTATTTTTTTTCGATAACCTTTGCCAAGAGCTCAAATACCAGGCTCTCGACAAAAGTTTTTCATTTTTTTTGGATTTTCTGTGCCGAGAGCTCATTGGGCTGGCTCTCGGCAAAGGCATTTTTTTTGGAGACTCTTCGCCGAGAGCTCGTACTGTGGCCCTCGGCAAATCCCAGGCCTTTGCCGAGTGCTATGACCAAAGCACTCCACAAAGCTGGAAAAATTGGTATTCTGGTTCCCAGCTTTGTCGAGAGCTTTGGTCATAGCTCTCGGCAAAGACCTCCTTTACCGAGAGCAACCCTCGGCAAAGAGGGCAATTTTTTTTAATCCTGATTTTCCTTTTCTCCGATATTATCACACACACGTAATTATTCTGTACTCCCAGGGAGTAGTTACTCCCATGTGGTATATCTCTAGATTTATGATGTATATAGCGTAACGAAGTATATGTACGTGGAGTATATAATCATACTAAAATATTTACAGCAATATTTATGTTGAGTATGTATGTATACATAGAGTATATGGTTATACTTATTTTATATAGTACTATAATGACATTTATAGTAATATATTCAAAAATATAGGCTATGTTAAATTTTTTTTCAGGTAGCAAGATTTCGAGTATCTTAACATAAGTATGTAAACATACTCAAGGTGATAAATGAGTATACATCCATACACAATGTTGATTATTGAACATGGGAGTAACTAATCCCGGGAGTATATAAAATTTACTATATATATATATACACACACACATATATATATATATATATATATATATATATATATATATATATAGGACCCCGCTATTTGAAGCGCAGCGCTCTAAATATTATTTAGAGCATCACTAGTCATCAGTTCCAGTAACCATAAAAAATTACTACTAATTCTCATCCCACAATCGTAAATGGCAGCCACACCATTCTCTCTTCCATGCGCAACCGTAAAAGTTACTGCTAATTCTCATCCCACAACCGTAAATGTTATTCAGATCATTCTCTTCCTTCTACAACATTTACGGTTGCAGGCTGAAATATTTACGATTGCGGGATTGCTTTGCTAATGCATACAAAAAGATGGTTGTTGGTAACAACATTTACGGTTGTGAGATTTAGGATGCTTCACCGACGCTTTAAATATTATTTAGAGTGTTATATACTAAATAGTAGTTATATATATATATATATACAGGGTGAGTTTCCTATACTCCGATGAGTATCACTCCTACTTACAATCACTCCTACTTACAATACACGCATCGGAGGATGGTCCAGCGTCATGCGGACCTAGCTAACTCGGACGGGAAGGGTGTGCGCGGCCCGTTAGCTACACTAGCGGGTTTGGATAATTGATCCAACCGTACTAGCTAGTATGTATATATACTTTAACGGTAATGCTACGAAACGAACGTCCGTCCGCACGGACGGATCACTTGACAGCGATACGGCCAACGCTGCACCCAGATACAGTATGTTCTCAGGAAAAAAAATATAAAACAAATCTTCGGTCTTCTCGACCACGGTGCACCATCTGAACCCGCTTTTAAAAAAAAATATAAAGAAAAATCCTGTCCGCTTGACCATGCTGTGTTCGCAGCTACGGCCGTGCCCCCCTCGTTCGGGCTCGTGCCGTCGCCGGTCACCCCTTCACACGCCTGGTGCTGCATACTTTTGTTGAGTGTCGTCGCGGCGCAGATACTGCTCCTGCCCTGGATTTTTTTTTATTTTTAATTCGTTTTTTACAAAATATTTTAATAATATTTCCACTCAAATAAAATATGCAGATTTGACTCTCTTGGTCGCGCCAGTGGGCCTGGCTTGACCAAATAGCGTTGTCGCGTCACCGGGAGTGGCGTGACAAGATCTTACACGTCGGACATCGTTTTTAACATGGAAAACCTTGTCATGCTAATGCATGTGGCGTGACACTATGGTCTTGTCGCGCCACCGGGATTGACGTGATAATACTGAATTTATAGTTTTATGAACCACTATTTTTATCGCTATTATATATGCTAAATATATAATAAATCATGTACTGAAACAACACATTGTGGATACTGCTCCATATGGAGATGCTCTGTTGAAACATCTGAAAATGCACCAGTGAAACAACCAGGTCACTGTGATGAAGCATCTAAAAATACACCAGTGAAACAATCAGGTCATACTGTTGAAACATCTGAAAGTGCACCAGTGAAACAACCAGGTCACACTGATGAAACATCTGAAAGTGCACCAGTGAAACAACCAGGTCTCACTGATGAAACATCTGAAAATGCATCAGTGAAATAACCAGGTCACACTGCTGAAACAACTGAAAATGGACCAGTGAAACAACCAGGTCAGACTGCTGAAACAACTTCTTTTGATCTGTTGAAACAAGCCCAGTTGCACTTCTGAAACACCTAAAAATACACTATTGAAACGACCATGTACCACTAGTGAAACAACTAAAAATGCACTAGTGAAACAACCAGGGTCCACTCCTTGAATCAACCAGGACTCACATCATTGCCATAAAACATGGACAAACACACAATATTAAGAAAGTAACAAATATATTTAGCTATAAGGTGTTCACAGTAGATCAACATGATGCCAGGAAGTAACCCAGGTATGATGACCTAAGATCATAAGCATTCACATAATTGCGACATAATATAACATAGATCCATTCCGTCCATATTTACAACAGAATAGTGCTAAAACTACTTTGAATCATCTTGATCAAGCCTCTCTGAACGCCTTGTATGTCTCGTATTGTATTTTGATTCGAGCAGTGTTGCAGCACTATGCTTCGTGTACTCTACTACCGTTGACTACACATACATCTAATCCATGGTCACCCCAGCAGCACTCGAAGTCAATCTAATCCATCGAATTCGGATCTTCAGGGCGGATCAGCGGCGTGTGGTGTGCTCACCTCGGCAGCGGCGCTGTTTTGCGGGGGAGGGCGGCCACCTCGGCAGCGGCGCGACAGCGGGGGAGGACGGAACGTTGGACCCCGGCAACGGCGCGCGGGGGAGGGATGACGAGAGGGACGGCGACAGGATGTCGAGGTCACCAGCGATGCCGCCATGGGCGGCGGAACGGCGTGGAGGGAGCGTCCGGCCTCTGGTCGCCGGGCGTGGTGGGCCGCACGGACAAGACAGAGGAGACTCAACTTTCGATTGGTGGGGAACGTTCGCTGCGCTCGTTGCTGTCGTATTCTATTGGTGGGGAACGGTTCCGGCGTGAACCTGTTTGTAATTTGAGGAAATTTAGAGAAACTAAACAGGACCAGAGTGAGTTGAGGCCGATGACGTGGAGCCCGGCCAAGCCCGCCAGCAAAAGCAAACGAAAAGCACGCGCAGGCTTTGCATCAGCGCACGCGCGTGGCCGCCTGATTTGCACGCCCAGGCTGCAGCAGGCCAGCACGGACAAGCCGAACAGGCAACGAGTGCATGCGCAACAAGCGTACGAGAACGAGATGGATACAGATATTTCTCATGTGATGATGATGAGGCGCGAACTTTTGGAAGGCGAGGCCCAGGCAAAGAGGACTGAGGACGGACGACCGTCCGGACGCGCGTTAGGGGCCGGACGTCCGTGCGGTAGCGGTGCCGATACTTTAACCTGTACAACTATTTTTTTATTATTAGAAGTATGTCCATGTACCCAATTACTATACGTTTACGTGTACAGCTGGAAGTATGCCCATATACGTAAATGTAGTAGTATGTGTACATACTTCTTGTACATTTTGCCTTTATTAGGAAGTATATTCATATACAATAGGAGCGTGTATGCAGTATGCTTGCATACATCAACTCCGTGTATGCCCATTTTTGTTTATACTAATATACAATCTTGGAATAGATTATACAATCTTAAATTGAGTATCTATATATGAGTACATACACATCTATGGGAAATTCTGTATACTGAGAAATGAGTACATACACATTTTTATTTTAAAACGAAAGTACATACACAAGTAGGAGTACTACTATAGACAAAGATAACTATTATTATTCTAAACCATATGGAGAAATTATAGATCCTGGTATATTTCAGCTGGTATCCTTGTACATTTGCGATGGTAGTACCATGACGGTTACCGCAGATTTGGAGATTTGGGTTCAGATAAATACTTCTCCCATTGATGACAAAGATAAATTAAATGTGATTCCTGGGCATCACGGACCTGCATGCTTGACAAGCATGATTGATGATAGGAAGCGACTCTTTCATGAAGAATATGGAGATACAAGTATAAGGAGATACTACAATCTGAAAACTATCAAGTGCTACTATAATATAGAAAGTATCACAGGTACCTATGATATAAAAAATATATCCAAGAATACTCTCATCTGAAAACATATACGTATGCGTATGTACTATTTTATTATTTTGACAAATACATACTTTTTTAGAAGAATGTTGTACGTACGCATATATGGACTGTATATTCCCCAAGCCAGTATGACCACATATTAAAGACCATTATTTTAATTAGAGAAAGTATAAGTGACACTTTAATCCATGAAAGAAGTGCCAACAATACAGTTATACATGAAAAAAGTATACACAGATACTATTTTTTTTTAAATAACATCTAAACTATATTCACCATAGGCGGATGCTGCAGAGCACTAATTGCTACATAGTACTGCCATAAATAATCTTGAATGGCCGGAGGTCCAAGCAGTGCCCCACTAGTAGAATTCTGCTCATAGCTGGCGCCCCTTTTTTATAGCACAGGCGGTTTTAATTATCACGCGCCTGTGATGTAAAAGGAGGCCCTGACAGTTAACAACCGCCTGTGGAAATGCATTTCCACAGGCGGCTGTCTTAAACCAACCGCCAGTGTAAATGGTGGTATTTACACAGGCGGGTTGGCTAAGCCAACCGCCAGGGCGGTTGGCTTAGCCAACCCGCCTGTGTAAATACCACCATTTACACTGGCGGTTGGTTTAAGACAGACACCTGTGTTATCTCTGGTACAAATACCTCCTCTTCCTCCCCGAGCAGCACTGTTTCTCGCCGCCACCTTCCATTGGAGGCGATTTTGGAGGTCCAGATTTTACAAAATACAAGGAGAGAGGTTTTGATCTTCATTTCTTGGAAGGAGATTAACAGGAAAGGTTAGTTTGTGTCCCTCTTGCCTCAATTTGCTCAATTGTTGCTCAATTTGTGAATCACTTTTTAGATCTAGGGTTTCACCCATGAGTGAGAGAGAAGAATACCTACGTTAATGAGTGAGCTTGCTTAAGATGGTTAAATAATGTCTCTCATCTATACTGCTTCGTATTTACTTTTAAATTTTGTTTATGTATGATATCTTTCCTTGTTTCCATGTATAATGCTGTGTTCTTGAGTATTTATGTAGAGAGGGAAATGTAGGTTTTTATAAAATATTTATGTTTTTTATTATGTTGTTTATTTCTCAATTATTTTTTAGGTTAGTTTGTGTCCCTCTTGCCTCAATTTGCTCATTCTTGCTCAATTTGATGATTCACTTTTTAGATCTAGGGTTTCACCCATGAGTGAGAGAGAAGAATACCTACGTTAATGAGTGAGCTTGCTTAAGATGGTTAAATAATGTCTCTCATCTATACTGCTTCGTATTTACTTTTAAATTTTGTTTATGCATGATATCTTTCCTTGTTTCCATGTATAATGGTGTGTTCTTGAGTATTTATGTAGAGAGGGAAATGTAGGTTTTTATATAATATTTATATTTTTTATTATGTTGTTTATTTCTCAATTGTTTTTTAGGTTAGTTTGTGTCCCTCTTGCCTCAATTTGCTCATTCTTGCTCAATTTGATGATACTTAGGTATTTTAAATTATGCTACTTAGTTTTTTTACTTTAAACCCCAGTAAACTCTAAACACTAGCTAATAATAATTCCTAGCTAACCGCCTATGCTATCTCTGGTATAAATACCCCATCTTCCTCCTCGAGCAGCACTGTTTCTCGCCGCCACCTTCCATTGGAGGCGATTTTGGAGGTCAAGATTTTACAAAATACAAGGGGATAGGTTTTGATCTTCATTTCTTGGAAGAAGATTAACAGGAAAGGTTAGTTTGTGTCCCTCTTGCCTCAATTTGCTTAATTTGATGATTTACTTTTTAGATCTAGGGTTTCACCTAGCAAATATATAATCTCTAGATATGGTTACTTTTTTATATTGATTTCAATCAATTTATTGTTTTTTACAGGTAATGATGGAGAGGTCATTCTGGATGTATAAGTTATCAAGACTAGATCCATTATACATACCCGAGGTCCAAAGGTTTGTTGATGCCGCTAAGAATCATGCTTGGAGAACAAAGAAGACGCACATACATTGTCCATGCATGGACTGCAGAAATGTTGTTGTATTTGATAACACTCAACAAATCCTTTCTCATCTGGTCCGCCGAGGATTTATGAATGATTACTTGATTTGGACAAAGCATGGAGAGGGTAGCTCTGCGCCTTATACAACTGAAAACCCTGCGAACATCGACGTCGATGGTGAAGATATGGTCGATGGTGGGTTTCAGTTTGTACAGGAGACACAACAACCTGACGTCGAACATGTTGTGCCAAATGTTGGAGATCATGGTTTCGCAGGAGGAAATGGAGATGTCAGAACTAATGTGCTGCCAAATAATATGGCTGCGGAAGATGCAGAATTTCTAGAGGCAATGTTGCGTCGTCATATGGAAGATCCATCAATATTCTTCATGAAAGGTATGGAGACCTTGATGAAGGCAGCAGAAGAGCCTTTGTATGATGAGTCTAAGGGTTGCACCAAAGAGTTCACGACGCTGCGATCTGTGCTTAAGTTGTTGGTGTGCAAAGCTAGGTATGGTCTTTCTGATGCTGGCTTCGATGCGTTCTTGAGTATTATTGCAGACATGCTTCCTAAGGAGAACAAAGTGCCTGCTAACACATACTATGCCAAGAAGCTAATCAGTCCACTGACAATGGGTGTTGAGAAGATCCACGCGTGCAGAAATCATTGTATCCTGTATCGAGGTGCTGATTATAAGGATTTGGATAGCTGTCCAAATTGTGGTGCAAGTAGATACAAGACGAATAAAGACTACAGAGAGGAAGAGTGTGCTGTCTCCGTGTGTAAAGAAACCAAGCGAAAGAGGACCCAAGCGAAAGAGGAAGAGTGTGCTGTCTCCGTGTGCTGTCTCCGTGTATCGATATGCATTCTTACTTTTGTATTTTGAGAGTTTGTGTATAATTAACATAGTGATTCTTCTATTCGAGATCATAGGGCATATAGGTTTTATAAGATAAAAGGTGGAAAATGCGAGTCCAACATTCAAGGGCAGCCATTGCAAGTTTTTTATGACTGACCGATAAGTTGGTGAAAATTTACTCTTATGAATACAAAGCATATATGTACTATACATAGGACCATGGTTGCATGTATAAATATCCACTTTCCCATTATATAGTGCCACAAGCAACCACCTGGGTCCGTCCTCTGTGGATACTACGTGTGTGAGCACATGAGAGAGACTGGTCGATACGTCAGCAACCCTTCCAAGGTACTACAAGTAATAGTCGTGTATGTAGTATTGACCACCATAGTATTGACAAACTATGTACATGCAGGAATATATAAGGTATTGACAAACTTTCTTTGCAGGAATATAAGGAAGACAAGGCAAAGCGCATCACCGAATCTACTTTGTACAACATAGTTGAGGACCTGAGCCTTTTCCTACTGAAGCACGTCATTTCAACGGAAGGGAGGTATCATGATCATGAGAGCGAATTATCGAAGCCAGAGTACCGAGTGCTAACAGAGATTTCTAGGCTAAAACTAACTCGGAATGGTTATTAGACCACCTGTGCAAACTTGGATGTATGTAATGTGCAAACTAGCAACTCTATGGTTGTGAGCACGAAACTTTGATGTACATTTGTGTATGTATGAAATATGTAAATTGCATGTTGTTATATTAATGTATATGCATATATTTAATTTAACAATATAATTGCATGTTCCTATATATTTAATTTTATAATATAATAATTACAGTTAACAATATATATAAAACTGATCTATAATAGCACAGGCGGTTAGTTGTGAACCGCCTGTGGAAATCGATTTCCACAGGCGGTTCACTTAACCAACCGCCAGTGTAAATATACCTGGCGGTTGGTTAAGTGAACCGCCTGTGGAAATCGATTTCCACAGGCGGTTCACAAACAACCGCCTGTGCTGTTGTTCCATTTTCACTGGCCCCCAGCGCAGGCGGTGCTGGAAACCGCCTGTGAAAATGGGTTTTCAACCGACTGTATAGTATGTCTCTGTACTAGTGCGCTATATCTTTAATTACTGTGATGATCCAATGACCTCTACTAGTAGAAACTAATAATATTGTAAAATCAATACTCATGTGACCTAGCAGATATCCTGCTGCTGAAGATTTTTTTTTTTGGGCTCTCGGTCTCTAGTGTTGTTCCTTCCGATCTGCAACACACAAAATCGCCTGATTAGTTTCTCTAAACCTCTGCCACGCATCCATGGTTAATACTCCAAGGATCAATCCGCCAATTTAATTTGAACCAATCCATACGACGAATAAATGCAACTAGCAAAGGCCTGATGCCTGATGTAGATGAAGGGAGATCAGATTAATTTGTACATATTTTTTGCTGGTCGTTGAGAGGCCCGCCTAGCTGCCGGCTGCCGCTGCCGGCCAGCAGGACATGCACGGCAAGATATTCCTTTGATATGCAACCATAGGTCTGCAGATCATGGCAAAACCAAATGCATCGTACTACCTGTGAGGAGATCGCATGATGGTAGGAGCCGGGCCATCCTTACCAGAGAAACGCGTCCAGATAAGGGGATCTAGCAACTAGATCAATGGAAACAACCGTCTTTTGATCTGCTACCTGTGAGGAAATTAGATTAGAATGAACATATCGATCACAAAGTAGGAAGGATTGAGATTTCTCAACGTACCAGCTGGATCAAGATATCGTAATGCCCTAGTGAGCGCCGTCGCCGCCGAATATCGTATTGCTCGTGGATGCCGTAAACAACAGTTAAATCTCTTATTTATACAATGGATTAACGGGTCACTTTCTTTAACCCGCTAAACCTGCCACCACAACGTGAGGACGGAAGGCAAGTGTATCCGTACGTGGTTCAAAGGAGGGAGTAATTACTCCTAGGGAGTATAGGAAATTTACCCTATATATATATATATCATATTTCACGTCACAGAATATATATATATATATCACATCACATAGTTCAATAACGTATACTCCCTCCATTCCAAATTATAAGACGTTCCAAGAATCTTGGAGAGTCAAAGTTTTTCAACTTTGATCAAAATTATAGAGAAAAATATAAAGATTTATACCATCAAATATACATATTATGGAAATATAACTAATGGAGAATCTAATTGCACTTAGTTGATATCATAAATATTATTATCTTATTATATAAATTTGGTCAAAGTTGAAAAACTTTGACTCTCCAAGATTCCTGGAATGTCTTATAATTTGGGATGGAGGGAGTATATGTTATCAAATAGTTCAATACCAAGGTCACCACTATACAACATGAAAGTTTTCAATCCAAAGTTCAATGTACTAGACCCCCGACCAACCTTGCCACCCCTGAGAAGAAGTGTTGTCTGCTTGACCCCCGGCCGGGTTCCATCCATGAGCGTGGCGGTTGTTAGAACCTTCCGACGGAGGCTGCAAAAGGAAGACGTCTATGTCAGACAAGCAAATGCAGAAATGAAACACTGAGGTATCGATACTCACATCAGTAGTTCCGGCGTCCTGAGACGGCGATGGAGGAGGAGCCATGAGCGTCTGGGGCACGACCATGCCCTGGGAGGCCATGAAGGCGATGAGCTCCGCCATCTACTTAGCTTGGGCCTCCATCTGGGCCGACATCTGGGACCGCATCTGGGTCTCCAAGATCTGGCGCTGCTGACTTTCTCTTTCCAGGCGGGCCTGCGATAATACAAAGTGAATGTTAGAACAATGCAAACATTTAAAGTTTAATGTACAACGAGTTAAACAGAAATAACCTCGAGCTCGGCGACCCGCAACTGCGAAGGCGACGGGCGTGGGCGTATGGGGACGCTCCCGCTCGTGCTTTGTGCTCGGAGCTAGGACAGAGTGGGAGTGGAGGCCGAGTCGATGATGCCGTTGCCAAGCTAGAACCGCCTGTGCTTCTTCCCTCCTCCGATCCTCATGACGATGCTCCCGTCCAGGTCCTCGGTGGCAGGATCAAAGTCGTCCCCATGGACCGCCCTTGCCGCCTCTGAGTAGTCAGTGAAGCGGGTGTGGACGCTGGAGTTGGTGTACGCATCAGCGGGGTTGTCGGGGTTGTAGGAGGTCTTCGGTGCCGTGGCCTTGCCCTTGTGGGACATGGCGTATGCCTGCAACGTGCCGCAAGGCTGGCCACCGTGTGCTACCGACTGCGAGGAAGACAACAAGATGATTAGAAATCAGACAACATTTGAGTGAGGAATTCAGAAAGTCTTTCACGTACCCAAGATTGTGCGTACTCGGCGAGGTTGTGGTTGCCTTGGTGGTGTGGTACACCTGACATCTGCAGACGCGACTCGGGCCTCGACATGGTGGGCCGCCCACTCTTCGGATAGCCACCGGTCCACGATCATCTCGCATCACTCGGGAAACGACTGACACCATTGAGGGATCATCTGCACATCATCAAGTATTTCACATATAAGCGTCATATGAAAACTACGAATAGCTTAATCTCAAAAGGAATCACTTACCTGCAAGTACTGCGCCTGACCCAACGTCATGCCTCTCGCCTCGGCCTTCGTCACCTTCTTGCCCAAGACTGTGGCATTGTAGGTGATGATGGCCTGCAGTCTCGTCTCGTAGATCATGTCGGTGATGAGCTTCCTACAAGCCCGGGTAGCCACCACCTCTGCCACTGCCTCCTTCCCTGGCTCGCACTTGAAGTAGTTCTGCATACATACGCAATACAAACTCTAAGTAATTAAAGAAAAAATATGATGAATGTGATGTTGTTTGACGAAGACTTACCCACAGCTCCGCTCTGACCCTTGCCGCCTTGTTTTGGAAGTCCGGGTCTGGGGCGACGATGTAGTGGTCAAAGGTGTAGGTCGGCTCGTGCCTCCCGGCATACTGTACTATGCCGGGGTAGTGCTCATGGCACAGGAGACCCAGGATGTCGTTGGGTTTGCGGCCTTTAGGCCCCACAAAGTCCCATGACCTTCACAAGTGAATAAAAAAGATTATTAGCTTCTATTTCAATTTTGAGTCTCATCATATGAACAAGTAGTTAGAACATGTACTTTTGTCCAATGGGCTAGATCACTAGGCATTGGGCACGTGTCGGCAACACCGAGAGGCTCGCGGGACCTCTCAAGTAGGGCATGGACGCCCCTAAGGCAGCCGAACCCTCGTCTGCCTCGTCCTCCTCCTGCCCCTCGGCCTCCTCCTGCCCCTCGTCCTCCTGAGCCTCGGCCTCGGGCATGGCCGACACCTCCTCCTCGACCTCCTCCTCCTCCTCCTATGGAGTCGGCTCCCTCCGGCGGCGGCCACTCCTAGTCGACGGCCCGTCGCCCTGCGAGCTCCGGTACAGCCAACTCAACCTCCTCTGACGTCCTCCCAGCATCTTGGCTCGACCTCCTGCATTTAAAAAGAACAAACAATGTTGTATTAGAAATAACATAATGAAATATATGCAATATAAATAAAACCCTAGATCCTATGAATATAACATAATATTACATGTATTAGAAATAATCTGGATCATCTGGATTAGCAGGAGCATGAGTCTCATCATCGCTGTCAACCATGTCTAAGTAGTCCTCATTATCTGAAGACGGGACGTCGTCTTCATTTGCTTCGCCTAAACGGAATCGTTCTAGCATTTCTATGTCCTTCTCATTTACCACGTCATCCCCAACGTCGTCGTCATCATTCTCTACTTCCATTTCCATCGCTTCAGTTAAGTCTATCATGAACGTCCCTTACAGCACAGCTTCTTGAAAGAACTCACCGTCATACGTGTTTGTGTTGAAGTTATAATCCTCATCGTTGGGGAGAGGTAGTTTAGCATGTGGCGATATCTTGTGCGAATACATGGGTGTATGCCAGATCTTGAGATGATGAGTGATTATCAACTGGTTTGATGTGCATGTTCTTTGGCTTGTGTTGTGCAGGTGTTGAGCACGGATACGGTGATCAAAGGCAAGGTGAAGGTCAAGTAGAGACGTGTCGTGCCGATGGAACCGGAGCGGTGAAGGGCGAACGTGAGGCTTGGACTGACGGACCGGTGGCCTGAGGATCGACCGTGGTGGCTGACAGCCTGGGACAGCGACAAGTGAAGACTTGCGGGTGGACGGGGTGCATGGGCGGTGCATCCCTCTACGGCGTCGGTTTGGTGGTTGAGCCACAGAAAAACCACCGAGTGGACGGTTTCCAGGTGTGAGCCTCAAAACCTGCGTGCGGCCGATTTCCGAGTTTGGGCTACAAAACTCGGGCTGAGGACGGTTTCCAGGTTTGGGCCTCAAAACCTGGGTGCTGGCGGGTTTCTGAGTTTGGGCCACAAAACTCAGGCGATGAACGACAGGTTTCCCGGTTTCGGCCTCAAAACCGGGGGGAGGTCCGTGAAAAGGACGAGCAGCGAGGTGGCGGCACGTGGTGGCAATCAGTGAGGTCACGTCGAGGCGAAGCTACCAGTTGTGCGGGCGTGGCCGTCAGATCACCACCTACCTCGAGTTGGTCAGGAATACCCTTAGGGTTAGCCTCCTCACTCATTAGCTGTAAGGGTAGAAGGAGAATAATTGTATTAGGCTATATAAGGAGAGGCAACCCCTCCCTCCAGACTATCTCAACCATTGCTATTTTCATTCTAGGGTTTTCTACTCTCCCATTCCCTGCTGTAGCTACTGAGATCCGCAACGACGGTTTAATCATACCTCTGTGTATTTGGATTTTGCGAAAACGGGACTAGATTCCCGTTGTCTCCTCATGGGGACGAATTTTGGCTGGCAATTGAGGTTGTGATTCACGTTCTTGTATTGTTCCTCGCGTTTTGCTTTTCACCTCAAGTTTCCCGTCGATTGATCTCTCTCCATGTTGCTTCATTTGAAAAACCGTTTGAATCAACTTGTTCTTCATCGTGAGGGGATAGTTTTCACCGAAGGAATTCAACTCAATCCTCACGAACAAGTAGATCCGTTGGTTTTTGCATTTGGATCGGTTTTCTCTCCTTTACCCCCAATTCTTCCGATTCACCGATTTGGAGTTAGGTTCGAGCCATTATCTCTTAGGAGGAGCTCACTAACATCCTTGTGACCTCTCAAATCGAGTCTTGGCTTTAGAGATTTTGATTCGGAGGAGATCGGTTTGAATTGGCGAAGAACAACACTGCTGTCGGGGCATCGGACGCTCGGCTCTGGGGCATCGGACGCTGAGTTCGTCACATCGGACGCTCAGACGCCACATGTCACGAACAACATTTTTCAAAGGAGCATCAGACGCTGGGCATCGGACGCTCCGATGACCATCGGACGCTGAGCTTTTACTGTAGCAGCGTCTGATGGTCATGTAGTAAAGTTCCAAGATTGCACATTTTGCATCGGACGCGTCCGGTGCTTGGACATCGGACGCAGGACAGCGTCCGATGCTGCAGGTTTTGCACTGTTTCGTTCGCTGTTCGCTCATCCGACTTTGGATTTGTTTTGGTATTTTTGCGGTAGGCTTATAGACTTGTGTAGTGTCTCGCTGTGCTTCTAGGAAGCATCCACCCTACTTCTAGGGTCATAAACACTAACGATCTCTAGTTTTGCACTTGGGTTTGATTTCTTGGGACAACGGCTATAAGTTTCTGAAAAGAAATTTAAAGCTCCCATTCACCCCCCTCTGGTCGCCTTGCTTTAGCATTCTCGGTCCTTCAATTGGTATTGGAGCGGGTTAAGAATCTTCCACCTTAGCCGGTTCCAGATCCACAGAAGGCGACATAGATCGCGGCGTGGGCAAACCACCGTTTTTCGATGGGACGAACTATGCGTATTGGAAGATACGTATGTCGGCCTATCCTCATAGTATGGGTGCTTCTGTCTGGGAGATTTGCAACAAGGCTGATTACGTGGTCTTGGCTGCTCGTGTGACTCAGTTGCAGATCGATGAGCACGATGCCAATAGCCGAGCCCGTAATGCTCTTTTCTCATGTTTGAGCATGTCTGAGTTTGATCGTGTTTCTCACCTCCCCACGACTCGGGAGATTTGGGCGACCCTCATGCGCTTCCATGAGGGAACCACTCAAGTCAAATCCCATCTCTACGAGTCGCACAAGCAGGAGTATGAGAACTTTCGACACATGCCTAGCGAGAGCATAGAAAGTTTATTCGCTCGCTTTTAGGTGATTGTCAACGGGATGAGGGCTAACAAGGAGCTGTTGCCTTTCGACGATCATGAGAGAGCTCTCAAGCTTTTACGGACTCTCGATCGGTCGGTGTGGGACTCTAAGGTCCAGGCGATCATCGAATCGCCTAACTATGAGACCCTCACGTGTGATGAGCTCTTCAGTAAGCTCAAGTCCAGTGAGATTGATGCCATGACGAGGGCTTCTTATGAAAATCCTTCTGGGCCGTCGATGGCTTTGCTTTCTGGCTCTTCTGCTAACCCCTCTGGAGGCTTTGCTTTGTCTTCTCTTCTTTCTGTCACAGAGGAGCAGCTGGAGTTCATGGGAGACGACGAGTTGGCTCTGCTTGCCAACCGGTTCTCGCGGTTCCACAACAACCGCATGAACTGTCGCCGCGGAGGAGGATGTGGTGGTTGCTACGAGTGTGGAGGCTCGGACCACTGCATCGCCAATTGCCCGAAGAAGAACAAGCAAGTCTTCGGCAAGGCAGATCATGGCCACAAATACGACTCCGGCAAGCGCAAGGAGAAGTACGTCCCCGCCAAGCACAAGCGGAGGGGCGGCTTCAACAAGGAGTACATCAAGGAGAAGTACTTGGAGAAGGCCCAGGCCGAGCAGCGTGCCTTCTTCGCCACTCTCAGTGACGTCGACGACTCGGATGACGACTCCGCTGCATCAAGCGATGACGAGTCCGAGAAGAAGAAGAAGATCGAGGACAAGCTGAACGGTCTTTGCTTCTTCGCTGACAACGAGGGCTTCTGCACCATGGCCCTCGGCGATGAGGTCAACGGCGAGTTGGAGGAGATTCCTCGGAACGACGACGACGATGACACCTCCCAGGTATCACAGACCCCCGATGAGCTTTCTGCTGAGGTCGATAAACTTACTGCCGCCCTTCTTAGTCAAGATAAGTTGCTTAGGCGTGCTACTAGAGAGAGAAAGGAGTTTAGGCAAAAGTGGGAGGATGCGGTGAAGGAGCTTGAGTCTGTCAAGTCCACCGTTGTTGTAACTGAGGAGGATGAGTGTGAGATGTGCTCTAGACACATGACTGACCTTCTCACCTTGAGGGGATGTATGTTGCTTTGATTGGAGAGGTGGATGAGCTTAGAGCTAGATCCTCCGTGCTTAGTGCGTGCAAGTCTTGTGCAGGTTTACAATCCGAGTTGGCAGAGAAGAATGCTAAGATTGTGTCTCTTGAGAAGGCCAGCTCGGATAGCACTTGTGTGTCTAGATGCGTTTTGTGTGAGGGTTGGGAGATGGACGCCACGTGTCACGAACAAAATTTTTCAAAGGAGCATCAGACGCTGGGCTTTTACTGTAGCAGCGTCCGATGGTCATGCAGTAAGGTTCCAGGATTGCATATTTTGCATCGGACGCGTCCGGTGCTTGGACATCGGACGCAGGACAACGTCCGATGCTAGAGGTTTTGCACTGTTTTGTTCGCTGTTCGCTTGTCCGACATTGGATTTGTTTTGGGATTTTTGCGGTAGGCTTATAGACTTGTGTAGTGTCTCGCTGTGCTTCTAGGAAGCATCCACCCTACTTCTAGGATCGTGGACACTAACGAGCTCTTGTTTTGCACTTGGGGTTGATTCTTGGGACAACGGCTATAAGTTTCTGAAAAGAAATTTAAAGCTCCCATTCACCCCCTCTGGTCGCCTTGCTTTAGCATTCTCGGTCCTTCATCTTGTGCACAATATACCAACCCAAGAGATGCTCTTTGCTTTTGCATGCATATGGCGTGTAATAAACCTGTGTGTCCTATTGAGCCACAATATACACATCAGCTCTTGGATAGACAGAATCCTGTCGAATTTCGGCTAGCCCAAGATTAGGTGTCAGCCTCGTTACTCCAGGGTCGAACCAATGACATTTGAACATGACAGGATTCAAAGCCTTTTCACCGTGAAATGAAAGTTCGTATATTTCTTCAATTCGGCCATAGTAGTCACAGTTGTCATTGCCTGGAGTACAAACTCCGCTATTTGTGGTTTTTCGATTGGGCCGACTCTGCTCATAGCTTGATGTGTGGAAGCAATATCCATTCACGTCGTAAACGTTAAATGACTTGACCCTACGGTCAAAGCCTTTTGCAACCTGTCTCAGCTCTTTACTCATAGACGCATCGTTCTGAGCCTACAAGGTGAAGCAAGATATATCGTTACATGGTCAGAACATAAGAGCAAGTTGGAACGTCAGACTAATTACGACCTTGGTTGGACGGTACCTTCTGTCGGAACCAAGAAATGAAATCGGGCCTCCCTTGCCCTGCACCGTTTGCAATTAGGGTTTCAGCTACCGCATCAGAAAGAGGCCTTGGTCCATTCGAGAACAAATGAAGATATTCACTATACGGTTGAAAAAGAAGGGTGTTGGCAACAGAATAGTGATGGCGAATTGGATGAAGATAATCGACAACTTACCCCATGTACGGGTCCACCTCATCAAGGTTGGTAAGCACGTATAGCATGATCTTTAGCCACTCTTCATAGTTGAACTGCTTAACTATGGATCCACTTGCCGTGCCGAGTTGGCCTCGGAAAAGGCTAAGACTCGATTCATTTTCTCTAGCATTGTAACGAGGGGGTGGATTATGCACGCTAGGAAGGTTCTTGGAGTAGTATTCTTAGTGAAGTTTGACACCTCCTTTAGAATGAATGCCTTTGCAATGGAAGCCTCAATTTTGGCTTTGTTTCTACGTTTCTTGCGAAGAGTCTTCATATTTCTCTCGACTGGAAAGCACCAACGCCATTGCACAGGCCCTCCCATTCGAACCTCATTAGGGAGGTGTACGATCAAATGAAGCATCAGAGTGAAGAAGCCTGGTGGAAAGATTTTCTCCAGCTTACAGAGCAACACAGGTGCAGCTTTCTCCAAGTCATCAATGACGGAACGAGATATCTCCTTGGCACAAAGCTGGCGGAAGAAATAGCTCAACTCTGCCAGGATAACCCACATAGGCTCAGGAACATAGCCTCGAACCATCACCGGAAGAAGCCGCTCGATCCATACGTGGAAGTCATGACTCTTCATCCCTAGGACTCGCAGAGTAGATAAGTTGACTCCTCTCGTTAGATTCGCTGCATATCCATCAGGGAATGTCAATGTCTGGATCCACTAAAGTATTTCTTTCCTTTGTGGCCTGCCAAAGACAAAATCGGCCTTGGGCTGTGTCCATCTCCTGCCGGGCTGAGGAGGCCGCATCTCTTGCTTTGGTCTATCGCACAATAGTGCGAGGTCTAGTCTAGCCTTAGGGTTGTCCTTGGACTTTTTAGTGTCCATGAGTGTTCCCCAAAGTGACTCGGCGATGTTCTTTTCAGTGTGCATTACATCAATGTTATGTGGCAGAAGAAGGTCATCATAATAGGGTAGCCTTTCCAAGCCTGGCTTATGAGTCCACATATGTTCCTGACCATACCCCACAAAATGACCGTCTGTTTCGTTGAACTTGAGAGCATCTATCTGAGCATGAACCTCAGCACCGGTCAACATCCAGGGTGGAGGATCTGTCACCACGACACCTTTGGTGAAGTTCTTGGTGTCTACCCTGAAAGGATGGTCAAGAGGCAAGAATTGTCGATGTTGGTCGAACGCCGAATACTTGCCACCCTTCTTCAACCAGATAAATCTCGTAGCTGTCTTACAAACTGGGCATGGGAACTTGCCGTGGACACACTAGGCACAAAATATCCCATATGCCAGGTAGTCATGCAGTGAGTACTGGTACTAGATGTGCATTGTGATGTTCGACCTTGAAGCTCGGTCGTATGTCAATACCCCTTCATTCCAAGCAGTTTCCAATTCATCAATCAGAGGCTCCATGTACACACCCATGTTATTCCCCGGGTGCCCAGAAATTATCAACGACAAAGAAGACAGTATGACGTTAAAATAGGACGCGAGGGGGAGATTGAGGGGGATAACGAGGACGGGCCAATAGGTGTACGAGACAGCCATGAGTCTATAGGGATTGAAACCGTCCGTTGCAAACGCAACACGAACATTACGAGCCTCTCTAGCTTTGTCATGATGGATGTGATCGAAGTGGTCCCATGCTTCACCATCGGCGGGATGTACCATCTTCTCAGGATTGTATCGTGTACCGTGTTTGTGCCATGTCATCTACTTCATGGATTCCTCGGTCATTTAGAGACGTTGGATCCTCAGTGTGAATGGCAGGTACCGCAGGACTTTCATGGGGATAGAAAGCTGCCTCTTCGGGCCTTCACCATCGTCTACCTCCATGTATCTCGATGCTTTACACTTCGGACAGTAACCTGCATCCTTGAGATCTTTCCTGAAGAGGACGCACCCATTTGGACAAGCATGTATCTGCTCATACGACATCTTCAGTGCACGAAGCAGTTTTTGTGACTCATACAGGCTCTTTGGCAATGTGTGGCTGTCCGGAAGCATGCTGCCAAATAGGGCCAACATACCATCGACCGCATCTCGACTCAAGTTGAGCTGGGACTTGAACCCCATCACACGGCCAACGACATCCAGTTGAGAAACTGTTGTCCGATCGTGAAGGGGTTTCTGTGCTGAAGACATCATGTCGTAAAACACCTTTGCGGTCTTCTCCATCTCCTCCTCCATATGTCCTTCAGCGTATTGTGCTTCTTGGAAGTCATCTAACATGTCTGCTACCCCGGCAGTAGTAGCAAAGTCCTCCAGACGTGGTCACACTACCTCCGCTCTCAAACGATGTGCTTCACATGGTAGATCCACCGGGTGTAGTCCGGTGTGAATCCATTGTTCAGAAGATGTTTACCCATGGTCTCCTTGTCTTGCCTTCTACGTTTCCCACATCTGCTGCACGGGCACAATACTTTCATCTCTCCTCGTCGAGTCGGGCCAAATGCATTGTTCAAGAAAGCATCTGTCTTGCGCAACCATTCATCGATGAAATCATTTCTGCTTCTGCGGCCCGAGTACATCCACTGACGGTCATCCATCCTACTGTCATCCATCTGAGTACTTACAACTACCTCCGAGTACTTCCATCCTACTATCATCTAATAGGTGAGGATAGGTCCTAATCCCACCCCGCCGATGCGTAGATGAGGCCAGTTCCCATTGTCTGCCCCGACCCAAGACAGAATTTCGGCAGCACCTCCCTGATGTTCTCCCCATACACGTCCCTATAGGGAGAGTGTGTATCCGGAGAACAATAGGGAGGTGATGCCGAAACTCTGTCTCGAATCGGGGCAGACCATGGAAACTAACTCATCGACGCATCAGCGGGCTGTCCAAGTAATGTGGACAATCCGAAATAGATATAGTTATCGATATGCAGAGATCTGCATACCTCTAATCGTATCTCTTTTGGACGGGAGACGCCTAACTGGGTTCAATGACCTACGACCCTTATCTGGGAGGAGAGGTTATTTAGGGTATCGGTGGAGTCAGGCTAGCGGCACAGTGGCTCCTCGGTGAAGTGGCAAGTCAGTGCAGTGCAGGCAGACCCACGACTGCGACGAAGACGATCGGGGTCGCCGAGGATCTCCAGCTTGGCCTCGACAGGTCCTCCTACAGAAAATACAAAAAAGATAGTATGAATTAGAAATTTCAGCAGAACCTCCCCTGCACGGTGAGGTTTCGAAAACCTGCAAAATTAAACAGCACGATGGCCATGAAAGGATCGAAATGCCTAGAGGGGAGGGGGGTTAATAGGCATAATCTGAAATTTACAAACTATTGCAGCGGATTAAATCACGGGTATCGGAATATACGGTCCTAAGGGGAATTTATGGACTTGTCCACAAATTCCGATGAGGACCGAAATTCCAAATCCCAGAGAGAATTGAATTGCTCAATAACTAAAATTAGTTCACCACACAAGTAGAGTAGTAGTTGTAATTTCACGCCTTTTGCTTGCTCCGCCACCTACACACAATACGATTCGATTCTCCACAACAAATATATCAATCACGAGTCACAAGCACGAGTAGACACCAGATTTATCCCGAGGTTCGGCCACACCACAAAGTTGTGCCTACGTTCTCGTTGTTGAGGCGACCACAAAGGTCCTTAGAGTCTCTTTCAACTCCCCTCTTCCCAAGCGACCACAAAGATCAAGCTCGGGCTTTCCACTAGAATCAAAGGGTAATACAAACTTACCGGGCACCCTCACAAGCACGAATCAAGGGTGTCACCGGGCAACACCTAGCCAGCTAGGGTTCCAAGAACTAGCAAGGGTTCCAAGAACCCAAGAGTAATAGAGCGAAAATCAAATCACCAGTGGGTGTCACAAGTGCTTAAGTGAAAGATCTTACTCCTGGAGACAAAATCCACGAAGAGCTCACTCCAATCTCACTCACAAAGATGAGAATCTAAGCAAGATTGAGAGGGAGTGTGGAAGCAAGAAAGTGCGAGAGAGCCAAGCCTGTTCCCCAAGAGTTCAGTGAAAAAAATGAGCAGCGTGTAGGAGAAGAGAGCAGCTCCACTCCAATTTCAACAACATACAGATAACAGACTATTGGAGCTTGGATCTGGTTTCAACCAGAATATCTGGGTACAGAAGGTAATATATCTGGTGGAGGGTTCACTGGAAGGTGAAAAACAAGAAACATTGTGATAGTTGGAATATCTAGGTAGGGAGGGAAAAATATCCAGGGAGAGGTTCTCTGTTGAAGCTGATCAATGGGGATGGGGACAAAATAATTTTACAAGGTATTCTTGAAGGGTGTCTAGAAAATTTATGGATGATCAATTGAACACTTAAGACACTTATAAGTAATATGATTTTGATCGCTCTTTATAGTGCGACATCCTAAACTCAAGAGAAGTTTAAATGAAATTGAAATTAAAACGAACTTCTCTCAAATTTGAAGCATGGCGCCGCATTTTTCTTCGAATCAGTGATTGAGGGGTCACATGATTCTTTTGCGCTTTTCATAAAGATTTATAACTGAAAATCTCATGAAACATCATTAGCTCTTTATATGTATCATCATCTAATCACCAAAATCGACAAATAGGATTTGATGCACTTACAATCTCCCCCTTTTTGGTGATTCATGACAACACATATAAAACTCACAATAAAGCATATAGATAAAAAAGTTTTGAAACCATGTATATGCGGATACATGGGTGTATGCCGAGTCTTGAGTGATGAGTGATTGTCAACGGGTTTGATCGCAGGTTCTTTGGCTTGTGTTGTGCAGGTGTCGAGCACAGAGACAGTGATCGAGGGCAAGGTGAAGGTCAAGTAGAGACGTGACGTGCCGACGGACCGGGAGCGGTGAAGGGCGGACGTGAGGCTTGGACTGAGGGACCGGTGGCCTGAGGATCAGCTGTGGTGGCTGGCAGCCTGGGACAGCGACGAGCGGAGACTTGCGGGACATGGTGTTGCTCGGGTCGAGGACCTGGGGACACATGTCGGTGGACGGGGTGCATGGGCGGTGCATCCCCTCTACAGCATAGGTTTGGTGGTAGAGCCAGAGAAAAACCATCGGGTGGACGGTTTCCAGGTTTGGGCCTCAAAACCTGGGTGCTGTGGGTTTGCCAAGTTTGGGCCACAAAACTTGGGCTGAAGACGGTTTCCAGGTTTGGGCCTCAAAACCTGGGCGCCGACGAGTTTCCTGGTTTCGGCCTCAAAACCAGGGGATGGACTTGGAGGCTGGTTTCTCGGTTTGGGCCTCAAAACCGGGGGTGGACATGAAGGCCTGGTTTCTCGGTTTCGGCCACAAAACCGAGGGCGGAGTCCGTGAAGAGGACGCAGAGTGGTGGCGGCACGTGGCGGCAATCGGTGAGGTTGCGTCGAGACAACGCTACCAGTTGTGCAGGCATGGCCGTCGGATCCACCTACCATGGAGTTGGTCCAGAATAACCTTAGGGTTTAGCTGGTTCGCTCTGTAAGTAGTTAGGGGTAGAGTGGGAATTAGGAATAGTTAGAATTAGGATAAGTAGGGGGAGACACCCACCTCCCCATCTATCTCAGTCATTTGCTCTTTGCTTCTAGGGTTTCCTACTCTCCCAATCCCCTGCTGTAGCTAGCTGAGATCCGCAGAGAACCATACCTCTGTGTACTGGAGATTTTGAGGAAGTGAGGCCATAACCTCACTATTGTAGCGTGTGGTAGCCACACGGTTGCAGATCGATGTGTTGATTCGCGTTTTTGTTCATGTTCTTCGCGTTCTTCGTTTCTCCGTGATTTTCCCGTCACTCGATCTCCCTCTCTATTGCGTCTTTGCGAAATCCATTTGAATCAACTTGTTCTTTATAGCGAGGAGGTCATTTCGACCAAAGGAATTCATCTAACTCCTCACGAACAAGTAGATCGGGTTGATTTCATTTTTGTGGCGCTTTTTTGGTTCATACACCTTCCCTTTCGATTTCCCGTTGATTGAGTTGATTTGAGTGGATGATTTCTTGGGGATAGTCTCCAAACTACCTCGTGATCATCCTCTCCAAGTTTGGGATCAAGGGATTTTGGTTTGAATCGATTTGGGAGTGATTTGGGTGAAGGGCGATCAAAATCGCCCTCACTGGATAGCCGCGGACAGTCCGCCACCTGACCAGCGGACAGTCCGGGCGTCGGGGAGCAGCCGGATCAGTGGCTGTGTTCTTCGGCTGATTTGGTTTTGGTTGACCGGCGGACAGTCCGCAGTTCAAAGCCGCGGACAGTCCGACAACCGTCCAGGAGACTTCCGCAGCTGTGCAGTTTTGCACTTTCAGCCGGCGGACAGTCCGCCACCTGCTCGCGGACAGTCCGCAGTAGGGCCGGACAGTCCGGGACCGTACCGGCGGACAGTCCGGGATCCTGCTGTTTGTTGTGGTTTAGTGCGTTTGCTCTCCCGGCTTCTTTGCTTGGTTTCCGGACTTCTCGTTTGGCCCTTTAGTTAACCAAGAAACCTCTCTAGGTATCTTTGCTACTGGTTAGCATCGGTATTTGAGGATTTCTCGATGTAGCCATCAATCTACGTTCGGGACTCGATTTCAAGGGTCGAACTTGCGCTGGTGCTTTTGGAGTTTGGTTCGCTATCGCTTTGTGGTGCCTCGCTGTGATCCTAGGGATCATCCACCCTCTTCCAAGGGTCGTGGGCATCACGGTTTCGGTTGAAGTTTTCAGGGGTTGATTTTGGGACATTTGGCCAAAGTTTCGAGAGAAATTTTTGTGGCTCCCATTCACCCCCCCCCCCCTCTGGTCGCCTTGCTAGTGCTTTCTCGGTCCTTCAATTAGTATCGGAGCGGGTTAAGGATCTTCCACCTTAGCCGGTTCTAGATCCACAGAAGGCGACATGGATCGCGGCGTGGTCAAACCGCCGTTCTTTGATGGCACGAACTATGCGTATTGGAAGATACGCATGTCGACCTATCTCCAGGGCATGGGCTCTTCTGTTTGGGAGATTTGCAACAGGGACGATTACGTTGTCTTGGCTGCTCGTGTTACTCAGCTTCAGATGGATGAGCACAATGCCAATAGCCGAGCGTGTAACGCTCTTTTCTCCTATTTGAGCATGTCCGAGTTTGATCGTGTTTCTCACCTCCCCACAGCTCGTGAGATTTGGGCGACCCTCATGCATTTCCATGAGGGAACCTCTCAAGTCAAATCTCGTCTCTACGAGTCGCACAAGCGGGAGTACGAGAACTTTCGACATATGCCTGGCGAGAGCATAGAGAGTTTATTCGCTCGCTTTCAGGTTATTGTCAATAAGATGAGAGCGAACAAGGAGTTGTTGCCTTTTGACGATCATGAGAGGGATTTGAAGCTTTTGCACACTCTTGATCGGTCGGTGTGGGACTCAAAGGTCCAGGTGATCATCGAATCGTCTAACTATGAGACCCTCACTTGCGAGAGCTCTTTAGTAAGCTCAAGTCTAGTGAGATTGATGCCATGTCGAGGGCTTCTTATGAAAATCCCTTCGGCCCGACTATGGCTTTGGTTTCAGGCTCTTCTGCTAACCCCTCTGGAGGATTTGCACTTTCTTCACTCTTTTCTGTCACAGAGGACCAGCTGGAGTCTTTGGGGGATGACGAGTTGGCCTTGCTTGCCAACCGGTTCTCGCGGTTCCACAACAACCGCATGAACCGTCGCCGCGGAGGAGGACGCTCAGGATGCTTTGAGTGCGGCGACCCCGACCACTTCATCGCCAACTGCCCCAAGAAGAAGAACACATCTGGGAAGGGCGATCATGGGCACAAGTACGACTCCGGCAAGCGCAAGGAGAAGTACGTCCCCGCAAGGCACAAGCGGAGGAGCGGCTTCGACAAGGAGTACATCAAGAAGAAGTACTTGGAGAAGGCCCAGGCTGAGCAGCGTGCGTTCTTCGCCACGCTCAGTGACGTTGACGGCTCGGATGACGAATCCGCTTGCTCAAGCGATGACGAGTCTGAGAAGAAGAAGAGGATCGAGGACAAGCTGAACGGCCTCTGCTTCTTCGCCGACGACGACGGCCTCTGCACGATGGCTCTTGATGATGAGGTCGACGGCAGGCTGGAGGACACCCCTCAGAATGACGATGACGACGACACCTCCTAGGTATCTCTCACCCACGATGAGCTTTCTGCTAAGGTCGAGAAGCTTACTGCCACCTTGCTTAGTCAAGATAAGTTGCTTAGGCGTGCTGCTAGAGAGCGCAAGGAGTTTAGGCAGAAGTGGGAGGACACAGTGAGGGAGCTTGAGTTCGCTAAGTCCACCGTGGTCGTATCTGAGGAGGGAGAGTGTGAGATGTGCACCAAGCACATGACTGACCTTCTCACCTTGAGAGGTAAGTATGCTGCTTTGGTTGGAGAGGTGGATGAGCTCCGGGCTAGACCCTTGTTGTTGGGTGCGTGCAAGTCCTGTCCAGTCTTGCAAACCGAGTTGGCAGAGAAGGATGCCAAGATTGAGTCTCTTGAGAAGGCCAGCTCGGGTAGCACTTGTGTGACTAGGTGCGCTTTGTGTGAGGGTTTGGAGATGGAGATTGCTAATGTAAAGCATGACAAGATGCAAACCGAGGAAGAAAACACATACCTTCGGACCATCTTGTCGTGGGTGTCTAGCGGTGAGCCACAGCTCGAGATGATGATCTCCCAATTCAAGCGAGCTGCTGGAGGTCCTAGTGTAGGCTTTGCTCCGGGTGTTGATCTTTCTGCTTTTGGGAAGATTGGAGAGTCGAGTGGTCTAAACCCATGTGAGAAGCCTAACTCCACCACTACTCCCAAACTTACCAAGCTTCCGCCCAAAGAGCCTCTCGAGCCTAACACCAAGGACGGGGTGTTTGAAGAACCTCCACGAGCTCCACCCAAGAACCAGCAATGGGCTCCTAAACCCAATCACCTGAAAAACAAGCTGGACACAATGCCACCTATCCAGGAGGAGCTTATGCCACAGAAGGGCAAAGTGATCCACACCCACAACCGTGTGTACCAACAACCCCCTTTGAGAGCGGTGAGGTACCATTGTGAGCACTGTGGGAGAGATGGACACTTGAGTGAGTTCTGCTTTCGGCGCAAGAGAGAGGCGCGCCATGCTAGGGAGATGAACAATGTGGACATGTACCATCCTTTCCATGATGTACATGCGCCGAATGTTCAGAGACATGTTGCTAGGCCCAGAGGTCCAGAACCTCAATTTCCTAGGTCTAGGCAGCTGAGAGGACGTGCCCGGCGGGAGCCTGCAGTTGTAGGCGACCCCGTGGGGGTGGCTTTGTTGTAGAGCGTCTTCCCCCACCGCGTTTTGAGTATCGCGATGGACGCTCTTCCCTTAGCGGACCACGTTTTCCTCAACGTGGTGATCGCTTTCCCCATAGGCGTGCTAGGAATGGTTTTTCTACTAACCGTTCTAGGGTTTCCTGCTCTCCCAATCCCCTGCTGTAGCTAGCTGAGATCCGCAGAGAACCATACCTCTGTGTACTGGAGATTTTGAGGAAGTGAGGCCGTAACCTCACTGTTGTAGCGTGTGGTAGCCACACGGTTGCAGATCATTGTGTTGATTCACGTTTTTGTTCATGTTCTTCGCGTTCTTCGTTTCTCCACGATTTTCCCGTCACTCGATCTCCCTCTCTATTGCGTCTTTGCAAAATCCGTTTGAATCAACTTGTTCTTTATAGCGAGGAGGTCATTTCGACCAAAGGAATTCATCTAACTCCTCATGAACAAGTAGATCGGGTTGATTTCATTTTTGTGGCGCTTTTTTGGTTCATACACCTTCCCTTTCGATTTCCCGTTGATTGAGTTGATTTGAGTGGATGATTTCTTGGGGATAGTCTCCAAACTACCTCGTGATCATCCTCTCCAAGTTTGGGATCAAGGGATTTTGGTTTGAATCGATTTGGGAGTGATTTGGGTGAAGGGCGATCAAAATCGCCCTCACTGGACAGCCGCGGATAGTCCGCCACCTGACCGGCAAACAGTCCGGGCGTCGGGGAGCAGCCGGATCAGTGGCTGTGTTCTTCGGCTGATTTGGTTTTGGTTGACCGGCGGACAGTCCGCAGTTCAAAGCCGCGGACAGTCCGGCAACCGTCCAGGAGACTTCAGCAGCTGTGCAGTTTTGCACTTTCAGCCGGCGGACAGTCTGCCACCTGCTTGCGGACAGTCCGCAGTAGGGCCGGACAGTCCGGGACCGTACCGGCGGACAGTCTGGGATGCTGCTGTTTGTTGTGGTTTAGTGCGTTTGCTCTCCCGGCTTCTTCGCTTGGTTTCCGGACTTCTCGTTTGGCCCTTTAGTTAACCAAGAAACCTCTCTAGGTATCTTTGCTACTGGTTAGCATCGGTATTTGAGGATTTCTCGACGTAGCCTTCAATCTACGTTCGGGACTCGGTTTTCAAGGGTCAAACTTGCGCCGGTGCTTTTGGAGTTTGGTTCGCTATCGCTTTGTGGTGCCTCGCTGTGATCCTAGGGATCATACACCCTCTTCCAAGGGTCGTGGGCATCATGGTTTCGGTTGAAGTTTTCAGGGGTTGATTTTGGGACATTTGGCCAAAGTTTCGAGAGAAATTTTTGTGGCTCCCATTCACCCCCCCCTCTGGTCGCCTTGCTAGTGCTTTCTCGGTCCTTCAAATCTACGTTCGGGACTCGGTTTTCAAGGGTCGAACTTGCGCTGGTGCTTTTGGAGTTTTGTTTGCTATCGCTTTGTGGTGCCTCGCTGTGATCCTAGGGATCATCCACCCTCTTCCAAGGGTCGTGGGCATCACGGTTTCGGTTGAAGTTTTCAGGGGTTGATTTTGGGACATTTGGCCAAAGTTTCGAGAGAAATTTTTGTGGCTCCCATTCACCCCCCCCCCTCTGGTCGCCTTGCTAGTGCTTTCTCGGTCCTTCAGTATATGACAGGCTCCCCCTAAATATGTGCATATAAGTTTTGGATTAACAATTTGGCATGAGAAGCGACATATACACAAATTTAGTGAAAGTGCAAAGAACAAGTCATATGCATGCTTTCATGAGTGTGCAAAGGTGTTATAAATAAAATTTGAGATGCGAATGACATGATATATCACACAAGAAATGGTAAAAAAGCAAACAACATCTCAGGTGATATCAACTAAGCACACTAGCATAATCATGTCCTTACAACCATATAGAAATAACTAGCAATCACACATAGTCCATTACAATAGTCTTACAAGCCCATAATATAAATAGGAGTCCAAGGAGAGATAAAAGATCATGATGCAATACCAAGTCCATACATAAACATCATGAAGATAAAATAGGCGATCACAAAAGTTCTCCCCCTTTGGCATCAAGCACCAAAAAGAGAAGACAACGACGAAGAATATGCCTCACTCATCATGGTCGACGCCGTCATCCACCTGGGACACATCAATCTGCTGAGACTGCTCAAAGGACTGCTAAAACTGCGGGTGGAACCAAGCAGGCGCCTGAGGAGCAGAAGGAATGGGACGAACTGGAGACAAAGACACACCGACCTTCTCTACTATCGCCTTGCACTGGACCTCAGCATGATGAAACTCCTCCTGAACAAACTTATGGAGCTCTTGGTTGGCCTCATGGAGGGCCATGCACATCCCAAACACTAACCGGATACTGCTCAAAAGAAGATTCTGGACAGCTAGAGGACTAGCTGCCCCTGCCTCACTAGAGGGAGGAGGCAGCAGCGGAGATGGAGGAGGAGGCTGACGGGGCTTGCAACCTCTTTTGGGTGCCATCACATCAATCCGCACAGGCCGGTAAGGCTCATGACACATCTCTTTGTTGAACTCCTTCTGAGTCACTATATCAATCATCTTCATAATGTATGGAGCATGGGTACAGGACTTCTTAGGATCATAAGAGGTCAGCTGAATCTTCCTAAGAACAAAGCCAAATGCGCTGAACTGATCTTCCTTATCCTCCTTGAGAGCAGCCAAAAGAGGACCCATAGTAGCAAGAATCTCCGAGGAAGCACCGATCTTAGGAACCAAAGTTTGCCGGACCAACAAGTTAATGTAACGATAAACCTTGCGCATTGTTTTGGTGGTATAGAAATCTTTCATGGTGGCACCCTCATAGTAAGCAAAAGAGATATCAAGATCACGAGAAGGAGTGCAATCAAGCCAGGGTGTGTCAAAGTCAGCAAGGTCAAATCCAAGAATTTTAGCAAATCTAGGATAAGAGACAAAATAAGCTTGACCCTGAGTGCAGAAATGCACAAAGCCAAGGGACTTAGCTGTGGGGGACTCATACCAAACTGTAGCAAAAAAATGTGCAATCACTTCATTATTCCATGAATACTGCATAGTCATGAGTGTCTTGAAGTTGTGCCTTTCCAAAATAGCAAGTGCCTTAGATATTTCAGGATCATCTAAGCTGACACAATGATTCCAATCAATGTACCTCTGCATAACCACTGGCTGACTCTTGGTAATGATGGCAGAATTATAAAATCCAACTGAAAGAGAGTTGCAAAGCGAGGATCAAGAAATTCAGGATCATAAATGTCAGCAGGACATTCAAACCGTTTACCAAAGACCTCGCCTTGGCTGTGGAGATAGTCCTTAGCATGGGGCAAATGAATATCATCTGAAAAGCGCCTTTTCACATCCATTTGATATAACTTGAAGTTGTGATGTGCGTCATAGGCTAATAAAATCCGAATTGCTTCAAGCCTCGCCACGGGTGCATATGTTTCACCAAAATCCAATCCTTCAATTTGAGTGAATCCTTGAGCCACCAACCTTGCTTTGTTTCTTGTCACCACACCATGCTTGTCTTGTTTGTTGCGGAAAACCCATTTGGTGCCAATCACATTTTGTTTGGCCCTTTCCACTAAGGACCAAACTTCATTCCTAGTGAAGTTGTTCATCTCTTCTTGCATTGCCATAACCCAATCTGAATCTTCAAGTGCTTCTTCAACTCTCACGGGCTCCAATGATGAAACAAAGGAATGGAACTCACAAAAGGTTGCTAGTCTTGATCTAGTGAGTACTCCCTTCCTAAGACTTCCAAGAATGTTGTCCACATGATGATCTCTTTGTATAGTATGATGAACTCGTGGATGAGGAGATTGAGCTTGACGTTGGATTGGTTGCACATCTTCATCATCTTGACCTTGATCATTGACTTGAGATATATCTTGGGTGTTATCAACTTGTCTTGATGGGTCAATATGTTGATGTTGGAATTGAATGCAATCTTTGTTGACTTCACTTTCGTTGACAACTCTTGATGTGGATGGTTTATCTTGATTTGTGGTTGATTTGAGTTGAGGTAGGTCTTCATCATCTTCATCTTGGTTTTGAGCTTCAACCGGTTTTACTTCTCCAATTGCTAGCTTCTTGATTGCTTCACATGGAGGTTTTTCATTACCTACAATGCTTGTATTGACTTGCTCCTTTTGAGAGCCATCGGATTCATCGAAAGTTACGTCTATTGCAACTTCAACACAATTTGTGGTTGTGTTAAAGACACGATAGGCGCGTTCATTAGTAGCATAACCAAGAAGGAAACCAACATCAACCTTAGGTGCAAACTTTGAGCTTTTGGATTTCTTGTTAAGTATGAAACACTTACTTCCAAAAACTCTAAAGTAGTGCACCTTAGGCTTCTTACAGGTTTGGAGCTCAAAGGCGGTCTTGCCATAATACTTATGAAGATAAAGTCAGTTGATTGCATGACATGCGGTATTGACGGCATCCACCCAAAATGAATCTGGAGTCTTGTATTCATCCAACATTGTCCTTGCGGCTTCAATGAGTGTCCGGTTCTTCCTCTCCACAACACCATTTTGTTGTGGGGTGTAAGGAACCGAAAACTCATGCTTGATTCCTTCATCATCAAGATAAGCTTCAATGTTGGTGTTCCTAAACTCCGTCCCATTACCACTTCTCACTTTCTTGATCTTCACATCAAACTCATTTTGGACTCTCTTTGCAAATAACTTGAAGTATTCTTGTGCTTCACTCTTATCCCGCAAAAAGAACACCCAAGTGAAGCGGGAATAATCTTCAACAATTACAAAACCATATTTGTTGCCACCAATGCTTATATAAGCAATGGGTCCAAAAAGGTCCATGTGAAGAAGCTCTAATGGATGAGTTGTTGTGACAATGTTCTTGGGCTTGTGTGGTGCTCCAACTTGCTTTCCAGCTTGACATGCACTACAAATTCTATTTTTCTCAAAAGAAACATTTTTTAGTCCTGGGACATGCTCGCCTTTTTGAAGTTTGGCCAAGTTCCTCATGCCAACATGAGCTAGTCGGCGATGCCAAAGCCAACCCATGCTAGATTTTGCCACTAAACAAGTCTTAGGCTTACCCTTCAAGTGACCCGTAAAAGCAATAGAGGAATCCTTCCTTCTAAAGACGGTCACGCCCTCATCCGTAAAGAGATAATTGTAACCCATCTCACAAAGTTGTGAAACGGATAACAAGTTGTAACTCAACGAATGTACCAATAAAACATTGGAAATTGAATTGTCATTTGAAATAACAATCTTACCCAAACCAAGAACTTCACCTTTTCCATTATCACCAAACACAATATTTTCACTTGAGTCATGACTTGGTTGGAATGAGGTGAACATATTTCCCTCTCCGGTCATATGATTTGTGCATCCACTATCCAATACTCAACTTGAACCACTGGAGGAATATTCCTACAAAACAAATCAAGTTCTTGATTTAGGTACCCAAATAGAATTGGGTCCTTGAGGGTTAGTCACATAAGTCTTGGGCACCCAAACACTCCTCAAGATTTGCTTCATCTTGTAGGCCCCAACATACTTCACCACAATCTTTCCATCCTTGTCCCAACAACACATGTAATCACTTGCATAGGTCCTTGACAATGGCATGTATTGGTTGAGAGTGTCAACTTGTTTTGGCTTGCTTGGTTTATCCCTAGCAAAAGAGATCTTCTCTTGTGGAGTGGGGCACGTCTTGTTGAGTAACACATCAAGGGACACTCCTTTGTTGAACCTCACACATGATACTCCATTTACCATGTCCCTTCCATTTGACTTGCCACCATACTTGTTGTAGCCCACACCATCCTTGATGGAAGGACACTACGCCATAAAACTTTACTGTGGCGGGCGTTTTGCCTTTACCGCAGCGGACAAACGCGTTCGCTGCGGTGGCATCGCCACGGTAAATCATGACTTTCCAGCAGCAGACCACTTTGCCCGCTACGGTTAATCGATTTACCGCAGCGGGCACATTAGAATGTCCACTGCGGTTAATCGATTTACCGCAGTGGGCATATTAGAATGCCCGCTGCGGTAAATAATTTGGAAAAAACAAAAAAAAGAGAGAAAAGCCCGTATGGGCTTGGATTTGGGCTTGGATCCTGGCACCGCTGACGAAACCCTAGCGCCACCGAGCCCCATGGGCTTGTCGGAGCGGTCGAGCTCGACGCCCATGGCGCGCACCAGCTCCCCGTTGTCGTTGGACAACAGCAGCAACACCTCGTCCCCGACCCCAAGGCTCTCCTTCCACACGCGCCAGCTCCCCGTTGACGTCGGACAATAGCAGCACCTCGTCCCCAACCCCGAGGCTCTCCTTCCACGCGCGCATCACGAAAGCGTCGTTGACGGAGACACAGGCTACGACATCGACGCCCTTGGCGCGGAGCTCCCCGGCCTTCTTCCCTGCGGTGAACGCGCCGGGGACGACAAAGAGCACCATCTGCTTCCCCGCGGTGAGGTCGCAAACCGTCCTCGTCTTTAGCTCGCCGTCGGGGGAGGAGGAGGTGTCGACCGCGATGGTCTTGGCCGCCACCGCTGCGGGGGCCGATGACGCCATGCTGCAGATTGGCATGCCAAGGAACCCATGGACCCGGAGGGGGGCCATGGCCGCTAGGCAGCGGGAGGTGAAGGAGAGGGAGGAGGAAGCGGCGGCGGAGACTTGGACTGCGACTGCGGGAGAAGTGAATGAGAACCCTAAGTCCTTGTATTTATATGATGCAGCGGCGGTGGTGAGGTTGCAGCTGCGGTTTGGGCCTCGATCTTAACCGTAGCGGGCCTTATAGGATGCCTGTTGCGGTAAATCGATTTACCGCAGCGGACAAAAGTTCCTGCCACAGGTAAATAAAAAGTGCCCGCTGCGGTAATTCATGGGATTTACCGCAGCGGGCAAAAAAAGAGTCTGTCACGGAGGACAGAACAACAACGTTGTGCAAATTCGTTTCTGTAGTAGCGGGATGTCTCATGGGCTTGTAGTTGATGGTGCCCTTTTTCTCCATTTGGCATTTGCATCCATTTTTTACTAGCATCTTCAACCTACAAATTTCCTCGTTCTTCTTGTCTAACTCATCAAGGTTAGTTGCACAAGCATTTATGTCAATTTTATAGCACCTTTTACAACCATCACTAGTTGAGGCATTAGAGTCAACGGTTGCCGGAGAGGAGGTAGAGGTGCTAGTCCAAAGCTTGTCATAACTTTGCTCAAGGAGATTGAATCTCTCTTGCAAGCTTGATAGGCTTTCTTGAGCAATGCTATGTTCATTCTTTAGGCTAGCCAAAGAGTCATTGCACAAAGAGTGTTCTTTAGCCAATTTCTTGTTAGAGTCATTGGCTAGAGACAACTCAATGGTCAACTTCTCAACCTTCACGTTCTCTTCTGCCAAAGAAGTTTTGAGAGCAAGATTGTTTTCCATCTCTTTAACAAGCAATTCCTCTTGCCTCTCAAGACTTCTATTCTGTTTCTCTAATTTCTTTATTAGTGACTTAATCTTGGTGTATCCAATTTTACCAAACATCCTTATCATGTTTTCTTCTAGTTGCGGGTCGGTTTCACTATCACTATCATTATCATCACTAGAGGTTGGAAGAGAAGAGTTGGATTGTACCTTCCCTTTTTCCATAAGGCAAGTAGGAGCGTATAGTAGTCATTATCCACAAGATTGGGGAAGAGTCTTGATGAAGATGAAGAAGTTGCTTGAATAGCAATGTTGGCCGCTTCTTCACCACTATCACTTGAGTCGGAACTATCATCATCCGAATCCCATTCAAGACCAATGTGAGCTTCACCTTGATACTTCTGAAGGACCGAATTGGCGACCAGAGGAGGGGTGAATGGGAGCCTCAAATTTCTTCTCGAGAAATGATGGCCCTTGTCCCAGAAAATCACCCCAAAAGCGAAGACTCAAACAACCGGTGAGTTCACGACCTACGAATAGGTGGATACCCTAGGAGATGTCCTAGAGGTACAGCGGAACTACCGAAGAACCCCCAAAACGAAGCACCAAAGCAACGGGGCAAAACTGCACAAGCAAGCTCCTAGAACAATCGAACTTCCGATAACGGAACACCCCACTCCTATGGAGAAGAGGAAAGTGTTCGACCAAAACTACTTAGGCCAACTAGTGGCATAAGCACCTTGGAAAGATCCTTATGTAGTTAGGAAACTAACGCAATAGACGGATCTCAAATCGGAGCTCGAACGCAAAAGATACGGCCGCTAGAACAAACGAAACTCCGAAAGCGGAACACTTAACTCCTATGGAGAAGAAGGAAGTGTCCGACCAAAAATACTTTGACCAATGGTGGCAAAAGTACTTTGGAATGATCCTTAAGAAGTTAGGAAACCAACGCAACAAATGGATCACAAATCGGAGCTCGTATGCAAAAGATACGGACGAAATCAGCAAAACTGTGCAGTCGCGGACTGTCCGCTAGTGAACCGCGGACTGTCCGCTAGTGAACCGCGGACTGTCCGCTATTGAACCCCGGACAGTCCGGGAATGAGTCTCGGACAGTCCGCCGTTCAAAAATGAAAACAGTGACCTCGCTGCCCGTGAACAGCCCCGACCCCCGGACAGTCCGGGGATGAATCCCGGACAGTCCGGGAATGCCCAGAAAGGCTAAAAACAGCCCGTATCAAACTCAAATTCGATTGGAACTCAACCAAATCGAACAGGGCTGCAACCAAACTTCTCCCAAGTGTTCTTCTACATGTTGGGAAGCTAATCCTAGGATATCATCGCTTCAATCCAACTAATCCATGAGAAATCCGAAGAACACTAGAAAAGGGGGAAGAACGAAGAACGAACGCGATTTCGACCCGATCTACGAGCTCGTGAGGTTAGACAAGAAATCCTTCGGTGGAAAGAAGGAGCTCACGACATAGAACAGTCTGATTCAAAAGGAATCACAAATCGTCGCTCGGAGAGGGAGAACGAGGCAAATCTCCGGGAGGGGAAAAACCAAAACGTGAAGAACAAAAACACGATTTGATCCAAATTGCAGCCAACAAAGAGGAGGGGAGAAATTGATCCTTGGATTGCTACTAGATGATGAATTGTGTAGCACTCTATGTCGGGTTACAAGCCACTCCTTGCAGTACAAAACGCGGATGGCGAAAAGCTCAAGAACAAGAGCCGGTCTCTCCTCTCACCCTAGCCTCCTCTCACCTAAACAAAATGAGAGTGACACCTCCAAGGATTCCCCCAAGGATGCGGCTGCCCTAGCAGCCCCCTCATATATATAGGCGCACGTCCAAAGACCAAAACGCCCTTACATTAAGCACTCAACCCAAATACCCCCCAGGGGTAAAACCGTCCAGTCCTGACGATCTTCACCCGACGGCCACGCCCGCACATCCGGTAGCTTCGCCTCGACGCGACCTCCCTGATGCCGCCACATGCCGTCACATCGACCACCGCGCCTTCCTCGTGGATAGCTTCGCCGCCGCGCCAGCCTCTCCACGCCGCCACGCGTCGACCGTCCTTTCGGATCACCCCCGGTTTTGAGGCCCAAACCGGTAAACCCGTCAGCCCAGGTTTTGAGGCCCAAACCTGGAAAACCGTCCACCCCGAGTTTTGAGGCCCAAACTCGGAATCCCACGAGCCCAGGTTTTGAGGCCCAAACCTGGAAACCGTCCTCGCCGAGTTTTGAGGCCCAAACTCGGAAACCGGCCACCCCAGGTTTTGAGGCCCAAACCTGGAAACCGTCGATGGTAGCTTTTTGAGGCTCAGCTACCGAACCCGCACCGTAGACGGGATGTGGTTCGCACACCCCGACCACCGGCACCGATGCCGATGCATGTCCAGCCTCCACGCCGGGCACAACGCCTTCGCCATCCTTCTTGACTCAGCCGACGGCACTTGCGCCGCACGCAAGCCCGTGTCCGACCTCCCGCCAAGTGCTACGATGCCATCGTCTTCCTCCCGACTCGGCCGATGCATCGCACATCCCCATGTGCTCTCGCTCGCCGATGCCACATGCCAGCTACCATAGCTAGTCCTCTGGCCCTCTGGTCCGTCAGTCCAAGCCTCACATCCGCCCTTCACCGCTCTGGGTACATCGGCATGGCACGTCTGCCGCACGGCACGCCCATCCTTCACCGCTCCCGGTCCGTCGGCACAACACGTCTCTACTTGACCTTCACCTTGCCATTGACCACTGTATCCGAGCTCAACACCTGCACATCAACACAGCCAAGAGACACATGTTGCATACGCACACCAACACAGAAACACAACACAACTCAATGCCACCGGTTAGTCATAAACATTAAGCGCATAGCTAGATATAGACTCAACCGGGTAAAAGCCTCAAACCTTCCTTATCAAAGTCAATCATTCATCATATATGTTCTCAACTTCTTCTTGTCATCCTTTTGAGCCTTGTTATTCTTCCTTTCTTCCTTTTCTCTAGCCTTCTTGACGGGGCAATCGGCAACGAAATGACCAACATCACCACACTCATAGCATGGCCTCTTCTTTGATCTCTTCTTGTCATCAACATAGCTTTTCTTATAACTGTTCTTCTTCATGAATTTCTTGAAGCCTTTGATCAAGAGAGCCACTTCATCATTTCCAATATCTTCATCACTTGATGAATCTATAACACTCTTGTCTTTCTTCTTCTTTGACTTGCTTGAGTGATTGTCTTCGCTTGCATTTGATGCACTAAGAGCAACTCCCCTTTTGTAACCAATTGAGTTGGGATTTTGACTATTGGCATTGATTACATCTTGCTCCATATTCTCATGATGAATGAGCTTTGAGAGAAGAGCTTGAGGTGTCAAACTCTCAAAGTCATCCCTCATAAATCACAGTGGCTAGAATGTTATTTTTCGCTTGATAAGCTCTCAACATCTTCCTAGTAACCTTGTCTTCTCCCCATTCTTGAGATCCAAGAGCCCTTATCTTGTTGACAAGTACCATGAGCCGATCAAACATCATTTGAGTGGTTTCTCCTTGTAGATAGACAAACCTCTCAATTTCACCATACAATAGCTCAATCTTGCCGGTTCTAACTTTCTTGTCTCCTTCATAGGACACTTTGAGTGTGTCCCAAATCTTCTTGGCAATCTCAATACAATTGACTTTGTTGAATTCATCTGGATTCAAGCATGATAGAATCACGGATGCTACTTGAGCATTGTGGTAGAGATCTTGTGCTTCTTCTGGAGTCATCTCTCTTCCCAGATCGGGGAGCGTAATACCTACATTCACAATCTCCCAAAGACGGGGGTGAAGAGACACAAGGTGCATCTTCATTTGGTACGCCCAATCGGTATAGCGAATCCCATCGAAACGGGGTGCTTTTCCGACATTGAGCGACTTGAAGAGCACATTAGGAAATTTAGGAAGCTTGTTGTAATCATAAGAATATGTGTGAAACTGTGTTTTGTTGGAGTCGGTGTCGCGATGGCCATCATTGTCCTTGTTGCTGGAGGAGGAGCCTCCAGTTAAGGTTTCATGACTTGCACTCATGAGCTTGCTCATCTTCTTTTGGAACTCCTTGTCTTGTTCCTCTCTCATCTTCTTGTAGTCCTACATCTTCTTGCACTTATCTTCGACCATCTTTTGTGCCAAGGCTTCGGCCATTTTCTTGACCTCTTCTGACACCTCAACACCATCTTCATTGTTCGGCATCGTTCTTCCCTCACGCGGTTAAGCGTCAATCACGATGGACCTTGGCTTTGATACCACTTGAAAGGATCAAAATGCCTAGAGGGGGGGTGAATAGGCGTAATCTGAAATTTACAAACTATTGCAGCGGATTAAATCACGGGTATCGGAATATACGGTCCTAAGGGGAATTTATGGACTTGTCCACAAATTCCAATGAGGACCAAAATTCCAAATCCTGGAGAGTAGTGATCTTAACAAATTAAGAATTGAATTGCTCAATAACTAAAATTAGTTCACCACACAAGTAGAGTAGTAGTTGTAATTTCACGCCTTTTGCTTGCTCCGCCACCTACACACAATATGATTCGATTCTCCACAATAAATATATCAATCACGAGTCACAAGCAAAAGTAGACACAAGATTTATCCTGAGGTTCGGCCACACCACAAAGTTGTGCCTACGTCCTCGTTGTTGAGGCTACCACAAAGGTCCTTAGAGTCTCTTTCAACTCCCCTCTTCCCAAGCGACCACAAAGATCAAGCCCGGGCTTTCCACTAGAATCAAAGGGTAATACAAACTTCCCGGGCACCCTCACAGGCACAAATCAAGGGTGTCACCGGGCAACACCTAGCCAGCTAGGGTTCCAAGAACCCAAGAGTAATAGAGAGAAAATCAAATCACCGGCGGGTGTCACAAGTGCTCAAGAGAAAGATCTTACTCCCGGAGATGAAATCCACGAAGAGCTCACTCCAATCTCACTCACAAAGATGAGAATCTAAGCAAGATTGAGAGGGAGTGTGGGCGAGCAAGAAAGTGAGAGAGAGCCAAGCCTGTTCCCCAAGAGTTCAGTGAAAAAAATGAGCACCGTGTAGGAGAAGAGGGCAGCTCCACTCCAATTCCAACAACGTACAGATAACAGACTGTTGGAGCTTGGATCTGGTTTCAACCAGAATATCTGGGTACGGAAGGAAATATATCTGGTGGAGGGTTCACTGGAAGGTGAAAAACAAGAAACGTTGTGATAGTTGGAATATCTAGGTAGGGAGGGAAAAATATCCAGGGAGAGGTTCTCTGTTGAAGCTGATCAATGGGGATGGGGACAAAATAAATTTAGAAGGTATTCTTGAAGGGTGTCTAGAAAATTTATGCATGATCAATTGAGCACTTAAGACACTTGTAAGTAATATTATTTTGATCCCTCTTTATAGTACGACATCCTAAACTCAAGAGAAGTTTAAATGAAAATGAAATTAAAACGAACTTCTCTCAAATTTGAAGCATGGCGCCGCATCTTTCTTCGAATCAATAATTGAGGGGTCACATGATTCTTTTGCACTTTTCACAAAGATTTATAACTGAAAATCTCATGAAACATCATTAGCTCTTTATATGTATCATCATCTAATCACCAAAATCCACAAATAGGATTTGATGCACTTACATGCCGACATCCACATATATGTGGCATGATGGTCGACATCCACACACATACTACTACTACTAACAAACTACTAACTACTACTACTAGTAATTACTTACTACTACTACATGCTACAACTGAGTGGTACATGTGCAATGACGACGGGGCGATTGAGGACGACTTACATGCAGCCCGATCGACGACGACCGATGAGCGAACAAAGGGGGCACAACGAGGCAGTCGTCTTCTTCCTCCTATCCAACCGGGCGGAGCGGCCGGGCGGAGCAAGGACGCAACAGGACAAGGCTGGTGGGGGCTACTCCTCCTCCTCCTCCTCTTCTTCTTCCTCCTCTCCTCCTCCTCCTCTTGTTCTTCTTCCTCCTCCTCCCCTCTTCCTCTTCCTCCTGCTCCGGGGCCGACCGGGGGCGCGGGGCTGCCGGGGAGACGCCGGCCGTGGAGGGGCCGGCCGGGGGCTGCCGAGGAGGGGCCGACTGGGGGCACGGGGCGGCCGGGGAGGGGCCGGCCGGGGGCGCAGCAGGACGGCGGCGGCGGTGCGGCTGGATGGCGAGCGGCCGGGCGGCGGCGGTGTGCGTGAGTGCGTGAGTGAGTGTGCGTGCGCAGACAGGCCGCGCACGACCTTTTTTTAAGTGTGGACACCTTTGCCGACAGCGGGATCGGGCGGCTCTCGGCAAAGACTCAAACTTTGCCGAGAGTCAACTGACCTGGCTCTCGGCAAAGAAATTGTTTTTAATTTTTTTATAAATCCTTTACCGAGAGCCCTAGCCCTAGCCCTGGCTCTCGCCAAAGAGCCTCTTTGCCGAGGGCTTTAGGGAGCTCAAAGAATTTTTTTTTTGTTTTTTCCTCCCAATTTTTTTTGGGGCCTTGCTACAGTACTACAAGCCAAGATTTCAAATTTGGTGTACTTTGCATACCTCTTGCTATATTTCACGTATTTTCTTTAATTTCTAGTTTTTTCCGTGAGACGGACGTTTGAACTGCAGGTGCATGAAATAATGAAACTCAGTGATTCAAAAAATGATATTCATTTTTTCGAGGGTATTTCGACGTCGTATCCAGGGACATACGCGGAAACTCGACCGCCTCGTGCACGAGACACAACGACCAAGTTGCGTGAGATTGGATTTAAAATTATTAAAATACAAATGAAGTCGAAAAATCATGAAAATGGACGGGAGACCTTGACATCACATGTAGAGGCTATGAATTTTTTTGAGAATGTTTGGAGCAAGTGGTGGCGCAAGATGGTTGAAACCCTGAGATCTCCGCATATGATCACAGATCACGTGTTCTCCTTTGCGGAGATCTCAGGGTTTCAACCATCTTACGCCACCACTTGCTCCAAACATTCTCAAAAAAATTTCATAGCCTCTACATGCGATGTCAAGGTCTCCCGTCCATTTTCATGATTTTCCGACTTCGTTTGTATTTTTAACAATTTTAAATCCAATCTCACGCAACTTGGTCGCCGTGTCTCGTGCAGGAGACGGTCGTGTTTCCGCGTCTGTTCCTAGATATGGCGTCGAAATACCCTCAGAAGAATGAATAATATTTTTTGAATCACTGAGTTTCATATTTCATGCATCTGCAGTTCAAACGTGCGTCCCGCGGAAAAAAGCAAGAAGTTAAAGAAAATGTACGAAATATAGCAAGACGTATCGAAAATACACCAAATTTGAAATCTTGGCTTGTAGTACTATAGCAAGGCCACAGAAAAAATTGGGAGAAAAAAATAAAAAAAATAATAATATTCTTTGCCAAGAGCGCCATAAAGACCTCGGCAAAGAGGCTCTTTGCCGAGAGCCAGGCCCAGGGCTCTCGGCAAAGAATTTATTAAAAAAAATTACAAGCCTTTGCCGAGAGCCTAATAGAGGGCTCTCGACAAAGGTAACGGCGCAGGGGAGCCATCTGCGAGGGTTCGGTTTGCTGAGGTGGGTTCTATGCCGAAGGCTCGGCTCTCAGCACAGGTGCTCTTTGCCGAGAGTCGGGCCCTCGGCATAGGAATCTTTGCCAAGAGCTGTTTTATGCCGAGGGTTGGCTCTCGGCAAAAAGCTCTTTGCCAAGTGCCCGTGTTTTGACCCTCGGCAAAGCACCGGACGCTCGGTAAAGAGCCTGTCTCCGGTAGTGGTGTTTACATACCTATGAACTTAGCCTCTTCAAATGTATCCGATATATGTAATAATTTTTTTGGTGTGTCAACTCTCTATTCATGTATTTTATGATACATATCAGTAATATAGCAAGGACAGTTCAGGAGCCTTGGTTCTTCCTTGTTGCATGTAATCTCTAACCTTACTTGGACTCACTGGTTTGGCTGCAAAAAATTGTCAACCAACTATCTGAGTTCATTTTGCTTGATAGTTCTATAGATAAATGATACTTGTGTGCTTGTACATTCAAGGCCCAGCCTGGGAGGATCTTTACATCTACTTAATTGCCAGAGGTCTATGTGTTTTGTAGTCTATGTATGTGTCAGTGTGTGATGCTTGAAAGAGACTATGCTTTAGAAATGTCGAAATTGCTTAATCCCTATTCAAAACTGATAAAATCACAATTCTATTAATGTAGCTGCTCTGCTTTGAATCTTTATGTCATCTATTTTAGGATCTATATTATTATTGTTATTATTATTATTGTTGTTGTTATTGTTATGTATTAAATTTGTAATTTTGAAACCTATTGGCTCTGCTTTGTGCTTCTATTTCATATATGTCATTGTCTATAATTAATGGTGCTTTTTCAAGAGTCTGTTTTTCGCCATGCAGGCAATCGCTATTGAAAGCAAACCATGATGAAGCTGCACTTTGACCCTTCTTCGACATTCGACACAAACTTCCTGCTCTATACCTTGCCTGCTTGCCAAGCATAGAAGAGTATATATCACTAGGCAACCTCCGGGTGTAACATCAAGTGGTAATATCGTAGTGCATTAGTTATTAGAGCTAAATTTGCATTGGTCGAGGTGGGTTGCTCTAATAATAATAATTTTGATCATTTATGCTTGGCAGTGGATGAAGTTTTGGACTTCATGTCTATTGATCTTGACTGGGGCTACTGTTGGGCCCATGCTGATTTGGTCGGATATTATTTTGTGAGAGATTTTTCAAGACATGGAGTATTGCCCATTTGACAGACACCTGTGTACCGGATGATACGATTTCTTCTTGCCAATATAAAGCATTATCTTAGTCTCATCATCACGAAAAGATCTATAAAGTAGAGTTTGTGAGCCTACGATGTCGTGTTCTCTGTTATCGTGTTAATTTCATGAAGTTTGTCTTTTGGATTAAACGTCACTCTATTTTATTTTCACAATATCATTATTTTATCATGTGATTCATATACTTTTAGTACAAAAGTTTAGTTGTCCCGTAGCAACGCACGGGCACGCTACCTAGTCTCATATAATGGGGAGAAAGAATTGCTTTGATTTTTTTTCTAGACCATGTTAAGAAATCTGCATTGGGAGCGATAGTTTCTTTTTTAATAAAGGATAGTTCATATTCGGCTTCATCTATCAACTGATAGAATCAGGCCAATTATTACACACAACTGCTGGAGATCACACGTGCGAGCTACCAGACACTACTGCATAAAATCTTTTGCAAAACACTTGGATTTTATTTACCGTGGCGGGCAAAGAGACAAACCGCCATGGTTAATGCATCGATTAACCGTGGCAGTCGTTTTTTATTAACCGAGGCGGTTATGAGCAACCGCCTCGCAAAATCGATTAACCGAGGCTGGCCCATCTCAGCCCGTTAACCAACTGATGATATATATACCACATTTTAGGGTTGTCCCTAAGCGCCATCTCGGCTACTCAGTGCCCGCCCCTTAGCGTCGCTCCCTCCCTCGCCCCTCAGCGCCGCTCCCTCTCTCATCGCGCCCCTCAGCGCTCCCTCTTTCATGGCGCCGCTCCCTCCTCTCCCCTCCCTCCCTTTCTCAGGCGAGGCCGCACCACGGGCGGGGCGGAGCCGGTGCATGCACGACAGGCATGGCGAGGCGTCGCCCCTCTCCCTCCATGGCGCCGGTGAGCAAGGCTCCCGACTCCCTCTATCTCCATGGCGGCGCCCCTCTCCCTCTATGGCGCCGACGTGCAGGGGTCCCAGCGAGCACCTCCAACCTCTTTGGTGGCGGATCCATCCTCTCCGGCGACCACCACGGCGGATCCGACCTCCCCAGTGGCGGATCCGTCCACAACGGCGATGGATCCGGCCTTCCCGGTGGCGGATCCATCCTCTCCGGCGACCAGCACGGCGGATCTGGTAGCTCCGTTGGCGGATCCGGCCTCCCCGGTGGTGGATCTGGCCTCTCCGATGGTGGATTCGTTCTTTCCGGAGACCACCACAGCGGATCCGGCTGCTCCGTTGTCGAATCCGGCCTCCCCGGTGGCGGATCCGTCATCCCCGGTGGCGGTTCCGTCCTTTTCGGTGACCACCACGGCGACGTGAGGGTCCACAGCGAGCACCACGGCGGATGAAGCGGCGGCGGGCTTGGATCTAGGCTTTTTCTTTTTTTCTTTTTGTTTTTTTCATGATTTACGGTGGTGGGCCGACGAACCGCTATGGTAAATCGATGATTTACCGTGACCTTCACGCCGTGGCAGTTTGAAAAACCACCATGGTTAATCGAGTTTGTGAAGGACTGAGAATGCTAAAGCAAGGCGACCAGAGGGGGGTGAATGGGAGCCTAAAAATTTCTTTCGAAACTTTGGCCACTGTCCCACAAATCAACCCCAAAAGCTTCAAGTACAAACATGATGCCCACGACCCTTGGAAGAGGGTGGATGATCACTAGGATCACAGCAAGGCACCACCAAACGAGAGCAAGCCAAACACCGAAAAACTCTGACTCAAGTTCAACCCCAAAAACCGACTCCCGAACATAGATGGACGGCTACGTCGGGAAATCTCCAAATACCGATGCTAACAAGTAGCAAAGATACCTAGAGAGGTTCCTTGATGAACTCTAGGGCCAAACGAGAAGTCCGGAAACCAAGCGAACGCACTAAAAACCAACACACAGCGAGTTCCCGGACTGTCCACGGGTACAGTCCCGGACCATCCGCGGTACTGTCGGACTGTCCATGGGGGAAGGGCAGACTGTCCACCGGCAAAATCCCCAAAACAGCACAGCTGCTGAGGTTCCCTGGTCGACTCGCGGATTGTCCGCGACCGACTACGGTGGACTGTCCGCCGTTCAACCAAAAGTGAAACGGCCGAGCCACATAGCCACTGACCTGACCGGAGCCCGACGCCCGGACTGTCCGCGGTTCTACCGGCGGACTGTCCGGGAACACACAGTGAGGGCGATTTCGGTCATCTTCTCACCAAACTTCCCAAATCCGATCCAAATCAAAATCTCTTGATCCCAAAATTGGAGAAGATGATCACGAGGTAGTTGGGAGACTATCCCCAAGAAATCATCCGCTCAAATCAACTCAAACTCCGGGAAATCGAAAGGGAAGGTGCAAGAACCGGAAAAACGCCACGAAACTTAGATCGACCCGATCTACTTGTTCGTGAGGGTAGAGATAAATTCCTTCAGTGGAAATGTTCTCCTCACATCAAAGAACAAGTTGATTCAAGTGGATTCGAAAAAGACGCAGCGAGGAGGGAGATCAAGTGACGGGAAAATCATGGAGAAACTAAGAACGCGAAGAACAAGTTCAAAACGCGAATCACAATCACGATTGCCAACCGAAATTCGTCCCCACGAGGAGACAACGGGAATCCAGTCCCGTTTCCGCAAAATCCAAATACACAGAGGTATGATTCACTGTCTCTGCGGATCTCAGTAGCTACAGCAGAGAATGGGAAGCAGGAAACCCTAGAATGAAAATAGCAATGGCTGAGATAGTTTGGAAGGAGGGGCTGCCTCAACTAATATAGCCTAATACAATTATTCCCCTTCTACCCCTACTGCTAATGAGCGAGCAGGCTAACCCTAAGGGTATTCTTGGCCAACTCGAAGTTGATGTCGATCCGACGACCACGCCCGCACATCAGGTAGCTTCGTCTCGACGCGACCTCACCGGATGCCGCCACGTGCCGCCTAGCGCCTTCCGTCCTTTTCACGGACCTCGCCCCCGGTTTTGAGGCCGAAACCGGGAAACATGTCGTCCATCGGCTGAGTTTTGTGGCCCAAACTTAGAAACCCGCCAGCTCCCAGGTTTTGAGGCCCAAACCTGGAAACCGTTCTCAGCCCGAATTTTGTGGCCCAAACTCGGAAATCGGCCGCACCCAGGTTTTGAGGCCCAAACCTGGAAACCGTTCACTCAGTGGTTTTTCTGTGGCTCAACCACCGAACCGACGCCGTAGAGGGATGCATCGCCCGTGCACCCCGTCCACCCGCAAGTCTTCACTTGTCGCTGTCCCAGGCTGTCAGCGACCACGGCCGATCCTCAGGCCATCGGTCCGTCAGTCCAAGCCTCACGTCCGCTCTTCACCACTCCGGGTCCATCGACACGACACGTCTCTGCTTGACCTTCACCTTGCCTTCGATCACCGTCTCGACACCTACACAAGCCAAAGAACATGCTCATCATACCAGTTGACAATCACTCATCATCTCAAGATCCGGCATACACCCATGTATCCGCAGTTTGTCCGCCATGGTAAATGTTTTTAGTAGTAGTGAGAAGACAGTTTACAGCCAAAGAAATAAATAACCCGAAACGACAATAGAGTTTTGACTAAATATGACAAATGTGCCTAGACGACAACCAACTATTGGACCCAAAGAACTAAAGATGCTGATGTCTCGAGGTGCTGTCCCGGTAAAATCAACTGATCCCTTAGGCCATTATTTCGCTACAGTGCCACCCATTGGTGAAGCCAGTACGTGCCCCTAAAAAGAACCTGTAAAAATAATTTTGGTCTACATTTGTCAAAAATCACCTCGTTTCTTGTTATCCAGATTGCCTAGCAAAGTGCAGAAGCTATCGGCAATAACAATGACCTGTACTTTTTGTTGCCCAATTTTGACCATCTACAAAAAAAAAGGTCATTCATATCACTCGGAGGCGAAATCCAAAAAAGTAAGTGTACAACAAGCCACAAGAATTTGGCATAAGAGCAATCTAAAAAAAAGATGATTAATCATTTCTGGTAAATGACAGAAACAACAAGTCTTGTCACCATTCCCGCTACGACGGGCCAAATTATATTTAGTTAAAATCACTCCCTTTTTCAGGTACCACATGAAGACTTTTATTTTTATAGGGACCTTGATTTGCCAAATATCTTGTGACATTCTAACTCCACGTTTAATTAACACAGTATAGATGGATTTGATCGTAAAGCATCCTGAAGCATTTAAACTCCACACGAACACATCTCTTTCTTCGATTAAATTAACATCTTGTAAAGAAGCCACAATCTTCTGCCAGCCCCTTAGGTTCGCTCCCCACTAAATTGCGACGAAATGCAATGTTTACCGGAGAAGCACCCAGGACCTGTGCCACTGAGTTGTGTTTACTTCTTGCTATGTTAAACAACGAAGAAAATTTATCTTTTACAGGTTTGTTAACCAACCATTTGTCTAGCCAGAATAATCTGGTTTGCATTCCATCTTTCACTTTGAAATAACCCCAACTCATAAAGGATTCTTTAATATTCATTAAACCTTTGCAAAAGTGTGAATTAGTTGGTTTTTTTCCACAGCTCCCAAGAGTCTTATCTTTTATGTATTTAGTGGAGCGATAGTTTCTATAGATGGTATCTTATAATATAGAAACTATGAGTAGTTTCTGCACTGTAAGTGTTCTTAGAAATCTCCTTAATTAAATAAGCTACTTTGAGATCCATGTAATTTTTTTTTAAAAAAAAAGAATACCGAAGCAGTTCTCAAATAAAAAAAAGGTGCAAATGTGCCACCGCGGAGCTGCCTCCGATTGCCGAGTGCGAGAGGCGGCGCCGGGACCTTGACCCCGGAAAGGGTTCGGTTGGACTAGCGGCGGCAATTCCCGGAGGCCGGAGCCGCACGGTGGCACATCGCGGGCAAGTGTACAGGAAGGAGATAGATCTTTTGCGACCCTATTATTGGAATAGCTTCCGACGTGTAACAATTTTGATTATCTCCAATAAGCAATTTGATCCCAAAGCAAAGAATATCCGGCCAGTTGCACCAAATGATGCGGTCAACCGGCCATAGCCAAACCACGCCTGTGAGACAACACGAGTTTTTTTGAATTTACCTGTCAGGTGATATGCACAGGACTACAGGAGGTAGACGTGGCAATGTCGATCCCACCGATGATCATTAATTTGATATGGCTTATCCACCGTCCTCTGAAGCCGTTTAGGTCGTTTTGTGTCAAACATAGTAAATCGAAACGGCTTTATCAAGAAGTCTTTTAAATCATGCTCTCATACAAGATATGTAAAGAGTAGAGCTGTTCATGAAATTAAAGTAAAAAAAACTTCAGTAATAATGTAAAGCCGTATCAAATTGACCCATATAGTTTGACCTTTGGTAAGGCCAGAAACCATCCGCAATGATAAGTCTTGGAATATTTTATACTCCCTCCATCCCAAATTATAAGGCATTCTAAGAATCTTGGAGAGTCAAAGTTTTTAACTTTGACCAAAATTTTAGAGAGAAACGTAAAAATTTATGAAATTAAATATGTATATTATAAAAAATATAACTAATAAGAAATCCAATTGTACTTAGTTGGTATCATAAATATTATTATCTTATTATATAAATTTGGTCAAAGTTAAAAACTTTGACTCTCCAAAATTCTTGGAATATGCCTTATAATTTGGGATGGAGGGAGTAGTTTATAGTGGAGTCTTTTTTTTAGAATTTGATATGATGGTAAATTCAGCTTCATTTCAGCCGAGAGTTGGGTTTTAATTTGAAGTTATTTTACTGGGTGAAACCATCTTTTCCAAAGATTTGGCACACATTGTATTTAACTATATTTTAGATAATCTGGTGCTTATCAAAATCGTTGTCGCGAATGCATTTGTTCAGATTTGCATCATGATTAAAGTTAGGTACAGTATTTTATTTTCCAGAGATTTTAATATGTCCAAATAATATGATTTTATCAAAGATTTGCATCATGATTAAAGTTAGGTACAATATTAATAATGTTAGGAACAGATTTGTTCAGATTTGCATCATGATGATAATATGGTTATGTATCGCAGTTCCACGTGACTCTATATGAATGACACAATAATATGAAAATATTAAGAATTGAAAACATTTATGTCTTGGAAATCTTGGATGCTATTATTATTATTATTATTATTATTATATTGCGAATTACAGGAAATAAAAAAAATACAAAAGTACTCATAGATTAATTATTGGGATACAATAACCTTATTTATTTTGATATTATTATATATGGTAGATGGTCCCTAATATTATTATATATAGGTCTCAACTCTCAACAAGTAGTAACTAAGAATGGAAGTCATATTTGCTTGGGTATGGCTTTGAGGGGGTTGACCAGAGATAACACCACCCCACCCTTCTCTGTCATGTCGATGCCAGTCTCCTTGGTGTCCGCCGGAAGCTCCCACTCGAACCGATGGAGGAGCGTGCCAAGAATCAGGGGTAGGAGCTTCTGCGAAAGCGCCAACCCGGGGCAGATCCGGCGGCCAAGACCGAAGGGGATCATCTCGAAATCCTGGCCCAGGTAGCTCCTGGTCTCGCCGTCCATGAACCTCTCTGGCATGAACCTGTCTGGTTCCGGCCATGCGTCGGCGTTCCGGTTGATCGCCCACGCGTTCAGCATCACGTTGGTGCCCTTGGGGATCCGGTAGCCATTCACCTCGATGTCGGCCTCCGCTTTGCGAGGTACCAGCGGCACAACCACCCGCAGGCGAAGCATCTCCTTGACCACGGCTTGGAGGTACGGGAGCTTGGCAATGTCGGATTCTTCCATGAGAGGCTTGTCTCCAAGGACCCTAGTGAGCTCTTCCCTGACCTTGTGCGTCACCTCTGGGTTCTGAATGAGGTCGACCATTCCCCACTCGATGATAGCCGATGGCGAGCTTGCTCCAGCGCCGTACAAATCCTGAAAAGGTCAGCATTAATAATTAATACTGTAGGTTAATATTCACTCACATGCATGTGTGTGACTCACTAGCTGGATCCGGATGCATGCAAGCTTTTCGGAGGATAAAGATGAGAGATAGAGCACGTATACGTACAGAGAGGAGCACTCTCATGACGTCATGGGTCAGCAGTGAGCCCTCCTGGTTCCATTCGCTCCCCTTGTCGAGGACCGTGTCCAGGACGTCGTTCTTGCGTGCCTCTCCGGCTTGCCGGCTGCGCAGCCGTTGCGCCACCTGCTCGTCGAACTGGCGGTATATGATGGTCAAGAGGCTCTTCATCCTGCCGCGCATGCCCTCCAGGTCGAGCGCGGCGATGGGCGGGAACACATCGGAGATGTTGGCCTTCCCGAGCATGCCGACGATCTCCTCGATGAGGTCCCTGAACACGGCCCGCTCCTTGGGCTCCAGGTCGGTGGAGTAGAGCACGCCCAGCAGCAGGCTCAGGATGGAGTCCATCACCACGTGCCTGAACACCACGGGGGTGCCGCGCGCCGCGTGGCAGGACACCTCGCGGTGCAGCGCCTCCACGACCTTGGTCTGCAGCTGCGCCCCGGCGGCCGGCGCGGAGATGCGCCTCGGCGCCAGCATCTCCGCGGCCGCGAACTTGCGGATCGCGCGCCACTTGTCGTCCTGGCTCGGGAGCGCGAAGATGGTGTGCGCGCTGTGGCCGATGGCGCTGAGCACGTCCAGGCTCGGGAGGCCCGCGATGCTGTCCACCTTCCTGCCCTCGCCGCCGCCGGCGCCGAACACCGCGCGCAGGGCGTCCGGCGTGGAGATGATCACGTGCGGCACCACGCCGAAGCGGAGGCACATCAGGCCACCGTAGCGCTCGGCGAGGCGCTGGAAGGTGCGGTGCTGCTGCCCGTCTTCGCCGAGGTCCAAGAGGTCGCCGATGAGAGGCTTCGGCGGCCAGGGGCCCGGAGGAAGACGCTGGCGAGCGTCCCGGAGCAACTGGAAGATGTACAAGGAAAAGAGGACGATGACGAGCCATGCAACGCATTCAACCAGCAAGGACGCCATTAGTTTCTTTCTTCCTTGGGTCTCTCTCCAACAAATTGGAGGAAAAGGCCGAATGGATGTGAAGCTTGCGACTCAGTTGGGGGGTCTCACCGCGCGTCATTTATTTATAGTGCAGATGCAGCAGGTAGTCCTGGGCATTTATCTCTACTAACCGGGGTTGATGAAAAAGGTCGAAATCTCAAGTTCTCAACCCAATCGATCGATCGATAGAAAATTCCAACGACCAAGTACTTGGAACAGCATTTGGTGGTTGGTGAAGTCCGAGCCTGGATCAGTCAAACTAGAAAGGGAGGCTTACCTGTACTACTGTACTGTATGAATGTATATCCACATGGACGACATGGAAAACCAAGTGAAGACTGCAGAGGCACGAGGCAGGACAGGAAAAAAAAAGGGGGTCATGCAGTGTCGAAACAATCTATATATATATACGTTCAGAGTTTACTTTCTATATACTGAACTATTAGTATACACGAACACGCAACTCGTTCATCTATTATTATAACTTATCCTCCTATCCACAAGTGTGAAACTAAGGGAGGAGACAGAATTAGTCAGGATTAATCAACCGTAATATATAATCGAAGAAATTGAATGATATATATACCTGTTTGATCCGATAGGATCTCTAACAGTGAATAGACTCGGGATTAACATGAACAGAACATGAACATTGCCTCAAGATAAATAACAGTAAAGGTAAAAGACACTTAGGGTTAGAATTTCGACCATCTCCGCCCTTGGAGCTCGATCCAGCGTCCGCCATAGGTCCCTCTGGATCCTTCTCTGCCTCGGTGCGAAGTGAAGGAAGCCGGCGTGAGGAAGAGCTCGTCGCAGTGGAGGAGTGACGTAGTCGGGGTCGTGGCAGTGGCAGCGAAGAAGAGCTTCCCGTCACTGGTTGCGAACCCTAGATCAGATTACGGTTGGGGATGTCGGTGGGGGGTCTGGCGGCTCGACGAACCTCGTGTACAGTGCCTCAGCCCCCACCTCCCTTTTATATACTGCAGTGTGACAGGGGCCTCCAACCATTAGTGGGTTGGGCTCTCCGATCAGGAGCGGATCAAGTTAGATATAGACCGTTGGGTCCAGTAACTAGGGAGATCAATTCTAACATTCTCCCCCTTGATCTCCTAATAACTTATCTTACTCTTAACTTAAATACTCAACTTATTTAGCTCTATCCCATTATAGAGAAATGCGTAGAGCGCGTCTCATCGTCACAACAAGGCGTCGTTGGATTTGATGGCTACAATACATCTCCCTAATTTGAAACAGAGTTCTAACTGGGCCCTAAGTGTTCAGGAATCATAGGCTTTCTCTTAACCCCATGTCGGCTACGTGTCTTGTAAACACGTTGGGTGGTAAGCCTTTTGTCAACGGATCCGCTAACATCTTATCTGTACTTATATGCTCAAGACTAATGACATGATCCCGAACTTTATCTTTCACAACATAGTACTTAATGTCAATGTGTTTGGCAACACCACTTGACCTATTGTTGTGAGCATATTCAACTGCAGGATTATTATCGCAGTATAACTTAAGTGGTTTCTGAATGCTGTCTACCACTGCTAATCCGGGTAAGAACTTCTTAAGCTAGTTCACCTGCCCTGAGGCCTCATAACAAGCCACAAACTCCGCATACATTGTGGATGATGTAACGAGAGTTTGTTTGGAGCTTTTCCACGATATAGCCCCACCTGCAAGGGTAAAAATATAACCCGAAGTGGATTTTCTTTCCTCCCCCGCATAATCTGAATCTGAGAACCCTACTATCTCAAGGGAATCTGATTTCTTATAGGTTAGCATGAAGCCTTTTGTGCCCTGCAAGTAACGCAAGACCTTCTTTACTAATTTCCAGTGCTCTATGCCTGGATTTTTCTGATATCTGCCAAGTAACCCGGTAACGAAAGCTATGTCAGGGCAAGTACAAATTTGAGCATATTGTAAACTTCCGACAGCGGATGCATAAGGAACTGATCTCATTTGCTCGAGCTCTATCTGATTCTTGGGGCACTGATGTTCCCCATACTTATCGCCCTTGACTATGGGTGCAGGTGACGGGCTGCACTTATGCATACTATATTTTTTAAGAATCTTATCTATGTATGCATTCTGGGACAAACCTAATACCTCTTTGCTTCTATCACGGTGAATCTCTATCCCCAGAACAAAAGAGGCTTCACCGAGATCCTTCGTATCAAAATGCGAGGACAAGAACTTCTTTGTTTCCATTAGCAGACCGACATCATTGCTTGCCAGCAAAATATCGTCCACATATAGAACCAAGAAGATGAACTTACTATTCTTAAACTTTGCGTACATGCAATTGTCCTCAACATTTGCCTTAAACCCAAAACATCTTATGGTGTTATCAAACTTCAAGTACCACTGTCTCGAAGCTTGTTTTAACCCATAAATGGACTTTCTTAGGCAACATCCCATTTTTTCTTTTCCTTCCACAACAAAACCTTTTGGTTGTGCCATGTAAACATCTTCTTCAAGATCCCCATTAAGGAATGTCGTCTTAACATCCATTTGATGCAACTCTAAATCATAATGTGCCACTAGCGCCATTATTATTCTAAAAGAATCCTTACATGAGACAGTAGAAAAGGTCTCATTGTAATCAATTCCTTCTCTTTGGGTAAAACCCTTTGCCACAAGTCGCGCCTTATATCTCTCAATACTCCCTTGGGAGTCATATTTGGTTTTGTAGACCCATTTACAGCCTACTGTCTTAGCTTCTTTAGGAATTTCCACTAAATCCCAAACATTGTTGGAATCCATGGATTTTAGCTCATCTTTCATAGCTTCTAACCACTTATCTGAGTCGCTTCTCATGGCTTGTTCATATGTAGTGGGATCATCCTCCATATGAAACTCTTCGGCCTCATAGACTTCATAATCATCTGATATAGCTGATCTTCTAACTCTATGTGACCTTCTAATGTTCTCATTATTTGGCGCTATTTAGGGCTGTTGTTGTTCTTCCTCATGCTCGACAGGTGGTTCTAATGGATCCTGAAGGATAGGTTCCTGATTCTCATTTTCTGCTGGCAAGGGAGGTTCAACAACAGGTGCTGGCACTACAGTGCTTGACACCGTTGGCGCAGCAACAACAGGTAACATGAAGAATGGTTCCTGAAACATCAGAGTAAGGGCGTGAACCCGTTTTTCCTCTAAGTTAACTTCTTGAACCACCTTGCTTCCCCCTGATCACATCATGTTCTAAAAACTCAGCATGTCTTGTTTCTACAAACTTTGTATGCCTGTCAGGGCAATAAAAGCGATAGCCTTTCGATCTGTCTGGGTAGCCAATGAAATTGCAACTAACATTCTTAGGATCTATTTTTCCTAGATTTGGGTTAAAGACTTTAGCCTCAGCTGGATAGCCCCACACCCTTAAATGCTTAAGTGAGGGTATTCTGCCTGCCCATAACTCATACGGTGTTTTAGGCACCGACTTACTAGGTACACGATTAAGGATATGAATGGCGGTTTTTAATGCCTCCATCCACAAACTTATCGGTAAAGTGGAGTAGCTAACCATGCTCCTTACCACATCCATCAGGGTACGGTTCCTTCTTTCAGCCACTCCATTTTGCTGAGGCTCTCCTGACATTGAATACTGAGCAACTATGCCATGCTCCTGAAGGAACTTCGCAAAAGGTCCTGAAACTTGACCATACGGGGTATGTCGCCCATAGTATTCTCCACCACGGTCTGATCTTACTATCTTAATCTTCTTATTGTGTTGATTTTCTACTTCTGCCTTAAATATCTTAAACTTATCTAAAGCTTCTCATCTTTCTTTAATCGAATAGATGTGGCCATAACATGAGTAGTCATCAGTGAACGTTATAAACGAGTCATAACCATCCACGCTCATGACGGGAAACAGTCCACATATGTCGGTGTGGATTGTTTCTTAAGTCCCCGCACTTCGTTTGGCATTTTTCTTAATTTTCTTAACGTACTTACCTTTAATGAAATCAACACATTGATCTAATTCTGATAGCTCTAATGGCGGAAGAATTTCAGTCTTGACTAATCTATCAATTCTCCCCCTCGAAATGTGGCCTAATCGACAATGCCACAATTTCGAAGAGTCAACCTGAATATTCTTACGCTTTCTACTTACATTCATAGACGAGGAAGCAGTCTTATTCTCAGAACTTATAACATTAACATCTCAGAGATGGATAACAAATAAAGTTTGTCTTGTCAGAAGGCAAGACCAACACTGATTATTTAAATAGTATCTTACACTTGCCATCTCCAAATGACAAGCCAATCCATCATCATCTAACTTAGACACACTATTAGGTTTCGACGACGCAAAGAAGGAACATAGAGTACATCATGTGAAGCCTAAGTACAAAACCATTTACTAATTCTAATGATACGTCTCCAATGGTTTCGACGTCGGCCTGTTACTCCATTAGCCACTTTAATTGTTCTTTCTCCTCTTTGCAGGGTCTTCCTCGTAGCTTATCCCATTCTTATTCAGGAACTTCAGGAACCCAAGGCAATCTTTCATCCAATGCCCCCTTTCCTTGCAATACATGCACTGATCTTTGTCTACAGGGGTTTCTGCCCCTTTGGGAACTGTGGCTGAGCAGGTTGAGGGGCCTTTCCCTTATCATTAGCATTGGAAGAGGAGCTGCCATTCTACTTTGGTTTTCCTTGTGGTTTAGCATTCTTATTATAATACTTTCTCTTATAATCTTTCACATAGAGAGCAGAGTCCCCATGTGAAGTCTTAATGCGCTCTTCCCCTTGCACACACATACTGATGAGCTTGTCCATGTTCCAGTCACTAGGCAACATGTCGTAATTGATACAAAAGGTGTCAAACTCACTTTGCAGAGAGGCAAATATCATGTGAATGACAAAAGCATCAGGTAAATTAATTTGCATAGACTCAAGCTTAGGTGCTATGGTGCTCATTCTAAGTACGTGATCTCTAATACCACCACCTTTGTATTTCTTATTGCATAGCTCTTTGATAAGAGCACTGGCCTAAGACTTAGTAGTTCCATGGAACTGATTCTTAACATGTTCTAAATACTCAGTGATGGTGGGTGTCTCAGGAATAGACCCTCTGATAGGCTCTAAAATAGTAGCCTTAGCTAAAGTGAGACATTTCTTGTTGGAATTGTCCCATTGCTTATTCTCTAAGTCATAGGACATTCTCTTATCAGCATGATCCCTTTTGCGTGTCGCAAAAGCGGCATCTGCCTCATTCTCCTCTCTCACTGGCTCCACTGGAGCAACGGGACATGGTGAAGAGAGAGCAAGGTCATTGTTCATCATAACCAAGGTCATTGCTCAAGTTGTTCATCATAGCGCCCGGTCAGAGGAGGAATCTGAGCGATCCAGTTGATCCCTAAAAACCCTTGACAGAATAGTGAGATAATTTAACACAAATAAATTCTTAACCATAAATTGCATGTTTTAAAACAACGTTGGTCAGTATTAAAACATAAAATTTCTTCTACATTATTTCTACCATCACCGTTGAGCAAGAAAATAGGAATAGTACATAAACTGATGAAACTAAACATTTATAATATTGATATAATCAACGTTGTCAGAATATAACAAATTACAAATTTTCTGAATTTCTAAATTTAATAATTGTTCTAACAATTAATTCTACCATTGGTTCGAATTTAATTAAAGAACAAAATAAACTTTGCAGCGGAAAATATGACTAAATAAACTTATACTTTTTTCGGATCTTCTCTGAAAATTTACCGTTGGTTCAAAATTTACAAAGATTTAAACTTAAATTTTGTCTAAACTAGTGTTGACTGCTCTAAAAAAAGACTACTTCTCAGTTCTAATGGGCCAAAAGTGAGCAAATCAGCCCGATCGAGGAAAAAAACTCGCGGTCTGCTCCGCGATAGCTCCGCTCCGCGTGTGGACGCGCGCCCCCGCCTGTGCCGGCGCGGCCCGGTTGACCGCCGGGCGATCCCAGCCGCTGATTGGGATCCGACGGCCAGGAGCGAATATCGGAGTAATAAAAAACCCCATTTTGACCGGCGCCCCCTGAAAACCCTAACTCAGTTCACTCTCTTGCTCTCGCCTTCTCTACTCAGGGCAGAAATGGCGGCGCCGCCGCAAGGCACAGCGACGGCGCAGGAGAAGACTGGTGCCGCCGCGCAGCCCTTCGCCGGTGCACGCGCTCCCCTTTGGGTAGAGCGCGTTGCCGTCGAGTGGTTTCATTTCGGAACCCTTAGAACTAACCCGATGACTTTCTGTGCCGCTCCTGCACTGAGCAGCAGCGCCGCCGCTGGTGCCGAGCACGACGACAGTGGAGCACGACGCCACGGCGGGCCCTCCGCCCGTGCGCACACTGTCAGGTAGGGGAATCCCGAGCGAAACTGTTTCTTTCCCCAATCCAAATCCGGATCGGTTGGTTCCCTTCTTCTAATTTCTTAGTTTGTGATTCTTTTATCTGGCCCGGGATGATATTCAGGGTATGTCGCTCGGCGGCCAAAAGGAAACTTAGGGGTTTCTGAGTTTTGCTAAACCGATTTGGTTTTCTGAGAATCCCGATCTATCTTTCTGATAGACTTAGTTCTTTGATACCATTGTTTGATCGGATAGGATCTCTAACAGTGAATAGACTCGGGATTAACATGAACATAACATGAACATTGCCTCAAGATAAATAACAGTAAAGGTAAAAGAAATTTAGGGTTAGAATTTGGACCATCTCCCCCCTTGGAGCTCGATCCAGCGTCCGCCATAGGTCCCTCTGGATCCTTCTCTACCTCGGTGCGAAGTGAAGGAAGCCAGCATGAGGAAGAGCTTATCGCAGTGGAGGAGTGACGTAGTCGGGGTCGTGGCAGTGGCGGCGGAGAAGAGCTTCCCGTCACTGGCTGCGAACCCTAGATCGGATTAGGGTTGGGGATGTCGGTGGGGGGTCTGGCGGCTCGACGAACCTCGTGTACAGTGCCCCGGCCCCCACCTCCCTTTTATATACCACAGTGTGACAGGAGCCCTCCAACCATTAGTGGGTTGGCCTCCCCGATCAGGAGTGGATCAAGTTAGATATAAACCGTTGGGCCCAGTAACTAGGGAGATCAATTCTAACAATACCAACTTCTGGTAAAAGAAAATGTGTGTCATGGTTGTCTATGGTTGCTAGGTAGTATTCCCTCCTTTTTCAAATTATACGAGTCACCACCGGAAAACTCAACTTTGCCGAGTGCCGCGTTCTTTGCCGAGCGCAATTTTTCGGGCATTGGGCAAAGAGGTTCTTTGCCGAGAGCCAAATAAAAAAATACTCGAAAAAAACACTCGGCAAAGAATTTCTTTTGCCGATGACACAAAAACTCTCGACAAAGAAATTCTTACCGAGTGTTTTTTTTGCGCTTGGCAAAGACATTTTTGAAACCATATTTTGAAGTAGTAAATTAATCCAAATGAAAAAAAATTCAACTACAAAGTTGTTTAACTAATCAAGATGAATAATTTTTATTTTGGTCATTTCTTCATTTGATAAACTTAAAATAAATTTGTTTATAAATCTTACATCTCTTCGACAGTTTACGAAACTACAACAGTGATATATGAGATTTGTGAATAATATTAGAACCACGATGTCAGACAGATAAATGGTGAAACAACCAAAATAAAATTTGTAGATCTTGACAAGTTATGAAAGTTTGTAGTTAACAACATTTTAATTTGAAGTCATCTAGTTATACAAAACTGCGTCCGGATTTAAAAATTTAAAAATTTGAATTTTTCAAAATACCTTGGATGGAGAAATGACCAAAATGAAAGTTTGTAGATCTTAAAAAGTTATTAAACTTTTAGTTGACAACTTTTAAATTTGAAATCATCTTGTCTTGCAAAACTGTATTTGAATTTAAAAATTTTGAAATTAAAATTTTAAATACCTCAGATGGAGAAACATCCAAAATAAAAGTTGTAGATCTCGAAAAGTTATAAAACTTTGTAGTTGACAACTTTTAGATTTGAAATCATCTTGTCAACGAAAAGTACATTTTAAATTATCAAATTTAAAATTCATTTTTTATAAATGACCTCAGATGGTAAAACTACCAAAATAAAAGTTGTAGATCTTGAAAAATTAGAAAACTTTGTAGCTGACAATATTTTGATTTCAATTTGTTGAGAACCTCAAATAAGCAAATTACGCTCAGTTTAGTATAATACGTATGGAACCGAAATAGAGTAGAACGTATGTGAGTGTGTAGTGCAGTGGTAGAAGAGGCTCCGCGCGAGAGAGGTCGTGAGTTTGAATCTTGCTGACCGTGTTAATCAAAATTGCACGAAAAATGACTAGTGGCCGAGTTCGACGGAAAGAGACGGGGGGTGTCTAGTGGGCGCCTCCTCCGTTTAAATAAAAACTTTTCCCTACTTTTTGAGTTTTTTTATTTTTACTTTGCCGAGTGTAATCTGGACACTCGATAAAGGCTTTGCCGAATATCCGAAAAAGGCAAGGGGCACTCGGCAAAGAGCTTTTGCCGAGCCTAGTGGCCGAGTTCGACGGAAACAGACGGGGCTGCCTAGTGGGCGCCTCCACCGATTAAATAAAAAAAATTCCCTACTTTTTGGGGTTTTTTATTTACTTTGCCGAGTGCAATCTGGGCACTCGGCAAAGAGCCTTTGTCGAGACCTTTTTTGTCGAGAGCTCTTTGCCAAGTGTGGCACTCGACAAAGTCTTTGCCGAGTGTATTTAGAGCTTTGTCGAGTGTCACGTGCACTCAGCAAAGCAGGTCTGTGCGAGTAAGTCATTTTGACTTTTATAGGATATAGAATTTTCTATGTATCTGGATATACATGTGGCTATGCTACTTGGGATTAGTTATTTGGTGATTATTTATTTTTTTCTAGGTTTTATTTGCTGAGCTCGCGTGGTAATGGTATAGAACTATGATATTTTCCTTGCGAAGCAGGCCGGTACTGATGTACAAGTTGTCGGTGTTTCGTACCCGGGGGTATCACACCAACGAGTAATATGATCGCGTGCTTCTCTTCCTGGATGGTGATGCAAGGGGACACAAGGATTTATCCTGGTTCGGGCAAAGAAGGCCCTACGTCCAGCGGGGGGAGATGTTCTTGTATTACTTGCACCTAAGTGCTTGTACCGGGGAGAATACAAGCTCAGTGAGCGTGGACCGGAGTCCGGACTCGTATCTGTGTGTGGACTCGTGTGTTCTGTTTTTTTGTCCTGCCGAATGAGGGCCCTAGCGTCTCCTTTTATAGAGCAAGGGGAAGCCAGGGTTACATAAAGGTATTACAGGTATCGGGGCGTATGGTGCCCCATACGGAGAAGGGTAGGAACCCTGTCTTGTCGGGGCCACTGGAGTTGATGTGATTGTCGCTGTTGAGGCGTCCTTGGGTCGTGGCTTCCATCCTGGGCGCGGACGTGGTGGTGCGACAAGGCGGGAGCCGTACAGCACCCATCCCGGAATGTACAGTACGCTGTGAGGTCCCTCCGGGTCTTGGGGTACCTGTCCTCCAATAGCATGAAAGTAGTTAGGGCTCGAAGGGCGCGGAGCCGACTTCGAGGTGGTGCCACGGGGGCTCGAGGGGCGCGGAGCCGGCCTCGAGATGTGGCAGTGTAGAGCTCGAGGGGCGCGTAGCCGGCCTCGAGGAGTTACAGCGCAGGGCTCGAGGGGCGCGTAGCCGGCCTCGAGGGTTTACAGTGCAGGGCTCGAGGGGCGTGTAGCCGGCCTCGAGGAGTTACAGTGCCTGGAATGGCCGAACAGTGCTGCACTGGTGCCCTTTTGCCCATGCTTGTGGTGAAAACGAGACTTGACCTTTACACCGAGTTACTGTGGTACACGTCATGTACTAGTGGACATGACCGGAGTAGGTGAAGGCATTAAATGCGTGGTATGGGCTGGTACGGCTGTCTGAGCAGCTCGAGGTCCGTGTGTTAAGGCTCGAGGTGTGGGGGCGCGCATGCCCGAAGTCTGGAGGGCTCGAGCGAGACGGAGAGCGATCGCGTTCGCCCGAGGCCTTGCTGGGAGGGCTCGGGCGAGACGGAGACGGAGCGTTCGCCCGAGGCCTTGCTGGGAGGGCTCGGGCGAGACGGAGATAGAGCGTTCGCCCGAGGCCTGGCTGGGAGGGCTCGGGCGAGACGGAGACGGAGCGTTCGCCCGAGGCCTTGCTGGGAGGGCTCGGGCGAGACGGAGACGGAGCGTTCGCCCGAGACCTGGCTGGAGGGGCTCGGGCGAGACGAAGACGGAGCGTTCGCCCGAGGCCTTGCCGGGAGGGCTCGGGCGAGACGGAGACGGAGCGTTCGCGTTTTTGCGTTGATTGGGGGTACCCTTTTTTGTACCACCGACAGTAGCCCCCGAGCCCTTGTTTGAGTGCTTGCATTCGAGCAGGGGCTCCAGATTGGGATCTCGATGGATAGCTAACTGGTCTCGAGGGTTTTGTCGATTTGATTCCGTGGATGTCGTGCGAGCGACACCCGCGGGTGTAGCCCCCGAGGCCGTGGGGGAGTGGTTAGAACTCCCTCGCGGGCTTCCCGAAGAATCCTCCGTCGTCTGGGAGCCTTCTGCCCAGTGGGTGCGCCTTTCCTTTGTCGTGGGAGAATCCGTCCGAGGCTTGGCTCGGAGGGCTTGAGCGAGACGGAGAACGAGCGATCGTTCGAGGTCTGGCCTCGAGGCTCAGGCGAGATGGGGGTCGAGCTTTCACCCGAGGCCTGAAAATCTCATGCTCACATAAAGAAAGAGGTTAGTCGCAACTGTCCGAGTTTTTAGACCCTCTTTCGTCGAGGGGTGCCAGGCTGAACCGACTGGCCGGCTCCTCGAGCTGTCCGGCATGCCGATTACCCTGGCTTGTCATCCCGCGAGTCCTTTCGATCGGATGCGAGGGGGGATGCCTCGTACTACCCCGAGTGGGCGAGTATCGAGGTTCCCGGTGAGCTGGTAACGGGGAATCCAAGTGAGAGCTCGTGCCCCGTTCGTTGGGGTCGACTGTGGCCGGAGGCGGTCTCATAAAGCATGGTGCTCAGTCTGCAGGAGTGCCGGGTCCATTCGATAGGACCCGGTGGCTCGATGCCTCCCTCCGAGGGGATCTCACTGCACGTCGAGTTCCCTGCCTTGGATACACGTGAGGGGCCTCGAGGGCTCGGCCCTCGAGTAATGCCGCGAGTGGCGCCCCTTGGTGTCCCTGACTCGGGTGCTCGAAGCCGGCTGTCGAACCCTTTTCGAGGGCCAGCCTTCGCTGCTTCGAGACTTAGGGCCGGGGCCCATTTTTAACCTTTATGAAGAAGCCTCCGTCGTCTGGGAGTCCTTCTGCCGCCCGTTGGGCACGCCTTTTTAGGCGGAAACTGTCGGGGAGAGCGGCGGGCGTGAAGCCGGAGCGACGGTCGTGGCGGGCCCGGGTAGTGGAGCGAATGGAGAGGTAACACGTGTATCCTGCACCCGCTCGAGACGTGGTTCGGTGGGCGCATTGAATGCATTCGGTTACCTTTTTACGTCGTGGGAGATCCCGCCCGTCCGGATTTCCCCCTATAAATATCGAAGAGGGGAAAAGGAACCTTTTACTTTGCCCTGGCCTTCGCCGCCGCCATAGCCTTCGCGCGCCCTCTCCTTCGAGCTAGTCGATTGGGGACTTCCAGCCGTCCGTCCGCTGCCCGGATCCGCGCCGCGCCACCGCCATGGCCGCCCAGACACAGATGCTGCCGGCCGAAGACTGGAGCTCGTCGAAGGTGACGCAGAGCGAGATGGACTCGCTGGTGGCCCAGGGGCTTCTGCGCCCAACCCGGAGGAGGGACCCGCATGGTGGGTTATCCCGTCGGCGGAGCACCGGGAGCCGCACCCGCCGGAGGGGTACGTGGTGAGCTTCACGCGCTACCACCGTATGGGCTCGGCGTCCCGCCGAGCCGCTTCTTGCGAGGGCTGGTCCATCATTTCGAGGTGGAGCTGCAACACTTCTCCCCCACTCCATCTCGCATGCCGCCATATTCGCCGCGGTGTGCGAGGGGTACCTGAAGATGGAGCCGCACTGGGAGATGTTCGTCCATCTCTTCCGGGGCGAGCTCTTCATCAAGTCCCTGAAGCCCAGCGGGAGGCGGCCCGTGCGCATGGGCTCCCTTGCCATCACCAGCGAGGGCGGGGACCCTCGTCGGCAACGTCCCCCCGCGTACCTGCGATACAAGCTATCCACCAACCAGACCGGGTGGGACGACCATTGGTTCTATCTGCGGAACGAAGGTGGCCTCCTTCCGCAGTACACCGGCAGGGTCCTTACTCGACGCCCGGAGAAGTGGACCTGGGGTGTTGCGGCGGACAGGCAACGCCACCTGGCCCCGCTGATGGAGATGATGAAGACGCTGGTGGATGAGAAGAAGCTGACCGTGCAAGCGGTCATTTGGGCGTTCCACCAGCGAAGAGTCCTTCCGCTGGCAGACCGCCCCCTTCTTATGCACGAGATGGGCCCGCAGGCTCAGCTCGAGGCGCTCAAACCGCTCGAGGATGGCCGAGAGAGGCTGTCCCGGAACGAGGGCATCTCCCGGGTGTCGATCACGATCCAGGGGCCGTTCGTCCCTGAACTCTCTCCAACCTGGTTGCGATGGCACCCGACGAGGGGTGTCTTGACCTGGTAAGCCTTCCTCGAGTCGAGCTATCTCGAGCCTCCTCCCCCCTTCTTCCTCCTTCGACCCGTTTGCATCCGTCTTGTGGTTTGTCTCATCACGCTTCTCCTTTCTTCAGGGGCATTTACTTGTCGCGCGTCGAGGCCCCCGGTGAGGGAGGACGCCGCGGATGCTCAGGTGAGCGCCTCTCTGCTCAAAAGGACAAGGAGAGCAAGGATGCCAAAAGAAGAAAGAGAAAGATAAAAACTTGCGTCGCTTAGCTCGGGAGCAGAGACTGGCGAAGGCTCGTCGTAACCGTCAGCCTGGGGACGGGTCCCCCGAGCTGAGTTCCTCGAGCTCGGAGGAGGAGAGTAGTGACGAGGAGGAGGACGACGACGAGGGGATGGATGCGCGCTTGATGCGCGCGGGGCTCATCGATGACAGGGCTGACCGCTCCTCTGTGCAAGAGGGTACACTGGAGTCCCACCGACAAAAGGGGCACGCGGGACGCAGCCGCGGAAGGCGGCGCCGATCCCCGCCTCGTCGCGGGCCCGAGCCGTCCGTGCTCCGCGCCGACGCGCCCCCTTGCGTAAGGAAGCCCCGGACCCGGAGCCCTTCGGCCACAGCGCCCAACAGTCCGCCCCCCCAGCCCCCGCTCAGCCCAGACGGGGGGTCTCGAGAGGGGTCGGGCTCTCGAGAGCGGCCGACAGGTCGAGAAGGGTTCCGGGCCCGACCCCCGCGAGCCGTCAAGGGCGCCGTCGAGCCCGCGGAGGAGTGGGCGCCAAGAAGAGGCGTCGAGCCGCGCCATCACGAGCGTCGGGGAGGGAGCCCCCGAGCGTCTCGTGACCAGCGCGAGCGTCCCCGGAGTCCATCGCCGCACCGCCGCCGGGGGGGCGGAGGCGGACGCGGGAGGGCGCGACCACCAGCGCGGGCGCCGGAGCAGGTCCCGGAGCCCGCGCCGGGGCGAGCGCCACGACGTCAGCACGAGGGTGGTGCGGTCGCCCTCCCGCGATGTGGGGGAAGGAGAGCTCTCCCTCGAGGTCGAGCCATGGGAGGCGTCGGAGCCCCTCCCCCCATCCCCCAGCCCTGCGGAGACGGCCCAGGCGCAGGGCTCGAGCCGTGGGGTGGGCTCGAAGCCCCCGAGTGGGTCCGGCGACTCCGGGAAGAAGCCCAGCCGCCGCTTCGGGTGAGAGTGTTCCTTAGGTATCGTCGGTAGTGAGACTTCACCTCTTTGCTTTGATGACGCGTGCCATCTCCGTCTTCTCAGGGCGAAGCGCTCCTACCAGGAGGTGGACCTTGCTTCGTCCAAGCGGGCCAAGACCTCGAGCCCTGTCGAGACACAGGCACCTCGAGGTATGGCACCTTCCTCCGCTAGAGAGCCGCTTGGCTGGAGAAGGCCCGAGCTGCTATGGCTCGAGGGGGTCGAATGATCGTCGCCAATTTTGGTGAGGCCGTCGCCATCGACCACGGGGGGAATCGAGTCTCTTCCTGGTTCTGACATCTCCGTCATCCCGTATTGCAGGGCCCTCAGCTCATGGCATCGAGCCTGCCACCACCGTATCCGCCGAAGTGCTGCCTCCTCCCCTCCTCTCCTCCTGCGATGGTGCCAAACTGGGAGCGCCATCCTTCCCCTCACCACGACGGGTGTTCCGGAGAAGCGCCTGGGGCGAGCACGGCCCCGCCAGCGTCTGGGGCTGAGGAGACCGCGCCCCTTGTGGCTCCGACCAGCGCGGGCCGGGCCGCGGAGGAGGGAAGGGAGGAAGAGGCGTCGGCGGAGAAGGAGCCGACGGTGGAGGACCTCCTGAACGAGCTGGAGCAGGGGCCGCTCTCCCGCGGGCTCGATGACGGGGGAGGCACCCGAGGTGCCGGCTAGCGCCGACAAGGCGCCGGAGGCCCGACCGGGGAAGAGGGCCCGGGGTCAAGCCTTCCCTTGACCGATCCGCAACAGGGAGTGCCGGCGGAGGGACGGAGGGAGTCGGGGCCCGTGCCGTCGGGCGGCGGTTCGCTGTCGGGGCAGCTTGAGGCGGAGGAGGATCTGCCCGACATTCGAGCTCGACCGACCGATATGGCCGTTTCCCGTCCCTCTGAGCCCGCCCCTTGCCGTGTGCCAATCGAGCAGCCGGCCCAGCGGGGGCCCCGCGCGAGGTGCGGTCCATCTTCCGGGAGGTGGCCGTGCTTATGGCGGAGGTGGAGCGGTCCTGCTCCGAGGAGGCGGGCCGGTCCACCCAGGTGTCAGCCGCCCTCGAGCGGGCTAAGGCGGAGCTTCGAGACTCCGCGCGGAGCTGAGCCGGAACGCCAGATGGCGAGCCCGGCTTAACGAGGCGGAGGCGGAGGTCGGGTGGCTCGAGGCGAGGTCGCCCGTCCAAGAGGAGGCCGCCGCCGTTCTCATCGAAGCGTCGAGGAAGGGGCAGCGGACGCCCGAAGCGAGGCCACCTCTGCCCGGGCTGAAGCCGAGGCGGCGAAGCAGGAGGCCGCTGACGCCCGTGGCGAGGCCGCCGCCGCCCGAACCGCAGCGGAGGCGGCGAGAAAAGAGGCCAAAGACGCGTGAGTGGTGCCGCCACCGCCCGAGCTGCCGAGGGGGTGGCGCGGCAGGAATTGATCCGCAAGGATCTGGCCCTGGTGGAGGCGGGCCGGCTGATCGAGGACCTTAGGTCCGAGAAGCTCCTCAACGCTGGCCGAGAAGCGCAGGCTGGAGCAGCGTGCTGAGGGCCTGACCAGCGACCTCGCCGCACTGGGGCAACACTGCGACAGTGAGGCTTACACCTTGCTCTTGTTGGGTCTTCGAAGTTTTTGTTACGCGCCGCCGTCTCACTCTCTTCCTTTTATTGCGCAGAGGTCGAGAGACGGTCGAGGAGCTCCGCGGAACGAACCAGGCTCTCTTGGACCAACTCCAAGATGAGACGATGGTGGCGGAGCGGGCTCGCTCCTCTCTCGACCGGCTCGGCCCCATGTGGGGTGCTCCTCCTGTACCGCGGCAGAAGGTGCAATGGCTCGGGGCGACGCCTTGGTCGACGCCTTGTGCTTCTTCGACACAGCAGCGCGCGCGTTAACCGTGTTCCGGCAAGCTCTCCATCACGGCGTCAAGCAGACGCTCGCGGTTGTTCGCTCTGGTTTCCGCTTCCCGTCCACGTTGTCGCGAATGGCTTCATCGAGATCGAGGGGAAGGATGAGGAGTTGAACAACCGCCGTGTCGACAAGATTTTGGAGAAGATGGAGAGGGCCAGGGACGTCGCTCGCGAAGATCTTCGAGGAGGACGTGCTGCCTCCTGACGCCAGCAGCGGTGTCGGGAGCCCTCCTCCTTCGAGCTCGGGCGTCGAGGTCGAGCCTGCCATCGTGGACCTCGGGGAGGAGTACCACACCGACGAGGACTGAGGCCTGCGTGCCAAATTTGGGCGTCGAGGCCCTTGTAGAATTCTATGACATAAAGGAGGGTACGTCGAGACCCGAATGTATATGTGATTTGTTTATGAAAAGAGTTGTTTTCTTTTCAAATGCGTTGACCGCTTCTCTTTGTCGCAAGCTCGAGTTTCTGCTAACTTAGTCGTGCTCCTTGATACGTCGCGAGCCCTCGAGGGGAGGCGTAGGTAGGGCACCGTAGCCCGGGGCGTAGGCGGCCATCTACGTCGACGCCCCCCGACCCTGGAGGCTCGAGGTACTTTAAGATTTAGACGTCGCTAGTTCACTCGAGGCGCGAGTCGAGACGAGGGTCAAATTTTTGAAAAGAAACACGTGTTTTTTCCGGAGTCTGGGGGCGTTTACCCCCTTGTCAGCCCCCGAGGGAGGCTCGACCCTGAGCTAGGCAGGGTCGAGGCTACCTTAAGATGTGAAGCAACATGAACGTAATGCACACAGTTTGGTTCATTCATGTTGACATGTTTGTACAAAGTGATAAAATGAACGGGCCTCGAGGCTTTAAGGGTAAAGCGACGTAGCTGAGATATATTCCACGCGTTCGCCAGGATCCTGCCTTGGTCGTCGTAGAGCTTGTATGTGCCTGGCTTGAGCCCTTCGGCCACGGTGTATGGGCCTTCCCACGGAGGGGTGAGCTTATGGCGCCCTCGATTATCTTGCAGCCGTCGAAGCACGAGGTCCCCCACCGTCAGGTCCCTTTTGCGCACGTGCTTGTCGTGGTAGCATCGAAGTGTTTGCTGGTAGCGTGCAGAGTTGATGAGCGCCACGTCTCGAGCCTCCTCGAGCTGGTCCTTGGCGTTGGCGAGCCTTTCGTCACTGGTTTGCTCTTTTGTAGGCTCGAAGTCGAGGTGAGCCGTACTCGAGGTCCGTAGGTAAGACGGCCTCGGCGCCGTAGGTTAGGAAAAACGGAGTGAACCGGTGGCTCGACTCGGCGTAGTCCTGAGGCCCCACAGCACCGAGGGGAGTTCTGTAGCCCACCCCTTTCTGAAATTCTTGAGGGTCTTGAACAGCCTTGGCTTCAGCCATGGAGTATCATGCCGTTGGCGCGCTCGACCTGCCCTTTGCATTGGGGGTATGCGACCGAGAGGCCCAGGTTACGCGAATGTTGTTGTCATCGCAGAAGTTGGTAACTTTTGCCCGTGAATTGGGTGCCCTTTGTCGGTGATGATACATTGGCACCCCGAACCGGTACATGATGTTGGCGATGAACTCGACGGCCTTCTCGGAGGTGGGGTCTCCTATCGGCTTAGCTCGATCCACTTGGTGAACTTGTCGACGGCCACGAGGCATGTGTGTGTACCCTCCACTTGTCCTTTTGAGGGACCCACGAGGTCGAGCCCCCAACGGCAAATGGCCAAGTGATTGGGATCATCTGCAGGGCGTGTGCGGGCTGGTGCGTTTGCTTGGCGTAGAATTGACACCCATGGCATGCTCGGACCAAACGCTTGGCGTCCCCAATGGCGGTCGGCCAATAGAAGCCTTGACGGAAAGCGTTCCCAACCAGGGTCCTCGGCGCTGCGTGGTGGCCGCAAGCCCCCGAGTGCATATCGTCGAGGAGCTTGCGCCCTTCCTCGAGTGGGATGCAGCGTTGAAGGATCCAGTCGGACTTCGTCGGTATAGCTCCCGTTCGTCGCCGTAGATGACGTAGGTCTTGGCCCTCCGAGCGATGCGTCGGGCCTCCGACTTGTCTTCTGGTAGCTCGCCTCGCGTCAGGTAGTCGAGGTAGGGCGTCCGCCAGTGAGGGGCCGTGATGACGAAGAGGCGTGTTGTCGACCTGCATCGCCTCTGCGGACGTCGAGGGGTCCTTCTCGAGGGGTGTGCTGAGAGTCGAGCCCCCGTGTCTTGCTCGAGGGGTGGCGTCGAGGTGCCAGCCCCCGGGTCGATTTCGACGGACGGCTCGAAGACGTCCCTCGAGAAGACGTCTGGCGTATACCGTGCCGCGTGTGGACGCCAACTTTGCCAGCTCGTCTGCGGCCTCGTTATATTTCCGAGCTACGTGGTTGAGCTCGAGGCCGTAAAACTTGTCTTCCAGCTTGCGCACCTCCCCGCAGTATGCCTCCATCTTGGGATCGATGCAGCTTGAAGCCTTCATAACCTGGTTGACGACGAGCTGCGAGTCTCCTCGGGCGTCGAGGCGTCGGACCCCGAGCTCGAGGGCGATGCGCAGCCCATTGACGAGGGCCTCATACTCGCGGCGACGTTGTTGGAGGCGGGAAGTGCAAGCGTAGCAGGTAGCGCATGTGTACTCCGAGGGGCGAGATGAAGAGCAGCCTGCTCCTGCCCCCGTCTTCGTGAGGGATCCATCGAAGTACATGGTCCAGAGCTCGGCTTGAATCTGTGCCGGCGGGAGCTGAGTGTCGGTCCATTCAGCAACGAAGTCCGCCAACGCTTGCGACTTGATGGCCTTTCGCGGGGCATAGGTGATGGTCTCCCCCATTAGTTCGGCGGACCACTTGGCGATGCGCCCCGTGGCCTCCCGATTGTTGACGATCTCTCCGAGGGGGAAGGACGACACCACCGTCACGGGATGAGCGAGGAAGTAGTGCTGGAGCTTGCGCCTTGTGACGATGATGCCGTAGAGCAGCTTTTGGATGTGCGGGTACCGGACCTTGGCCTCGGAGAGTACCTCACTGGTGAAGTATACCGGTCGCTGGACCGGCAATGTATGACCCTCCTCGTGCCTCTCGACGGCTATGACCGCGCTAACCACCTGAGTGGTTGCGGCCACATAGAGGAGGAGGGGCTCGGGGGAATCGTCACCTTCGGCTGGTCGCGGGGGCACGAGAATTGGTGCAGAAGTCAGCAACCCTTCAACTTGGTTAAGGCCTCCTCGCTTCGGCGGTCCACGCAAAGTGTTCCGTCTTTTTTAGCAGGCGGTAGAGGGGTAGCGCTTTTTCCCCTAGCCTCGAGATGAATCTGCTGAGAGCGGCTAGGCAGCCTGTTACTTTCTGCACACCCTTGAGGTCACGAATCGGGCCCATCCTCGTGACTGCTGAGATTTTTTCAGGGTTTGCCTCGATCCCCCGTTGTGAGACGATGTAGCCAAGTAGCATGCCTCGAGGCACACCAAAGACACACTTCTCGGGGTTGAGCTTCACATTCTTGGCCCGGAGGCACTCGAACGTGGTCTCGAGGTTGCTGATGAGGTTCCCTACTTTTTAGTTTTAACCACGATGTCATCGACGTAGGCCTCGACGGTCTTGCCTATGTGCTCGCCAAAGATGTGCTGCATACATCGCTGGTACGTTGCCCCGGCGTTTCGAAGGCCGAAGGGCATCGTAACATAGCAGTACATACCAAATGGCGTGATAAAAGAGGTCGCGAGCTCATCGGATTTTCTCATCCTAATTTGGTGGTAGCCGGAATACGCATCAAGGAACGAAAGCACTTCGCACCCAGCAGTGGAATCGACGATCTGGTCAATTCTAGGTAAAGGAAATGGAACTTTTGGACATGCTTTATTCAGACCAGTGTAATCTACACACATCCGCATTTTCCATTTCTTTTTCCTAACTAGTACAGGGTTAGCTAGCCACTCTGGGTAAAATACCTCCTTGATGAATCCGGCCGCCAAAAGCTTGTGCACCTCCTCGCCGATGATCCTGCGCTTTTCCTCGTCGAAGCGGCGCAGGCGTTGCTTCACCGGTCTGGACCCGGCCTGGATCTCCAAGGCGTGCTCGGCGACTTCCCTCGGTATGCCCGGCATGTCCGAGGGGTTCCACGCAAACATGTCGATGTTCGCGCGGAGAAAGTCGACGAGCACTGCTTCCTATTTGGGCTCGAGGCTGGTACTGATGGTCAGCGTCTTGCCATTGGCCGAGGTCGGGTCGACGGGTATTTGCTTGGTGTGCTCGGCCGGCTCGAAGGTGCCGGCGTGACGCTTTGCTTCTGGGCCCCCTCGGTGGCCAGAGCTGCCAAGGCCTCGAGCGAGTCGAGGTGGACGTTGGCCTCCCCCCGCTCGACGCACTCCACGTCGCAGTGGTATGCGTGCTCGTAGGAGGTGTCAACGGTGATGACCCCTTTGGCCCCGGCATCTTGAGCTTCAAGTACGTGTAGTTAGGAATCGCCATGAACTTGGCGTAGCCTGGCCGGCCGATGATGGCGTGGTAGGTCCCTTGGAAGCCGACCACCTCGAAGGTGAGCGTTTCCTGTCGGAAGTTTGCCGGCGTGCCGAAGCAGACCGGCAGGTCGATGCGCCCGAGGGGTGGGCCTTCTTCCTGGTACTACTCCGTGGAACCCCCCGACGCTGGGTCGGAGCTGTCCCTCTGAAATCCCCAGGAGGTCGAGGGTCTCGAGGTATATGATGTTGAGGCTCGAGCCCCCATCCATCAACACCTTGGAGAACCGAACGTCGACTATGACGGGGTCGACGACGAGGGGGTAAGCCCCGGGTTTATGACCGGTCCGGATGGTCGTCACGGTCGAACGTGATTGGCGCATCGGACCAGTCAAGATACCGGGGGCGTCGTGGCCAAGCGAAAAGATTTCCGGCGCTCCTTCTTTCTTTCTCGAGCTGAGAGCCCGACGGTCGGCCCCCCGTAGATCATGTAGCAGTCGCGCACCGGGGGGAAGTCGCCATCTGCGTTTCTGCCGCCGCGTCGATCGGTATCCTTTCCCTTAGGCGCGTCTTCCTTCTTATCGCCGAGCTTGGAGTAGTAGCCCTTCAACAGTCGGCAGTCTTTCAACTTGTGGTTTACGGGGCCCCTGTGGTAGGTACAGGGATCCTCGAGCATCTGGTCGAAAAAGCCCCATCGGGGGGGCCTCGGGGCTTCTTAGGCTCGAGGGCGCCCGCGAGCACCTCTTTGTCGTCGTCGTCATCGGCGCCACGCTTCGCCTTCTGGCCCTTGCGTTTGTTTTTCTTCCTTTTGTTGCCGTCATTGTTGTCGTCCTTGGCGTCGTTGCCCTTGTTGGAGCCCTCCGGCGCGATCACCGCCTTGCCTTTGTCCGTGGAACGGCCAAAGAAAGCCCCCACTGCTTCGTCGCCCGAAGCAAAGCTGGTGACGCGATCCATCAGGTCCTCGACCGTCCCGGGACGGTAGCGTCCTAGCTCATGAACAAGCTCTTGGCATGTCGTGCCCGCGAGGAACGCAGAGATGACGTCCTCGTCAGGCACGTGGGGGAGCTCGAGACGCTGTTCGAGAACCGTCGAGCGAAGTCGCGGAGGGGCTCGTCCGCCGCCTGCCTGCAACGCCGTAGGTCCCAGGGGTTGCCTGGGCGCACGCAGGTCCCCTTGAAATTCCCGTCGAAGACCCTGACTAGGTCGGCCCAGTCATGGATCCGATCCGGCGGGAGCCCCTCGAGCCACCGTCGGGCGGTGTCCGAGAGGTAAAGTGGGAGCTGACGGATGATCACGCGGTCGTCGTTCTTCGCTCCGCCCAGTTGGCAGCCAAGGCGGAAGTCCGAGAGCCAGAGCTTGGGCTCGACCTCCCCGTCATACTTCACGATGTTGGTCGGCGGTCGGAAGCGGTCGGGGAGGGTCGAGCTGCGGATGGCCCGGCTGAAGACTCGGGGGCCCGGGGCTCGAGGACCTGCCGGTCCTCGTCGCTGTCGTAGCGCCCCCCTCGATGGGCGCTATAGCCACGCTCTTGGGCCCCTTGTCCTTGCGCCGTCGGTTGATGTCGTTGCGGGCGTCGTTGGGGTCTCGAGGCGGCCGGTTGTCGACGATCCGTTCGCGGACGGCCTAGCTCGAGAGGCGTCCGGCTGGTGGACGGATGCCTCGCGAGCGTCGTGGGGCGTGTCCGCCGGTCTCCCCGAGGCTGCTCCGCGTCGGCGTGACGCCGAGCTCTCGGCCTGCTGTACCGCGGCTGTCTCGAGGAGGTTTTCATTTCTCCGAGCATGCGCCTGGCATCGGGGTTGAGACGGCGGGCAGGTCACGGAGCATCATAGCTGCCGCCACCACGTTCTGCCCAGCTCGCGGGAACATACCTCGGGGCGCGCTGGTGCCCCGTCCTCGAGGATCCGCCGGTGGACCTCTCGAGCCCGGCCTCGAGCTCCGGCCTCGGGGCTGGGGTGGTTCCTGCATCAGGGTTTGCTGGAGCTGCAGCAGGTGTTGCCGTTCCTCCTCGGCTTTGGTGATTGCCTCTGCACTTGTGCGAGTTGCGCCGCCCGGCCATCGTCGTGCTTAGGCGGCATAGCCGGTGGTAGAGGTTCGTCCCTTCCCTGAACGCGTGATCCGCCTGCCGCGGCCACGTCGCTAGGTCCCTCTAGGTCGAGTGCCGGCTGCCGTCGTCGCCTTCGTCCTCGGTGTCGCATACGACTCCCTCGAGGTGGAAGCACTCCCTGGTGGGATCCCAGAGGTCGGGGTCGTGGTAGTCGTATTCGTCGGAGTCGGAGCTGTTGACGGCACGCCGCCTTGACCGATGCTGGGACCGCAGCTCGCGGTACCATTCTCCGACGGTGGCCCGCCGAGGTGGCTCGAAGGCTGGCAAAAGTCGCGGTCGACGCACGCGGGGTGGACGATCTCCAGGCTGGCCATGGCCTGCAGCAGCGCGCCCGGACGCTGCTCCCAGTCCGCCATCGTCTGGTCCTGATGGCGCTCGTCGCGGCGGTGGGCGTATACAGCCGCAGAGCTGTCGAGGCCGACCGGGAACCGCTGGCGCCGAGCACGGCGCGACCCGTGCGGGAGGAGGCTGAATGGCGTCGACGGCGCGCGGCTCGGAGGCCTCTGGCCTGGTTCCTGGTCCGTACGCATGATGAATGTGAAGTCGCTCGGGCGCGGTGCGTCCTGGAGGTCTCCGGCCGCGCGCCGGGCTGGTTTCCCCTTGGGGACCCTGCACCGGCTACGGGGTGTAGGTGTTTGGCAGGCACCGCTGCGCCGGGTGACGCGAGGAACGGCGCGCTCGCGACGTGGCGGATGTGGTGTGCGGGCGACGCGTCACGCCCGCGCGGGGTGGCGTGATACGCACTGCTCTGCCTCCTCCGTCAGAGTCAGCTCGTGCAGAGTCGTTGCCCTGTGGCCAGGAACTCGAGGCTCCCGAACCAGACGACGGCTCCAGCCGAGAACGGAAGAGGGGATGAAGCCATCCAGGAATCAACGAGAAATCGGCTCGGACACGCGAAGTCCCCTATCTGGCGCGCCAACTGTCGGTGTTTCGTACCCGGGGGTATCACACCAACGAGTAATATGATCGCGTGCTTCTCTTCCTGGATGGTGATGCAAGGGGACACAAGGATTTATCCTGGTTCGGGCAAAGAAGGCCCTACGTCCAGGGGGGGAGATGTTCTTGTATTACTTGCACCTAAGTGCTTGTACGGGGAGAATACAAGCTCAGTGAGCGTGGACCGGAGTCCGGACTCGTGTCTGTGTGTGGACTCGTGTGTTCTGTTTTTGTCCTGCCGAATGAGGGCCCTAGCGTCCCCTTTTATAGAGCAAGGGGAAGCCAGGGTTACATAAAGGTATTACAGGTATCGGGCCGTATGGTGCCCATACGGAGAAGGGTAGGAACCCTGTCTTGTCGGGGCCACTGGAGCCGATGTGATTTCGCTGTTGAGGCGTCCTTGGGTCGTGGCTTCCATCCTGGGCGCGGACGTGGTGGTGCGACAAGGCGGGAGCCGTACAGCACCCATCCCGGAATGTACAGTACGCGGTGAGGTCCCTCCGGGTCTTGGGGTACCTGTCCTCCAATAGCATGAAAGTAGTTAGGGCTCGAAGGGCGCGGAGCCGACTTCGAGGTGGTGCCACGGGGGCTCGAGGGGCGCGGAGCCGGCTCGAGATGTGGCAGTGTGGAGCCGAGGGGCGAGCTCGAGGGGCGCGGTAGCCGGCCTCGAGGAGTTACAGGCAGGGCTCGAGGGGCGCGTAGCCGGCCTCGAGGGGTTACAGTGCAGGGCTCGAGGGGCGTGTAGCGGCCTCGAGGAGTACAGTGCCTGGAATGGCCGAACAGTGCTGCACTGGTGCCTTTTGCCCATGCTTGTGGTGAAAACGAGACTTGACCTTTACACCGAGTTACTGTGGTACACGATGTACTAGTGGACATGACCGGAGTAGGTGAAGACATTAAATGCGTGGTATGGGCTGGTACGGCTGTCTGAGCAGCTCGAGGTCCGTGTGTTAAGGCTCGAGGTGTGGGGCGCGCATGCCCGAAGTCTGGAGGGCTCGAGCGAGACGGAGAGCGATCGCGTTCGCCCGAGGCCTGCTGGGAGGGCTCGCTCGGCGAGACGGAGACGGAGCGTTCGCCCGAGGCCTTGCTGGGGAGGGCTGGGCGAGACGGAGACGGAGCGTTCGCCCCAGGACCTGGCTGGGAGGGCTCGGGCGAGACGGAGACGGAGCGTTCGCGAGACCTGGCTGGGAGGGCTCGGCGAGCGAGAGAGACGGAGACGGAGCGTTCGCCGAGGCCTTGGCGGGAGGGCTCGGGCGAGACGGAGACGGAGCGTTCGCGTTTTTGCGTTGATTGGGGGTACTTTTTTTACCACCGACACAAGTTCACTTGTACGCACACAACTCTGTGGTCACACGACTAAAAACAGTTTTAGAATAGAGAGGCAGATATAATAAAGTTTGGGCGCCATCTCAGTAAATGACACAGGAGCTATAGCAAACGTCCGTTTTTGTTAATTATTTTTCTGACAGATGCAGACATTCGTCTGTATTAATCAATTATGAATATAGACAGATCTCAATATTTGTAAATTAATTAATTAAGTGGACATCCTAAAATGACCACCTCTACGAGAACAATTTTAGAGGTAAGCTTTCTAAGGATATGTACTGCTCTGTATCGCAAAAGAAGTCGTTTAGGATAGCGACACGGTCTTCAAAGCATAAACTTTGACCACTGTTTCTTTAAAATATTTGTTGTAAAGTAGTGTATATATATTTTTATGAAAGTACTTTTCAAGACAAAGTTATCTATATGATTTTTATATCTCTAAACTCAATAATTTAAAAGTTATCATGATGATTATATTCCCAATGTTTGACCGAACCCTTTCCCAAAACGACTTCTAAATAGGATACGGAGGGAGTATAACGCATCTGTAAAAAGTGATATCCATGGAGTGATTTTTACGAGCCCCTGGCCAACTGGGAACACATTGCCTTATCAGTCAGCTTATCAGCCGTACTTCTCTTCAACAGAACACTATTGAAACAATCGAAACCAGCCGTAAAAACGAACAGCCGAACAACACGGACGGCTTGTGCTCCTATACACGGAGAGACGATGGCTTATGCATTATATGACCCTTTCACTATATATGATGCTTCCTTTTTCTTCTTCTCCTAGCGTAAATCCAAAATGTCCGGTGTGGATGACATACTATACAGACGGTTCATAACCCATTTGCACTGGCGTTTTCCAGCACCGCTGCGCTGGAGGCCAGTGGAAATCGGACCACAACACAGGCGGTTGCTTGTGAACCGCCTGTGGAAATCTATTTCCACAAGCGGTTCACTTAGCAACCACCTGTGTAAATGTGTCATTTGCAACTGCCTGTGGAAATAAATTTCTACAGGCCGATTATTTACAGTTGAAAGTTTTTGGCTGCACTGCTTATGCTCATGTTGATAATGGAAAGTTAGAGCCTAGAGTTATTAAATGTCTCTTTCTTGGTTATAGTTCGGGAGTTAAAGGTTATAAATTGTGGAATCCCGAAACAGGAAAGACTTCCATGGGTAGAAGTATTGTTTTCAATGAATCTGTGATGTTTAATAACAGTTTGTCCTCAGATCATGTTCTAGAGAGTTCTGATGAGGAGATGCAGTATATCAGTGTGTAGGTGGAGCATGTCGATGTTGAGGCAGGCGAGCAGGTGGAGTCGTTTTATCATTCAAATGAAGTTGCTGATAATGATGTTCATGATGATGTTCAACACTCAATCCAATTTGCAGTCAGAGGAGGATTTTTCTATTGCTCATCGCAGATCAAAGAGGGGTTGTGGACCTCCAGCCTGTCTTATTGAAGAATGTAATTTTTCTTATGTTTTGAATTGTGCTGAATAGGTGGAGAATGTTCATGAGCCAGCCACTTATACTGAAGCTATTGATTGTGATGGTCGTGAGAAGTGGATCTTAACTATGCATGAGGAGATGCAGTCTCTCGAGAGGAATTGCAAATGGGAGGTTGTGCCCCTGCCTAAGAGTAAGAAGACCGTCTGCTGCAAATGGATCTTCAAGCAAAAGGAGAGTTTAACTCCAAGTGAGCCTCCAAAGTTTAAGGCAAGGTTAGTAGCAAAAGGCTACAGTCAAATTCCCTGTGTTGACTATACTGATCTTGAGCTTGAGCAGTTAGATGTAAAGACTGCGTTTTTGTATGGAGAGCTTGAGGAGGATATCTATATGGACCAGCCGGAAGGGTTCATTGTGCCTGGCAAGGAGAAATTTGTTTGCAAATTGAAGATGTCCTCGTATGGTTTGAAACAGTCCCCTCATCAGTGGAATAACAGGTTTGGTTCATTTATGTTGTTGCACGGTTTTAAGAGGTCTAAATATGATAGTTGTGTTTACGTTAAGCATGTTAATGGATTACCTATATACTTGATGTTATAAGCTGATGATATGTTGATTGCTGCCAAGAGTAAGGTTGAAATCACTAAAATGAAGAAATTGTTGAGTAGTGAGATCGAAATGAAGGATCTTGTGTTGCTAAGAAAATTCTCGGTATAGAAATCACTAGAAACAGAAATTCTGGTTTGCTATTTCTTAGTCAGCAAAATTATATTAAGAAAATACTTCAGTGTTTCAACATGTAAGATGCAAAGTCTGTTAGTACTCCAATTGCATCTCACTTTAAATTGTCAGATGCACAGTGTGCTAGTACAGACCAAGAAATTGAATACATGTAAAAAGTTCACTATTCTAGTGTTGTTGGTCTTTGATGTATGCCATGGTTTGGTCTTGCCTAGATTTATCATATGCTACGAGTTTGGTTAGTAGATATATGTCTAATCCTGGTAAAGAACATTGGAGAGTAGTTGAGTGGATTTTGGAGGGCAATTCAGTGGATTTTCAGGTACCTCAGAGGCACGGCGGATTCTTATTTGAAGTTTGGCAGAACTGACAAGGGACTTATTGGTTATGTGGATTCAGATTATGCTGTTGATCCGAACAGACAAAGGTCGCTCACTGGTTATGTGTTTACTATTGACAGTTGTGTTGTGAGTTGGAGGGCTATATTATAATCTATTGTTGCTTTACCCACCACTGAAGCAAAATACATGGTTGTTTTCTGAAGCGTGCAAGGAATTAATTTGGCTGAAAAGTTTGTACGCTGAGTTGTGTGGAGTTGATTCTTGCATTAATTTGCACTGTGTGACAGTCAAAGTGTCATTTACTTTACTAAAGATCATATGTTCCATGAGAGAACAACGTGTATTGACATCAAGTACCATTTTGTTCGTGATGTGATCGAAGAAGGTAAGCTGAAGGTATGCAAGATTAATATTCTTGACAATCCTGCTGATATGATGACAAAGCCAGTTCTTGTTGCTAAGTTTGAGCTTTGCTCAAGCTTGGCTGGCTTAATTGATTGGCCCAAGAGGCTATTTGGCGCCAGAAATATTTTCTTTGCTATGTTCAGGATGAAGGTGTTGATTTATGCTACAAGAGGAATTTGTCCCAGGGTGGAGTTTGTTAAATATGTTCTGAAAGGACCGTGACGCCTAAGAGGGGGGGGGGGTTGAATTAGGCAACTAAAAACTTTACTCTAACTATGGCCTCTAATTACCACCTAGTCAAAACTTATGCAAGAAAGTAAACTATCTATATGCGCAACTACGGTTTTGCTAGGTGTGTTGCTATCTCTACCGCAAAAGAATTATGCGACCTAGTTTCCAATCCTATCAACTTGCCTATCAACTAAGCTAGGAAAGGTAAAGCACATAAATAAGGTAGCAAGATAAATGCAGAAGCTAAAGAGCAAGGTAGAGATGTAAACTCCCGTTGATGACTCCGGTATTTTTACCGAGGCATCGAGAAGCACGCAAGCTTCCCCCTAGTCCTCGTTGGAGCCCCTCGCAAGGGCCAAGCTCCCGGTCACTTAGCTCCGTGGATAGCTCCGGTCCTTCCCCACGCGCAAGTGGGTCTCCGGTTAAGCCACTCGTGGCAAAGCCTCTCCCGGATGCTCCCCGCCGTCTCCACTATCAAGCTTCCGGACGAACCGCCGCGGGCCTTGTTCCCTTCGGTACACGGTGGCGGCCACACCACAAACGCGGTTGGTGTGGTCTCGCAAGACTCAAGCCCCTCCGATGTACAACAATGGTGCACGCAAGCACCGAATAGCAAGAGGTATGCAAACCTCACTAAACACTAGGCCTAAACCTAGAGCAAGCGCATGAGCGGTGGTCTAACTAGCCTAAGCACTTCGCAAAGCACCTACACTAATCACCATGTGAATCACTAAGCACTATGCATATGGAGGCACTAATATGGTGTAGCAATACCCTTGGTATGTTTCCTCACTCCTCCACACCTCATTTGGCCGATTAGAGGTGGTATATATAGGCCCCCAATCAAATCGAGCCATTGGGGGGGGGGGGGCTGAAATCAGCTTTCTGTAGAGCATCAGACGCTACAGTGTTGGCATCGGACGCGTCCTATGCTCATGTGATGAGTAGCCGTTGGAAAACTAGCCGTTAGACCTGTTTTTCGGGGGCATCGGATGCTACAGTAATGCATCGGACGCTGGCATCAGACTCTACCGTCACACTGTTCACTCTGGGCTGATTTCGGAGGGCATCGGACACTGCATCGGACTCGGCATCGGACTCTGCATCGGAGCATCCGTTGCTCCTTTTCATGTGAGACAAGCTTTCGTATTTGGGCATAACTTTTAGCTCCGAACTCCGATTTCGATGATCTTGCACTTTTCGGAAAGCTAATGAAATTCTCTAAAACTTCATGCTAGTGCCATGCCAGTTTGAGCAATTCCAAAATCATGAGAGTTCCAATTCAATCAGCTCTTGTCTCGGCTTGAGTGGGCATAACTCTTAGCTCCAAACTCCGATTTCGATGATCTTGGACTTTTTGGAAAGCTAATGAAATGCTCTACAGATTTATGCTAATGCCATCTCAGTTTGAGAAAATCCAAAATCATGAGACAGTTCCAATTCAATCAGCTCTTGTCTCGGTTTGAGTGGCTCAACTTTATTTGCGTCTGGGCCTCTGTTTCTTGTGTCTTGGACTTTGCTTGATCTTTGTAATCCTTCAATACATCTTGTAGGGTCTTGCTTGAGGTGTTGATCATTTGATCACCATATTGCCTTCGTCCAAGTCACGTTTGCACCCTATTGGACTATAAGACAAACACTTGCAAACACATTAGTCCAATTTGGTTATGTTGATCATCAAACACCAAAATCCAAAGTAAATGGGCCGAGGTCCATTTTTCCTTACAATCTCCCCCTTTTTGGTGATTGATGACAACACAACCAAAGCAAGCAAATAATAGATACATAATTTTAAAATGCAATCTACTTGCTAGGATGCAATGCAAAGACAAGATATATGATATTAAAGGTTACCAAAGTGAAAATACTTTTATAACTTATCTTGCCCTTGCCATAGAGTACGTTTGTGGCATTATGGACTTAAGTCTCCCCCTAACTCCATAATCCACTTCCTCCCTTTCTAGGACCATCCCCAAAATATGAAACTTCCCAAATTAATAACCACAAAAATTTTGAATTTGGTTTTGGTTATTTATTTTGAGTTGGGCTTGCTTTTGGTCCTTCAAATTCTCCCCCTTTGGAATCAAACACCAAAAAGGAAGACATTAGTGGCACAAGGGAGGGTCAAATTTTGTGATCCTTTTTTATGTGGAGTGAAATTGATCACAAAATTTGACTCTCATATTATATAAACTAAACTCCCACTAAGTGTATGCATAGATATGGTGTATGGCAAAGCATATGCATAACCGGCAAATTAATGCACAAAAGAGTTTAATCTATATAATGCATGGAGAAAGCATATAAGAGTATCAAATTGAAATCAACATAATGATATCAGTTAGGAATACCACATGTAGATACCAATTGGATTATCGCCACACATGATGCTTGTCTCCGAGGACTCCATTTTCCTTGCAATGAGACTACTACACACATGATAAACTTGAAAGTAGCGTTAGTCTCAAAGCTTCCAAATTGTAGAGTAAACTCCCCCTAAAAGTGTGCATACAAGTTTGAAATACTTGTGGGAGACATGCACATTGACTTGTAAGGTCAAACTACCATTTTGCAAGTTGACATCACTAGAAATGTGACACCAATTGAAGATGGTAATCGGGGTAGTTTATCTACTATTTGGACTTTGGCACATATAGGATAAATACAAGTAAGAGAAGCTATGTGCCGTGCTCCTAAACAAAATATAAACCATGTAGGTTTGCTCCAAGGATGGGATTGATACCGAGCAAAACTACCATATAATAAGCCTAGTGTATGCATGACAAAGGATTTAAACATGCAAATGCAATCCTAGGCAATCAAAGGAACTAGATGCTAAAAATAAATAGCAAGAAATTAAATCTAGTTACCTCACATGGGTAGGGAAACTTGGGTCCATAGTAGCCACTATCATTCTTGGCAATGACATGATCCAATGTGATGCATCCCATGATATGCACCCAACCTTTGCCATGTCTCCAAATTCCCCGTAGCCAATTTGGCTACTCACTTCCCTTTCGGGATCCAAACCTTTTTGGTGCTCTTCATGGTTGATATAATGTCCTTAGGCACCCAAATGCGTTTGACCCCATTGTTGACTTGCTTGTTTACCTTGATGGCCACCACCTTGTCATTCTTCTTCTTCTTCTTCAAAAGGTAAGATCTGGAGGCCTTCTTGTTCACCTTGTTGGTGTAGGTGTTGGAGAGCTTGCTTGTTTGCTTTTTCTTCTCTTTCTTCTTTTTCTCTCCCCCATGTTTCACCTTGCACTCATAGGACTTGTGGCCTTCCTTGTGGCAAACATAACAAACCACAGTTTGCTCCTCATCAAGCTTCTTCACTCCCTTGACGGTGTTATCTTGATGAGTTCGAGTTTGCTTTGTCTTGCCTTTTGCTTGAGTCGAGTCCATGATGAGGCAGGCCACTTCTTGCCTTAGTAGCTCATTTTCCATTGCAACTTCTTGTGTACATGTTTCTACAATCATATCCTCAACACAAGCTTGTTTGCACATGGGTGAGTCTAAATCAAGTAAATCAATGCAAGAAGTAGAGGCATCCTTTTTAGGCAAATCAAAGATTGATTTTTCAATTTTAGGTGCCTCGGTGGGTTTGCTCCGATGGCTTCTAGATTGGCAACTTTATTAGTTAGCTGATCACAATGTTTGCACATGATTTCCATTTTAGCAAGCAAACTTTTGTATGCATCTTGTGTGCTAGCTAACTTTGCTTTTAGTTTTTCATTCTTCTTAACAAGTTGCTCATCATTACTTGTGCTATCACTTGTGTTTGCACTAGCCTTAAGTTTCTCAATTTTATTAGATAGCTCAACATTTAGGTTTGAAAAAGTTTCATATTGATCAAGCATGGCATTATAAGCTTGTTGAGAACTATCTAATTTTTCATTTAAAGCATTTATTTTCTTTTGTTGGCTAGTGCAAGCCTTAGCATATTTAAGATTATCTTGCACAAGTTCATTATAAGAAGGTAGCTCATCATCACTATCACTATCACTATCACTAGAGATAGAGCTTGTGTTACCTCGTGCCATAAGGCACACACGTGAGGAGCTTGATGATGAGTGCTTGTGACCACGCCTCTTGTGTTGGCCTTCATCATCACTTGATGAATCATCCCATGTCTTGATGGTGGTGAGGGTTTTGGCCTTGCATCCCTTCTTTTTCTTGTCCTTGGGTGTGGGTTTTTGTTTTGGACAATCTTCCACAAAGTGCCCTCTCTTGCCACATCTATAACATCCATTTTTCCTTTGCTCTCTTCTTTGATTGGTGAAGAGGCAATCTTCAATTGTGATGGGCCACCCTTGACATTGAGCTTGCAGATCATCCTCTTCACTCCTTTCATAAGCTTGATTGTTTCTTCTTCATCTAAGGAGGAGTCGGATGAGGTGGAGGCTTGATCATCATCACTTGATTCTTCATCTTCATCATCCTCTTCTTCTTCACTTAAGGAGCTTGAGCTTGTCTCATCTTGCTTTTTGCCCTTCATCTTTTTGTGCTCATCACATGTGAGAGCAATGCTTTTGCTTGATGAAGCGGCGACTTCTTGACCCATCTCGCGTGACATCTCAAATGCCACCAATTTGCCAATAACAATGGCCGGGGTCATGGTGCTCAAGTCTTCCATGTTGTGGAGGATGGTGATGATTGTTGCATACTTGTTCTTTGGAAGCACGAAGATGATCTTCCTCACAATATCCGCATCACCTAGCTTTGTAATTCCTATAGAATTGAGCTCATTGATAATTAGATTCAACGAGAATACATATCACGAACAAGCTCATTTTCATTCATTTTAAAAGAATCATAACTTGATTTAGCTAGGTGATGTTTTTGCTCTCTAACATTAATTGTACCATCATGGAGCTCATGTAGCTTTAACCAAATTTCATGAGATGTTTGTAAAGTAAAAACTTGGTTAAACACATCCATGCTAAAAGATTCAAACAAGCAATTTTTAGCTCTAGCATTAAAATGAAGCTCTTTTTCGTCACCCACGGTAGGCTTCTCGGGATTCTTAAGGGGTTTCATCCCGTCGCGGGTGACTCTCCAAACGCCTAGATCAACTGCTTCTAGGTAGCAAGCCATTCTAGCACTATAGTAGGGAAAGTTTGTGCCGCCAAAGTGCGGAGGCCTAGAGGTATCCATCCCAACCACTCTCAATAGCGTCGGCTCAACGGTGGTGAAGCCAAGGGTCCAAAAATGAGCCAACTGGCTCTGATACCAATTGAAAGGACCGTGACGCCTAAGAGGGGGGGGGGGTGAATTAGGCAACTAAAAACTTTACTCTAACTATGGCCTCTAATTACCAACTAGTCAAAACTTATGCAAGAAAGTAAACTATCTATATGCGCAACTACGGTTTTGCTAGGTGTGTTGCTATCTCTACCGCAAAAGAATTATGCGACCTAGTTTCCAATCCTATCAACTTGCCTATCAACTAAGCTAGGAAAGGTAAAGCACATAATAAGGTAGCAAGATAAATGCAGAAGCTAAAGAGCAAGGTAGAGATGCAAACTCCCGTTGATGACTCCGGTATTTTTACCGAGGCATCGAGAAGCACGCAAGCTTCCCCCTAGTCCTCGTTGGAGCCCCTCGCAAGAAATCCCTCGCAAGGGCCAAGCTCCCGGTCGCGTAGCTCCGTGGATAGCTCCGGTCCTTCCCCACGCGCAAGTGGGTCTCCGGTTAAGCCACTCGTGGCAAAGCCTCTCCCGGATGCTCCCCGCCGTCTCCACTATCAAGCTTCCGGACGAACCGCCGCGGGCCTTGTTCCCTTCGGTACACGGTGGCGGCCACACCACAAACGCGGTTGGTGTGGTCTCGCAAGACTACAAGCCCCTCCGATGTACAACAATGGTGCACGCAAGCACCGAATAGCAAGAGGTATGCAAACCTCACTAAACACTAGGCCTAAACCTAGAGCAAGCGCATGAGCGGTGGTCTAACTAGCCTAAGCACTTCGCAAAACACCTACACTAATCGCCATGTGAATCACTAAGCACTATGCGTATGGAGGCACTAATATGGTGTAGCAACACCATTGGTATGTTTCCTCACTCCTCCACACCTCATTGGGCCGATTAGAGGTGCTATATATAGGCCCCCAATCAAATAGAGCCATTGGGGGGGGGGGCTGAAATCAGCTTTCTATAGAAAATCAGACGCTACAGTGTTGGGATCGGACGCGTCCTATGCTCATGTGATGAGTAGCCGTTGGAAAACTAGCCGTTAGACCTGTTTTTCGGGGGCATCGGATGCTACAGTAATGCATCAGACGCTGGCATCAGACTCTACCGTCACACTGTTCACTTTGGGCTGATTTCGGAGGGCATCGGACACTGCATCGGACTCTGGCATCGGACTCTACATCGGAGCATCCGTTGCTCCTTTTTCAGTGAGACAAGCTTTCGTATTTTGGGCATAACTTTTAGCTCCGAACTCCGATTTCGATGATCTTGGACTTTTCGGAAAGCTAATGAAATTATCTACAACTTCGTGCTAGTGCCATGCCAGTTTGAGCAATTCTAAAATCATGAAAGTTCCAATTCAATCAGCTCTTGTCTCGGCTTGAGTGGGCATAACTCTTAGCTCCAAACTCCGATTTCGATGATCTTGGACTTTTCGGAAAGCTAATGAAATGCTCTACAGATTTATGCTAATGCCATCTCAGTTTGAGCAAATCCAAAATCATGAGACAGTTCCAATTCAATCAGCTCTTGTCTCGGTTTGAGCGGCTCAACTTTATTTGCATCCGGGCCTCTGTTTCTTGTGTCTTGGACTTTGCATGATCTTTGTAATCCTTCAATACATCTTGTAGGGTCTTGCTTGAGGTGTTGATCATTTGATCACCATATCGCCTTCGTCCAAGTCACGTTTGCACCCTATTGGACTATAAGACAAACACTTGCAAACACATTAGTCCAATTTGGTTATGTTGATCATCAAACACCAAAATCCAAAGTTAAATGGGCCGAGGTCCATTTTCCTTACATGTTTCAAATCTTGTTGCACATTATATTGACCGACTTCTGACGGAGCAAGACAGATGCCTGTCATTAGGGTTTCACCTTGATCATGATCTTGTAAGCCGCTATATGGCGTTGTAACTCGATTCTTATAATAGTGAGAAGTGTTTGCTGACTGGCGTCTGTGGTTTTTCTCTTCCGCATTGAGAGAGTTTTTCACGTTAAATCTTATGTTTCTGCTATAATTGATCTTGTGTGCATCGTCGTTTATAGGCCGTGATTGATAACAACACGCACACACCGGATCGGAGGAAAAGCTTCCCCGCTATGATGAAGGACCGAGAAAGCACTAGCAAGGCGACCAGAGGGGGGGGGGGGGTGAATGGGAGCTCAAAAATTTCTCTCAGAACTTTGGCCAAATGTCCCAAAATCAACCCCCAAGAGCTATGACGGAAACCGTGATGCCCACGACCCTTGGAAGAGGGTGGATGATCCCTAGGATCACAGCGAGGCACCACAAGGCAATTGTGAACCAACCGGCAAAAGCACTCGAACAAGTTCGACCTTCAAAAACCAAGTCTCGAATGTAGATAGACGGCTACGTCGAGAAATCTCCAAATACCGATGCTAACAAGTAGCAAAGATACCTAGAGAGGTTCCTTGGTCAACTATAAGGCCAAACGAGAAGTCCGAAAACCAAGCGAGGAAGCCGGGAGAGCAAACGCACACAACCGGGAGCTTCAGCCAAATCCCGGACTGTCCGGACCTGGAGTCCCAGACTGTCCGCCCAAGGCCAGACTGTCCGCGGTTCACTGGCGGACTGTCCGCCGGCAGAAAACGCAAAACAACAGAGTTGCTGCAAACTCCCTGGACAGTCCCGGACTGTCCGCGGTTTACACCGGCGGACTGTCCGCCGGTCAACCGAGACCCAAAATGCAGAGACTCGCGGCCACTGCTCTGGCCAAGTCCCCGACGCGCGGACTGTCCGCGCCTAGGGTGGCGGACTGTCCGCCAACACCCAGTGAGGGCGATTTCGGTCGCCCTTCACCCAAATCTTCTCCAAATCGATTCAAACCAAAATACCAAGTTCCCTAACTTGGAGAGGATGATCACAGAGTAGTTAGGAGACTATCCCCAAGAAATCATCCGCTCAAATTGACTCAAACACCGGGAAATCAAAAGGGGAGGAGGATGAACCAAAAAGCACCACAAAAATGAAATCACTCCGATCTACTTGTTCGTAAGGAGTTAGATAAATTCCTTCGGTGGAAATAATCTCCTTTCAAATACGAACAAGTTGATTCAAACGGATTTCGCAAAGACGCAGTGAGGAGAGAGATCGAGTGACGGGAAAATCGCAGAGAAACGAAGAACGCGAAGAACACGAACCAAAACGCGAATCAACACACTGATCTGCAACCGTGTGGCTAGCACACGCTACAACAGTGAGGATACGACCTCACTTCCTCAAAATCTCCAGTACACAGAGGTATGGTTCTCTGCGGATCTCAGCTAGCTACAGCAGGGGATTGGGAGAGCAGGAAACCCTAAGTGCAAAGAGCAAATGAACTGAGATGAATGGGGAGGTGGGTGTCTCCCCCTACTTATCCTAATTCTAACTATTCCTAATTCCCACTCTACCCCTAACTACTTACAGAGCGAACCAGCTAAACCCTAAGGTTATTCTGGACCAACTCGATGGTAGGTGGATCCGATGGCCACGCCCGCACAACTCGTAGCGTTGCCTCGATGCAACCTCCCGATTGCCGCCACGTGCCGCCCTCGCTCTGCAACCCCCGGTTTTGTGGCCCAAACCGAGAAAACAGCCTTTTCCAGCCAACCCCCGATTTTGAGGCCCAAACCGGGAAACCAGCCCACCAGCATCTGAGTTTTGAGGCCCAAACTCAGCAAACCCGCAGCGCCCAGGTTTTGAGGCCCCAACCTGGAAACCGTCCTCAGCCCGAGTTTTGTGGCCAAACTCGGAAACCCTCAGCACCCAGGTTTTGAGGCCCAAACCTGGAAACCGTCCACCCGATGGTTTTTCTCTGGCTCTACCACCAAACCGACGCCGTAGATGGGATGCACCGCCCGTGCACCCCATCCACCGACACGTGTCCCTAAGTCCACGACTCAGGCAACACATGACCGCAAGTCTTCGCTCGTCGCTGTCCCAGGCTGCCAGCCACCACAGCTAATACTCGGGCCACCGGTCCCTCAGTCCAAGCCTCACGTCCGCCCTTCGCCACTCTCGGTCCATCGGCACGACACGTCTCTACTTGACCTTCACCTTGCCTTTGATCACTGTATCCGTGCTCGACACCTGCACAACACAAGCCAAAGAACATGCGCATCATCCCAGTTGACAATCACTCATCACTCAGAAACTCGGCATACACCCATGTATCCGCAATCTCCCCCTTGATGAGTGCATTGCCAACTACCAACACAAATCATAATGGAAGCAGAAGAAGGAAGAAGGAGAAGAGGAGAGAACTCAACCAAATGACCCAAAAGCATAGCAAAGCCGAAGAAGGTCAAACGGAAAGAGCAAGACAACTTGGTCCCCAAAGACATGGGCAACGGCTCGACGTGACCAAGCAAAGCAAAGCTAGCCCTCAAGAAGAGGTAGAACAGGCTCAACACCGCTAGCAAATACCAATTGAAAATATCAAAGCAAAATGCTAGTCCCTCAAGATAGAGGCACAGAGGCTCAACACAACTAGCAAAGAAGCTCGATACCAATGCCTTACGGCCAACAGGAAGCGGCAAAAACTCCCCCTCGAATAGTGCAAACAACCAGGAAAGCTCCCCTTAGTTCAAACGGAGGGTAATGATTTGCAATTTTCTCCCCCTTAGTTGAAAATGCACTTATCAAGAACCAATGCTCCCCCTTCCAAAATGCATATGAGTCAAAATGCAAGTTAGGAGCTTCAGGAGTATACTCAAAAGAGTGCAAGGATGCTCTACAGAGTTCTGATCCGATGACTCAGAAAATGCACAGAATGCTAGCAAAGGCTCAAACTGATCACTAAGTCTGAAATGAGAGCACAAAGAGCAGTTTTGAGCCGAAAAGGTATTCACCATCAAAATAGCACAGACATGGATAGACGGAAGCCAAACAAGTGCTAAACATGTATACAAGGTAAACTACCCCTAGCACAGTTCAATCATCATGCTGATACCAATTGAAAAAATGAAGCATATACTTGTGATTTCAAATTTTAATCGGAGCTGCAGCGGTGAAATTACACAAGTTCAGAAAATAGCATGTGACTGCGAGAGGTTGAATGCTTGTTATTGCCTAACTTTCCAACTGTGCGAAGCCTATGCATAAGCAATCAGAAGCTTAAAGCAACAGTTTCGGTCATACACTACACAACTCAAGTTTAACTCAAAGTGCAATGAGAAATAGTCTCGAAACTGTGAGGTGCTAACAAGCAAACCCATCTCGATCTTTTCAATTCACTTAACTTGGTTCAGATTTTAAACAGAATATGACATACCAAGCAAGTGAATGACTCAACACTAGAGACATAGCAACCTAGCATACATAGATAGCATAAGTGACTTCGACACATCCTACACATGCTAGTTGCATATCTCAATGGTGAACATTTTCAAGTTTTAAGTTCATTATCAAATTTCACCATTCAAAAATAGCTCAACTCACAATATGTATCAGTGATCAGAAAGAGCATAAGCTACAACATCTACATAAAGCATCAGAACAAAGACTACACAGAGCATAGTTACATTCTTCAGACTATATTCATGAAGCTCAGAATGGAAAAGCGTATGCTGAAATGCAAAGATGCATGAAGAAACCAAAAGAAGCAAAAAACAACTGAAAAACACAAAGTCAGTGTATCATACAAGAGTCAAAAATGTTTCCCCCATCTAAAAGAGGAAACACACACCAAGCTCACCTCTCAACCGATTAAAAGTTGATTGGTCCAAAGGCTTGGTGAAAATATCAGCCAACTGAAGATGAGTATCGACATGGCGAAGGTCGATATCACCCTTCTCATAGTGGTCTCGCAGAAAATGAAAGCGCACATCAATGTGTTTGGTCTTCGAGTGCAGCACGGGTTCTTAGCAACGCTAATCGCACTCGTGCTGTCACAAAGCAAAGGAACAAGAGAAAAGCTCAGACCAAAATCACGCAAAGTGGCCATCATCTAGAGTAACTGGGAACAGCAGCTAGCCGCAGCAACATACTCAGCCTCTGTGGTAGACTGTGCGACACTAGACTGCTTGCGAGAAGACCATGAAAAAAGAGAAGAACCAATAAACTGGCAAGTCCCAGAAGTGGACTTGCGGTCAATACGGCAACCAGCAAAATCGACATCAGAATAACCGCAAAGCGAGAGGGTGGAGGAAGCAGAATACCAAATCCCAAATTCTGGAGTGAAGGATAAGTACCTCATTATGCGCTTGACCGCCTGACGGTGAGAAGTGCACGGCGACGACTGAAATCGCGCGCACAGACACACCGCGAACTGGATGTCCGGGCGTGTCGCCGTCAGGTAGAGCAGCGATCCAATCATACTCCGGTACTCCTTCTGGTCCACTGCTTCTCCCTCCTTGTCCGCATCCAGGGCCGTCGTGGTCGCCATGGGTGTCGGAAGAGGCTTGGCCTCACCCATGTCAAATTTCTTCAAAATGTCCCGGGTGTACTTGCCCTGGTGCACGAACGTCCCTTCCCGGGATTGCTTGATTTGCAACCCGAGGAAAAACATCAACTCGCCTATCATGCTCATCTCGAACTCCCTGCTCATAGTATCTGCAAACTTGGCAACCAAAGCGTGAGAAGAACCACCGAAAATGATATCATCCACGTAAATTTGGACCAAGAGAGTATCAGTGCCTTGCTTGAGGAGAAAGAGCGTTTTATCTACACATCCCATTTTAAAACCCTTAGCAAGCAAAAAGGTTTTCAACCTATCAAACCAGGCTCTAGGGGCTTGTTTCAAACCATACAAAGCTTTGTGAAGTTTAAAGACATGGTTTGGAAACTTGGAATTTCGAAACCGGGGGGTTGTCTAACATATACCTCCTCTTCTATGTAGCCGTTTAAGAAGGCACTCTTGACATCCATTTGAAAAAGTTTGAAACCTTTGGATGCAGCAAAAGCCAAGAGTATCCTAATTGCCTCCAAATGAGCTACAGGAGCAAACTTCTCCTCATAGTCTATCCCCTCCTTCTGACTATATCCCTGGGCTACGAGTCTGGCCTTGTTTCTCACAACATGGCCATCTTCTCCCTGTTTGTTTTTGAAAACCCATTTTGTCCCAATTGGATGACACTCAGAAGGTGGAGACACTAGAACCCAAACCCGATTTCTCTCAAAGTTTTCAAGCTCCTCATGCATGGCATTGACCCAATCCGGATCCGTCAAAGCGTATCCAACATCACGGGGTTCAAAATCAGCAACAAATGCAGAATGAGCAAAGTGAGAGATTTGCCTTGACCGGGTGACGCGTTCGTCGATGCCGCCGATCATCTGCTGATGCGGGTGCTGGCGCTGAATGTCTCGTGGCGCCTCCCTTGCCGAAGTGGCCTCCCCCTCAACAGCAGCTGGTGCCTCTTCGGGTACAAAGGGTACCGCTCGAGGTGGCGCATCCCACGGCCCCCAGGAAGAAGAAGTGTCAGGGCCGTGAGTCGTCGTAGAAGCCGCTCTTGGTGGCACAACAGGTGGAGGAGGTGCTGGGTCATCTATCCCTTCAGCACCTTCTTCTTCATCATCGAAAAGAGGCTCGCCAACCTCGTGATCACCTGCACGCTCAAAACGAGAAGAAGGACAAACCATGGTCTCGTCGAAGGTGACATCAGATGTCTCCATGACTCGGTTAGTGTCAAGGTTAAGTACGCGATAAGCTCGAGTGTGAGTGCCATAACCCAAAAACACACCGTCAGAAGAACGAGACTCAAACTTGTCCAAGTTGCCCTTTTTGAGTATAAAACAGTGGCAACCAAAAACTCGAAAATAACTCACCTTGGGCAGTTTTCCAAAACGCAACTCATAAGAAATCTTTTTCAAGAAAGCTTGGAGAAAAATGCGATTGGAAATGTAGCATGCAGTGCTCATAGCTTCGGCCCAATATCGCCTAGGAGTCCTATGCTCATCGAGCATCGTCCAGGCCATCTCTACAAGGGTCCGATTCTTCCTCTCTACAACACCATTCTGTGGCGTTGTGTAGGGAGAAGAAAACTGATGCTCTAAACCCAAAGAGTTACAAAACTTCTCAAAATCCGAATTCTTGAATTCGGAACCATTATCACTCCTAATAGCTCGCATCGAGTTCAAAGGGAACTCGTTCTGAAGATGCAAAATCAGATTGCGAGCGAAGGAGAAAGTCTCGGTCTTCTCAGCTAAAAAGAAGACCCACGAATATCTCGAAAAGTCATCAACAACAACAAGCACATACCACTTCCCCCCAACCGAGCTCACCCGAGCCGGACCAACAAGGTCCATGTGCAAAAGCTCTCCAGGGTGCTTGGTCATGACCTGAGTCACTGGATGGTGGGGAGCGGCAACCATCTTCCCGTGTCTACAAGAGTGGCAAACAAGATCCTTCTCCATAGATAACTTGGGCAATCCTCGGATTAGGCCAAGTGAACTAAGCCTTGCAAGCAAGTCGAAGCTCAAATGTCCAAGTCTCCTATGCCACTTTGAAAGGTTAAAATTGGCTACAAGGGGGTGAATAGCCTAATTAAAATCTACAAAAATTACTTAGGCAAACACTATTAGTATAACAAATGGCGAAGCTTTTTGCGCTAGCCTAATAGTGTGTTGCAAGCCACCTATCCAACAATTCTACCTAATATTTCTATGTCACACAATCAACTAGAGCTAATAACAAATGCGGAATAAAACTATACAGCTCTAGCACAAGTATGAGATACAAAAATGTATATGAGACAAGTATGTGCAATAGACAAACTAAGCGAGCTAATCACAACTAGCTACACAATGGTATATGACAAAAGATATACAACAAGAAATGATATCTACACAAATGAAGTAGCTCAACGTAAATACACAAAGTAAATGAGCAAGATAGAGGGGATTTCACCGAGCCTTCAGGATCGCCGAGAAGAGAGCCAATCACCGGTGAAATCCACTTGTGAAGCCAATCACCAAGATGTGAGTATGAAGACCAATCACCAAGATGTGGAAGCAATCACAATAAGCACACGGGACACCAAGATTTATCCCGAGGTTCACGTGCTTGCCGGCATGCTACTCCCCGTTGTGTCGACCAACACTAGGTGACCCGGTGGCTAATCGGCGCAAAGCCAAGCTCACTAAGAGCGCCACAAGAATCTACCGCTAGTGAGGTAGCTCAATGACACGAGCAATCCACTAAGGATGCCTCTTGCCGCTCCGGTGTGGTGAGGCTCCAAAACCTCTCACAATCTCGATCGGTGGTGGCCAAGAACAATCACCAATCTTGCCAACAACCACCTCAACACCTCCAAGCCGTCTAGGCACCGGCAAATGCCAAGAGTAACAAGAAAACTCAATGCCGATGCGAAGAACTAGTGCCACTAGATTGAACTCTTTCAAATCACGCACTAGATCACTCAATCTCACTTGGTTTGATCAAATCAACTTGGGAGATGAGTTGGGAGGCTTGCCAAGGCTCACTAGTATGCTTAGGAATCAAAATGTGCAAGAGAGAAACCTAGCAAGCCGGCCAAGCCCCTTAAATAGGCCACAGAAGTCGGCCTAGCCGGACCCAAAACAGGACCATCTGACGCTGCCCCAGCGTCCGATGCTCCGATGAGCACCACGTGTCCCTCTGCTATGAATTCAGCTCGTTAGATCACAACGGTCACATTCCTTCCCGTGCTGGTTAAAGTGGCATCGGACGCACCGATGCCTAGCATCGGACGCTCCGATGCCTCTGCTCAATACAACACTTTTCTGTGTCACACCGGACGCTCCGGCACTATCACATCGGACGCTCAACCCCAGCGTCCGATGACCATGCAGAGAGGTTCCAGAGAGGACCAAAACGCATCGGACGCGTCCGATGGTCCTGCATCGGACGCAGGCCAGCGTCCGATGCTCCCTGGAAAACTAGATTGCGCCACGTCATGACCATCGGACTCTGCAACAGTGTTTTGCCTGCGTCCGTTGCCAGCGTCCGATGCTACCTCGACTTCTGACAGCAGTTAGGGTTTGCCATCGGACGCTCAGCCAGCGTCCGATGCCCCTAACTTGACATCTTTTCAACTCTAACTTCTACCCTTGCTCCCATGTGCCAACACCAAAGTGTTTCACCACTTGTGCACGTGTGTTAGCATTTTTTCAAAGCATTTACCAAGGGTTTAGTTAGTCACTCACTAGGTCTATAGAATTGATATGTTAGAGAACACCTACTGGCACTTGAACACCGCATAAGCCGTGAATAATCTCCTCTTAATAGTACGGCTATGTATCCTAAATGTGATCACACTCGCTAAGTGTCTTGATCACTAAAACAAAGAGCCCTATAGGTTATACCTTTGCCTTCGAGCCTCTTTGCTACATCTCTTCTCTTCTTCTTGCAATTCATCAAGGGTAGAGCACTTGATCACTTTGAGTTGCATATGGCCAACACCATCTTCCATGGTTGTCGCCTAGTTAGCTCCACCACTTGGCTTGGTCGTAATCCTTCCTCATAAGCTACACACATGCTTAGCAATAGGATTAGTCCAAATAGGTTTCATCAATTAACCAAAACCAAACTAGGGCTTTCAATCTCCCCCTTTTTGGTAATGATGACAACCTATACAAAGATATGTGATTTAATTTGAGTAACCACATTGATAGTATTAGCTCCCCCTACATATGTGCTATAGAGTTTGGTACTAGATTTGGCACATATGTATGGATATGAAATGTGGGTGAGCAAAACTATCAATGATGATGCTAAGGCATAAGAATGGACCTTTGAAGCGTGATACCAATCAGAGTGCACATGTTAAACCATCCTTAGCATCATTTAATCACTAGACATACATCAAAACTCAAGAACCCGTGAGATCAACATTATAATAAGGCTCTTGAACCACTTGACATACAAGTATGTCTAGTTGTTATGCTAGTGAATCAATTCATCAAACATAACCTATCACTAGCAATCACCACATAAGCATGGATATCAAATTAAATATCTTATGCTATGCACATTTCAAATGCATCATACATGTTTATGAGTTTGCTCCCCCTTTGTATGCTCCGATCCCACTTGAAACTTACACTCTTGGTTATCTCCCCCTTTCTAGCATATCTTTGTTGCATTATTTTCTCCCCATTTGTCAACAATTATCATAAAGGTGGGGCAACTTTAAAAGAAAGGAGACAATCTTATTAACATGAGATACATGTGTAGGGATCAAACTAAGTCAAGTTATGGCTTAATCTGGTTCATGAGCATAGGATATCTAACACGGTTTGCTCTAGAGTAAGCTTCTTCACACATCGTACAATGGTTATCTTACTCACGTTGGTTAAGTACCCATTGCTCACTTACTAGATGATGAAACACTAGAGTTACAAACTCACAAACAAGTTATATGCTACCACTAGATCAAGTCAAACATAGAAGCAATAGTGGTACCATATATACTTCAAATTCATTTGATTTATCATGAATGAGCCTAAATAAGCAATGTGATGGCTATATGAACTAGATCACAACCTAATAAGAATGAATGCACATGCCAAATAATTTCACCTTTGCTTGCTTGGAGGAGAGGCATGTCATAAGTGGGGTGCATTCAACTCATGTTGGAGAAGTCTAGGATATTCAATTCATTCCTTAGCTTGCAAAACCTTCTCTCATCTAGTGGCTTGGTGAAGATATCGACATGTTGATCATCGGTGCCCACACTTTCAATAGATATGTCTTTCTTTGCTTGATGATCTCTAATGGAGTGATGCCTTATATCAATGTGCTTTGTCCTTGAGTGTTGAACCGGGTTGGTGGCTATTTTGACGGCGCTCTCATTATCACATAGCAATGGAACTTGTCCAAACTTGACTCCATAATCTTGCAATGTTGCTTTCATCCACAACAATTGTGCACAACAACTACCCGCGGATATGTATTCGGCTTCGGCGGTAGAGAGTGCAACACTATTTTGCTTCTTTGATGACCATGAGACAAGTGATCTTCCAAGCAATTAACAAGTGCCCGATGTGCTCTTCCTATTCACCTTGCATCCTGCATAATCAGAATCTGAGTATCCAATCAATTCAAATTGAGAGCCCTTGGGATACCATAGTCCAACATTAGGAGTGTGCTTGAAGGACCGAGAAGCAACCAGAAAGCGACCAGAGGGGGGGGGGGGTGAATGGGAGCTTCAAAATTTCCTTTCGGAAACTAGTAGCCACTGTCCCGAGAATCACCCCGAAAGACAAACCCTAGAGCTTGCTAATGTCCACGACCCTAGATGTATGGTGGATGCTTCCAAGAAGCACAACGGGACACTATACAACTCTAGTAAGCCAACGCAAAAGACGAAAACCAAAACCGACAACGAACGAGCAAACCGCGAACGAGAACGCACAAAGCAGTCACGACCGGACTCTGAACAGCGTCCGGTCAAGGAGCACCGGACGCGTCCGGTCGCAGAAAAACCAGTTTGGGAGCTTACTAGAAGTGACCGGACTCTCGGTGCGCAAGCGTCCGGTCGAGGGTCCAGCGTCCGGTCGATCAAGAGAAACACGGTGAACAATGCACGAGGTGCGTCCCGTCACAGAAGGACTCGAGCGTCCGGTCAATACGAAACTAAAACAGCGACACCCTTCAACCACCGGACGCACTGCCCTAGCGTCCGGTCGTCCCGAGCCAGCGTCCGGTCACCCCACAAATTCACGGTTCGTCCACCGATTCGACTCGAACTCACCCAAAACAAATCCTCTAGGGATCAAACTTGGTGAGTAGAGTCACAAGGAGAATAGTGAGCTATCTCTAAGAGATCATGGCTCGAACCTATCTCCAAATCGATGAATCAAAGAATTTCGGGGGAAGGGAGAAAACTTGACCCGAAACGAAAATCGATCGATCTCCTAGACCGTGAGGTTAGAGAGTAATTCCTTCGGTGGAAAGAAGTGCCTCATGATCTAGAACAACATGGTTCAAACGGATTTGCAAAAGATGAACCGAGCAAAGAGATCAAGCGACGGGAAAATTGTGGAGAAAAAGGATTCCGCGAAGAACACGAACGAAACGCAAATCACAACCACGAACTGCAAACATGTGGCTACCACACGCTACAACAGTGAGGATACAGCCTCACTTCCTCAAATCAATAGTACACAGAGGCAAGTCTCTCTGCGGATCTCAGCTAGCTACAGCAGGGGATGGGAGAGCAGGAAACCCTAAGTCTGAAAGAGCAAATGACTGAGATGGCTAAAACTGAGATAGAGGGAGGAGGGTGTCTCCCCGACTACTTATCCTAATTCTAGTCTAAGTACAATTCCTACTCTAACCCTCTCTCTTCTAATTACAGAGCGAACCAGCTAAACCCTAGGGTTACTCTGGACCAACTCGATGGTAGGTGTATCCGACGGCCACGCCTGCACAAACCGAAGCGTTGCCTCGACGCAACCTCCGGATCGCCGCCACGTGCCGCCCTCGCTCTGCACCCCCGTTTTTGTGGCCCAAACCGGGAAACCAGCCTTTTCCAGCCAACCCCGGTTTTGAGGCCCAAACCGGGGGAACCAGCCCATCAGCATCTGAGTTTTGAGGCCAAACTCAGCAAACCCTCAGCGCCCAGGTTTTGAGGCCCAAACCTGGAAACCGTCTTAGCCCGAGTTTTGTGGCCAAACTCGGAAACCCTCAGCCCGAGTTTTGTGGCCAAACTCGGAAACCTCCAGCCCGAGTTTTGTGGCCAAACTCGGAAACCGTCCACGCCAGGTTTTGAGGCCCAAACCTGGAAACCGTCCATCCGATGGTTTTTCTCTGGCTCTACCACCAACCGACGTCGTAGATGGGTGCACCTCCCGTGCACCCCGTCCACCGACACGTGTCCCCGAGTCCACGACTCAGACAACACATGACCGCACTTCTTCACTTGTCGTCGTCACAGGCTGCCAGCCACCACAGCTGATCCTCGGGCCTCTGGTCCCTTAGTCCAAGCCTCACGTCCGCCCTTCGCCACTCTCGGTCCATCGGCACGGCACGTCTCTACTTGACCTTCACCTCGCCTTCGATCACTGCATCCGTGCTCGACACCTGCACAACACAAGCCAAAGAACATGCGCATCATTCCAGTTGACAATCACTCATCATTCAGAGACCCGGCATATACCCATGTATCCGCAATCTCCCCCTTGATGAGGCATTGTCAACTACTCACACAAATCATAATGGAAAGAAGAAGAGAGGGAGGAAGAAGATAGAACTCAACCAAATGACCCAAAAGCATAGCAAAGCCGAAGAAGGTTCAAGTGGAAAGAGCGAAAGAACGAACTTGGTCCCTAAAGACATGGGCAACGGCTCGACGCAACCAAGCAAAGCAAAGCTAGCCCTCAAGAAGGTAGAACAGGCTCAACACCGCTAGCAGATACCAATCGGAAACTCCAGAGAAAAGAGCTCAAAACCAATGGAGGCCAATCGAAGAAAAATGCTAGTCCCTCAAGATAGAGGCACAGAGGCTCAACACAACTAGCAAAGAAAGCTCGATACCAATGCCTTCGGCCCAAACATACTCCGAACCAATTGGAATGACTCCAAACCAAAAGAGAACCAATCGAGATCGAAAAGCCCTAAAAATGTTTGCTAGTTCCTCAAGATAGAGGCAAGGGCTCAACAAAACTAGCAAACGCCCCCTCGACAAGTGCAAGCAACTAGGAAGACTCCCCTTAGTTGAACATCCAGGAGTATATGATTTGCAAAAACTCTCCCCCTTAGTTGAAAATGCACTAATCAAGAAAAGGCATCAAGGCAAGAAACTCCCCCTTCCAACATGCATATGAAGTCAGAAATACAGGTTAGCAGCTTCAGGCATACAATCAAAAGAGTGCAAAGATGCTCTAAACAGTAGAACTCCAATGACTCAATATAAGCACAGCTAGCAAAAGCTCAAACTGATCACCATACGAAATATGAACATATGAGCATGTGAGCAGTTTTTAGCCCAAAAGATAGTCACCATCAAAATAGCACTACACATGTATAGACAGGATCCAAGCAAGTGCTAAACATGTATACGAGGTGAACTACCCCTAGCAAAGTTCAATCATCATGCATAGGAATGAAAACATATACTTGTGATTTCAGTTTTAATATCGGAGTTTGCGCAGCGGTGAAATTCCACAAGTTTAAATTCAGCATGTGATTGCGAGAGGTTGAAAGCTTGTCATTGCCTAACTTTTCAACCGAGCGAAGCCTATGCCGAAGCAATCAGAAGCTTAAAGCTATGGTTTCGGTCATACACTACACGGCTCAAGTTTAACTCAAGGTGCAATGAGAAACTGTCTCGATACCGTGAGTTGTTGACAAGCAATCCCATCTCAATCTTTTCAATTCACTAAAACTTGGTTCAAATATTAAACATGATATGAACAGACCAAGCAAGTGAATGGCTCAGAACTAGAGACATAGCAACCTAGCATATATGAAAAGCACGAGTGAACTCAACACATCCTACACATGCTAGTTGCATATCTCAATGGTGAACATTTTCAGATTTTAAGTTATTAAGCAAATTCACCATTTCAAAATAGCTCAGCTCACACCATGTACTAGTGATCAGAAAGAGCATAAGCTACAAGCATCAACATAAGCATCAGAGCATACTACATAGAGCATAGTTACATTCTAGTGATTATAAACATGAAGCTCAGAATGTAAATGCGTATGCTGAAAGCAAAAGAACATAAAGACAAAAGAGTCAGTCAGTCAAATATACAAGATTCAAAATGTTTCCCCCAACTAAAAGGGGAAACACACACCAAGCTCACCCCTCAACCGATTAAAGGTGATTCGTAAAGGCTTGGTGAAAATATCAGCCAGTTGATGATGAGTATCGACATGGCGAAGGTCGATATCACCCTTCTCCTGGTGGTCTCGCAAGAAATGAAAGCGCACATCAATGTGTTGGTCTTTGAGTGAAGCACGGGGTTCTTAGCAACGCTAATAGCACTCGTGCTGTCACAAAGCAAAGGTACGCGAGAAAAGCTCAGACCAAAATCACGCAAAGTGGCCATCATCCAAAGCAACTGGGAACAGCAGCTAGCCGCAGCAACATATTCAGCCTCTGTAGTAGACTGAGCGACACTAGACTGCTTGCGAGAAGACCACGAAACAAGAGAAGACCCAATAAGCTGGCAAGTCCCAGAAGTGGACTTGCGCTCAATACGGCAACCAGCAAAATCGGCATCGGAATAGCCGCAAAGGGAGAGAGTGGAGGAAGCAGAATACCAAATCCCGAACTCAGGTGTGAAACGAAGGTACCTGAATATGCGCTTCACTACCTGACGGTGAGAAGTGCGCGGCGACGCCTGAAAGCGCGCGCACAGACACACCGCGAACTGGATGTCCGGGCGTGTCGCCGTCAGGTAGAGGAGAGACCCGATCGTGCTGCGGTACTTCTTCTGGTCCACTGCTTCTCCATCCACATCCGCATCCAGGGCAGTCGTCGTCGACATGGGTGTTGGAAGAGGCTTGGCCTCACCCATATCGAACCGCTTCAGCAAGTCCTTGGTGTACTTGCCCTGGTGTACAAACGTCCCCTCTCGGGATTGCTAATTTGCAACCGAGAAAGAATGTCAGCTCGCCCATCATGCTCATCTCGAACTCCCTGCTCATAGTATCTGCAAACTTGGCAACCAAAGCGTGAGAAGAACCACCGAAAATGATATCATCCACGTAAATCTGGACCAAGAGAGTGTCTTTGCCTTGCCTGAGGAGAAAGAGCGTTTATCTACACATCCCATTTTCAAACCCTTAGCAAGCAAAAAAGGTTTTTCAACCTATCATACCAGGCTCTAGGGGCTTGTTTCAAACCATATAAAGCTTTGTGGAGTTTAAAAACATGGTTTGGAAACTTGGGATTTTCAAAAACGGGGGTTGCTCAACATAAACTTCCTCTTCTATGTTGCCGTTTAAGAAGGCACTTGACATCCATTTGAAAGTTTGAAACCTTTGGATGCTGCAAAAGCCAAGAGTATCCTAATTGCCTCCAAACGAGCTACAGGAGCGAACGTCTCCTCATAGTCTATCCCTTCCTTCTGACTATAGCCTTTCGCTACAAGCCTGGCCTTGTTTCTAACAACGTGGCCATCCTATCCTTGCTTGTTTTTGAAAACCCATTTCGTCCCAATAGGCTTACACTCAGGAGGAGGTGGAACTAGAACCCAAACCCGATTTCGCTCAAAATTTTCTAACTCCTCATGCATGGCATTGACCCAATCCGAATCCGTCCATGCGTGTCCAACATCTCGGGGCTCAAAATTAGCAACAAAAGCTGAATGAGCGAAGTGAGAGATGTGCTGTGACCTGGACCGAGTAACACGTTCGTCGATGTTGCCGATCATCTGCTGAGGCGGGTGCTGGCGCTGGATGTGTCGTGGCGCCTCCCTTGCCGAAGTGGCCTCCCCCTCAACAGCAGCTGGTGCCTCCCCGGGTACAAATGGTACCGCTCGGGGTGGCGGTGGCGGATCCCACGGCCCCGAAGAAGAAGAGGTGTCGGGGCCATGAGTCGTCGTAGATAGAAGCCGCTCTTTGCGGCCACAGCAGGTGGAGGGGGTGCTGGATCATCCATACCTTCAGCATCCTCGTCCTCGTCATCAAAAAGAGGCTCACCAACCTCATGATCACCCTGCACGCTCAAAACGAGAAGAGGGACAAACCATGTCTCGTCGCTCGTCGAAGGTGACATCTGATGTCTCCATGACTCGGTTAGTATCAAGGTAAAGTACACGATATGCGCGAGTGTGAGTGCCATAACCCAAAAATACTCCGTCAGAAGAACGAGACTCAAATTTGTCCAAGTTGCCCTTTTTGAGTATAAAACAATGGCAACCAAAAACTCGAAAATAACTCACCTGGGCAATTTTCCAAACGCAACTCATAAGAAGTCTTTTCAAGAAAGCTCGGAGAAAAATGCGATTGGAAATGTAGCATGCAGTGCTCATAGCTTCGGCCCAATATCGCCTAGGAGTCCTATGCTCATCGAGCATCGTCCTGGCCATCTCAACAAGGGTCCGATTCTTCCTCTCTACAACACCATTCTGAGGGGGTGTGTAGGGGGAAGAAAAATGATGCTCTAAACCCAAAGAGTTACAAAACTTCTCAAAATCCAAATTCTTGAATTCGGAACCATTATCACTCCGAATTGCTCGCATCGAGTTCAAAGGGAACTCGTTCTGAAGACGCAACATTAGATTACGGCAAAGGAGAAAGTCTCGGTCTTCTCAGCTAGCTAAAAGAAGACCCACGAATATCTCGAAAAGTCATCAACAACAACAAGCACATACCATTCCCCCCAACCGAGCTCACCCGAGCCGGACCAACAAGGTCCATGTGCAAAAGCTCTCCAGGGCGCTGGTCATGACCTGAGTCACTGGATGGTTGGGAGCGGCAACCATCTTCCCGTGTCTACAAGAGTGGAAAACAAGATCCTTCTCCATAGCAACTTGGGCAATCCTCGGATTAGGCCAAGTGAACTAAGCCTTGCAAGCAAGTCGAAGCTCAAATGTCCAAGTCTCCTATGCCACTTCCAAAGATCGGAGGAGGAAGGTCCAGCCACAAGACAACGAGAAGTACCAAAAGACTCCGAGAAATTCGCACGAAAGACTTTTCCAAAGGGCGAAATCAAACACACAAGATTGCCCTGAGGATCCAAATACGACTGAGATTCGGTTAAAACGAATCTCATAGTCGTCGTCAAAAAGTTGCCGAAACAGAAAAGGTTAAAATGCAAGTTAGAAACAAGAGCAACATCGCGCAAACAAAGTGCTCATTAACTCGCACCGACCCGCGAGACAATACCTTACTTTTGCTATTGTCGCCGAAGGTTATGTACTCCTTTCCGGCAACAGACTAAGACTGGAGAACCACTTGGCGTTTCCGGTCATGTGCCTCGAGCAACCGGAATCCACCAACCAAATGTCCTCCAACCGTTTTACCTACATCAATAAAAAGACATAGGGTGAGCATCGGTCCAACACTGGGGTGTAGCGAAGTAAGGGAATACCAGTGTTGGGCCGCCTGCTCAAAAGAACGGTTAGCAGAAAAACCATTCCTAGCACGTCTACGAGAGGAGCGATCACCACGTAGAGGAAAACGTGGTCCGCTAAGGAAGGAGCGTCCATCGCGGTACTCAAAAAACACGCCGGGTGGGGGAAAACGCTCAACTACAAAGCCTCCGAAAAGGGATGGGTCCATAGATACAAATGCGGATCCCACGCGGGCACGATCTCTACGAGGCCTAGGCCTCCTAGCAACTTGAGGCACTGCCGCCTATAGGCCTAGCATCTCCCTCGGAGCGCTTCTGCTGCTAGGCCTGGGAACTTGAGGTTTATGGACCTAGGGCTAGCTGCTCTCCTCTGAACATTTCGGCGCATGTACATCATGGAAAGATGGTACATGTCCGTGTTGTTCATCTTCCCTAGCACGGCGCGCCTCTCTCTGCGCCTAAAGGAGGAATCGCTCAAGTGTCCATCTCTCCCAAAAAAGTCACAATGGTACCTCACCGCACAACGAAGGGGGTTGTTGGTACTCATGGCTGTGGGGTGGATCACTTTGCCCTTCTGTGGCAATTCACTCCTGGATGGGTGGCATTGGTCAGCTGTTCTTTAGGTGGTTTGGTTTGGGATGCCACACTTGGTTCTTGGGTGGAGCTCTCGGAGGTCAATAAAAAAACCCATCATTGGTGTTAGGTTGAGGAGCAGGATGGTGGGGTGGAAGAGTGGGTAGGGTGGGAGGAAGTAATAGTAGAGTAAGTGGTGGAGGGGGCCTTCTCACGAGGATTCCGACCACTCACTCTCCAATCTTCCCAAAAGCAGAAAGATCAACACCCTGAGCAAGAGACCTACACCGGAACCTCCAGCAGCTCGCTTGAATTGGGAGATCATCATCCGGAGCTGTGGCTCACTACAAGAGGACCCATGACAAGATGGTCCGAAGGTATGTGTTTTCCTCCTCGGTTTGGCATCTTGCCATGCTTGACATTCGCAATCTCCATCTCCAAACCATCACACAAAGCGCACCTAGCCACACAGGTGCTACCTGAGTTGGCCCTTCAAGAGACACCATATTGGCATTCTTCTCGCCAACTCAGATTGCAAGACAGGACAAGTCTTGCACGCCACCAACAGAGAAGGTCTAGCCTTCAGCTCATCCACCTCTCCTACCAACGCAAGCATACTTAACTCTCAAAGTGAGAAGGTCAGTCATGTGCGGGTGCACATCTCACACTCAACCTCCTCCGACACGACCCCGGTGGACTTGGCAAACTCAAGCTCTCTCACCGTGTCCTCCCACTTCTGCCTAAACTCCTTGCGCTCTCTAGCGGCACGCCTAAGCAACTTATCCTGACTAAGGAGCGCGGCAGTAAGTTTTTCGACCTCAGCAGAAAGCTCGTCGTGGGTGAGAGATACCTGGGAGGTGTCGTCATCGTCGTTCCGAGGGGAGTGCTCTAGCTTGCCGTCGACCTCATCACCAAGCGCCATGGTGCAAAAGCCGTCGTCGTCGGCGAAGAAGCAGAGACCGTTCAACTTGTCCTCGATCCTCTTCTTCTTCTCGGACTCGTCATCGCTTGAGCAAGCGGAGTCGTCATCCGAGCCGTCGACGTCGCTGAGCGTGGCGAAGAACGCACGCTGCTCAGCCTGGGCCTTCTCCAAGTACTTCTTCTTGATGTACTCCTTGTCGAAGCTGCCCCTCCGCTTGTGCCTTGTGGGGACGTACTTCTCCTTGCGCTTGCCGGAGTCGTACTTGTGCCCATGATCGCCCTTCCCAGATGAATGCTTCTTCTTGGGGCAGTTGGCGATGAAGTGGTCGGGGTCGCCGCACTCATAGCATCCTGAGCGTCCTCCAACGCGGCGACGGTCCATGCGGTTGTTGTGGAACCGCGTGAACCGGTTGGCGAGCATTGCCAGCTCGTCATCCCCCAACGACTCAAGCTGGTCCTCTGTGACAGAAAACAGAGACGAAAGAGCAAAACCTCCAGAGGGGTTAGAAGAGCCAGAAACCAAAGCCATAGTCGGGCCAGAAGGATTCTCATAAGAAGCCCTCGACATGGCGTCAATCTCACTAGACTTGAGCTTACTAAAGAGCTCGTCACAAGTGAGGGTCTCATAGTTAGACGATTCGATGATCGCCTGGACCTTTGAGTCCCACACCGACCAATCAAGAGTGTGCAAAAGCTTCAAAGCCCTCTCATGATCGTCAAAATGCAACAGCTCCTTGTTCGCTCTCATCTTGTTGATAATGACCTGAAAGCGAGCGAATAAACTCTCTATGCTCTCGCCAGGCATATGTCAAAAGTTCTCATACTCCCGCTTGTGTGACTCATAGAGGCGAGATTTGACCTAAGTGGTTCCCTCATGGAAGCGCATGAGGGTTGTCCAAATCTCGCGAGGCGTGGGGAGGTGAGAAACACGATCGAACTCGGACATGCTCAAACAGGAGAACAGAGCGTTACGTGCCCGGCTATTTGCCTTGTGCTCATCGATCTGGAGCTGAGTGACACGAGCAGCCAAGACAGCGTAATCATCCCTGTTGCAAATCTCCCAAACAGAAGAGCCCATGCTCTGGAGATAGGCCGACATGCGTATCTTCCAATACGCATAGTTCGTCCCATCAAAGAACGGCGGTTTGCCCACGCCGCGATCCATGTCGGCTTCCGTGGATCTGGAACCGGCTAAGGTGGAAGATCCTTAACCTACTCCGATACCAATTGAAGGACCGAGAAGCAACCAGAAAGCGACCAGAGGGGGGGGGGGTGAATGGGAGCTTCAAAATTTCCTTTCGGAAACTAGTAGCCACTGTCCCAAGAATCACCCCGAAAGACAAACCCTAGAGCTTGCTAATGTCCACGACCCTAGATGTAGGGTGGATGCTTCCAAGAAGCACAACGGGACACTATACAACTCTAGTAAGCCAACGCAAAAGATGGAAACCAAAACCGACAATGAACGAGCAAACCGCGAACGAGAACGCACAAAGCAGTCACGACCGGACTCTGGACAGCGTCCGGTCAAGGAGCACCGGACGCGTCCGGTCACAGAAAAACCGGTTTGGGAGCTTACTGGAAGTGACCGGACTCTCGGTGCGCAAGCGTCCGGTCGAGGGTCCAGCGTCCGGTCGATCAAGAGAAACACGGTGAACAGTGCACGAGGTGCGTCCGGTCACAGAAGGACTCGAGCGTCCGGTCAATACGAAACTAAAACAGCGACACCCTTCAACCACCGGACGCACTGCCCTAGCGTCCGGTCGTCCCGAGCCAGCGTCCGGTCACCCCGCAAATTCACGGTTCGTCCACCGATTCGACTCGAACTCACCCAAAACAAATCCTCTAGGGATCAAACTTGGTGAGTAGAGTCACAAGGAGAATAGTGAGCTATCTCTAAGAGATCATGGCTCGAACCTATCTCCAAATCGATGAATCGAAGAATTTCGGGGGAAGGGAGAAAACTTGACCCAAAACGAAAATCGATCGATCTCCTAGACCGTGAGGTTAGAGAGTAATTCCTTCGGTGGAAAGAAGTGCCTCACGATCTAGAACAACATGGTTCAAACGGATTTGCATAAGATGAACAGAGCAAAGAGATCAAGCGACGGGAAAATCGTGGAGAAAAAGGATTCCGCGAAGAACACGAACGAAACGCAAATCACAACCACGAACTGCAACCATGTGGCTACCACACGCTACAACAGTGAGGATACGGCCTCACTTCCTCAAATCAATAGTACACAGAGGCAAGTCTCTCTGCGGATCTCAGCTAGCTACAGCAGGGGATGGGTGAGCAGGAAACCCTAAGTCTGAAAGAGCAAATGACTGAGATGGCTAAAACTGAGATAGAGGGAGGAGGGTGTCTCCCCGACTACTTATCCTAATTCTAGTCTAAGTACAATTCCTACTCTACCCCTCTCTATTCTAATTACAGAGCGAACCAGCTAAACCCTAGGGTTACTCTGGACCAACTCGGTGGTAGGTGTATCCGACGGCCACGCTCGCACAAACCGAAGCGTTGCCTCGACGCAACTTTCGGATCGCCGCCACGTGCCGCCCTCGCTCTGCACCCCTGGTTTTGTGGCCCAAACCGGGAAACCAGCCTTTTCCAGCCAACCCCCGGTTTTGAGGCCCAAACCGGGAAACCAGCCCATCAGCATCTGAGTTTTGAGGCCAAACTCAACAAACCCTCAGCGCCCAGGTTTTGAGGCCCAAACCTGGAAACCGTCCTCAGCCCGAGTTTTGTGGCCAAACTCGAAAACCCTCAGCCCGAGTTTTGTGGCCAAACTCGGAAACCTCCAGCCCGAGTTTTGTGGCCAAACTCAGAAACCGTCCACGCCCAGGTTTTGAGGCCCAAACCTGGAAACCGTCCATCCGATGGTTTTTCTCTGGCTCTACCACCAAACCGACATCGTAGAGGGGATGCACCTCCCGTGCACCCCGTCCACCGACACGTGTCCCCGAGTCCACGACTCAGACAACACATGACCGCACTTCTTCACTTGTCGTCGTCACAGGCTGCCAGCCACCACAGCTGATCCTCGGGCCTCTGGTCCCTCAGTCCAAGCCTCACGTCTGCCCTTCGCCACTCTCGGTCCATCGGCACAGCACGTCTCTACTTGACCTTCACCTCGCCTTCGATCACTGCATCCGTGCTCGACACCTGCACAACACAAGCCAAAGAACATGCGCATCATTCCAGTTGACAATCACTCATCATTCAGAGACCCGGCATACACCCATGTATCCGCAGTGCTTCAAATATCTCAATATTCTTTTGGTTGCCTTCAAATGACTTTCTCTTGGTGAAGCTTGGAACCTTGCACACATGCACACACTAAACATGACATCCGGCCTAGATGCGGTCACATAGAGTAGGCTTCCAATCATTGACCGATATAGCTTTTGATCCACCATGTCACCACTAGAATCACTATCCAAATGTCCATTTGTGCCCATTGGAGTGGTTATTGCTTTTGCTTCATCTAACCCAAACTTCTTGAGCATGTCCTTGATGTACTTGCCTTGACTAACAAATGTGCCTTTCTTCATTTGCTTGATTTGTAGACCAAGGAAGTAACTAAGCTCTCCAATCATAGACATCTCAAACTCCTTAGCCATCATCTCTCCAAACTCTTCACAAAAATCTTGGTTGGTTGATCCAAAGATAATGTCATCAACATAGATTTGCAACACAAACAAGTCACTTCCAATCTTCTTGGTGAAGAGAGTGGTGTCAACTTTCCCAATTTTGAAACCTTTTGCTAACAAGAAATCCCTCAATCTTTCATACCAAGCTCTAGGTGCTTGCTTCAACCCATATAATGCCTTCTTAAGCTTGTATACATGGTTGGGCTTCTTCAAATCCTCAAATCCGGGGGGTTGCTCAACATACACTAGCTCATTGATGAATCCATTGAGAAAAGCACTCTTGACATCCATTTGATAGAGCTTGATGTTGTGAGAACAAGCATATGCAAGTAAGATTCTTATGGCCTCCAATCTAGCAACCGGTGCATAAGTTTCTCCAAAATCAATGCCTTCCAATTGAGTGTATCCTTGTGCAACCAATCTTGCTTTGTTTCTAACAACAATGCCATCTTCATCTTGCTTGTTCCGGAAGACCCATCTTGTACCAATAACATTTGTGTTCTTTGGTCTTTCCACTAACTCCCAAACATCATTGCGAGTGAAGTTGTTTAACTCTTCATGCATTGCATTCACCCAATCAATATCCATCAAAGCTTCATCAATCTTGGTTGGCTCAATAGATGATACAAATGAGTAGTGTTCACAAAATGAAGCCAATCTTGATCTTGTTTGCACACCTCTTCTTATGTCACCAACAATTTGATCCAAAGGATGATCTCTTGCAATGTGTGTTGGTTGGAGCACTTGTTGCGGTTGAGCACTTGCACTAGTATCTTGATGATCTTGAGAACCACTAGAGCTTGAAACATCATTGCCATGCATGGTTGGAGGGGAGAGCACTTGATCTTTGTCATCTTCTATGTCAATCACTTGCTTTGGCCTTATATCACCAATGTCCATGTTCTTCATAGCTTCCACCAATTGTGTTCCTCTCACATCATCTAGATTGTCTTGTTCTTCATGTGAACCATTGGTTTCATCAAACTCAACATCATGGACTTCTTCAACTATTCTTGATATGTTGTTCCATACTATATATGCTTTGCTTGTAGTGGAGTAACCAAGTAGGAACCCTTCATCACACTTCTTTTCAAACTTGCCAAGTCTTGTGCCCTTCTTCAATATGTAGCACTTGCACCCAAAGACCCGGAAATAAGCAATGTTGGGCTTTCTATCATTGAGGAGCTCATATGGTGTCTTCTTCAAAAGAGGGTGACAATAGAGCCAGTTGCTATAGTAGCATGCCGTGTTGATTGCTTCGGCCCAAAAAGAGTCACTCACATTGTATTCACTAAGCATGGATCTTGACATATCAATGAGTGTCCTATTCTTCCTTTCAACTATCCCATTGGATTGAGGTGTATACTTGGCTGAGAATTGATGTTTGATTCCAAACTCATCACATAACTCATCAACTCTTGTGTTTCTAAACTCACTTCCATTGTCACTTCTTACTTTCTTGATTCTTCTTTCAAACTCATTTTGGCTTCTCTTGACAAAGGTTTTGAATATCCCAAACACTTCACTCTTGTCTGAAGGACCGAGAAAGCACTAACAAGGCGACCAGAGGGGGGGGTGAATGGGAGCTCAAAAAATTTCCTTCAGAAACTTTGGCCAAATGTCCCAAAATCAACCCCGAGAAACGGCGACCGAAACCGTGATGCTCACGACCCTTTGAAGAGGGTGGATGATCCCTAGGATCACAGCGGAACACCACCAAGAAGAAGCAAACCAAACTCAAAAGTTTCGGCTCGGACACAACCCCAAAAACCAAGTCCCGAACGTAGATAGACGGCTACGTCGAGAAACTCCTAGATACCTATGCTAACAAGTAGCAAAGATACCTAGAGAGGTTCCTTGGTCAACTACAGGGCCAAACGAGAAGTCCGTAAACCAAGCGAACAAGCCGGGAGAGCAAACGCACTAAACCAGAGAACACAGCAGGTTTCCGGACTGTCCGGACCCTCAGTCCCGGACTGTCCGCCCCTACTGCGGACTGTCCGCGAAAAACTCCCGGACTGTCCGCCGGCAGAAACACCAAAACAGCAAGGTTGCTGAACCCTTGCTGGACGAGTCCCGGACTGTCCGCCAATCACAACGGCGGACTGTCCGCCGGTCAATGAACAGTGACCTGACCGAGGAACTCAGCCACTGAACAGGCTGCTCCCCCGACGCCCGGACTGTCCGCCGGTCAAAACCGCGGACTGTCCGCGACCTTGCAGAGAGGGCGATTTTGGTCGCCTTCTCTCCAAATCTCTCCAAATCCGATCCAACTCAAAATCCCAAGTTCCCAAACTTGGAGAAGATGATCACGGGGTAGTTAGAAGACTATCCCCAAGAAATCATCCGCTCAAATCGACTAAATCTCTGGGAAATCAAAAGGAAAAGTGGATGAACAGAAAAAGCGCCACGAAAACGAAATCGTCCCGATCTATTCGATCATGAGGAGTTAGATGAATTCCTTTGGTCAAAATGACCTCCTCAATGATACGAACAAAATGATTCAAACGGATTTCGCAAAGACGCAATAGAGAGGGAGATCGAATGACGGGAAAATCGCGGAGAAACGAAGAACGCGAAGAACAACAACCAAAACGCGAATCAAGTCATCGATCTGCAGCCGTAGCGCAAACACACGCTACAACGGTGAGGTTACGGCCTCACTTCCTCAAAATCAACAGTACACTAAGGCAAGTCTTGTAACACCCCGGTGTTAAGCAATCCCTAAGTGCATAATTTGGCATGACATAAGCATAGCATCTCATCATTTCATGTGCATATGTTTGTTGAATGCTTAAGTCCTTGTTTGGTCTTTAGTGTAACCTTGTTATGCTTTCTGTTTCTGACCAAGTGCCTTATAACAAAGTTGTAGATCTTGATGAAGGGAACAACTTTGCTTTAAAGCACTTTCTCAGAAAAAGCTTTTGAGTTAGGATTTCTTGCATTAGAAAAATGGTTTAGCACTAAATTTCTTTTAAACAACAGAATTTGGACTGGAGCCTTAAGGATGATTTGTTCCTTACAAAATTCTAAGCAACTTTGCTGTTGGGACCTTTTCCTAGTTCGGTCTAGTTTAGAAGTTATGGAGCATCAAAGTTTGAAACAAAACTTCTTTAGTTTAATCCCAGTGGACCCCGCCTGTCAGTCTCTCCTTCTTCTCCTTCGCGGACGCCGCTCCCTCCGCGCCGACCGAACCCGCCTCGCCACCGCGAGACCGCCTCGCTGGCCGGCCAAAACCACCGTCATCGCCGCCCGTGGTTTGCGCCCGAGCTCGCCACGTCGCCCGGGGGCTCGGTGCATGCTTGCCGCGTGGAGTGCGACACCTGACGCCGCCGCGCCCGGTCGGGAGCTCCCCCGACGGGAACTGGCCAGGTGCGACACACTCAGGCACTTGTTCCTTTTGCCTTCGTCCGCCTTGCACTTGCAAGCCAGAGAGCATTCGCTCACCAGCGCGCCAGCCACTCCACCATCTTCTCCAGTTAGCCCGAACCGCCATTGCCGCCGAACTCCGGCGAGCGATTACTCGCTGCTCGCCGCACCGCCGTTCGATTCCTTTCGCCAGTCTCTCCGTCTCGGTCTCCTCTTTCTTCGGTAAGAGTTGGTTTCCCCTCTCTTCCTCTCTAGCTGCCGGAACAGCGGACGCCATCCGCAAGCTTCCGCCATGGCCGCCACCGTGACCTTCACGTGGACCGGTCATCTCCGGCCATGCTACCCTAAGCTGAGCCATGTTCTAGCCTTCGCTACCGCCGTAGCAGCTTAAGAGTTAGCTAGAGACCTCTCTTTCGCCGTGTTTCAGCCGGAACCGAGCCATGTCGCCGCTGTGTCCGCCATGGACCGCCGCCGTGCATCGCGCCGGACAATGCCGGGGATGCCGAAGCCCGAGAGTTGCTCCAATAGGTCGCTTAGGTCTTGCTTGGGCTAGTGCTAACCTCGCCGAGTCGCAAGCCGCCGGGAAGAGTTCCGCCGCCGAGTCGCAGAGCCGCCGCTCCGCCATGGCCGCCGTTGAGCTTGCTCCGGTATCCCTCTGTCTCAGCGAGTCGGTTAGTTGTGTTCGCCTCGCAAACCCGCACCCAATGATGGTCTCAGTGTCGCCAGAAGTGTCGCCGTCGACGAGCTAGGGCCGGTCAACGACCACGGCGCCAAACTCCGCCGTTGACTGCCGAGCCTGGCCTCGCGCGGTAACGTGCTGAGCCTGGCCTCGGAAGCTTGGTCACCCTGACCAGCGGGCCCCGACTGGCAGTAAGGAAGAGAGAAAGGGAAGAGCTTGAGGGCTGAAGGCCTCGGTAAGTCGGGTGCACCGAGCCCTCGCCTCGAGCCTCGGTCGAGTCGAGCCAAGTAAGCCTCGGTCGAGTCGAGCCAAGTAAGCCTCGGTCGAGTCGAGCCAAGTAAGCCTCGGTCGAGTCGAGCCAAGTAAGCCTCGGTTGAGTCAGCTAGTCTCGGTTGAGTCAGTGGCCTCGACTGAATAGGTTAGCCTCGACTGTCAGTGTGCCTCGGGCGAATCGGAGAAATGGGTCTGAGCCTCGGGCCTCAGCCGAATCGCGCTGAAGGCGCCGAAGCCTTGCCTCGAAGCCTCGGGCGAATCGCGCTGAGTGTGCCGAAGCCATGTCCTGTGCCTCGGCCGAAGTCCGTATATTAGGTTTGAGTTTTCTTTTAAATATGTTTTGCAGAATCCATGTAAAGGCTTCAAAAATTCCTACAAGGCTCATTTTATGTCCAAATCCTGTGAAACAAATTTTGTTAGGTCAAGCATGTTTAGATCTATCAGTGAAAACTGTTGAATGCATTCTTGGTGATACTTTTATGTGTAGATGCTTTTAATTTAGAAAAGTGCTGATAACTTGGTAAATGCATAACTAATTATGTATAAGTCAGAAAAATGTGATTCCAGTTTTGTTAGGTTTGTATGAATGTGTAGTTTCAGAGAAAAATATAGTATGAGGTTATTCTGTGAATTAATTTGACAGTAGCTTTTAAAATGGCTAAATGTCGTTTCCTTGTTTATTTTGTAGTAATTAAAATATGAGGAATATGAACCTGAAAATTTAAGCACATTGCTCTTGTACTAGGAAGCACAGCAGAAAAATAAGAAATCTGTTGTTTGACACTTTTTGCTAGGGTGTGTAGTTCAAAGGACCTTTTCATGATAGAATTTGTCTTTTTCATAGAGGATGGAGTTTAAGTCCAAATGAGTTGAAATTTGGACAGGGAGCCAGATTAGGTGTTGATAACTTCCAGTAATTTCTGTAGATTTCTCTGAAGCTGTCTAGATAAGGTTGCTGTTTAAAGCATGTGTAAATAGATTTATTTCAGCAAGTAATTAGAAGGTAATAAGCTCGTTAAGTAGACTTTGATGTGGTGACAACATCGCTTAACAAGTTGATCTTGATAGGTTATATAGTTGGGATGATGTTGACTACCTTGTTGAAGAGTAGTAGTAGATGACATGTGCTTATCTCCTGAATTGTTACTCCATGTTGCATCACCGTGCATCCCATGTGCATTCATGTTATTCATTCATGAACCGCATCATGCAGGGTCGGTAGTGGAAGCCCAAGACACGCAGGAGGAGCAGCGTCAGGAGGAGACAACCGAGGAGGGGATCCCGGAAGGAGACGCTGAGGACCTGCCAGAGTGCCGTGATCACCGCCCCGCCGACTTCGAGCGAGGCAAGCCCCGGAGCATTTTTCTCCTACGGTTTGTAAATTACCGTTTACAAGTTAACCTGATATGATTGTTGCATTAGGTTATAGGAGTTGTGTGATACCGTTGCTGCATTGATTAATTATCCTTGTCCACCTGCAAATATTATCTTGTGATCCCTGTTAGGTCTAGGCTCGATTACATGCTTAGCCTTGCTTAGACCGGTAAAAGTCGGGTGATTTCCTGTCTCCCGCATATAGGTGGATACTAAACATGTTTAGCCTGGTGCTATCATGGAGAGAACCATGTGTTAATTAATCTGAGACCGGGCGGGATGTAGGAGCAGCAGGACATGGGTTCTGTGTGCTAGTAGTCTCCCGTCTGTGTCGATTAGGACCCGACGAAGGCACACCTCAGTCATTTTGAACGCGTCAATCACTTAACGGAGCAGGTGCGGGTACCTCCCGTGAAGCCTAGTAAGGTGTTTCGAGCCGGTGACGGAGACGTTGACGCCTAACACCCAGGGCCTTATATGAACCGTGGGCAACTATTCTGATCGACCTGGCATGGTCCGAGGGCAGGCAGGGCCTGATCGACCTGGCATGACCGTGGGCAGTTAATAGCTTGAGCGACCTGGCATTGAGATAACCCTCGGTGTAGAAGGGTCCATGGCCGTCCCGCGATTCGGGTTCTCGAACCTCCTGAGTGGTCGCCAACGGCCGCCTGGCAGGGTGTGTCGGGCGAGTGTGCGACATTTTATCCCCAGCTGGTAGGAATCGATTATAATCGCCATCGCTCCTGGTTAGTGAGTAACTTGACTGAGCATGTGTTACCGTAGTAATATATGGAATTAATGATGGTTATGGTTGGTGAATCTGAAAGGCTATTGATGAAATAGTCACTCTTGCTTGAATAAGTAGTCAAGTGTTTGCTCTAGATCAGGTGCAAATCTAGCTAATCAGGTTGACTACATAAAATTGACTGCTAATGCTCTAATAAAGATTATCTAATAACAAAATGCTTTTATGCAAAAAGGTAAGTGTGGCCAACCTCAGATACAGCCTTGCATAATCCTTGGTGTCAATTATTTCTGGTTTTTGACGGGTAAGTCTAGCTGAGTACCTTCTTGTACTCAGGGTGCTATCCCTTGTTGTTGCAGATGGGCAGTGTTTCTTCGGCTACTGCGAGAACTGTCTGTATCCCGTCGAGGGCAGTGACTAGACCATGGGCATGGTAAATCCTTATCTTTCCTGATGCTTTTGTGGACAGATCAGGCATATGGCACCGTATTGTGAACTAAGGACTTGTGTTTCAAAACTATGTTGCTTCCGCTTGAATTCAAAACTATGGTTTGTAAATACTATCGAACTCCGATGTATTTGAACTATGTGCGAACTGAATGTACCTTGTGGGCATGTACGCTAATCTATTACGATCTTGGTTAAAGTTGAACGACTTGAAATCCTTCGAGATTTCCGGACTACCGGGTTTGTACGAGCTTAAGTACTTGTAGTCTCTGTGAAAGCAGCGATTCGGTGCTTAATCTGGTGCAAATTGGTCGGTTCTGTGACAGCTGGCATCGGAGCATGGTTAGCGTTACTGTTCACGAGTATATTTGAAAAACTGTATTTTCAATTAAAATTTCCTATTTGACAAGAACTTATAGCTATATTAGGATTTGAAAAACCTTCTTGACCAAGAATAAGGTGTGCCATTGATCAAGTCCTTATGCCCAACAGGAACTTAGGTGGCTATTTAAGTACTAACTTTGGGGGTCGTGCATCATACTTATTTTCTGTTTATTCTGTCGTCCATACGGCAAGGGTGAAATTGTATGGATGCTATTCCTCGGAATAGTAATGTATGGATCAATTGCCTCTACGCTAAAGGTAATGCGAGTTGTGAGAGCATGATTGGACAACCGCCAATCTAGGGGAGTGCTTGAAGGATGCTGACATGTATACCTGTTCCACACAAGTATATGTGAAAGTAGTGATTGTGGGAGTAATAATTTCTGATGGGTGCATATACTGCTTACGTGTATACCGGGTATGCGCCTAAGTAGTATTAGATTTAAATTTCAGCAATGCATGATATTCATATTGTGGGCAGGGCTGAAATGGTTTCTTCTGCAGGTACGCTAACTTGCGAACGTGTAGTACGTATAGTTAACGCTATGAGTGAACGTGTATGCCACCGTCTAGCCGATAGATTATTAGGCAGTAAGGACGTATGTTACGCTCATGCATCATGATCATACAACTTTGCATTAATCTTACTTCCTTCCTTATGGTTTCCGTCCCGTTTTTCTAATAAAAGTTGTTTTCAACTAATTAAAAACTGTGTGGATAAACTTCTTACAGATGGCACGCACCAAGCGCACTGCTCGCAAGTCCACGGGAGGCAAGAGGCCTAACTACATGCTGGGGCCATGGACTGATGAGGGGTCAGAGGACTTCTTGGGAGAATTTGGGATGCCCACTATTCTTTGGAGAGTTCTGCACCTGGTGGGATACCAGGAGGGTCAGGAGCCGCTGTACGACTGGCACCGTGTGCAGTTGTCAGAGGATCGTCACGTGTACACGGTGGAGGTCGACGTGCCTAGCCGTGAGGACCAGGATCACGTCTGGTGTCGACGGGTGTTTGCCTTGCAGGGGAGGACTCCCTGGGATGCAGCCAACCAGGTTGCTTATACCGTTCTTCGGGACATCATGGAGGATCATCCGGAGGTGGTTGCTCAGGCTACTGCTAGTATCTTTCCGACGACAGACCCTTACCAGGCAGTGTGGCGTCAGCCAGGCGCTACCGTATTAGAGGCTAGCTCTCTTGAGAGGGAGCATTGTGCTGGACCAGCAGGGAGTGCTATGGCTGCTCTGATGGCTACTTATGGGTGCCTATCGCGCAGCTACGATCATCTGGATCATACCCTTAGTGAGGAGATGGCTGCACAGCATCGCCGGCAGGAGGAGCATACTACAGAGATAGACCTCCTCACTACACAGCTAGCTCAGTTGACAGTGGAGAGAGACCAGGCACTTCAAAGGGAGCATGAGACGGCACAACAGCTTAGTGACCAGCAGGGTATGACGACCTTCTTATCCAACATCATGGCCGAGACTGAGGCTTCGCTACGTCGTGTTTGTCTCGAGGGTATGCGTGCGACTGAGCAGAACAGGCTTCTTAGGCTACAAGTGGGAGATTTAGAGCTGCAACTTCATCATCTCCAGGACTACAATGATCGTCTACATGAGGAGATCCACCGTAGGGAGAATGAGAGGAACCCCATCTTTCCCCAGGAGGATCCGGAGCCGAGTAGTTCTTCTAGTAGTTCTTCAGATATGTCTAGTGAGGACGGTGACGTTGGTGAGGTCGCTAGAGAGTAGTCTAGATCGTATGCTTAGCACTTAGAGATCTTTTGCGTATGTTGGCACGCCCGATCTTTTGTTTTGTTATGGGCTGGATGTAAGCATGTGAGGCAGACTTATGTGATGTGTGTGAGACCTTGGAAAGTCCCATATGTATGGGCAAAACTTTGGATGTTATGTTATCTTTTGCATGATGTGATAAGTGATCTTGTTATGTGTTGATGCGATGTGGACTGAAATTTATTATACCTCTGTCATTGTTTGGTGAATCGTTTTTCCGAATAATTTCAGTGGGTATGATTTATTGTTCTCTACAAGTTGCAACTTCGCCTAATGGTCGCTTACTATACTATATGCAGATGACGACAACTCGTAGTGGAGCGGGCGGTAGTGGTGGAAATGAGGACCCCAGGGAAAACCGCAATCCACCACCTCCTCCACCACCAACGGCTGAGCAGCTTTTTGCTCAATTCCTTGGAAGTCAGCGCAATATTGAAGCTTTGCTGAGGGAGAACTTGGCGCAAGGACACCAACGCCAAGAGCCAAACCAGTATAGTTCCTTCAAGGATTTCCTGGATACCAGACCACCAATCTTCAAGGAAGCTATGGAACCATTGGAGGCAGAAGAATGGCTGCATACTCTGGAGCAGAAGTTCCGTTTGCTGAGGCTCACAGAGGAGCTGAAAGCAGAATATGCCGCGCACCAGTTGCAGGGACCAGCCGGGATTTGGTGGGGACATCACCGCACCACCTATCCTGCTAATGTTCCTATCACTTGGAGAATGTTCACTGCTGCTGTTCGAGGTCATTACATTCCGCCGGGTTTGACTCAGATGAAGGTGGCCGAGTTCATGAACCTGACACAGGGGACTCGATCTGTTACAGAGTACCATCACATGTTCAATTCACTGGCTCGCTATATCCCAGACTTCGTTGATACAGACGCTAAGAAGATTGCTAGTTTCAAGAGAGGCTTGAACACTAAAATGGGAAAGTCAGTGGGTACATCTTCTCGTACCAATTTCAATGACTTCATAAGTGACTGTCTAATTCAAGAGAATCATAACAACAAGCATGCTGCTAGCAAGGCCCGGAAGAGGATCTTTGAATCAGGATCATCACAACCCAGAGGACCACCAGCTCAGCGAAATCAGTATCGACCACCAGCACCGGGGGCACGTTTTAGGCCGCCGCAGAAGAAGAATCAACCACAAGCTCAGCGCAATCAGAAGCCATACAAGATAGCTGCTGCTCAGGCTCGTGGAGGTCAAGGCAGTTCTTTAGGAAATAAACCTATAGTTCGGGGACCATGCTACAACTGCAACCAAGAGGGGCACTTCGCAAGATACTGTCCCTACCCAAAGAAGCAACAGACCAATTACCCCGCACGCCTGCACAACATGACCGCTGAAGAAGCTCGTGCTGGAGAGCCCGTGACTGCTGGTATGTGCCTTGTTAATCATCATCCTGCAATCGTTTTGTTTGATACTGGATCATCGCATTCGTTCATGAGTAAAGCATTTGCACAAAAGCATGATCAAGAGGTGTCCGAAATGGATTATGGGTTTCGCGTAAGCTCTGTGGGGAGTAGTGTGTTGTCTAGGCAGATGGTTCGTGATGCAACCATCGACATCGGAGGGCATATGTTTGGGGCTAATCTAGTAGTTTTGCCAGGACTCAGTATGGACGTGGTCCTAGGAATGAGTTGGATGAGTATGTGGAAAGCGGTGTTGGACACTGCAGATAGGACTCTTACCTTGACCGATCCAAGGAGGAACAACAAGTTACGTATCTCTCTTCCTCGAGGGGCTGATTTTGTTGATCTATCTTGCACCTTATCTATAGAGGACCTGTCAAAAATTCCAGTTGTTTGGGATTTCCCAGACGTCTTTCCAGATGAGTTGCCGGGTTTACCGCCCAAGCGGGCTGTAGAGTTTACCATTGAGCTGTTACCAGGGACTGCACCGATCTCGAGAAGACCTTATCGCATGCCGCCCAATGAGTTAGCTGAACTCAAAACTCAGATCAAGGAACTATTGGACAAGGGTTTCATTCAACCCAGTGTGTCAGAGTGGGGATGTCCAGCCTTGTTTGTTAAGAAGAAGGACAAGTCCTTGAGAATGTGTGTGGATTATCGACCGCTTAATGCCGTGACCGTTAAGAATAAATATCCGTTGCCACGGATAGATATTTTGTTTGACCAGTTATCCAGAGCCAAAGTATTCTCCAAGATCGATCTGAGATCCGGTTATCATCAAATTAGAATCCGACCACAAGATATTCCAAAGACTGCTTTTTCAACCAGATATGGCCTATACGAGTATTTAGTCATGTCGTTTGGATTGACAAATGCTCCGGCTTACTTTATGAGTTTGATGAACTCGGTATTCATGCCAGAACTAGATAAGTTTGTAGTGGTGTTCATTGATGACATTTTGGTGTATTCTGAGAACCCGGACGACCATGCAAAACATTTGAGGATCGTTTTGACAAGGCTACGAGAGCATAAACTTTATGCTAAGTTTAGCAAATGTGAATTTTGGATGAAGCAAGTACAATTCCTTGGTCACATCCTGTCGGAGAAAGGAATCTCTGTGGACCCTAGCAAAGTACAAGAAGTCATGGACTGGGAAGCTCCAACTTCAGTTGGGGAGATTCGGAGTTTTCTCGGTTTAGCAGGGTATTACCGTCGTTTCATTCCCGACTTCTCTAAGATTGCCAAGCCCATGACAAGTTTGCTTCAGAAGGATCAGAAGTTTGAATGGACAGAGAAGTGTGAAACAGCTTTCTGTACCTTGCGGAAACTGTTAACCACTGCCCCTGTCTTAGCTCAACCAGATATCGAGAAGCCGTTTGATGTCTTCTGCGACGCATCAAAAGTTGGTTTAGGGTGTGTTCTTATGCAAGAAGGCAGAGTGATTGCTTACGCTTCACGACAGTTGAGAAAACATGAGATAAATTATCCTACGCATGATTTGGAATTAGCTGCTGTGGTGCACGCTCTGAAGATCTGGAGGCACTATTTACTAGGAAATGTCTGCAATATGTACACTGATCATAAGAGTCTCAAGTATATCTTCACTCAACCGGAGTTGAATATGAGGCAGAGAAGGTGGCTTGAATTGATTAAGGATTACAATTTGCAGATACATTATCACCCTGGAAAAGCAAATGTGGTTGCTGATGCTTTGAGTCGGAAGTCGCATTGTAATAACTTGAGGATACAACCAGAGGACGAGTTTAGTCTTGTACACCCTGTGATCTTGCGTCACATCGAGTTGCAGAGCACCTTAGTTGACCAGATTCTAGAAGGACAGAAAACAGACAAGGGAATCCATTATATCAAAGAAAAGCTAAGGGCTGCCACTGAACCCGTAAAACATTTCCGAGTTGATGATAAGGGAGTGTTATGGTTTGATAATCGCCTAGTGGTACCCAAGAATAGGGAACTGAAAAATCAGATCATGGACGAGGCTCATCTTTCTAAACTATCTATCCATCCCGGGAGCACTAAGATGTATCAAGATTTGCGTCCAAGATTTTGGTGGACCAAAATGAAGAAGGAAATTGCCGCATATGTAGCCAGATGCGACACATGTTGTCGGGTGAAGGCTATTCACCTGAAGCCAGCCGGAACACTTCAACCTTTATCAATACCTGAATGGAAATGGGAGGAAGTGAGTATGGATTTTATCACCGGTTTGCCTACCACTCAGAAGGGAAACGATTCGATTTGGGTAATTGTAGATCGTCTCACCAAGACCGCTCATTTCATACCAGTTAAAACTTGTTATCGAGCACCGGATTATGCGGAGATTTATATCAATCAGATTGTACGATTACATGGTATACCCAAGGTCATAGTTTCGGATCGTGGAACGCAGTTTACTGCGCCATTCTGGGAGAAACTGCAAAAAGAGTTAGGCACTAAGTTAATCCATAGCTCAGCTTACCATCCTCAGACATCAGGACAAACGGAAAGGGTAAATCAGATTTTAGAGGATATGTTAAGAGCTTGTGTAATTTCAGCAAAGGGATCTTGGGAGAAATGGTTGCCATTAGCCGAATTTGCTTACAACAATAGCTATCAAGAAAGCATTCAGATGGCACCTTTCGAAGCTCTGTATGGCAGAAGATGCAGAACACCAGTAAATTGGGTTGAACCAGGAGAACGTCGTTACTATGGAATTGATTTTGTTAAGGAAGCAGAAGAACAAGTGACAATAGTTCAACAACATATCGCAGCGGCACAATCCCGACAGAAGAGCTATGCCGATAAGCGAAGAAGGCCGATTGAATTCGAAGTAGGTGACTATGTGTACTTGAAAGTATCACCCATGAAAGGAGTTAAACGTTTTGACGTGAAAAGGAAGTTAGCGCCAAGGTTTGTGGGACCCTATAGGATAATGGAAAGGAGGGGAAAAGTGGCTTATCAACTACAGTTACCTGAACATTTGAAGGCTATATTCCCAGTATTCCATGTGTCACAATTAAAGAAATGTCTTCGAGTTCCAGAAGAGGAAGTACAACCGGCCAACATCAAGTTGCAATCCGACCTTACTTACTCAGTGAAGCCATATCGAGTCCTCGATGAGAAAGAAAGAGTGACTCGCGGAAAGGTCGTGAAGCAATATAAAGTATCCTGGAGTGAGCAAGACGACCGAGATGCCACTTGGGAAACGGAAGACTATCTAAGAGAAGTATATCCACAGTTTTATAAGGAATGGTTAGTAACTCAAATCTCGGGACGAGATTCCTTTAAGGAGGGGAGGGCTGTAACACCCCGATGTTAAGCAATCCCTAAGTGCATAATTTGGCATGACATAAGCATAGCATCTCATCATTTCATGTGCATATGTTTGTTGAATGCTTAAGTCCTTGTTTGGTCTTTAGTGTAACCTTGTTATGCTTTCTGTTTCTGACCAAGTGCCTTATAACAAAGTTGTAGATCTTGATGAAGGGAACAACTTTGCTTTAAAGCACTTTCTCAGAAAAAGCTTTTGAGTTAGGATTTCTTGCATTAGAAAAATGGTTTAGCACTAAATTTCTTTTAAACAACAGAATTTGGACTGGAGCCTTAAGGATGATTTGTTCCTTACAAAATTCTAAGCAACTTTGCTGTTGGGACCTTTTCCTAGTTCGGTCTAGTTTAGAAGTTATGGAGCATCAAAGTTTGAAACAAAACTTCTTTAGTTTAATCCCAGTGGACCCCGCCTGTCAGTCTCTCCTTCTTCTCCTTCGCGGACGCCGCTCCCTCCGCGCCGACCAAACCCGCCTCGCCGCCGCGAGACCGCCTCGCTGGCCGGCCAAAACCACCGTCATCGCCGCCCGTGGTTTGCGCCCGAGCTCGCCACGTCGCCCGGGGGCTCGGTGCATGCTTGCCGCGTGGAGCGCGACACCTGACGCCGCCGCGCCCGGTCGGGAGCTCCCCCGACGGGAACTGGCCAGGTGCGACACACTCAGGCACTTGTTCCTTTTGCCTTCGTCCGCCTTGCACTTGCAAGCCAGAGAGCATTCGCTCACCAGCGCGCCAGCCACTCCACCATCTTCTCCAGTTAGCCCGAACCGCCATTGCCGCCGAACTCCGGCGAGCGATTACTCGCTGCTCGCCGCACCGCCGTTCGATTCCTTTCGCCAGTCTCTCCGTCTCGGTCTCCTCTTTCTTCGGTAAGAGTTGGTTTCCCCTCTCTTCCTCTCTAGCTGCCGGAACAGCGGACGCCATCCGCAAGCTTCCGCCATGGCCGCCACCGTGACCTTCACGTGGACCGGTCATCTCCGGCCATGCTACCCTAAGCTGAGCCATGTTCTAGCCTTCGCTACCGCCGTAGCAGCTTAAGAGTTAGCTAGAGACCTCTCTTTCGCCGTGTTTCAGCCGGAACCGAGCCATGTCGCCGCTGTGTCCGCCATGGACCGCCGCCGTGCATCGCGCCGGACAATGCCGGGGATGCCGAAGCCCGAGAGTTGCTCCAATAGGTCGCTTAGGTCTTGCTTGGGCTAGTGCTAACCTCGCCGAGTCGCAAGCCGCCGGGAAGAGTTCCGCCGCCGAGTCGCAGAGCCGCCGCTCCGCCATGGCCGCCGTTGAGCTTGCTCCGGTATCCCTCTGTCTCAGCGAGTCGGTTAGTTGTGTTCGCCTCGCAAACCCGCACCCAATGATGGTCTCAGTGTCGCCAGAAGTGTCGCCGTCGACGAGCTAGGGCCGGTCAACGACCACGGCGCCAAACTCCGCCGTTGACTGCCGAGCCTGGCCTCGCGCGGTAACGTGCTGAGCCTGGCCTCGGAAGCTTGGTCACCCTGACCAGCGGGCCCCGACTGGCAGTAAGGAAGAGAGAAAGGGAAGAGCTTGAGGGCTGAAGGCCTCGGTAAGTCGGGTGCACCGAGCCCTCGCCTCGAGCCTCGGTCGAGTCGAGCCAAGTAAGCCTCGGTCGAGTCGAGCCAAGTAAGCCTCGGTCGAGTCGAGCCAAGTAAGCCTCGGTCGAGTCGAGCCAAGTAAGCCTCGGTTGAGTCAGCTAGTCTCGGTTGAGTCAGTGGCCTCGACTGAATAGGTTAGCCTCGACTGTCAGTGTGCCTCGGGCGAATCGGAGAAATGGGTCTAAGCCTCGGGCCTCAGCCGAATCGCGCTGAAGGCGCCGAAGCCTTGCCTCGAAGCCTCGGGCGAATCGCGCTGAGTGTGCCGAAGCCATGTCCTGTGCCTCGGCCGAAGTCCGTATATTAGGTTTGAGTTTTCTTTTAAATATGTTTTGCAGAATCCATGTAAAGGCTTCAAAAATTCCTACAAGGCTCATTTTATGTCCAAATCCTGTGAAACAAATTTTGTTAGGTCAAGCATGTTTAGATCTATCAGTGAAAACTGTTGAATGCATTCTTGGTGATACTTTTATGTGTAGATGCTTTTAATTTAGAAAAGTGCTGATAACTTGGTAAATGCATAACTAATTATGTATAAGTCAGAAAAATGTGATTCCAGTTTTGTTAGGTTTGTATGAATGTGTAGTTTCAGAGAAAAATATAGTATGAGGTTATTCTGTGAATTAATTTGACAGTAGCTTTTAAAATGGTTAAATGTCGTTTCCTTGTTTATTTTGTAGTAATTAAAATATGAGGAATATGAACCTGAAAATTTAAGCACATTGCTCTTGTACTAGGAAGCACAGCAGAAAAATAAGAAATCTGTTGTTTGACACTTTTTGCTAGGGTGTGTAGTTCAAAGGACCTTTTCATGATAGAATTTGTCTTTTTCATAGAGGATGGAGTTTAAGTCCAAATGAGTTGAAATTTGGACAGGGAGCCAGATTAGGTGTTGATAACTTCCAGTAATTTCTGTAGATTTCTCTGAAGCTGTCTAGATAAGGTTGCTGTTTAAAGCATGTGTAAATAGATTTATTTCAGCAAGTAATTAGAAGGTAATAAGCTCGTTAAGTAGACTTTGATGTGGTGACAACATCGCTTAACAAGTTGATCTTGATAGGTTATATAGTTGGGATGATGTTGACTACCTTGTTGAAGAGTAGTAGTAGATGACATGTGCTTATCTCCTGAATTGTTACTCCATGTTGCATCACCGTGCATCCCATGTGCATTCATGTTATTCATTCATGAACCGCATCATGCAGGGTCGGTAGTGGAAGCCCAAGACACGCAGGAGGAGCAGCGTCAGGAGGAGACAACCGAGGAGGGGATCCCGGAAGGAGACGCTGAGGACCTGCCAGAGTGCCGTGATCACCGCCCCGCCGACTTCGAGCGAGGCAAGCCCCGGAGCATTTTTCTCCTACGGTTTGCAAATTACCGTTTACAAGTTAACCTGATATGATTGTTGCATTAGGTTATAGGAGTTGTGTGATACCGTTGCTGCATTGATTAATTATCCTTGTCCACCTGCAAATATTATCTTGTGATCCCTGTTAGGTCTAGGCTCGATTACATGCTTAGCCTTGCTTAGACCGGTAAAAGTCGGGTGATTTCCTGTCTCCCGCATATAGGTGGATACTAAACATGTTTAGCCTGGTGCTATCATGGAGAGAACCATGTGTTAATTAATCTGAGACCGGGCGGGATGTAGGAGCAGCAGGACATGGGTTCTGTGTGCTAGTAGTCTCCCGTCTGTGTCGATTAGGACCCGACGAAGGCACACCTCAGTCATTTTGAACGCGTCAATCACTTAACGGAGCAGGTGCGGGTACCTCCCGTGAAGCCTAGTAAGGTGTTTCGAGCCGGTGACGGAGACGTTGACGCCTAACACCCAGGGCCTTATATGAACCGTGGGCAACTATTCTGATCGACCTGGCATGGTCCGAGGGCAGGCAGGGCCTGATCGACCTGGCATGACCGTGGGCAGTTAATAGCTTGAGCGACCTGGCATTGAGATAACCCTCGGTGTAGAAGGGTCCATGGCCGTCCCGCGATTCGGGTTCTCGAACCTCCTGAGTGGTCGCCAACGGCCGCCTGGTAGGGTGTGTCGGGCGAGTGTGCGACATTTTATCCCCAGCTGGTAGGAATCGATTATAATCGCCATCGCTCCTGGTTAGTGAGTAACTTGACTGAGCATGTGTTACCGTAGTAATATATGGAATTAATGATGGTTATGGTTGGTGAATCTGAAAGGCTATTGATGAAATAGTCACTCTTGCTTGAATAAGTAGTCAGGTGTTTGCTCTAGATCAGGTGCAAATCTAGCTAATCAGGTTGACTACATAAAATTGACTGCTAATGCTCTAATAAAGATTATCTAATAACAAAATGCTTTTATGCAAAAAGGTAAGTGTGGCCAACCTCAGATACAGCCTTGCATAATCCTTGGTGTCAATTATTTCTGGTTTTTGACGGGTAAGTCTAGCTGAGTACCTTCTTGTACTCAGGGTGCTATCCCTTGTTGTTGCAGATGGGCAGTGTTTCTTCGGCTACTGCGAGAACTGTCTGTATCCCGTCGAGGGCAGTGACTAGACCATGGGCATGGTAAATCCTTATCTTTCCTGATGCTTTTGTGGACAGATCAGGCATATGGCACCGTATTGTGAACTAAGGACTTGTGTTTCAAAACTATGTTGCTTCCGCTTGAATTCAAAACTATGGTTTGTAAATACTATCGAACTCCGATGTATTTGAACTATGTGCGAACTGAATGTACCTTGTGGGCATGTACGCTAATCTATTACGATCTTGGTTAAAGTTGAACGACTTGAAATCCTTCGAGATTTCCGGACTACCGGGTTTGTACGAGCTTAAGTACTTGTAGTCTCTGTGAAAGCAGCGATTCGGTGCTTAATCTGGTGCAAATTGGTCGGTTCTGTGACAAGTCTCTCTGCGGATCTCAGCTAGCTACAGTAGGGAATGGGAGAGCAGGAAACCCTAGAAAGCAAGAGCAAATGACTGAGATAGATGGGAGGAGGGTGTCTCCCGACTACTTATCCTACTACTAGCCTAAGTCTATTTCCTACTCTACCCCTCTCTATTCTAATTACAGAGCGAACCAGCTAAACCCTAGGGTTATTCTGGACCAACTCGGTGGTAGGTGTATCCGACGGCCATGCCCGCACAAACCGAAGCGTTGCCTCGACGCAACCTCCGGATCGCCGCCACGTGCCGCCCTCGCTCTGCACCCCCGGTTTTGTGGCCCAAACCGGGAAACCAGCCTTTTCCAGCCAACCCCCGGTTTTGAGGCCCAAACCGGGAAACCAGCCCACCAGCATCTAAGTTTTGAGGCCAAACTCAGCAAACCCTCAGAGCCCAGGTTTTGAGGCCTAAACCTGGAAACCGTCCTTAGCCCGAGTTTTGTGGCCAAACTCGGAAACCCTCAGCCCGAGTTTTGTGGCCAAACTCGGAAACCGTCCACGCCCAGGTTTTGAGGCCCAAACCTGGAAACCGTCCATCCGATGGTTTTTCCCTGGCTCTACCACCAAACCGACGTCGTAGATGGGATGCACCTCCCGTGCACCCCGTCCACCGACACGTGTCCCCGAGTCCACGACTCAGACAACACATGACCGCACTTCTTCACTTGTCGTCGTCACAGGCTGCCAGCCACCACAGCTGATCCTCGGGCCTCTGGTCCCTCAGTCCAAGCCTCACGTCCGTCCTTCGCCACTCTCGGTCCATCGGCACGACACGTCTCTACTTGACCTTCTCCTCGCCTTCGATCACTGCATCCGTGCTCGACACCTGCACAACACAAGCCAAAGAACATGCGCATCATCCCAGTTGACAATCACTCATCACTCAGAGACCCGGCATACACCCATGTATCCGCAATCTCCCCCTTGATGAGTGCATTGTCAACTACTCACACAAATCATAATGGAAAGAAGCAGAGAGGGAGGAAGAAGAAGAGAGAACTCGACCAAATGACCCAAAAGCATAGCAAAGCCGAAGAAGGTCAAGTGGAAAGAGCGAAAGAACTTGGTCCCCAAAGACATGAGCAATGGCTCGACGCAACCAAGCAAAGCAAAGCTAGCCCTCAAGAAGAGGTAGAACAGGCTCAACACCGCTAGCAAACATCAATTGAAAATCGAAGCAAGATGCTAGTCCCTCAAGATAGAGGCACAGAGGCTCAACACAACTAGCAAAGAAAGCTTGATACCAAAGCCTTACGACCAACAATAAAGCTCGATACCAAAACACGCACCGATCCAATTGAAATCAAATGCCCTAAAAAAATGTTTGCTAGTCCCTCAAGACAGAGGCGAAGGCTCAACACAACTAGCAAACTCCCCCTCAAAAAGTGCAAGCAACCAGGAAAACTCTCCCCCTTAGTTGAAAATGCACTAATCAAGTAAAAGTTCTCCCCATCAGAAAAGGGCACCAACAAAAGTGCGAACAAGGGAGGTTCTCCCCCTTCCATCATGCATATGAGTCAGAATGCAAGTTAGCAGCTTCAGGCATATATTCAGGAGAGTGCGAAGATGCTTTAAACAATATAACTCCAAAGACTCAACAGTAGCATACAAGCTCAGCAAAGGCTCAAACTGATCACCAGATATGAAATATGAACATAGGAGCAGAAAAGAGCAGTTTTGAGTCAAAAGGTATTCACCATCAAAATAGCACTAGCAAAGTATAGACAGGAGTCTGAACAAGTGCTAAACATGTATACAAAGTGAACTACCCCGAGCAAAGTTCAATCATCATGCTTAAGAATGAAACATGCACTTGTGAATTCAACTTTAGATCGGAGTTGCAGCGGTGAAATTACACAAGGTCAAATATTAGCATGTGATTGCGAGAGGTTGAAAACTTGTCATTGCCTAACTTTTCAACCGAGCGAAGCCTATGCCGAAGCAATCAGAAGCTTAAAGCTACGGTTTCGGTCATACACTACACGGCTCAAGTTTAACTCAAAGTGCAGTGAGAAACAGTCTCGATACCGTGATGTGTTGACAAGCAATCCCATCTCGATCTTTTCAATTCACTAAAACTTGGTTCAAATCTTAAACATGATATGTATATACCAAGCAAGTGAATGACTCAGAACTAGAGACATAGCAACCTGTTGGCACCAAAAGTGACGCACTGTGCCAATCACACAGCAAGCCGGAGAAGCTGGCTTCAAACGTGGCCCGGGTGCTCAGAAGTCCGGTGCGTGCCAGTTAGTTTGCCCTGTAACTAACAAGGGAAAGAAACTGTTAAATTCAAAGCTGGAACGTGCCGGGTATGACCAGACAGTTCCAAAATATACGGCCCTGAAGCCACTTACAACGACATTTAGCTATGAAAGCTATCTGCCAACAGGTTTAAAGATTATTCGGCAATATGAACAGAGTTACGTGAATAACAGGTTGCCGAACACGTTTGCATGAGAATCGTACTTGCATGACGTATTAAATATAAGTTAAAACTTAACCAATCTCGATTGTACAACCGAATTGGGGTCCATGGGGATTGAACATACAAACTAAGCATGACTAAACTAATCTAAAGCCTGCGCCTGCCGCACGACACCTGGCTCTATCATAGGTCAAGTGTACTCAACGTGCATGAACCCTCACCATGTGACAATCCAGATACGATCCGATCGGCTATTACGAACAATAGATCTACTGCATAAAAGACTTTTCAATAATAAACGTGAAAGAACAGAGCAGATCTATAAAAGATAAAGCCGAACCGAACGGTATCTAGATTGGGCAAAAGTGTTATGATGAAATAAACATAACAAAACATATGACACAAGGTAACTTAATGAATCTATCAGATTTGCCAAATCTAACAGAGCCGATAACTATTTTTACTCATGACTCAATCCGCCGCACGATACAAGGCATAAGCAAAAACTTCCCGTCATAAGCTTGAATCCGCCGCACGATACTAAGCTTAACGTACGAGACTACTTGCACCATATCTAAATCCGCCGCACGATACTAGACATGATAACAAGGTTGCCGGAACTTACGGAGGTCGACGGATCGATGGCCCCTCTCGAAGAACACGACGACACGACTTGGACTCGAAGACGGCACGGGGCCGGGTTGGTTGTATCGATTGTGAACCCCTTTACAATAGTCTCAGGGTTTATATTTATACCCTGGTGTTCTACGAGTCCCAGGAGGACACGATTACAACGACAAAATAGGAAACTTATCTAAAACACGATGCCTTTTATTCTAAGCCTCCCTTAATAATCGGCACGTGCTAACAATGACGAGATCTTCTATTGCCGAATCTTCTGATATGCCGTATTTGTCGCAAACCGACTTAGCCTGAGGTAGCCGACCGCAGCGCCATATTGCCGAATCCACCCCCCGTTTGACCAGTCGCCTCCACAGCCTTACCGAATCGATTGGATTAGCCGACCGTGCTTGCTATCTACCGAATCCCTCAGGTGGTGATTTCTCCCGAACCTGCGCCGTGCTGGCCCACTTGTCATAGTGCGAAAATTCTGTGTTAACACATGCCCCCTCAATTTCTGCACAAAGGCATTTGTTCTGAAATTGACCACAAGTCCGCCGCGCATTCTAGGTCAGCACTGCTTCAAACTCTGCATCTTCTCCAAATCATCAACAACTTCAAACTCCACCCGAGTTTCGCAATGGCGACCCACGACGAGATCCCAGAGGTAAATTTCACTTTTCCTTTCAACGCATTCGGTCAATTTATATCGGCATTCGGCTCATTTAGCTTCCCCCGCACACCTTTTCCTTTCAGGCCCTTAGGGATGAAATTCTGATTCCTTGCGATGCGGATCCCGACTCCTACTTCTTGGGACCGATGGGAAACTCCAATCCAACCAATATCATCGGTATGGAGACCAACAAAACCCCTTTCAAGTATGGAGTTATTTCATCGAATAGGTGGCGGTATACCTTCAAGAACTGGCCCCTGCCCGCGGTCACCGGCTGGAGGAATTGGTACAGAAGAATTCAGGCGAGATTTGGGCCTCACTGGGAAACCCAAGATATCCATCATGCTCTGGAACTGTCCCTGGCCGACATGCCCAAAAATGAGTCATTGCTCATAGCAGCTTCTCATTTTTGGTCAGATGCCCTCAATGCTTTCGTGTTCGGCCATGGTATAATGACAATCACACTAGCCGATGTCTTCATGATGAGTGGCCTGAACATTACCTCGATCATGAACGCCGACAAACTGCTAGAGAAAATTGCTCAGAGATCCATTGATGTCAGTGTTGGATGGATGAAGTATGTAGAGATCCACAACAAAATATCAGGCCCAGTAGCAGAAACAGAGCACAGGGCTTTTCTAAACATGTGGCTATGCAGATTTATCTTCTGTGGGAGATCCAACGAGCCAACCCTTAACTACATCGCACTGGCTGACAAATTATCCAAAGGAAAGCAACTCCCTCTAGGCAGGCTCTTCCTAGGATCCATATACCACATGATGCATCAGATCTCCACTCAAATGTATCATGCCACTCATGATAGCACAGATGGACTGCCACCAATTGATTGTGTCAATGGCCCCTGGTGGTTTGTTCAAATGTGGTTTCAGCTATACATGCACCAAATCATTGCTGTGCCATTGGACAACCTCAGCTTTCCCTCCAGCAACTTCACTGAGGATGAAGAGGCCACAGAGAAAGCTTGCCAAACTTATGGGGAAGCACCCACTGCTATAACCATAAACAAGAGTATTGGCAGTCTCTTCAAATTATTCTTCAAGGGCTTTAATCAGGTGCTCTGGTTACCCTACAGGGAGAATGACAACCTCACTTTCCCTATCAAATTCAGCTTTGATGATGGCTGCATAGACGAAATGGCAACAGGAGTTTTCAACTCATTTATCAAACCCTGTATCCTACCAGCCGAATTCAACAGAGGAAGACAAGTGAAGCACACTTATGAATTCTATTATCCTAACATAGCAGCTAGGCAATTAGGTTGTGGACAACTCCCTCCAAAACTCATCTTTTCCACCATCATCAAGCCTAGGGAGCAGATTCAGTCCAAAGAGCGTATTACGATAGGGATGCAGGCCCATCGAGTATTCAGCCTGGGGCAAGATTTGCCAGACTACAAACCAGTACCATTTCATTTGATCTAGTCTGCTCATCCTCTTTTTGAGTCCTGGTGGCAAGAATGGCATGATCATATCTTCAACAGCCCAGTCCATCCCATGTGCCTGGAACTTCAAGCAGACTTCAGCTCTGACAGCGAGGTACAATAACAAGCCACCTGTTGCTTTAGTATTTGATCCTTGAGATTTCTAACTTTTCAAAACTTCCACAGGACTTCACACCCAATTCTGACATCAGGCCTATCCAATATCATCAAGCAGGGCCAATCACTGTCCTGGGACACAATGCTCCTTCATTGACTCAGCTTATGAAATCCCAAGCAGTCTCATTAACCACCCTCTCAGCTAAAGGAGAGAAAAGAAAGGCCACTAAGGGCACTTCCAGCTCCAGGCAAACCAAGACCAAGCAAAACACATTACAGGCCTCTTCCCCTGAACAAGAAAACGCTCAAACGACGGTGCCCCCAATCTTTATTACCTTGGAAAATGATGAGCATGAAGATGCCGAGGAAATGGACACCCAGAACCCGGATGATGTCAACATTGGTAGGTCCTTTAATTATCCCTTCAACCAGCAGATTCTTGCCTCTCTTGACTGATCAGTAATTTCACAGATGACACAACCGGTGAGATTTTCATCGGTTCAACTCCAGACCCTGCTGACCAATCCGGTTCTCAACCAGATCAAGACCCTGTCAATCAGCCGACTCATCAAGTAAGAATTAATTCCTCATTTCATCCCTTCTTCGCACTTCACCTTAGTCGGCTAACCCGTCTAAATCAACACAGACTTTCATCAGTTCAGCTTCTGAGTATGCATTTGATGTCAACGAGTTCCTGAACAAAAGGGCAGTGGCCAAAAGACCATCGGCACTGGTCCAAGATGTCCTGAGCAACATAACAAACTTTCTGAGTCAAGACATCTTGTCCTTAGTCAGAGACGCCGATGAGGTTAAAAATCTCCTCGAGCCCATTGCCGAGGACATTCCAGAAAATCTGAGACTCCATCTGGAAACCGTGTCTACACTGGATGACTGTTTTGCCAAGGTGAAACGAGCAATCAGAAGCACTGATCTTCAGACTGCTAAGTCCAAGTGCACCCAGGAAGTGAACGATCTGTACACTCAGTTCCAAAAGGCCAAGAACTCTCAGGAGACACTGGAGGCTCAGTTGAAAGAAATGCAAGAAAAGAGATCTGAACTGGAAGCCCAACTAGCCCAGGTCAACTCTGATATTCAGTCATGCACCTCTCGGCTATCGGGTTTACCGAATATCATTGAAACAACATTTTCCAGGCTGTCATCGGCGCTTGATGAGGATATCAAACTTAGCACGAGGCTTTCACAGGCACAAGGCACCGAAGAGGAGGACAAAAAGGCACTGGAGCATGCTAATTAGGTCAAAGCCGATACCCTGGTGGCTATAAATCAGTTCTTGAACCAACCGAGATGACTGTGTAATGAACTTTTAATTTCAGCAATCCTGCGTCAGAATGACTCAAACATCTTCTTGTAATATATCTATTTTTTGCATCCAATCGGTTACCGTTCCGACGACATCGTGATTAACCGTGTAAACCTGTTCGGCAATTTGGCCAGTGTTTGTCCCGAACACCTAAATCGGCAATTTTGCCGAAGCCAGGCGTTCTAATCTCCGCCGAACACGTGAGTGCATCCAGACGGTTTGCACAGCCCGTTACTGCAGAGGCCCATCTCGGGAAGCAGGAAAACCCCAATCCGCCGGTTGATATTCGGCGTGCTACCCCAGGACACTCGCCACGATCACTGTTCCGATTTTGTAAATCGCCCCTGGAGGCCTGCCTTCTCCCCATCTTGCATTCGCTCCTCTAGTACTCTCGCCGCCTCGGCTTCCTTGCTTACTCCGCCCCAGAAAACCCTAACTTTCCGAGTGCAATGGCGAGCCATGATGACCGCGGCAAGCGCCCGGCGACTGAGGAGGCCGAAGGGAGCCGCGCTCGGCGCCTCCGTCAGCGCGGGTAGGACTCCTCGCTTACGTCCTTTGTGGCAGTTTCTTGAAAACCTCTCTCACACTCTGTTACTGCTCGCCGACAGGGTCCCCGTTATCTCTTCCGCCGGCGGGCATGCCCGGCCTTCTCCAGCGCCGGGGAGGCCAGAGGCTCCACCATCGGGCTCGTCGAGCTCCTCCGACAGCCTCTCCTACCACTCCCATCCTTGGGAGGCGAGCCCGGACCGGGACTCCGACGACGGCCTCTACGACCACAACGACGCCTTGAACTTCATGGCGCTGCGGGACGAGTCCCGGGAAGAGCTGGCCGCCGTCTCGAAGCAGTACGGGATTGACCAGCTGGAATGGGAGGACCAGCGCCGGCAGTTCTGCGACGCAATCACGGGTATGAACGCCCAATCTTGGATCTGCTTTCGGTCGTTCTTGTTGATCTTTTAACCGATCCATTCCATTTTGTCGCTCACAGCGCTGTCTGAAGAACTGGAGCGCCTGAAGATGGCGGCGAACGCCGTCGCAGACCGGGTGAACGCCCAGGGCGTCACCGCCGATGCGCGCCTGGCCAACGTGCACGGCCGCATCGAGCAGGTCGCCCTGCAGGGTGTGCACCACGGCGTGGCGCTGGGGCTGTCGGCGCTGACGGTCCGCACGGAGGAGGACTTCTCCGTGACGCCGGTTGGCTTCCCCGGCGGGGCATGTCCGGAAGACGTCGAACAGATCGACGATTTTCTGGACTCCTACGAGGATCACGCTCACGCCCTCACCGCAGTCACCAATCCGCAGACGGTCATCAACAAGGTGCTTGGTAACTGATCTGCACTTTCGTACCGCCCCAACTTATGAACAATGCTCTACTTTGCCATGTTCACGCGTACAATCTGTTTTCCCTTTCTGTGCTTGTCTAGTGTTCGATCTCTTCATTGAACCGATTGCACAGCACCGCGTGCATTTGGTTCTGTTTTAGCGTTTTTCGCGCTAAAGGCGACACATGCCGTGTCGGCTGTTTTTGCTCTAAGGGCGATAGAACCTATCGGCCATTTTTGTGCTAAGGGCGACACAACCTTGTATCGGCCGTCGGTGCCCGCTAGTCCTTGATTCCGTTATGCACCGACCTCCACGCTAGGATGAAATCTCTTTAGATAACGTCCATTAATTGCCCTAGCAAACTCTTCTCCTTGGAGGGTTTTCAGAATGTACGCATTACCCGGAGCACGTCTCAGAACTCGAAAAGGCCCTTCCCAGTTAGGGGACCATTTGCCGAATGCCTTATCTTTGGTACCGATCGGCAAGACAATTTTCCAAACCAAGTCTCCTTCTTCGAATCCTTTTTCTTTCACTTTCGAATTGTAGTACTTGGCAACGCGTATCTTGTTCTTTTCAATATTTTCCAAGGCCTTGAGACGAATCAAATGCAAATCTTCTAGCTCATCCATCATCAAATCTTTATAATTCTCTTTGGCTAGATCGTTCTGCAATGTAACTCGTCTTGACCCCGATTGCAATTCCATGGTAGCACTGCGTGATGCCCATAGACCAACTCGTATGGTGACGTCTGAGTCGACCCATGACAAGCCATTCGGTAAGCCCACAAAGCTTCGTTGAGTACCAAGTGCCACCTTTTAGGTTTCTCTTCGATCTTCTTTGAATGATCTTAATCATGATTTTGTTAGAAGCCTCTGCCTGCCCATTGGCCTGTGCATAATAAGGGGAGGAATTATATAGCTTAATCCCCATCCCTTCGGCAAAGTCACAAAACTCCGAGGAAGTGAACTGAGTTCCCTGATCGGTAGTGATGGACTGAGGGATGCCGAATCGGTAAATGATGTGCTCCCTGACGAAGGACACCATGTTCTCTGATGTCACCTTCTTCAATGGGATGGCTTCAACCCACTTAGTGAAATAATCCGTGGCTAACAGAACAAACTTATGTCCCTTGCTAGATGGAGGGTGGATCTGGCCGATCAAATCAATACCCCATCCTCTGAAAGGCCAAGGCTTAATGATCGGATTCATGGCCGATGCTGGGGCCCTTTGCACATTGCCGAATCGCTGGCAATCCTGACAACCTCTGTAATATTCGAAGCAATCTTCGAGCATAGTCGGCCAAAAATATCCAGTCCTCCTGATTATCCATCTCATACGGTGAGCCGACTGGTGTGCACCACATACGCCTTCGTGCACTTCATACATCAGTTTCCTAGCCCCGTCTTGGTTCAGGCACTTAAGCAAAACCCCATCTATGGATTTGTAGTACAATTGATTGTCCAAGAGCGTGAACTTAAGAGCCTTGTACCTGAGTTTTCGGGAGACTTTTCTGGATGGGTCCCTGAGGTAATCGGCAATGTTGTCTCTCCAGTCTTCAATTGCCTGATTATCACTTGGGATTACTTGATCATCTTCTGGGTTGTTTGCTCTTCCTCAAGTGCAAAAATGTTTTGATTCTCCCTATACCCGGATGCTGCCTGAGCCAACTGGTTTGCTTCTTCGTTTTGCCCCCTAGGAATATGTTGCAAGGTTGCTGATCGAAACTGTCTAAGGAGCTCTTGGCAACCTTCGAGATATTCCTGCAGCGTGTCGTTTTTGCACTCGTACTCACCTGTCAGCTGCCTGATCACCAACTCCGAGTCACCGAAGATCTCCACGGCATCTGCCTTAACGTCCACGAGCAACCGCAATCCTCGAAGCAGTGCCTCATACTCCGCTTGATTATTAGTCACCGGGTACTCGATCGGTATAGAGTATTTGAAAGGTGCCCCCTTGGGAGAAATCAACATGATCCCGACTCCACCACCTTTGCTACACGACGATCCATCAAAAAACAATGCCCAGGGGGCAATGGTTACTATGTTAGCGTTAGAATCACGATGGTGAGTGACGAAATCAGCCATAATCTGGCCTTTAACAGCCTTTGCCGATTCAAAACGCAAATCAAATTCAGAAAGGCTAAAACCCATTTACCGATCCTTCCACTTAAAATCGGCATTGATAACATGTGCTTGATTACATCAAACTCTGATACTACACAAATTCGCATGCATTCAATAGATAGTGCCGAAACTTGGTACAGGAATAGAAAACGCACAAGCACAACTTTTCCGTAGCCGAATACCTCGTTTCGGGGTCCAGTAGCTTTCGGCTAAGATAGGCTATGACTCTCTCTTTTCCTTCGAATTCTTGCATGAGGGCCGACCCTATTGTTAGGTTGCTCGGCCGCCACGTACAACTTGAAAGGCCTGTCGAGTTGTGGAGGAACCAATCTAGTGGTGCCTTCCATGTATTCCTTGATCTCATCGAAAGCCTTTGTTGCACGTCACCCCACACGAACTCCTGATCTTTCTTGAGCTTCAACAGTGGAGAGAATGGTACAGCTCGCTCGGACAAGTTGGATATAAACTTCTGACAAAATTGACCTTGCCGAGCAGTGATTGCAGTTCTTTGAGATTGGTCGGCGGCACTACCTTATCAATTGCTTCCATGCTCTTTTTGCCTACCTCGATGCCTCTTTTGTGGACCAAGAATCCCAGAAACTCCCCGGCCGACACCCCAAATGCACACTTGGTTGGATTCATCTTTAAACCGTGTTTCCTCGTGCACTCCAGAGTCTTCCTTAAATCGGCTAAGTGTCTTTCTTGCTTCCCGACTTGACCACACATCATCAATATAGATCTCTACGATTTTGCCGATCAACCATGAAATATGTAATTCATGTGCTCGCTGGTAAGTAGCACCGGCATTTTTCAAACCAAAGGTCATGACAATCCATTCAAACAAACCTATATGGCCAGGGCACCTGAAGGCGGTCTTTGCCACGTCCTCCGCAGCCATGAAGATCTGGTTGTAACCCGCATTTCCATCCATAAAACTTATAATTTCAAAACCGGCCGACGCATCTACTAGCAAGTCGGCCACTGGCATTGGATAACCGTCCATAGTAGTGGCTTTATTGAGGTTCCTGAAGTCGATGCAGACTCTCATCTTCCCATTCTTCTTGTACACCGGGACTATATTGGAGATCCAATCCGCATATCGACACGGCCGAATGAAATTAGCTTCTAGCAATCTTTCCACTTCCTTTTTTACGTCGGCCAATACCTCCTCCTTGTAGATCCTGCGCGGAGGTTTGTTATATCGGGCGGTGCGGGACTTACACCGGGCTTGATCAGATCGACTATTTATGCTCGACAATGGACCGATCTAGTCCGGGCATCTCTGTGTAGTCCCAAGCGAAACAGTCTTTGAACTCTTTTAGAAGATCTACCAATTGCTCTCTGAATTCAGGGGCTAAACTGGAACTTACAAACATCGGCCTCTTCTTACTTACTCGCGTCACCAACATCCACCTCCTCTGACTTGTCGGCCGACGTGAAAACCACGTCCCAGTTTGCCCTTGCTGTTGTCGGTTGGGTGGTCCATCTAAAAGAAGCTTTGAGAGCCGATTGCTTGGATAGGCTGTTGATCCGCCATAGACATTGACAGGACCTTCTCCCACACAAAATCGGAGAAGCAATCTACTCCTCTAGTCAATTCCCAGTAAGTAGGCTCAATGGTAGCAACACTCACCGAGTCGTCAGCTTGGACAATCTCGATGTCATCTCCAACCCACTGAATGAGTATTTGGTGCATGGTCGAAGGTATGCAGCAGTTGGCATGGATCCAATCCCTGCCCAAAAGCAGGCTGTATGCTCCCTTGCCGTCAATGACAAAGAAGGTCATGATGAGCGTCTTGGATCCAATCATCAGTTCCACGTGCACGGCACCCCGAGTGTCAGAGGGATTGCCGGCAAAGTCACGGAGTATCATGTCCGTTTTGAGCAGATCTTCATCGTTCATGCCCCAGCTTTCTGAAGGTGGCGTAAGCATGATGTTGATCGCTGCACCGCCATCGACAAACATCTTGGTCAGCGGCTTTCCATTGACGTACCCCTTGACATACAACGGCTTTAAATGCCGATGCTTGGCTGGTTTGTCAAATGCTGCCTTCTGAGACAACACGAGCTGTGCCGCGAGCTCGTCGTGCTCGGCCTCGTCAGATCCCGAATACACCTCGTCCTGTGCCTGCCCCCGGCCGGCAGGAGCCATGAACTCCAGGGGAAGGAAGAAAGTCATGGCCACGTCAGCGCCCTCGTCGGCGTCATCTGGTTTTTCCTTCGGGCGCCACTCTTGCTTTTCTTCCATTGGCAGCTGCTTCAACTTCCAACTCCCTATTCCGGAGGCGCTGCACTCTCCTTTTCTGGCTTTTTCTGAGCCCTGGTGGGCACCACTGCCCCTTTTGCCACCTATATGGGCGAGGCTGTGCCTCCTCGCCGTCGTCCTGGTGGTGCACCCACTCTCGATCGGCATATCTTTTGGCTTGTCGGCCCGGGCTTTCCGTTTTTAGGCGCCGATCGTCCATCGGGATGCGTGCTCCCAATCTTTCATGGACGGGACAGCGGTTGACGCGATCCTGCCTATACTCCCTGTACTGATCGCTGCACTCAGGGCAGTCGTTGACGGCAGGCAACCTCAAGCCTTCGTTCCAGCAGTGGCGGAAGAACGAGCAACCCCAGTGAGCCTGCTCCTGCTCTTGGCGGCGTTCCTGCTCTCTGTGGTAGGCCTGCTCTCTGTGGTAGGCCCTCTCTTCCAGACTGTACCGGTACTCCTCCGTGTGACCGTCTTCGCGCTGATACTCCTCTGCGAGTTCCTGTTCTTCGCGTTGGAGACGCTTCCGTTTTTTCTCATCTTGTCGGCGCCACTTGTTGAGGAGATCCCTGTGGGTAGGCCTGTGCCTGGAAGATGTCTCCCCGTGCTCATATCGACTATTCGTGGTCCGGCGCGCTGCTGGAATTCATCGCTGGTGATTTGCCGATCGGGGTCCACCGTGCCAGACTCGCGTGCTTTGTTGGAGGTGAGGACTTTGACCTTGCCCTTACCCCTGGGGTCCTCTGGAGCTACCATGCTCACTGAAAAGAACATGGCATTCTGGGCGAAGGGGTTAGCATCGATCTTCATCTTGCCATTGAACTTGATGTGGCCGTCCTGGATGGCTTTCTGGATCCTCGTCCTGAACACACGACAATCATTAATAGAATGAGTGTTAGTGTTATGAAAACCGCAGTACTTCTTGTCCTTGACCCCTCCAGGACGCAGCATCGGGTGGTCCGGGGGTAGCCTGATTCTTCCTTCGGCAACCAGGAACTCGAAGAGCTTGTCGGCTTGGTGACGTCGAAGTCGTATGCCCCCTTCTGCTGGCGCAGCCATTGCTTGTTGGCTTGGGTCGGCTCCTTGTCCCAGTTGAGCTCTGCAGCGGCCACCTCATCTTCAGCGTCGGTGTAGTCATCGGCTTCGTCCAGGAAAGCCTGATACATCTGCGCCGCGACATTGTCCTTCTGGAAACGCCCTTCCCTCCGGAAGCCTTGCGCTTGGATAGTCATCTCATTCAGCCGGCGGGAGAAATGACCCAAGTCTTCAAACTCTTGACCGAACAGCTTGTCCCTAATGCTCGGGAGCATGCCTGCCACAGCCAATGGTGGAAGCTGATCGTCCGGCAGGTGCATGCCGAAGCACTGGCTCTTGACTTCCCTGAACCTGCGCAGGTAGTCCTGTGGTGTCTCATTTGGCTTCTGGCGTACGTACATGATGTCCACCAGTTTCTTCTCCTTGGTGCCCGTGTAGAAGTGTGTATGGAACTTTTGTTCCAAGTCTGCCCAAGAGAGAATAGAGCCCGGCGGTAGTGACGTGAACCATGCGAATGCCGGTCCAGTGAGTGACGACGGGAAGTACCGAACCCTGAAGGCATCTTCGTTATTGGCCTCCCCAAGCTGGAGCAGATAACGACTGACGTGCTCCACCGTGCTGGTGTCGTCTAAGCTGGAGAACTTGGACAGGTCCGTCGGCACTTTGACTCTGGGAGGTAGAGCCACACGGTGGAACCATTCAGGGAACGGAGACCTGTAAGCATAAATGCCCTTAGGCTTCAGGCCGAAAGTGCGCTGCATCATATCCGCCATCCTCTCTAGCATGACATCGACATTAGAGTCGGCGGTTTTTCCGGCTGTCGGCTTCCCATATCCTGGATGTGGGGCGCCCTCTATGTTGTGAGGCTCAAGCATCTCATGGTACCTGTTTCCGTAGTAGTCCTTTATGAGCCTATAGGTTTGCGGGGAGATCTTGCGTGTTGACTCTGGCGGCTGACCCTTAGTGCCGAACGTGAGCTGACCCATGGTGGACAACTGGCCCTCTGGCGTGTGCTTCTCTTGAATGGTCATCTCGCTTGATTGAGCCTTAGGCGGGGTCTCCTCACCAGTAGCTCCTGCCCCCTTGAGGTGATCCGGCAGGTTGAAAAGATGTGGCCCGGCTATAGGGCCAAACTCTGCCTTCATGAGTTCATCGGCCTTGGGGCCAAATTGGGCGATCATGATGGTGCGGAAAGTGTTGAGGAACGCCCCATGCATGTGACCGATGGCACCAGAGACAGCTTCGTTGATTATGTGAGACATTTTCAGCACTGCCTCCGCCTCCCCGGGATCATTCGGGTTGAGCTGGACAGGCTTCGGCAGATCGTGCAGACGACAAACCTTTCCGCTCTTGTTCTTGGAGAAGGCTTCTAGGCACTTGGCCTGGAATTCGGCACAAGCATCATCCACCTGCTCTTTGTACTCGTCAGGTAGTTCAGCGAGCTGCACCTGCACGAGCCCCGCCTTGTTGCTGGCCTCGGCTTCAGTGACTTCACCATGGCTGCAGGAAAAAGAGTGTCCCACCGGGCGTGCCAAAAAGTGTGTTGGCACCAAAAGTGATGCACTGTGCCAATCACACAGCAAGCCGGAGAAGCTGGCTTCAAACGTGGCCCGGGTGCTCAGAAGTCCGGTGCGTGCCAGTTAGTTTGCCCTGTAACTAACAAGGGAAAGAAACTGTTAAATTCAAAGCTGGAACGTGCCGGGTATGACCAGACAGTTCCAAAATATACGGCCCTGAAGCCACTTACAACGACATATAGCTATGAAAGCTATCTGCCAACAGGTTTAAAGATTATTCGGCAATATGAACAGAGTTACGTGAATAACAGGTTGCCGAACACATTTGCATGAGAATCGTACTTGCATGACGTATTAAATATAAGTTAAAACTTAACCAATCTCGATTGTACAACCGAATTGGGGTCCATGGGGATTGAACATACAAACTAATCATGACTAAACTAATCTAAAGCCTGCGCCTGCCGCACGACACCTGGCTCTATCATAGGTCAAGTGTACTCAACGTGCATGAACCCTCACCATGTGACAATCCAGATACGATCCGATCGGCTATTACGAACAATAGATCTACTGCATAAAAGACTTTTCAATAATAAACGTGAAAGAACAGAGCAGATCTATAAAAGATAAAGCCGAACCGAACGGTATCTAGATTGGGCAAAAGTGTTATGATGAAATAAACATAACAAACATATAACACAAGGTAACTTAATGAATCTATCAGATTTGCCAAATCTAACAGAGCCGATAACTATTTTTACTCATGACTCAATCCGCCGCACGATACAAGGCATAAGCAAAAACTTCCCGTCATAAGCTTGAATCCGCCGCACGATACTAAGCTTAACGTACGAGACTACTTGCACCATATCTAAATCCGCCGCACGATATTAGACATGATAACAAGGTTGCCGGAACTTACGGAGGTCGACGGATCGATGGCCCCTCTCGAAGAACACGACGACACGACTTGGACTCGAAGACGGCACGGGGTCGGGTTGGTTGTATTGATTATGAACCCCTTTACAATAGTCTCAGGGTTTATATTTATACCCTGGTGTTCTACGAGTCCTAGGAGGACACGATTACAACGACAAAACAGGAAACTTATCTAAAACACGATGCCTTTTATTCTAAGCCTCCCTTAATAATCGGCACGTGCTAACAATGACGAGATCTTCTGTTGCCGAATCTTCTAATATGCCGTATTTGTCGCAAACCGACTTAGCCTGAGGTAGCCGACCGCAACGCCATATTGCCGAATCCACCCCCCGTTTGACCAGTCGCCTCCACAGCCTTACCGAATCGATTGGATTAGCCGACCGTGCTTGCTATCTACCGAATCCCTCAGGTGGTGATTTCTCCCGAACCTGCGCCGTGCTGGCCCACTTGTCATAGTGCGAAAATTCTGTGTTAACACAACCTAGCATATATGAAAAGCACGAGTGAACTCAACACATCCTACACATGCTAGTTGCATATCTCAATTGTGAACATTTTCAAATTTTAAGTTATTAAGCAAATTCACCATTTCAAAATAGCTCAGCTCACAACATGTACTAGTGATCAGAAAGAGCATAAGCTACAAGCATCAACATAAGCATCGGAGCATACTACATAGAGCATAGTTACATTCTAGTGATTATAGACATGAAGCTCAGAATGTAAATGCTTATGCTGAAATGCAAAAGAAAAGAAAGACAAAAGAAAAAGAGTCAGTCCATTATATACAAGATCCAAATGTTTCCCCCATCTAAAAGGGAAAACACACCAAGCCACCCCTCAACCGATTAAAGGTTGATTCGTCTAAAGGCTTGGTGAAAATATCAGTCAGTTGATGATGAGTATCGACATGGCGAGATCGATATCACCCTTCTCCTGGTGGTCTCGCAAGAAATGAAAGCGCACATCAATGTGTTTGGTCTTCGAGTGAAGCACGGGGTTCTTAGCAACGCTAATAGCACTCGTGCTGTCACAAAGCAAAGGTACGCGAGAAAAGCTCAGACCAAAATCACGCAAAGTGGCCATCATCCAAAGCAACTGGGAACAGCGGCTAGCCGCAGCAACATATTCAGCCTCTGTGGTAGACTGAGCGACACTAGACTGCTTGCGAGAAGACCACGAAACAAGAGAAGACCTAATAAACTGGCAAGTCCCAGAAGTGGACTTGCGCTCAATACGACAACCAGCAAAGTCGGCATCCGAATAACCGCAAAGGGAGAGGGTGGAGGAAGCAGAATACCAAATCCCGAACTCAGGTGTGAAACGAAGGTACCTAAATATGCGCTTTACTGCCTGACGGTGAGAAGTGCGCGGCGACGCCTGAAAGCGCGCGCACAGACACACCGCGAACTGAAAGTCCGGGCGTGTCGCCGTCAGGTAGAGGAGCGACCCGATCATGCTGCGGTACTCCTTCTGGTCCACTGCTTCTCCATCCACATCCGCATCCAGGGCAGTCGTCGTCGACATGGGTGTTGGAAGAGGCTTGGCCTCACCCATATCGAACCGCTTTAGCAAATCTTTGGTGTACTTGCCCTGGTGCACAAACGTCCCCTCTCGGGATTGCTTAATTTGCAACCCGAGAAAGAATGTCCTCGCCCATCATGCTCATCTCGAACTCCCTCGTGCTCATAGTATCTGCAAACTTGGCAACCAAAGCGTGAGAAGAACCACCGAAAATGATATCATCCACGTAAATCTGGACCAAGAGAGTGTCTTTGCCTTGCCTTAGGAGAAAGAGCGTTTTATCTACACATCCCATTTTAAAACCCTTAGCAAGCAAAAAGGTTTTCAACCTATCATACCAGGCTCTAGGGGCTTGTTTCAAACCATATAAAGCTTTGTGGAGTTTAAAACATGGTTTGGAAACTTGGGATTTTCAAAACCGGGGGTTTGCTCAACATAACTTCTTCTTCTATGTAGCCGTTTAAGAAGGCACTCTTGACATCCATTTGAAAAAGTTTGAAACCTTTGGATGCAGCAAAGCCAAGAGTATCCTAATTGCCTCCAAACGAGCTACAGGAGCAAACGTCTCCTCATAGTCTATCCCCTCCTTCTGACTATAACCCTTCGCTACAAGCCTGGCCTTGTTCTAACAACGTGGCCATCCTCTCCTTGCTTGTTTTTGAAAACCCATTTTGTCCCAATAGGCTTATACTCAGGAGGAGGTGGGACTAGAACCCAAACCCGATTTTGCTCAAAATTTTCTAACTCCTCATGCATGGCATTGACCCAATCAGGATCCGTCAAAGCGTGTCCAACATCTCGGGGCTCAAAATTAGCAACAAAAGCAGAATGAGCGAAGTGCGAGATTTGCTGTGACCTGGACCGAGTGACTCGTTCGTCGATGCTGCTGATCATCTGCTGAGGCGGGTGCTGGCGCTGGATGTGTCGTGGCGCCTCCCTTGCCGAAGTGGCCTCCCTCTCAACAGCAGCTGGTGCCTCCCGGGTACAAATGGTACCGCTCGGGTGGCGGATCCCACGGCCCCCAGGAAGAAGAGGTGTCGGGGCCGTGAGTCATCGTAGAAGCCGCTCTTTGTGGCACAGCAGGTGGAGGGGGTGCTGGATCATCCATACCTTCAGCACCCTCGTCCTCGTCATCAAAAAGAGGCTCACCAACCTCATGATCACCTGCACGCTCAAAACGAGAAGAGGGACAAACCATGGTCTCATCGAAGGTGACATCTGATGTCTCCATGACTCAGTTAGTATCAAGGTTAAGTACACGATGCGCGAGTGTGAGTGCCATAACCCAAAATACTCCGTCAGAAGAACGAGACTCAAATTTGTCCAAGTTGCCCTTTTTGAGTATAAAACAATGGCAACCAAAAACTCGAAAATAACTCACCTTGGGCAGTTTTCCAAAACGCAACTCATAAGAAGTCTTTTTCAAGAAAGCTCGGAGAAAAATGCGATTGGAAATGTAGCAGCATGCAGTGCTCATAGCTTCGGCTCAATATCGCCTAGGAGTCCTATGCTCATCGAGCATCGTCCTGGCCATCTCAACATGGGTCCGATTCTTCCTCTCTACAACACCATTCTGAGGGGTGTGTAGGGGGAAGAAAACTGATGCTCTAAACCCAAGGAGTTACAAAACTTCTCAAAATCCGAATTCTTGAATTCGGAACCATTGTCACTCCGAATTGCTCGCATCGAGTTCAAAGGGAACTCGTTCTGAAGACGCAAAATCAGATTGCGAGCAAAGGAGAAAGTCTCGGTCTTCTCGACTAAAAAGAAGACCCACGAATATCTCGAAAAGTCATCAACAACACAGCACATACCACTTCCCTCCCAACCGAGCTCACCCGAGCCGGACCAACAAGGTCCATGTGCAAAGCTCTCCAGGGCGCTTGGTCATGACCTGAGTCACTGGATGGTGGGGAGCGGCACCATCTTCCCGTGTCTACAGGAGTGGCAAACCAGATCCTTCTCCATATGCAACTTGGGCAATCCTCGGATTAGGCCAAGTGAACTAAGCCTTGCAAGCAAGTCGAAGCTCAAGTGTCCAAGTCTCCTATGCCACTTCCAGAGATCGGAGGACGAAGGTCCAGCCACAAGACAACGAGAAGTGCCAAAAGACTCCGAGAAATTCGCACGAAAGACTTTTCCAAAGGGCGAAATCAAACACACAAGATTGCCCTGAGGATCCAAAATACGACTGAGATTCGGTTTAAAACGAATCTCATAGTCGTCGTCAAAGAGTTGCGAAACAGAAAGAAGGTTAAAATGCAAGTTAGAAACAAGAGCAAAATCGCGCAACACAAAGTGCTCATTAACTCGCACCGACCCGCGAGACAAAACCTTACCTTTGCTATTGTCGCCAAAGGTTATGTACTCCTTTTCGGCAACTGGGCTAAGGCTGGAGAACCACTTGGCGTTTCCGGTCATGTGCCTCGAGCAACTGGAATCCACCAACCAAATGTCCTCCAACCGTTTTACCTACATCAATAAAAAGACATAGGGTGAGCATACGGTCCAACACTGGGGTTAGTGAAGTAGGAAGAATACCAGTGTTGGGCCGGCTGCTCAAAGAACGGTTAGCAGAAAAACCATTCCTAGCACGTCTACGAGAGGAGCGATCACCACATAGAGAAAAACGTGGTTCGCTAAGGGAGGAGCGTCCATCGCGATACTCAAACCACGGTGGGGGAAAACGCTCAACTACAAAGCCTCCGCCACGGGGTCCATAGCCTACAACTGCAGGCTCCCGCCGGGCATGCTCTCTACGAGGCCTAGGCCTAGCAACTTGAGGCACTGCGCCTCTAGGCCTAGCGTCTCTCCTCGGAGCTCTCTGCTGCCTAGGCCTGGGAACTTGAGGTTCTGGACCTCTGGGCCTAGCAGCACGTCTCGGTGCTCTCCTCTGACATTCGGCGCATGTACATCATGGAAAGGATGGTACATGTCCGGGTTGTTCATCTCCCTAGCACGGCGCGCCTCTCTCTTGCGCCTAAAGCAGAACTCGCTCAAGTGTCCATCTCTCCCACAGAAGTCACAATGATACCTCACCGCACGCAAAGGGGGTTGTTGGTACTCATGGCTGTTGGTGTGGATCACTTTGCCCTTCTGTGGCAACTCCTCCTGGATAGGTGGCATAGTATCAAGCTTGTTTTTAGGTGGTTAGGTTTGGGATGCCACACTTGGTTCTTGGGTGGAGCTCTCAGGGGTTCCTCAAACACCCCATCCTTGGTGTTAGGCTTGAGAGGCTCTTTGGGTGAAGCTTGGTTAGTTTGGGAGTAGTGGTGGAGTTGGGTTTCTCACTCGAATTCAGACCACTCGACTCTCCAATCTTCCCAAAAGCAGAAAGATCAACACCCTGAGCAAAGCCTACACCAGGGCCTCCAGCAGCTCGCTTGAATTGGGAGATCATCATCCCAAGCTGCGGCTCACCACAAGACACCCATGACAAGATGGTCCGAAGGTATGTGTTTTCTTCCTCGGTTTGCATCTTGTCATGCTTCACATTGGCTATCTCCATCTCCAAGCCCTCACACAAAACACAACTAGCCACACAAGTGCTACCTGAGTTGGCCTCTTCAAGAGACACAATCTTGGCATTCTTCTCTGCCAACTAAGATTGCAAGACAGGACAAGTCTTGCACGCACCCAACAGAGAAGGTCTAGCCTTCAGCTCATCCACCTCTCCTACCAACGCAGCATACTTACCTCTCAAAGTGAGAAGGTCAGTCATGTGCGTGGTGCACATCTCACACTCAACCTCCTCAGACACGACCACGGTGGACTTGGCAAACTCAAGCTCCCTCACAGTGTCCTCCCACTTCTGACTAAATTCCTTGCGCTCTCTAGCGGCACGCCTAAGCAACTTATCCTGACTAAGGAGTGCGACAGTAAGTTTTTCGACCTCAGCAGAAAGCTCGTCGTGGGTGAGAGATACCTGGGAGGAGTCGTCGTCGTCGTCGTCGTTCCGAGGGGTGTGCTCCAGCTTGCCATCGACCTCATCACCAAGCGCCATGGTGCAGAAGCCGTCATCGTCGGCGAAGAAGCAGAGAGCGTTCAGCTTGTCCTCGATCCTCTTCTTCTTCTCGGACTCGTCATCGCTTGAGCAAGCGAAGTCGTCATCCGAGCCGTCGACGTCGCTGAGCGTGGCGAAGAACGCACGCTGCTCAGCCTGGGCCTTCTCCAAGTACTTCTTCTTGATGTACTCCTTGTCGAAGCCGCCCCTCCGCTTGTGCCTCGCGGGGACATACTTCTCCTTGCGCTTGCCGGAGTTGTACTTGTGCCCATGATCGCCCTTCCCGAATGCTTGTTCTTCTTGGGGCAGTTGGCGATGAAGCGGTCGGGGTCGCCGCACTCATAGCATCCTGAGCGTCCTCCTCCGCGCGACGGTTCATGCAGTTGTTGTGGAAACCGCAAGAACCCGTTGGCGAGCATTGCCAACTCGTCATCCCCCAAAGACTCAAGCTGGTCCTCTGTGACAGAGAAGAGAGACGAAAGAGCAAAACCTCCAGAGGGGTTAGAAGAGCCAGAAACCAAAGCCATAGTCGGGCCAGAAGGATTCTCATAAGAAGCCCTCGACATGGCGTCAATCTCACTAGACTTGAGCTTACTAAAGAGCTCGTCGCAAGTGAGAGTCTCATAGTTCGGTGATTCGATGATCGCCTGAACTTTGGAATCCCACACCGATCGATCAAGAGTATGCAAAAGCTTCAAAGCTCTCTCATGATCGTCGAAAGGCAACAGCTCCTTGTTAGCCCTCATCCTGTTGACAATCACCTGAAAGTGAGCGAATAAACTTTCTATGCTCTCGCCAGGCATGTGTCGAAAGTTCTCATACTCTCGCTTGAACGACTCGTAGAGTCGGGTTTTGACTTGAGAGGTTCCCTCATGGAAACGCATGAGGGTAGCCCAAATCTCCCGAGCCGTAGCGAGGTGAGAAACACGATCAAACTCACTCATGCTCAAACATGAGAAAAGAGCATTACGGGCTCGGCTATTGGCTTCGTGCTCATCGATCTGAAGCTGAGTGACACGAGCAGCCAAGACCACGTAATCAGCAGAGTTGCAAATATCCCTAATGGAAGAACCCAAACTCTGCAGATAGGTCGACATGCGTATCTTCCAATATGCGTAGTTCGTCCCATCGAAAAATGGCGGTTTGCCCACGCCGCGATCCATGTCGCCTTCTGTGGATCTGGAACCGGCTAAGGTGGAAGATCCTTAACCCGCTCTGATACCAATTGAAGGATCGAGAAAGCACTAACAAGGCGACCAGAGGGGGGGGTGAATGGGAGCTCAAAAAATTTCCTTCAGAAACTTTGGCCAAATGTACCAAAATCAACCCCGAGGAATGGCGACCGAAACCGTGATGCTCACGACCCTTTGAAGAGGGTGGATGATCCCTAGGATCACAGCGGAGCACCACCAAGAAGAAGCAAACCAAACTCAAAAGTTCCGGCTCGGACACAACCCCAAAAACCAAGTCCCGAACGTAGATAGACGGCTATGTCGAGAAACTCCTAGATACCTATGCTAACAAGTAGCAAAGATACCTAGAGAAGTTCCTTGGTCAACTACAGGGCCAAACGAGAAGTCCGTAAACCAAGCGAACAAGCCGGGAGAGCAAACGCACTAAACCGGAGAACACAGCAGGATTCCGGACAGTCCGGACCCTCAGTCCCGGACTGTCCGCCCCTACTGCGGACTGTTCACGAAAAACTCCCGGACTGTCCGTCGGCAGAAACACCAAAACAGCATGGTTGCTGAACCCTTGCTGGACGAGTCCCGGACTGTCCGCCAATCACAACGGCGGACTATCCGCCGGTCAATGAACAGTGACCTGACCGAGGAACTCAGCCACTGAACAGGCTGCTCCCCCGACGCCCGGACTGTCCGCCGGTCAAAACCGCGGACTGTCCGCGACCTTGCAGAGAGGGCGATTTTGGTCGCCTTCTCTCCAAATCTCTCCAAATCCGATCCAACTCAAAATCCCAAGTTCCCAAACTTGGAGAAGATGATCACGGGGTAGTTAGAAGACTATCCCCAAGAAATCATCCGCTCAAATCGACTAAATCTCTGGGAAATCAAAAGGGAAAGTGGATGAACAGAAAAAGCGCCACGAAAACGAAATCGTCCCGATCTATTCGATCATGAGGAGTTAGATGAATTCCTTTGGTCAAAATGACCTCCTCAATGATACGAACAAAATGATTCAAACGGATTTCGCAAAGACGCACTAGAGAGGGAGATCGAATGACGGGAAAATCGCGGAGAAACGAAGAACGCGAAGAACAACAACCAAAACGCGAATCAAGTCATCGATCTGCAGCCGTAGCGCAAACACACGCTACAACGGTGAGGTTACGGCCTCACTTCCTCAAAATCAACAGTACACTGAGGCAAGTCTCTCTGCGGATCTCAGCTAGCTACAGTAGGGAATGGGAGAGCAGGAAACCCTAGAAAGCAAGAGCAAATGACTGAGATAGATGGGAGGAGGGTGTCTCCCGACTACTTATCCTACTACTAGCCTAAGTCTATTTCCTACTCTACCCCTCTCTATTCTAATTACAGAGCTAACCAGCTAAACCCTAGGGTTATTCTGGACCAACTCGGTGGTAGGTGTATCCGACGGCCACGCCCGCACAAACCGAAGCGTTGCCTCGACGCAACCTCCGGATCGCCGCCACGTGCCGCCCTCGCTCTGCACCCCCGGTTTTGTGGCCCAAACCGGGAAACCAGCCTTTTCCAGCCAACCCCCGATTTTGAGGCCCAAACCGGGAAACCCGCCCACCAGCATCTGAGTTTTGAGGCCAAACAAAGCAAACCCTCAGAGCCCAGGTTTTGAGGCCCAAACTTGGAAACCGTCCTCTGCCCGAGTTTTGTGGCCAAACTCGGAAACCCTCAGCCCGAGTTTTGTGGCCAAACTCGGAAACCGTCCACGCCCAGGTTTTGAGGCCCAAACCTGGAAACCGTCCATCCGATGGTTTTTCCCTGGCTCTACCACCAAACCGACGTCGTAGATGGGATGCACCTCCCGTGCACCCCGTCCACCGACACGTGTCCCCGAGTCCACGACTCAGACAACACATGACCGCACTTCTTCACTTGTCGTCGTCACATGCTGCCAGCCACCACAGCTGATCCTCGGGCCTCTGGTCCCTCAGTCCAAGCCTCACGTCCGTCCTTCGCCACTCTCGATCCATCGGCACGGCACGTCTCTACTTGACCTTCTCCTCGCCTTCGATCACTGCATCCGTGCTCGACACCTGCACAACACAAGCCAAAGAACATGAGCATCATCCCAGTTGACAATCACTCATCACTCAGAGACCCGGCATACACCCATGTATCCGCATTGTCAACGAGAAAGAAGACCCATGTGTATCTTGTATAGTCATCCACTATCACAAAGCCATACTTGTTTCCCCCAATACTTGCATATGTAGTTGGTCCAAACAAGTCCATGTGCAACAACTCAAGTGCATGTGTTGTGCTCATCATTCCTTTGTTGGGATGAGTGTTTCCAACTTGCTTTCCCATTTGGCATGCACTACAAAGCTTGTCCTTCTCAAAGTGAACATCCTTTAGTCCTCTAACCATGTCATGCTTTACTAGCCTCTTTAGTTGCTTCATTCCAACATGTCCCAAGCGCCTATGCCATAGCCAACCCATACTCGATTTGGTGAATAAGCATGTTGTCAATTGAGCTTCACTTGCATCAAAGTCCACCAAATAAAGGTTCTCATATCTAAATCCTTTGAACACCAAGTCACTTCCATCAACACTCACTATCTCCACATCATCAACACCAAATATGCATTTGAATCCCAAATCACATAATTGTGCTACGGACAATAGATTGAAGTTGAGTGATTCTACTAATAGCACATTGGAGATGCTCAAGTCATTGGATATTGCAATCTTGCTCAAACCTTTGACCTTGCCTTTCTTGTTGTCACCAAATGTGATAGCATCCGCATGATCATTGCCACTAGTGTTGATTGATTTGAACATTCTACCATCTCCGGTCATGTGTTGAGTGCACCCACTATCATGCACCCAATGCCTTCCTCCCACTTTATAGTTCACCTACAAAAGAGATCAATGTTTTTTAGGTACCCAAACCTTTTTGGGTCCTCCAAGGTTAGTCACCAAGCTCTTGGGCACCCAAATTGCCTTCTTCTTTGGGCCAACCATGGGTGCACCAATGTACTTAGCCTTCACACCATTAGTCCCCTTTGTAAGCATATAACAAGAATGAAGTCTAATAGATGAAGCATGAGCATTGTTCTTGTTCTTGTTCTTGTTAAAGCAATTTTGCTCTATGTGCCCGGATTGCTTGCAATTATAGCAATACCGACCATTGCTCTTCACAAAACTAGTCTTGTGAGGAGCAAAAGCGGCCTTGCCCTTCTTGGGGGTATAGCCAAGTCCCTCCTTGTTGAGTGGACACCTTTGGCTACCCAAGCACTTAAGCAAGCGGGCATCTCCACCATAGGCATTGCCTAAAGCATGAGTGAGCACATACACCTTATTCTTAAGGTTCTCATTTTCTACCACCAATGATGAATCACATGTAGTAGAAGTAGGCATTTTAGTTGAGCTAGATGATGATGATGCATTTGTGGGAGCAACAACAATAGGAGCATAAAAAGATTCATCAAGAATATCACATGTTACTCCTATGTTGCATGTCTCTACAACATCCTCAATCTTACTTTGATCAAGGAGGGAGGAGTGGGCTTCCTTAAGCCTAGTGTGAGCTTGATCAAGCTTCTCATGGGCTTCCTCTAGCCTCTCATGAGTAGACTTGAGCTCATCAAAGGATTGCTCAAGAGCCTTATTGGCCTTGCGCAATTCTTTGCACTCCTTCCTCTTAGTCTCAATGTAAGAGTGAGCATCTTGTAGCATGCTCATGAGGTCCTCCTTTGAGTACTCCTCATCATCATCACTTTCACTCTCACTATCACTCTCATCGGATGATACCTTAGTGGCCTTAGCCATGAAGCATGTCGATGGAATCTTGAAGATAGAAGGCTTGCTTGAGATAGCAAGACTAGCCATAGCCTTCTTCTTGGTGGTGTTCCTTTCATCATCACTAGAATCATCATCATCGCTTGAGGAAGCATCACTATCCCATGTCACAACATAGGATCCACCCTTCTTCTTCTCCTTCTTCTTCTCCTTCTTTTCTTTCTTTTCCTTCTTGTCCTTCTTCTTGCTCTTCTTGCGGTCATCATCATCTTCATCACTAGAGTATGGACAATCCGCAATGAAATGATCCTTGCTCTTGCATCTATAGCACCTTTTGGTAGTGCTCTTGTTTGCATCTCTTCTCTTTCTAGCTCCATAGCCCTTCTTCTTCATGAACTTGCCAAATCTCTTCACAAAGAGAGCCATTTCTTCATCATCCATTTCACTCAAGCTTGTGCAAGCTTCATCATCACTTTCTTCCTTCTTTGCTTTGCCCTTGCTTTTGCTCTTGGAGGATGAAGCTTTGAATGCCACGGTCTTCTTCTTCTTTTCTTCTTCTTGGGCTCCCCCATCCCGTTCCACACGGTATGTGTCTTGTGTGACCACATCACCTAGTACTTGGTTTGGGGTTACCGTATCCAATCCTTCCCTCACTAGGATGGTCACCAAAGTGTCAAACCTTGGTGGTAAGCATCTCAAGAACTTGTGAGAAAAGTCCTTGTCCTCCACCTTCTCTCCCAAAGCCTTCAAGTCATTGATGATCACTTGCAACCGGTGAAACATCTCCGGTATGCTTTCATCGTCTTGCATCTTGAACATGGCGGGCTTGTCCTTGAGAATATATAGCTTGGCTCCCTTGACCGCCTTGGTGCCTTCATATGTTTCTTCCAATCTTTCCCATATCTCACTTGCTCTTTCAAGGTCCTTGATTTGCTCAAAGACTTTTGTATCAAATGCTTCATAGAACAAGTTGATTGCTACATCATTCCATTGAAGCTTCTCTTCTTCTCTAGGAGTGAGACTTGTGGGATCAATTATCGCAAAGTCATGCTCAATTACTTCCCAAATCTTTCTATTCATTCCTCTTGTGAATGCACACATCTTTCTCTTCCAACAATCGAAGTTGGTGCCGTCAAAATCTGGTGGCTTCCCCATATAGTTGATTTGAGCCATTTTTAACACCGGAGGATGTTAAGCCTCAAAACAAACGGTGACCACGGCTTTGATACCACTTGAAAGGTCCAAATTGGCTAGAGGAGGGGGGTGAATAGCCTAATTAAAATCTACAAAAATTACTTAGGCAAACACTATTAGTATAACAAATGGCAAAGCTTTTTGCGCTAGCCTAATAGTGTGTTGCAAGCCACCTATCCAACAATTCTACCTAATATTTCTATGTCACACAATCAACTAGAGCTAATAACAAATGCGGAATAAAACTATATAGCTCTAGCACAAGTATGAGATACAAAAATGTATATGAGACAAGTATGTGCAATAGACAAACTAAGCGAGCTAATCACAACTAGCTACACAATGGTATATGACAAAAGATATACAACAAGAAATGATATCTACACAAATGAAGTAGCACAACGTAAATACACAAAGTAAATGAGCAAGATAGAGGGGATTTCACCGAGCCTTTAGGATCGCCGAGAAGAGAGCCAATCACCGGTGAAATCCACTTGTGAAGCCAATCACCAAGATTTGAGTACGAAGACCAATCACCAAGATGTGGAAGCAATCACAATAAGCACACGGGACACCAAGATTTATCCCGAGGTTCACGTGCTTGCCGGCACGCTACTCCCCGTTGTGTCGACCAACACTAGGTGACCCGGTGGCTAATCGGCGCAAAGCCAAGCTCACTAAGAGCGCCACAAGAATCTACCGCTAGTGAGGTAGCTCAATGACACGAGCAATCCACTAAGGATGCCTCTTGCCGCTCCGGCGAGGTGAGGCTCCAAAACCTCTCACAATCTCGATCAGTGGTGGCCAAGAACAATCACCAATCTTGCCAACAACCACCTCAACACCTCCAAGCCGTCTAGGCACCGGCAAATGCCAAGAGTAACAAGAAAACTCAATGCCGATGCGAAGAACTAGTGCCACTAGATTGAACTCTTTCAAATCACGCACTAGATCACTCAATCTCACTTGGTTTGATCAAATCAACTTGGGAGATGAGTTGGGAGGCTTGCCAAGGCTCACTAGTATGCTTAGGAATCAAAATGTGCAAGAGAGAAACCTAGCAAGCCGGCCAAGCCCCTTAAATAGGCCACACAAGTCGGCCTAGCCGTTGGACCCGAAACAGGACCATCAGACGCGCCGGTGTCGGGGCCATCGGACGCTGCCCCAGCGTCCGATGCTCCGATGAGCACCACGTGTCCCTCTGCTATGAATTCAGCCCGTTAGATCCCAACGGTCACATTCCTTCCCGTGCTGGTTAAAGTGGCATCGGACGCACCGATGCCTAGCATCGGATGCTCCGATGCCTCTGCTCAATACAACACTTTTCTGTGTCACACCGGACGCTCCGGCACTATCACATCGGACGCTCAACCCCAGCGTCCGATGACCATGCATAGAGGTTCCAGAGAGGACCAAAACGCATCGGACGCATCCGATGGTCCTGCATCGGACGCAGGCCAGCGTCCGATGCTCCCTGGAAAACTAGATCGCGCCACGTCATGACCATCGGACTCTGCAACAGTGTTTCGCCTGCGTCCGTTGCCAGCGTCCGATGCTACCTCAACTTCTGACAGCAGTTAGGGTTTGCCATCGGACGCTCGGCCAGCGTCCAATGCTGCCGACGCCAGCGTTCGATGCCCCTAACTTGACATCTTTTCAACTCTAACTTCTACCCTTGCTCCCATGTGCCAACACCAAAGTGTTTCACCACTTGTGCACGTGTGTTAGCATTTTTTCAAAGCATTTACCAAGGGTTTAGTTAGTCACTCACTAGGTCTATAGAATCGATATGTTAGAGAACACCTAGTGGCACTTGAACACCGCATAAGCCATGAATAATCTCCTCTTAATAGTACGGCTATGTATCCTAAATGTGATCACACTCGCTAAGTGTCTTGATCACTAAAACAAAGAGCCCTATAGGTTATACCTTTGTCTTCGGGCCTCTTTGCTACATCTCTTCTCTTCTTCTTGCAATTCATCAAGGGTAGAGCACTTGATCACTTTGAGTTGCATATGGCCAACACCATCTTCCATGGTTGTCGCCTAGCTAGCTCCGCCACTTGGCTTGGTCGTAATCCTTCCTCATAAGCTACACACATGCTTAGCAATAGGATTAGACCAAATAGGTTTCATCAATTAACCAAAACCAAACTAGGGCTTTCACACTTCCAAAGATCAGAAGAGGAAGGTCCAGCCACAAGACAACGAGAAATGCCAAAAGACTCCGAGAAATCCGCACGAAAGACTTTCCCAAAGGGCGAAATCACACAAACAAGATTGCCCTGAGGGTCCAAAATACGACTGAGATTTGGTTTAAAACGAATCTCATAGTCGTCATCGAAAAGTTGCAAAACAGAAAGAAGGTTAAAATGCAAGTTAGAAACAAGAGCAACATCGCGCAACACAAAGTGCTCATTAACTCACACAGACCCACGAGACAGCACCTTACCTTTGCTGTTGTCGCCGAAGGTGATATACTCCTTTCCGGCGACCGGACTAAGACTGGAGAACCACTTGGCGTTTCCGGTCATGTGCCTCGAACACCCGAAATCCACCAGCCAAACGTTCTCCAATCGTTTTACCTACATCAATAAAAAGACATAGGGTGAGCATACGGTCCAACACTGGGGTTAGTGAAGTGGGAAGAATACCAGTGTTGGGCCGGCTGCTCAAAAGAACGGTCAGTGTAAACACCATTCCTAGCACACCTACGAAGGAAGCGATCACCACGTTTAGACAGACGTGGTCCGCTGGGGAAGGAGCGCTCACCGCGATACTCAAAACGCGGTGGGGGAAAACGCTCAACTACAACGCCACCGCCACGGGGTCCATAGCCCACAAATGCAGGCTCCCGTCGGGCACGCTCTCTACGAGGCCTAGGCCTAGGAACTTGAGGCACTGCACCTCTAGGCCTAGCATCTCTCCTCGGAGCTCTCCTATGCCTAGGCCTAGGAACTTGAGGTTCTAGACCTAGCAGCTCTCCTCGGAGCTCTCCTCTGAACATTCGGCACTTGTACATCATGGAAAGGATGGTACATGTCCGGGTTGTTCATCTCCAAAGCACGGCGCGCCTCTCTCTTGCGCCGAAAGCAGAACTCGCTCAAGTGTCCATCTCTCCCACAATGCTCACAATGGTACCTCACCGCTCTCAAAGGGTGTTGTTGGTACACATGGTTGTGGGTTTGGATAACTTTGCCCTTCTGTCGCAAACACTCCTCCTGGATAGGTGGCATCGTATCAAGCTTGTTCTTTAGGTGGTTGGGTTTGAGATGCCACACTTGGTTCTTGGGTGGAACTCTCGGAGGTTCTTCAAACACTCCATCCTTGGTGTTAGGCTTGAGTGGCTCTTTGGGTGGAAGCTTGGTAAGTTTGGGAGTAGTGGTGGAGTTGGCTTCTCACAAGGGTTAAGACCACTCGACTCTCCAATCTTCCCAAAAGCAGAAAGATCAACACCCGGAGCAAATCCTACACCAGGACCTCCAGCAGCTCGCTTGAATTGGGAGATCATCATCCCGAGCTGCGGCTCACCACAAGACACCCATGACAAGATGGTCCAAAGGTATGTGTTTTCCTCCTCGGTTTGCATCTTGTCATGCTTCACATTCGCAATCTCCATCTCCAAACCCTCACACAAAGTGCACCTAGTCACACAAGTGCTACCCGAGCTGGCCTTCTCAGGAGACTCAATCTTGGCATTTTTCTCTGCCAACTCGGTTTGCAAGACATGACAAGTCTTGCACGCACCCAACAGCGAGGGTCTAGCCTTTAGCTCATCCACCTCTCCTACCAATGCAGCATACTTGCTTCTCAAAGTGAGAAGGTCAGTCATGTGCATGGTGCACATCTCACACTCGGTCTCCTCCGACACGACTACGGTGGACTTGGCAAACTCAAGCTCCCTCACCGTGTCCTCCCACTTCTGCCTAAACTCCTTGCGCTCTCTAGCGGCATGCCTAAGCAACTTATCCTGACTAAGGAGCGCGACAGTAAGCTTCTCGACCTCAGCAGAAAGCTCATCGGGGGTCAGAGATACCTGGGAGGTGTCGTCGTCGTCGTCCTGAGGAGCGTCACCGCCGACCTCCTTGCCGAGGGCCATGGTGCAGAGGCCGTCGTCGTCGGCGAAGAAGCAGAGGCCGTTGAGCTTGTCCTCGTTCCTCTTCTTCTTCTCGGACTCGTCGTCGCTTGAGGAAGCGGAGTCGTCGTCCGAGTCGTCGACGTCGCTGAGCGTGGCGAAGAACGCACGCTGCTCAGCCTGGGCCTTCTCCAAGTACTTGGTCTTGATGTACTCCTTGTTGAAGCCGCCCTTCCGCTTGTGCCTTGCGGGGACGTACTTCTCCTTGCGCTTGCCAGAGTCGTACTTGTGACCATGATCGCCCTTCCCAGAATGCTTGTTCTTCTTGGGACAGTTGGCGATGAAGTGGTCGGGGTCGCCGCACTCGTAGCATCCCGAGCGTCCTCCTCCGCGGCGACGGTTCATGCGGTTGTTGTGGAACCGCGAGAACCGGTTGGCAAGCAAAGCCAACTCGTCGTCTCCCAGAGACTCCAACTGCTCCTCTGTGACAGAAAGAAGAGAATGCAAAGCAAAGCCTCCAGAGGGGTTAGCAGAAGAGCCAGAAAGCAAAGCCATCGACGGGCCAGAAGGATTTTCATAAGAAGCCCTCGCCATGGCATCAATCTCACTGGACTTGAGCTTACTGAAGAGCTCGTCGCACGTGAGGGTCTCATAGTTAGGTGATTCGATGATCGCCTGAACTTTGGAATCTCACACCGACCGATCAAGAGTATGGAGTAGCTTCAAAGCTCTCTCATGATCGTCGAAAGGCAACAGCTCCTTGTTAGCCCTCATCCTGTTGGCAATCACCTGAAAGCGAGCGAATAAACTCTCTATGCTCTCGCCAGGCATATGTCAAAAGTTCTCATACTCTCGCTTGAACGACTTTAGAGTCGGGTTTTGACTTGAGAGGTTCCCTCATGGAAACGCATGAGGGTGGCCCAAATCTCTCGAGCCGTAGCGAGGTGAGAAACGCGATCAAACTCACTCAGGCTCAAGCATGAGAAAAGAGCATTACGTGCTCGGCTATTGGCATCGTGCTCATCGATCTGATGCTGAGTCACACGAGCAGCCAAGACAACGTAATCGGCAGAGTTGCAAATATCCCAAATGGAAGCACCCAAACTCTGCAGATAGGCCGACATGCGTATCTTCCAAATCGCATAGTTCGTCCCATCGAAAAACGGCGGTTTGCCCACGCCGCGATCCATGTCGCCTTCTGTAGATCTGGAACCGGCTAAGGTGGAAGACCGTTAACCCGCTCTGATACCAATTGAAGGACCGAGAAAGCACTAGCAAGGCGACCAGAGGGGGGGGTGAATAGGAGCTCAAAAATTTCTCTCGAAACTTTGGCCAAATGTCCCAAAATCAACCCCCAAGAGCTATGACGGAAACCGTGATGCCCACGACCCTTGGAAGAGGGTGGATGATCCCTAGGATCACAGCGAGGCACCACAAGGCAATTGTGAACCAACCGGCAAAAGCACTCGAACAAGTTCGACCTTCAAAAACAAAGTCTCGAACGTAGATAGACGGCTACGTCGAGAAATCTCCAAATACCGATGCTAACAAGTAGCAAAGATACCTAGAGAGGTTCCTTGGTCAACTATAAGGCCAAACGAGAAGATCGAAAACCAAGCAAGGAAGCCGGGAGAGCAAACGCACACAACCGGGAGCTTCAGCCAAATCCCGGACTGTCCGGACCTCGAGTTCCGGACTGTCCGCCCAAGGCCAGACTGTCCACGGTTCACTGGCGGACTGTCCGCCGGCAGAAAACGCAAAACAACAGAGTTGCTGCAAACTCCCTGGACAGTCCCGGACTGTCTGCGGTTTACACCGGCGGACTGTCCGCCGGTCAACCGAGACCCAAAACGCAGAGACTCGCGGCCACTGCTCTGGCCAAGCCCCCGACGCGCGGACTGTCCGCGCCTAGGGTGGCGGACTGTCCGCCAACACCCAGTGAGGGCGATTTCGGTCGCCCTTCACCCAAATCTTCTCCAAATCGATTCAAACCAAAATCCCAAGTTCCCTAACTTGGAGAGGATGATCACAGAGTAGTTAGGAGACTATCCCCAAGAAATCATCCGCTCAAATTGACTCAAACACCGGGAAATCAAAAGGGGAGGAGGATGAACCGAAAAGCACCACGAAAATGAAATCAACCCGATCTACTTGTTCGTAAGGAGTTAGATAAATTCCTTCGGTGGAAATAATCTCCTTTCAAATACGAACAAGTTGATTCAAACGGATTTCGCAAAGACGCAGTGAGGAGAGAGATCAAGTGACGGGAAAATCGCGGAGAAACGAAGAACGCGAAGAACACGAACCAAAACGTGAATCAACACACTGATCTGCAACCGTGTGGCTAGCACACGCTACAACAGTGAGGATACGGCCTCACTTCCTCAAAATCTCCAGTACACAGAGGTATGGTTCTCTGCGGATCTCAGCTAGCTACAGCAGGGGATTGGGAGAGCAGGAAACCCTAAGTGCAAAGAACAAATGAACTGAGATGAATGGGGAGGTGGGTGTCTCCCCCTACTTATCCTAATTCTAACTATTCCTAATTCCAACTCTACCCCTAACTACTTCCAGAGCGAACCAGCTAAACCCTAAGGTTATTCTGGACCAACTCGATGGTAGGTGGATCCGACGGCTACGCCCGCACAACTCGTAGCGTTGCCTCGACGCAACCTCCCGATTGTCGCCACGTGCCGCCCTCGCTCTGCAACCTCGGTTTTGTGGCCCAAACCGGGAAACCAGCCTTTTCCAGCCAACCCCCGGTTTTGAGGCCCAAACCGGGAAACCAGCCCACCAGCATCTGAGTTTTGAGGCCCAAACTCAGCAAACCCGCAGCGCCCAGGTTTTGAGGCCCAAACCTGGAAACCGTCCTCAGCCCGAGTTTTGTGGCCAAACTCCGAAACCCTCAGCACCCAGGTTTTGAGGCCCAAACCTGGAAACCGTCCACCCGATGGTTTTTCTCTCGCTCTACTACCAAACCGACGCCGTAGATGGGATGCACCGCAAGTATTCGCTCGTCGCTGTCCCAGGCTGCCAGCCACCACAGTTGATCCTCGGGCCACCGGTCCCTCAGTCCAAGCCTCACGTCCGCCCTTCGCCACTCTCGGTCCATCGGCACGGCACGTCTCTACTTAACCTTCACCTTGCCTTTGATCACTGTATCCGTGCTCGACACCTGCACAACACAAGCCAAAGAACATACGCATCATCCCAGTTGACAATCACTCATCACTCAGAGACTCGGCATACACCCATATATCCGCATATGATGGTACTGTAGCTGATTGATCGGCTACTACTATTCCAACCAGGCCATTCAGTCATGTGAAGTGACGCTTCGACCCCGCTTGCAACAGTGACGCCATTGTGGTTGACTGAAGAAATTAACAAATGCTTGACAAGTCGATATGTGTCGCTCATCGCTATTCTTCGCTCGGCCCTACTAAATTGGACCGTCGCTTTGTTTGAAACGGTTGAGGCAGCTGCTGGTTGGTGTAGCCGCCGCATTTTTTTTAAAGCTGAAAAGGACATTATGCTAGGATCCTTCCACATATGTTCCATTTTTTTTATTTGGACGCTGAAAAATACTACGCTTAAAATTTTGTGTTCTTACTAAACGCAGGATACATGAATCACATTTAATGATTCTTCCCCTGGTAAGATGTCGGACGACCTTCTTCTCTTGCATTTTTGTCTGCAACTAAAACATACCCTATAATTTCGTTCACATGGTGTAGCGCACTTGCCTCATGGGATCAAATCAGAAAGCCAACACACATTTGTTGCAAGCGATCATTTTAATTACCATAGTAGCCACAATAAATTAGGAAGACAACATTTAATTATATACAAAAAATATGCGCATACAGAATATAGATTAATCATATAGAAGACAATGTTGTGATTTCTCTATAACTAAAACATACGGCATGATTCCATCCACATGGTCTAGCACGATCAAATCAGAAAGGCAACACACACTTGTTGTATGCGATCATTTTAATTATCATAGTAAATTAGAAAGATAAAAATTAATTCTCATTTAATTATATAGAAAAATATAGGTGTATGCGGAATATAGATCTTTAATATAGAAGGCAATGCTGTGATCGATAAAAAAATTAAAATGGTAGACAGTGATGTGATTGGCTGATTGGAGAGGAAAAATGGATGGCACATCATCGTAAATATGGAAGGACGTGATTGACACATTGAGAAGTCCGGTACCAAATTTTACAAAAATGCAACATTATCTTTTGTGTATCGTAGACATCTCTACAACTAAAACATACGGTATGATTCCGTCCACATGGTCTAGTGCATTTGCCCATGCAATCAAACCAGGAAGGCAACGCATACTCGCTCATGCGATCATTTTAATTAGCATAGTAGCTGCAATAAATTAGGAATATAAAAAAATAATTCTCGTTTGATTATATAGAAAAATATAGGTGTAGATCTTTAATATAGAAGGCAATACTGTGATCGAGAAAAAAATTAAAATGGAAGACAATTATGTGATTAGCTAATTGGAGAGGGAAAATGAATGACACATTGCTGCAAATATGGAAGTACGTGATTGACAAATTGAGGAGGTCCGAAATGCAACATTATCTTTTGTGTATCGTAGACATCTCTACAACTAAAACATATGGTATGATTCCGTCCACATGGTCTAGCGCATTTGCCCATGCGATCAAATGAGAAAGTCAACGCACACTCGCTGCATGCGATCATTTTAATTACCATAGTAGCCGCAATAAATTAGGAAGATAAAAGTTAATTCTCATTTGATTATATAGACAAATATAGGTGCATGTGGAATGTAGATCTTTAATGTGGAAGGTAATACTATGATCGAGGAAAAAATTAAAATGAAAGACAATGATGTGATTGGCTGATTGGAGAGGGAAAATGAATGGCACATCTTCGCAAATATGGAAGGATGTGATTGACAAATTGATGAGACCCATACCAAATTTTACAGAAATACAACATTATGTTTATGTATCCTAGACATCTCTACAACTAAAACATACGACCACATGGTCTAGCGTATTGCCCATGCGATAAAATCAGGAAGGCAACACACACTCGCTGCATGCGATCATTTTAATTACCATAGTAGCCGCAATAAATTAGGAAGATAAAAATTAATTCTCATTTAATTATATAGAAAAATATATGTGCATGCGGAATGTAGATCTTTAATATAGAAGACAATGCTATGGTCGAGAAAAAAAATTAAAATAGAAGACAATGATGTGATCGGTTCATTGGAGAGGGGAAATGAATGACACATGGTCACAAATATAGAAGGACGCGATTGATAGATTGAAGATGATGTAAGAAAAATGGACCTCGGACCATTTAACTTCGGATTTTGGTGTTTGATGAACAACATAACCAAATTGGACTAATGCATTTTGCAAGTGTTTGTTTTGTAGTCCAATAGGGTGCAAATGTGACTTGGACAAAGGCTACGTGATGATCGCATGATCAACACCTCAGGAAAGACATTTGAAGCTCAGTAGAAGACCCTCAAGATCAAGCAATGTCCAAGGCACAAGAATGGAACCAAGACGGCGCAAGAAATCGCGAAGAAACGAAGCAAAGAGGTACATCGGACGCTGCATCGAACGCTGGCTCAAAAGCGTCGGACGCTCCGTTGGTAAAGCCTAGCTCGTGTCAGCGCCAGCAGAAGCATCGAACGCTGAAGATCGAGGCATCGGACGCGACTGTGACACTGTGCAAACCTGCACAATGAACATCGGACGCTCCGGTGCTAACATCGGACGCTACAGGACCCTGCGTCCGATGACCATGCAGAGAGGTTCCAGAGAGGCTCTGTGAGCATCGGACGTGTCCGTTGATCAACCATCGGACGCTGATGTAGCCGTTGCGACGTAGTGCCAGGCTGGCATCTAGCCGTTAAAGGAGCATCGGACGCGTTCGATGGTCACGACTCCAGCGTCCGATGCTGCGCAGTCAGGACCATCTTGGGTGCCCAATGACTCTATTTGATTGGGGCTCTATATATACCCCCATGGCCGGCCAAAACAATAGGGGTTGGAGCTCAAGGAAGCATACCAAGTGTATAGACACATATTTAGTTGCTCTAGCCACCAAAGTGCTCAAGTGATATACTCGGTGATTAGTGTATGTGCTTTGCGAAGTGCTTAAGCTAGTTAGACCACCACTTTGCGCTTTGCTCTAGGTGTTAGGCCTAGTGTTTAGTGAGGTTGAAAACCTCTTGACTACCGGTGCTTGCGCGCACCGTTGTTGTACATCGGCGGGGCTTGTAGTCTTGCGAGACCACACCAACCGAGATTGTGGTGTGGCCGCCTCCGTGTACCGAAGGGAACAAGGCCCGCGGCGTTTCGGCCGGAAGCTTGATAGTGAAGACGGTGGGAGCATCCGGAAGAGGCTTTGCCACGAGTGGCTTAACCGGAGACCCACTTGCGCGTGGGGAAGGACTGGAGCTATCCACGGAGTTACCCGACCGGGAGCTTGGCCCTTGCGAGGGATTCCTTGCGAGGGGCTCCAACGAGGACTAGGGGGAAGATTGCGCGCTTCTCGATACCTCAGTAAAAATACCGGAGTCGTCGATGGGAGTTTGCATCTCTATCACACTCTTTAGCTTCCACATTTACATTGCTACCTTGTTCATGTGCTTTACCTTTCCTAGTTTGATATGCTAGTTGATAGGTTTGGAAAGTAGGTTGCATAACTCCTTTTTGTGGTAGAGATAGCAAACACACCTAGCAAAACCTTAGTTGCACATTAGATAGTTTACTTTCTTGCATACCTTTTGACTAGGTGGAAATTAGAGGCCATAGTTTAGATTAGAAGTTTTAAGTTGCCTAATTCACCCCCCTCTTAGGCGTCACGGTCCTTTCAATTGGTATCGGAGCCAGGTTGGCTCTCTTGTGGAATCTTGGCTTAAATCGCCTTCGAGCCGACGCCCCTAAGAGAGGTTGGGATGGATATCCCTAGGCCTCCACACTTTGACGACACTAACTTCCCTTACTGTAGTGCTAGGATGGCTTCCTTTTTATAAGCCGTTGATCTAGGTGTTTGGAGAGTCACCCGCGACGGGATGATACCCATTAAGAATCCCGAGAAGCCTACCGCTGGTGATGAAAAAGAAATTCATCTTAATGCTAGAGCTAAAAATTGCTTGTTTGAATCTATTAGCATGGATGTCTTTAACCAAGTTTTTACTTTGCAAACATCTCATGAAATTTGGTTAAAGCTTCATGAGCTCCATGATGGTACAAGTAATGTACGTGAGCAAAAACATCACCTAACAAAAACAAGCTATGATTCCTTTAAAATGAATGATAATGAGCTTGTTCGTGATATGTATTCTCGTTTGAATCTAATTATCAATGAGCTCCATTCTATAGGAATTACAATGCTAGGTGATGCGGATATTGTGAGGAAGATCATTTCCGTGCTTCCAAAGAACAAATATGCAACCATCATCACCATCCTCCACAACATGGAGGACTTGAGCACCATGACCCCGGCCATTGTCATTGGCAAATTGGTGGCATTTGAGATGTCACGGAAGATGGGTCAAGAAGAAGCCACTTCATCAAGCATTGCTCTCTCATGTGAGCACAAAAAGATGAAGGGCAAAAAGCAAGTTGAAACAAGCTCAAGCTCCTCAAGTGAAGAAGAGGATGATGAAGATGAAGAATCAAGTGATGATCAAGCCTCCACCTCATCCGACTCCTGCTTAGATGAAGAAGAAACAATCAAGCTCATGAAAGGAGTGAAGAGGATGATCCGCAAGCTCAATGTCAAGGGTGTGCCCATCACAATAGAAGATTGCCTCTTCACCAATCAAAGAAGAGAGCAAAGAAAAAAGGGATGCTATAGATGTGGCAAGAAAGGGCACTTTGTGGAAGATTGTCCAAAACAAAAGCTCACACCCAACGACAAGAAAAAGAAGGGATGCAAGGCCAAAGCTCTCACCACCATCAAGACATGGGATGATTCATCAAGTGATGACGAAGCCCATAACAAGAGGCATGGCCGCAAGCACTCATCATCAAGCTCCTCACGTATGTGCCTTATGGCTAGGTAACTCAAGCTCTATCTCTAGTAATAGTGATAGTGATAGTGATGAAGAGCTTCCTTCTTATAATGAACTTGTGCAAGATAATCTCAATTATGCTAAAGCTTGTACTAGTCAACAAAAGAAAATTAATGCTTTAAAGGAAAAATTAGATAGCTCTCAACAAGCCTACAATGCTATGCTTGAACAATATGAAACCTTTTCAAATTTGAATGTTGAGCTATCTAACAAAATTGAGAAACTTGAGGCTAGTACAAGCACGTGTGATTGCACAAGTAATGATGAGCAACTTGCTAAGAAATATGAAAAACTAAAAGCAAAGTTAGCTAGCACACAAGATGCTTACAAAAGTTTGCTTGCCAAAATGGAAATTATGTGCAAACATTGTGATGAGCTAACTAATAAAGTTGCTAATCTTGAAACCATTGGAGCAAACCCCACCGAGGCACCTAAAATTGAAAAGTCAATCTTTAATATGCTTAAAAAGGATGCCTCTACTTCTTGCTTTGATTTACTTGATTTAGACTCACCCATGTGCAAACAAGCTTGTGTTGAGAATGTGATTGTAGAAACATGCGCACAAGAGGTTGCAATGGAGAATGAGCTACTAAGGCAAGAAGTGGCTCGCCTCACCAAGGACTTGACCCAAGCAAAAGGCAAGGCGAAGCAAACCCGAACTCATCAAGATAACACCGCCAAGGGAGTGAAGAAGCTTGATGAGGAGCAAACCGTGGTTTGTTACGTTTGCCACAAGGAAGGCCACAAGTCCTATGAGTGCAAGGTGAAGCATGGGGTAGAAAAGAAGAAAGAGAAAAACAAAAAGCAAACAAGCAAGCTCTCCAACACCTACACCAACAAGGTGAACAAGAAGGCCTCCACACCTTACCTTTTGAAGATGAAGAAGAATGACAAGGTGGTGGCCATCAAGGTGAACAAGCAAGCCAACAATGGGGCCAAACACATTTGGGTGCATAAGGACATTATCACAACCATGAAGAGCACCAAAAAGGTTTGGATCCTGAAAGGGAAGTGAGTAGCCAAATTGGCCGCGGGGAATTTGGAGACTTGGCAAAGTTTTTGGGTGCATATCATGGGGTGCATCACATTGGATCATGTCATTGCCAAGTATGTTAGTGGGTACTATGGACCCAAGTTCCCCCTCCCATGTTAGGTAACTAGATTTAAATTCTTGCAATTACTTTCATTTGTATAATTTCTTGCAATTACTTTTAGCATCTAGTTCCTTCATTGCCTAGGTTTGCATTGGTATATTCATATCTTTTGTCATGCAAATTAGGCTTATCATATGGTAGTTTTGCTCGATATCACTCACATCCTTAGAGCAATCCTACATGGTCTTAATTAGTTAGAAGCACGACACATAGCTTCTTTTAATTTGTATTTATCTTATATGTGCCAAAGACCAAATTATAGATAAACTACCCCAATTACCATCTTCAATTGATGTCACATTTCTTGTAATATCAATATGGAAAATGGTAGTTTGACCTTACAAGTCAATGTGCATGTCTCCTACAAGTATTTCAAACTTGTATGCACACTTTTAGGGGGAGTTTACTCTACAATTTGGAAGCTTTGAGACTAACACTACTTTCAAGATTATCATGTATGTAGTAGTCTCATTGCAAGGAAAATGGAGTTCTCGGAGACAAGCATCATGTGTGGTGATAATCCAATTGGCATCTACATGTGGTATTCCTAACCGATATCATTATGTTAATTTCAATTTGGTACTCTTATATGCTTTCTCCATGCATTATATAGATTAAACTCCTTTGTGCTTTAATTCGTCGGTTATGCATATGCTTTTGCCTTACATCATATGTATGCATATACTTAGGGGGAGTTTTAGCTTATATAATGTTTCCTCTCTTGAGCTTTAACAGGATTCCAAAGGGGGAGAAATGTGTAGGGACCAAAATCAAGCCCAAACTAAAACAAACAAAATAACAAAAATCAAATTTTCAAAATTTCTATGGTTATTTTCATGGCAATGGTTCAAAAAGGGAGGAAGTGATGGTTGCTCTGCTGCGCGATGTGAGTGAGGAATGCGGGAAAGGGGGAGAGCGGGGGCGGTCGCGTCCGCTATAAGCACGAGGAGGAGGCGAGGACGTGGGAGCGGCTTGCACGACGCACGGATGACCCGGGGGCGCGGCGGTTGCGCTCGGGACGGCGCGAGCGCGGAGGGGAAGAAGGGAGTGCCGACAGGTGGGGCCGGAGCGCCAGAGAGAGAGAAAGAAAGGCAGGCGGCGGTTGCTGGCGTGCGCACCAGGCCGAGCTGGGCCGGCCGATGGGCCTCGCGGGCGATGGGGAGAAAGGAAGGGAGGGCCCAAAGCGGGAAAGTGAGGAGGGGAGGTGAGGCTGGCGGGCTTGGGCTGCCAGGCCGCATGGGCCGAAAGCGAGGAGAGGGGAAGAAAGAAAATAAAGCCCTTTTCTTTTTTATTTCCAGCTCAAATCAAAAATCATTTCAAAGTGAATTTGAATTCATTTCGAATTTTGGTAAAAACCAGTCACACAAATAAATCTAGTGCATCAGCATGAGTGCAAAAACATGTTGCCAACTTTATATAACTTCATAAAAATTATTTAGCCCCTAGGTTAAATGCTCATAAAACTCATAAATAAAACATTTTCACATATTTTAATTTGGTGAAAATTTTAGGGTGTTACAACTCTACCCCCCTTAAGATGAATCTCGTCCTCGAGATTCGACTCATGCTTACTCAAACAGCTGCGGAAAAGATTTACGGAGATCTTCTTCTCTTTCCCAGGTAGCCTCTTCTTGTGTATATCTGTTCCACTGAACTTTGCACATTTTGATAACTCGGCTCCTGGTGACTCTTTCTGCTGTCTCTAAGATCTTTACGGGGTATTCTTCATAAGTGAGATCTTCTCCTATCTTGATCTCTTCCAGGGGAACTTGCTCTTCTGGCACTCTCAGACATTTCTTCAGCTGGGAGACATGGAACACATCATGAACGCCTTATAGAACATCCCTAGCTGAACCTATGAGGATATCTATCCTTAAATGCATCTGATCTTGCCTTGCTGCATCTTCATAAGTTTCTTCTCCTCTTTAATTGCACAACTCAAAAGATCTTGCATGTTTCTAAAACATTTTCCCTCTATTGCAGCAACAATGTTATCATTAAGACCTCTCATGAAGTACTTCATTGCATTTATGTCATCAACAATATTTGCTCGATGCAAGGAAGAATATAGCTTATCATAATATGCTTGGACAGATTTACTACCTTGCTTCACATTGTCCAAACAACGAAGCAAAATCAGCCCATATTTCCTTGAAACAAATTCCTTTCTCATGGCTTCCTTCAATTCTTCCCAATTCTTGATGAGACGCTTATGTGCATATTGTTTCCACCAATCATGAGCATAATCTTCAAATTCAAGTATGGCTTGAGATATCTTCTTTGTTTCTGAAAATTCTTGATCTTCAAGTTCAATCTCCATTTGTTCTTCCCACTCAAGAAATTCCTCCGGATCAGTACTTCCATAGAATGGAAGATTGGTGTACCTTCGACCTGTCATGGTTAATACATATGCAAACAGCAAGCTTATATGTGGTATAGGATAATGTGTGGAACTCACACAACCTCACCTCTCTTACCAACCGAAGCTCTTATGAAATCCCTGCGGGTTACACAAAAGCAAAGCGTGTGGTGGTAACAGAAAGTAATGGCGAGGCGAATACAAGAATAGAGTACCGATTACGATGGCTTTGATAATAGATGATGCGACTCAATGTCCCGATCTTCACGACGTAGGATCTTGAACTTGATAACTAGCTGAAGAACAAGTATAACTGTAACACCCTAAAATTTTCCCCAAATTAAAATAGGTGAAAATGTTTTATTTATGATTTTGTTGAGCATTTAACCTAGGGGTTAAATATTTTTTTTGAATTAAAATAAGGTTGGCAACATGTGTTTTGCACTCATGCTGATGCATTGGATTTATTTGTGTGACTGGTTTTTATCAAAATTCGAAATGAATTCAAACTCTATTTGAATATAGTTTGGAAATGTTTTGAAACAAAAAGGAAAGACCTTTCTACCTCTCTCTCCTCTCCTTCCCCCTTTCGGCCCGTGCACCTAGCGGCCCAGCCTGCCTTCTCCTCTTTCCCTCCTTCCATTTCCGCACTGGGGCGAACTCCCTTTCTCCTCTTCCCTTCCCCTGCACGGCCCGCAAACCGGCCCAGCTGGCCCGTCGGCGTTGCAACCGGCCGCGCCCCTCCCCCCTCTCTCTCTGTCGCCTCGGGCCCGCGCGTCAGCACCTTCCCTTCCCCTCCGCGCGCGCCCGAGTCGGCAACCGTCGCCGCACGCACTCCGCTTCTCCCGTGCGCTCGCTCCCACATCCTCGCTCTCTCCCTCGTCCTTAAAGCGGATGCAGCCGCCCTGCTCCCCCTTTCCCGCATTCCTCACTCGCGTCGCGCAGCAGAGCAACCACCCGAGCACCACTCCGAGCTCCGCCCCGTTGTTGCCGAGCGCTCGCCGCCGTCGTCCGGCCATGCTCGCCCTCCCCGACCCCATCCTTCGCCTCGCCGTGATCCGCGTCGCGGTAACGGTGCCGCTGAACCCCCTTCCCCTTTCTTTCGAGGACCCCATTGCCCTAACTAACGGTGAATCGTGCAGGGTGTCCGTCGTCGTCGATCCGAACTCCGGGTACCATCGTCCGCCGTAAGCAGCGCCTCCCCATCCCTTCCTTCAACGTGGTGAGAATCCCCTTGTTCCCCTCTGTCTCCCAGTTCGCTCGGTTTAGCCTGGGGTGGGCTTGGCGGCCGAGTCCGCGAGCTACGCTGTGCCTCCCATGGCGTCCGCGCGCACGACGTCGTGCGGTGAGCCGCGACGCCGCGGCCAGAGCCGCGCCCGGTGCGCCGTCGGCCGCCACTACGCGCACAACCCTGGGATCTGATCCCGACCGTCCGTGCGCGATCCTGCGGCCCCAATCCACCGATACCCCATCGGGGGGAGAATTTGTTAAAGAGCCTCGGAGAATTCCCGTATCAACCCGCGCTCCGGCCGACACTGTTCGCTGTGCCTTGAAAGTCTTTCATCTGGGCCCCTGCATTTCTGTTGAATTGAGGCGCAGTCCAGCCAACCGAGAATTTGATTTAAAATTCAATTTAAATTCTGATTTAAATTCAAATACATTTCTAGTTATTTACAGTTTTGCCATTACACTAAAACGCTTATAAAATCCACGTTTTAGCTCCGTTTTGAACCGTTCTAGTTGCGTTAGATTCGTAATTTAGTTTCCTATCTGTTTATGCCTCTGTTAGTCGGCTTAGATCAGTTTAGTTGCAGGGTTTATGTTAGTCTTGTTTAGGGCTTTAGAAACGTTGTTTCAGCCGCATCTTTCGCGTCGTAACTCCGTTTTCGATGAACCAAAACTTGTTGTGACCGTAGAAACACGTACTTCTGTTTTATCAAAGTTTTATTTCTGTTTATTACTGTTTGGTGTACTGTTCTAATGAATAGCCATGTTTGCATTGTATGTATGCACCTGGAATGCGTGTTGATGTTGTGATCGAGTAGACGGTGAGCAAGTGTGGTACGACCAGGATCTCTCTTTCGACGATCAGCCGGAAGATTGGTAGTTCAGCAATCAAGGCAAGTTAGCATGGGATCTCCTTGTTACCTATTCACTTTACTATTAATTTACTCATTTATGCATGTGTCCACTTGAGCAACCTTAGAGACCCACTTAGCTTTGTTATCTGTGATTTTCTTGACACTGTGGGATATATGCATGTGGGTAGAATGCTAGTGCTAACTGACTTATAACTGACCAGTCCAATGATGAATAATCCTATGTTGATATGATGTTAAACGGTTAATCAAACTTGTTGTTAGCAAAAGCTGGGATTGACAGTGCTACCATGAGTGCTATATGGCTCTGGTTTTAGCTCAGTAAACTGGACCTTTTCTAACTTGTTAGAGGTGACCCGAAAGGGCGCAAGAGGGGCTTGCCACTTTGGGTGTAGGGCTGCTCCTGTTCCTATGTGTATAGCTGCGATGGCCTTGTGCCATAGGAAAGGGGTTGCTACATCTGCCTGCCAAGGAAACCTAGCGGCCCTAACCTGTTAGATGAACCAGCGAAAGGCTTCATAGTGTACCATGCCGATCTACCTTAGAAGTGGATCAAGAGGTTGGCCGCCTCGGGCATAAGGGCAACACGGCTTGTGGGTAAAGATGCACAACCTCTGCAGAGTGTAAAACTGTTATAACAGCCGTGCTCATGGTCACGAGCGGCCCGAAAAACTAGCAGGACTATGATACTTGAATAATTGTTACTTTATGCTGATGGTACCTTATGTCGATTTAATTATCTTTGTTGGACAAATGGATCATGGGTTTAAGGGTTAAGCACAATATTCGTTTACCTAAATGCTAAAACTTTGTCAACATAAAAGCTAACTGCAGTCAGAGAGTGTCAGTCATTTGAGCCTCATGAACCCTATGTTAGCTTGCTAAGTACGCGGAGTACTTACGCTTGTTTATCTTCTTTTTGGGCAAAATCCCGGTTGGGTAACAGATGAAGATGGAGTTGGTGACTTCCTAGAGGACTTCTAGGCTAGCTGTTCCACCAGTCAGCTTTCCCTGTGGAGTTGGTCTTTGTTAGCAGATTAGTTCTCTTTTGTTCCGCTTGATGTAAGCTTGTGATGACATTATCGTTATGTAATAAACACTGTGATGATGCCACCTTTTGTAATTTGTCTATCTTATGTGTGTGATTGTTTCCTAGGCACACATGAGTTTACCGCCTCAATTTTATCCTTAAAGTTGGGGTGTGACAAATTGATATCAAAGCCTTGTTGACTGTAGGATGCAAGCCTAGCTAGGAAATGGCCATTCTAACACATTTTTTGTTACCTGTTCATGCTTACTTTATTATCTTGTTATTTTATTAAAATTTACATGCTTCTTATTCTTATTCTATTATGTAAAACTAATTTTTTCCGCTCATCTTATCTTAAACCATAACGTCAGGATGCCTCGCCTTAACGCCCATGCGCATCGTGCCCTCTTCACCGCCAGCACTAGCTAGCACCCCCACCCAGTGGTCAACATCTCCGACGGTGCACTCCCCCGCCGCTTCGTCTGCTTCAGCACCAGCACCCCCTGCCTCTCCAGCAGTGCAGGTGGTGGATGAAGACTTCGGATGGACTCGCCGCTTCATATTCAAGAAGCCCGACAAGACGGCATATTACCATAGTATGCTGGTTCGCCTGCTGAACGACTACTTCCTAGAGTTGGAGGCGAAGCTCCAGTACCACTATGCCGAGTACACCTATCCCCTAGAGGCTACTTACTGGAAGAGCTCCAGTACCACTGTGCCGAGTACACCCATCCCCTAGAGGCTACTTACTGGAAGTACGACGTGATGGTTATAGGTTGGAATGATGTGGATCAGCGCCACGTCGTTGAGACTGTCCACAGGACCACCACCAAGCGTGGTCACTCTCTGGCAAGCATGGAGGATGCAGCACAGGATGCTTTTCTGCACTACCGTGGACTGCGCTTCCGGTCCATGCGGGAGGATCGCTACCGCTACCTGCCCCTCAATGACCTGGAGGGCACGTGGCAGACTCTGCTTCCACCTGTGGAGTACCCAGTTCTGGCCTCTACAGCCCGGCACGTCTTCGAGATGCATAGAAAGGCGGATAGTGTGCAGGATGACATGCGCGCTTCTCAGAAGGTGATGAGGCGCCTGGAACGCGAAGTGGACCATCTTCGCGGTGAGCTGGGACTTCCGGCCGTCTACAAGAATCAGTTCAGGACCGCCAATGCCCCCGGTGGAGCCAAGTAGATGTCTACCATGTTTTGCTATCACGTTTAGAAACGATGTTTAATTTCAGTGTGTGTCTGGTGAACCTTTAGTGTATGTGTTGCTTATGTTGGTGAACTATGGTTGTTTGGATCTTTGTTTGTGTGGTGGAGAAGTGTGGGTTTATTTCTGTGCTTCTCCAGTTTAAAACATCTCTCTATGATGAATAAAGTTGTTTATCCCATATCTGTGTTGCTGTTTTCTGGAGCCGCCTATGGTTAAATCAGTATATCTCTTAATCTGTATCCCCAAAAATTATGAAATTTTTGTGGAAGTATCTTGACTGATGTATCTTTCAAACAAATCTGGAACCAAGTCTTTATCTATTCGGATCTGGGAGATATAGCTGTTCAAAGTTGATATTTCTGCGCAGTCTGTCACTCAGAACAGGTTCTGTTCAATACTATTTTCGACCCAGAATCTGGCAGAATATGGAAAAGTGTTCTGAATAAAAGTGGTAGCTGGTTTCTTAAGCTTTCCAACAATGTCCGGTTCGCCCCTGTTGGATTTCTGTAACTTGAGTTATGTCAGTTTTCGTTCACTGCTGTTGATAAAGATGTGCCCAGAAATTTTCAGCAATGCTCTTTTGTTCTTTAAAATAATTTATATGATGGGTATGAGGGTCTAACTCTTGCACATTTGTTATGGAACAGATGGCAGCAAGGGGTGGACGTGGAAGAGGTCGTGGCCGTGGGCGTGGTGTTCCCGTGAACCCGCCATCGCCACCGCCGCCAATGACCATCGAGCAGCTGATGGGCATGCAGAACCAATTGATGCAAGCCATGATGGACCGCCTGGATCAGGCACCAGTTGCAGCGCCCCCACCTCTCCAAGTCAGGGATCATCGGGGAGAATTCCTAAAGGGTCACCCACCTGTATTCTCCCATGCTTCTGAGCCTTTGGAGGCAGATGACTGGCTTCGAGCGGTGGAGAAGCAGTTGAACATCGCCCAGTGCACTGATTATGAAAAAGTGCTCTACGCCTCTGGGCAGCTGCAGGGAGCAGCTCAAGACTGGTAGGATGCGTACATGTTTGGTCGTCCACAAGATGCTCCGGTTGTCACTTGGCAGGAGTTCAAGGAGAACTTCAGGGCATATCACATCCCTGAAGGCCTTGTGGAGCTGAAGCAAGAAGAGTTTCGCTCCTTGAGGCAGGGATCTATGTCAGTAGCGGAATACTGCGACAAGTTTGCTCAACTGTCGCGCTATGCCCCACAGGATGTGGCAGAAGATAAGGACAAGCAGCGCCATTTTCTGAAGGGTCTATATGACGGGTTGCAACTCCAGCTAATGTCAAACACATATCCAAACTATCAGTCCCTGGTCAACAGGGCGATTGTTATTGACAGCAAGCGTAAGGAAATGGAAGCAAAGAAGAGAAGCTTCCAAGGACAGTCTTCGGGGAGCAACACTCGTCCCCGGATCAATCCCCAGCAAGGCTACCCCCAGAGAAACCAAGGCCCCTCCAACCAGTGGAACAGGGGACAGCACACTCAGGGTAACCAGAACCAGCAGCGCTACCAACAGCAGTCAGGTGGGCAGCGCTACCAGCAGCAGCCTGGAGGGCAGAGGTTCCAGCAATAGGGCAGCCAAGCCTCACGCCAGGGAGCACCCAACTCCGCTCCCATGAAGAATGCAGCTCAGCAGAACCCCAATGCTTGCTACCGCTGCGGGGAGATAGGACATTATGCTCATCAGTGTCCTAAGAAGCAGAACCCTCAGGCCCCACAGAACGAAGCAGGAGGTTCGAAGCAAAATGCTCGCCCACCTCACACCAGGCGGGTGAACCATGTGGTTGCAGATACTGCCCTGGATGCGCCAGATGTCATGATGGGTACGTTCAGTATCAACTCGATCCCAGCTACCGTACGTTTTGATTCTGGTGCTTCGCATTCTTTCATTTCCCAGTCATTTGTTAGAATGCATGGTGTACCTCTATGTGTAATGAAAGAAACCATCATAGTGAACTCACCGGGGGGTAGCATGCCTGCAAACTTCTGGAGCCCCACCTCTAGTGTCACCTTAAGGGGGGTAGAATTTAAAGTAAAGCCTATAGTGCTGAGAACAGCACGCATAGATCTCATCTTGGGCATGGACTGGATGAAGCAACATGGAGCTGCCATTCAGTGCCAGGAAAGGTCAGTTGTTGTCTCTTCACCCAAGGGAGATAGAATCTGTGTGGAAGTGGTGATGCAAGAGCAGCCTACTGCCACCATAAACCAGATGGATGCTAGTGGTGCAAATCAAGATCGGGTGGTGGACGAGTTCCCTGATGTCTTTCCTGATGATCTGCCAGGTATGCCACCTGATCGCGATGTTGAGTTCATTATTGAATTATTGCCTGGAACTGCACCAATAGCTAAGAGACCTTATAGAATGGGGGTAAATGAATTAGAAGAGCTTAAGAAGCAACTTAAGGAGTTGCTAGAGAAGGGGTATATACGCCCTAGTGCTTCTCCTTGGGGAACACCTGTGATCTTTGTGGATAAGAAAGATGGTAGCTAGAGGATGTGTGTGGACTATAGGTCCCCAAATGAGGTTACCATTAAAAACAAATACCCTCTACCCCGGATAGATGATCTATTTGACCAGCTTAGAGGAGCATGTGTGTTCTCTAAAATAGATCTCAGATCTGGGTACCACCAGTTCAAAATCCGGAACTCGGACATTCCTAAGACCGCTTTCACAACGCGGTATGGATTGTATGAGTATACAGTTATGTCTTTTGGACTAACCAATGCCCCAGCCTACTTCATGTATCTGATGAATAAGGTGTTCATGGAGTACCTGGACAAGTTTGTGGTGGTGTTCATAGATGATATTCTAGTGTTCTCTAAAACAGAAGAGGAACATGCTGAACATCTGAGGATGGTTCTGCAGAAATTGAGAGAGCATCAACTCTATGCCAAGAGAAGCAAGTGTGAATTTTGGTTGAAAGAAGTCTCTTTCTTGGGGCATGTCGTCTCTGACGGAGGTATATCCGTTGATCCTAGCAAGGTGCAGGATGTGTTGGACTGGAACCCGCCAACCAATGCTAGCGAAATTCGAAGCTTTCTGGGTTTGGCCGGGTATTATAGAAGGTTCATTGAAGGGTTCTCTAAGCTTGCAAAGCCTATGACGGCCTTGCTAGAAAAGAGTGCTAAGTTTGTGTGGTCTGATAAATGCCAGACAAACTTTGAAGAGTTAAAGAAAAGATTAACCACAACACTAGTCCTAGTTCTATCAGACTTGAATAAAAGCTTCTCCATCAATTGCGATGCATCTCGTCTGGGACTTGGATGTGTTCTTATGCAAGAAGGAAGAGTAGTAGCCTATGCATCCAAACAACTAAGAAAGCACGAGGTGAACTATCCAACCCATGACTTGGAGTTAGCAGCTGTTGTCCATGCTCTGAAAATATGAAGACATTATCTAGTTGGGCATAAGTGTGATGTGTACACAGATCATAAAAGTCTGAAGTACATATTTACTCAATCGGATCTAAATCTGAGGCAACGCCGTTGGCTAGAACTGATCAAAGACTATGACCTGGAGGTACATTATCACCCAGGAAAGGCCAATGTTGTGGCCGATGCCTCGAGCAGGAAAACTTATGCAAATGGACTGCAAGTAGAGTATATGCCAGCAGAGTTGATAGCTGAAATGACATATCTTAATCTATGCTTTGCAAACAATGCTGTGGAGATAACAGTTGAACCTACTTTGGAGAAAGAAATCCGTGAGGGTCAACTGAAAGATGAGAAATTGCAAGAGGTAGCAGAGAACATAGTGCTTGGAAAGGCACCGGGCTTCAGGATGGATGAAAATGGAACACTATGGTTCGGAAAAAGGATATGTGTGCCTGAAGTAAAAGCTATCCGTGATGCCATCTTGCGAGATGCACATGAATCTGCTTACTTTATACATCCCGGTAGTACCAAAATGTACTTGGATCTGAAGGAAAAGTACTGGTGGTATGGATTGAATCGAGATGTGGCCCTATGTGACACCTGTCAGAAGGTCAAAACTGAACATCAGAGACCGGCAGGATTGTTACAACCTATGCAGATACCCGAGTGGAAATGGGAAGAAGTGGGAATGGACTTTATCACTGGATTACCCCGCACACAAAGAGGCTATGCCTCTATATGGGTAATTGTTGACCGTCTCACAAAGGTCGCTCACTTCCTACCAGTTAAGACCAACTATAATGGAGCAAGATTAGCAGAGCTGTATATGGAAAGAATTGTGTCCCTGCATGGGGTTCCGAAGAAAATAGTGTGTGACAGAGGAACACAGTTCACATCTCATTTCTGGCATCAGATACACCAATCGTTGGGAACCAAGCTGAACTTCAGTTTTGCATATCACCCGCAAACAGATGGGCAGACTGAAAGGATAAACCAGATCTTGGAGGACATGTTGAGAGCATGTGCCCTTCAGCATGGGGCTAGTTGGGATAAAAGCCTGCCATATGCTGAATTCTCCTACAATAACAGTCATAAGAAGAGTCTCAAAATGGCTCCTTTTGAAGCTTTGTATGGGAGAAAATGTAGAACTCCTTTGTTCTAGAATCAGACAGGAGAAACTCAAGTGTTCGGACCGGATGTTCTTCGAAATGCTGAAGAACAAGTAAGAATGATCCGAGATAACTTGAGTATAGCTCAGTCCCGACAAAAGAGTTATGCAGATACCCACAGGAGGGACTTAGTTTTTAAAGTGGGAGACTATGTGTACTTGAAGGTATCACCCATGAGAAGCGTAAAGAGGTTTAACATGAAGGGAAAGTTGGCACCCAGATACATAGGTCCTTTCCGGATCTTGGCCAGACGTGGAGAAGTGGCCTATCAGCTTGAGCTACCTGAGAGTCTATCAGGCGTTCATGATGTGTTCCATGTCTCCCAGCTGAAGAAATGTCTGAGGGTGCCAGAAGAACAAGTTCCCTGGAAGAGATCAAGATAGGAGAAGATCTAACTTATGAAGAATACCCTATCAAGATCTTAGAGACCGCAAAAAGGGTTACCAGGGGCCGAGTTATCAAAATGTGCAAAGTTCAGTGCAACAGATATACAGAAGAAGAGGCTACCTGGAAAAGAGAAGAAGATCTCCGTAAATCTTATCCGTAGCTTTTTGAGTAAGCACCAGTCGAATCTCGAGGACGAGATTCATCTTAAGGGGGGTAGAGTTGTAACACCCTAAAATTTTCCCCAAATTAAAATTGGTGAAAATGGTTTATTTATGATTTTGTTGAGCATTTAACCTAGGGGTTAAATAATTTTTTTGAATTAAAATAAGGTTGGCAACATGTTTTTGCACTCATGCTGATGCATTGGATTTATTTGTGTGACTGGATTTTATTAAAATTCAAAATGAATTCAAACTATATTTGAATATAGTTTGGAAATGTTTTGAAACAAAAAGGAAAGACCTTTCTGCCTCTCTCTCCTCTCCTTCCCCCTTTCGGCCCGTGCACCTGGCGGCCCAGCCTGCCTTCTCCTCTTTCCCTCCTTCCATTTCCGCACTGGGCCGAACTCCCTTTCTCCTCTTCCCTTCCCCCGCATGGCCCGCAGACCGGCCAAGCTGGCCCGTCGGCATTGCAACCGACCGCGCCCCTCCCCTCTCTCTCTCTCTCTCGCCCCGGGCCCGCGCGTCAGCGCCTTCCCTTCCCCTCCACGCGCGCCCGAGCCGGCAACCGTCGCCGCGCGCACTCCACTTCTCCCGTGCGCTCGCTCCTACGTCCTTGCTCTCTCCCTCGTCCTTAAAGCGGACGCAGCCGCCCTGCTCCCCCTTTCCCGCATTCCTCACTCCCATCGCGCAGCAGAGCAACCACCTGAGCACCACTCCGAGCTCCGCCCCGTTGTTGCCGAGCGCTCGCCGTCGTCGTCCGGCCGTGCTTGCCCTCCCCGACCCCGTCCTTCGCCTCGCCGTGATCCGCGTCGCGGTAACGGTGCCGCTGAACCCCCTCCCCCTTTCTTTCGAGGACCCCGTTGCCCTAACTACCGGTGAATTGTGCAGGGTGTCCGCCGTCGTCGATCCGAACTCCGGGTACCGTCGTCCGCCGCAAGCAGCGCCTCCCCATCCCTTCCTTCAACACGGTGAGAATCCCCTTGTTCCCCTCTGTCTCCCAGTTCGCTCGGTTTAGCCTGGGGTGGGCTCGGCGGCCGAGTCCGCGAGCTCCGCTGTGCCTCCCATGGCGTCCGCGCGCACGACGTCGTGCTGTGAGCCGCGACGCCGCGGCCAGAGCCGCGCCCGGCGCGCCGTCGGCCGCCACTGCGCGCACAACCCTGGGATCTGATCCCGACCGTCCGTGCGCGATCCTGCGGCCCCAGTCCACCGATACCCCTTTGGGGGTAGAATTTGTTAAAGAGCCCCCGGAGAATTCCCGTATCAACCCGCGCTCTGGCCGACACTGTTCGCTGTGCCTTGAAAATCTTTCATCTGGGCCCCTGTGTTTCTGTTGAATTGAGGCGCAGTCCAGCCAACCGAGAATTTGATTTAAAATTCAATTTAAATTCTGATTTAAATTCAAATACATTTCCAGTTATTTACAGTTTTGCCATTACACTAAAATGCTTATAAAATCCACGTTTTAGCTCCGTTTTGAACCGTTCAAGATGCGTTAGATTCGTAATTTAGTTTCCTATCTGTTTATGCCTCTGTTAGTCGGCTTAGATTAGTTTAGTTGCAGGTTTTATGTTAGTCTTGTTTAGGGCTTTAGAAACGTTTCGGCCGCATCTTTCGCGTCGTAACTCCGTTTTCGATGAACCAAAACTTGTTGTGACCATAGAAACACATACTTCTGTTTTATCAAAGTTTTATTTCTGTTTATTACTGTTTGGTGTACTGTTCTAATGAATAGCCATGTTTGCATTGTATGTATGCACCTGGAATGCGTGTTGATGTTGTGATCGAGTAGACAGTGAGCAAGTGTGGTACGACTAGGATCTCTCTTTCGACGATCAGCCGGAAGATCAGCAGTTCAGCAATCAAGGCAAGTTAGCATGGGATCTCCTTGTTACCTATTCACTTTACTATTAATTTACTCATTTATGCATGTGTATACTTGAGCAACCTTAGAGACCCACTTAGCTTTGTTTTCTGTGATTTTCTTGACACCGTGGGATATATGCATGTGGGTAGAATGCTAGTGCTAACTGACTTATAACTGATCCAGTCCAATGATGAATAATCCTATGTTGATATGATGTTAATCAGTTAATAAAACTTACTGTTAGCAAAAGTTAGGATTGACAGTGCTACCATGAGTGCTATATGGCTCTGGTTTTAGCTCAGTAAACTGGACCTTTTCTAACTTGTTAGAGGTGACCCGAAAGGGCGCAAGGGGGGCTTGCCACTTTGGGTGTAGGGTTGCTCCTGTTCCTATGTGTATAGCTGCGATGGCCTTGTGCCATAGGAAAGGGGGGTTGCTACATCTGCCTGCCAAGGAAATCTAGCGGCCCTAACCTGTTAGACGAACCAGCGAAAGACTTCATAGTGTACCCTACCGATCTACCTTGGAAGTGGATCAAGAGGTTGGCCGCCTCGGGCACAAGGGCACCACGGCTTGTGGGTAAAGATGCACAACCTCTGCAGAGTGTAAAACTGTTATAACAGCCGTGCTCACGATCACGAGCGGCCTGGAAAACTAGTAGAACTATGATCCTTGAATAATTGTTACTTTATGCTGGTGGTACCTTATGTTGATTTAATTATCTTTGTTGGACAAATGGATCATGGGTTTAAGGGTTAAGCACAATATTCATTTACCTAAATGCTAAAACTTTGTCAACACAAAAGCTAACTGCAGTCAGAGAGTGTCAGCCATTTGAGCCTCATGAACCCTATGTTAGCTTGCTAAGTACGCGGAGTACTTACGCTTGTTGTTTATCTTCTTTTTGGGCAAAATCCCGGTTGGGTAACAGATGAAGGTGGAGTTGGTGACTTCCCAGAGGACTTCTAGGCTAGCTGTTCCACCAGTCAGCTTTCCCTGTGGAGTTGGTCTTTGTTAGCAGATTAGTTCTCTTTTGTTCCGCTTGATGTAAGCTTGTGATGACATTATCGTTATGTAATAAACACTGTGATGATGCCACTTTTTGTAATTTGTCTATCTTATGTGTGTGATTGTTTCCTGGACACACATGAGTTTACCTCCTCAATTTTATCCTTAAAGTTGGGGTGTGACAATAACTTGCTGCAAGCAGCGATAACTAGTGCAACCTGACAAATAAAACTCGAAGCCAACCACCGTCTTTAACCGGCAACCTGAATCGAGGATTCGCCCAACCACATTCTCAAAGAACCAACCAACACAACCTACAATCAATGAAGGCAAACCTTGAAGGGAGTAGGAGCACCAATTGGGAGCGGATGACGTCGCCGCTTCTGTAAATCCCGCGAAGGAAATCACAAGAGCAAAGGGGGTAGAGATTCACTCTCATTGTTTGTTAGCACACAGCTGAACAAAGGGGTTCTGTATTTCGATTATCAAAAGTCTGTGATTGCTATGAAGCAATGACATATTTATACTAGGAACAACGCTCCTAGATAGGTATAAACACGAAATGGAAATGAAAAGATAGACTATGTAAACAGGCTTCCACGAAAGGGCTTCTGAGTTAATTCCCGCGTGACTGTTGGACTTCTGAGCAGTCTTCAATGTTTTGGCAATAACTCCACATTGGAATGTCCAAATGATGCACCATCAGTTGCGTTGGAAAGTTAACTTGATAAGCCTTCACACCATGTGCAGCATGCACCATGAAGTTTCGTAGATTGGTACAGTTTTACAAGATTTCTTTCTTCCAATGAAAAACATGAATAAGGAGATAACATTGATAGTTTGAAACAACAAGCACTAAACAATGTTCTTATCTCAAATAAAGAATAATATGGCTCACAAGATGTACTGCTCATTCTATTCAAGTTCAATTCAGCAAGCTTGTCACATGTTATGCAAAGAGCACAAGTATAAAATTTATTTTCATGATGATGTCCAATGAAGTTAAAAGTAAACTTGCAGCTATATGCACTATTAAGAGATTTCATAGATGATATATCAACAATGCTTTTAAGTATTTTATCAATATCAACAAATTCATCAAGCTTGACATAAAACATACGTTCAACTAGGGATGTTCTATAATAAAATTCAGCATGAGTAATCAACTTCACATGGTTAACATCATTAGCATGTAAAGTAGCGTGTATATCAGTCAAAGAGCAGTAACAATGGTGAATGATTGAGCAAGGGTTGTCAACTTGTAAAATTTCAACACTTGTATGATCTTGTAGATTAATCAAATTAGCATAAGGGTTTTGTGTTTTGTTAATTCCAAATAAAACAAGTGGAATGTCACATTTGCTTACCAATCTATATTTCAAATTCATACCTAAACTATTTTTGGTTCCTTTCAGATTTGGTTATGGCTCATAAACAATGGATTGTATCTCTGAATTTTTACCTCCACCGTTGTCATGGTTCAAACTTGGGGTAGCAATGAATTGGTTGTCAACATTTATTACCTCTTCACTTCGCTCGCCAAGCATGGTGGCATTTTGAGAAGCAATCTCTTCTTCATTTTCCTTGCACACCTGCACATTTTGAGAGATAACACTAGAAGTAGACTTTAGTATGTTAGTGTTAAAATCATCCTCACATGCTTTGAAATAAAGCTCTCTCTCTTTGTGTGGTGTTTCCTTCACACTCATATTATTGATGCTCTCACTCTCACATATAGTGGAATCACATAACTCTCTTTTGTTTTTACTCTCACTCAATTTGGCTACGTGGCTCTCATTCTCACATGGGTATTGATGTTCAATCCCATCAATGTCTTTTCGAGTGTCATACGAATAGGGATTCAGATTTATGGCCTCTTGCAATGGCATTGGGACAACAATAGTTGTAACCAAACAATCATCTTTGACTTTCTCAAAAGGTGTTGTAGTAGCATTGATATGAGTGGAATCATCTGCACAAATCTTGCCTTCAATCCGAACATTAGGTGCCATGTTGGAGCACTCAATTTCAGCACATTTGTCCAATAACTCCTCACACAATGAAGCTGATCGTACCACACATCTTTGCATTTTGTTCATGCTTGGAACAACATTAGTTTGTAACTGCAGATTTGTTGGAGCATCATAATCTTCATCTTGGACAGATTTGGCACCCACACTGGGTGGCAATATAGTGTCATCATCTTTTATCTCACGTTCAACACTCAATTGGACACTATGGTCAGTCTTCAAATTCAGATTATCTATGCCATCAAAATTTGAAGTGTTACCAACCTCTTGATCCCATTTCAGCTCTAATTTTTCAAGTTGCAACCCTTGCTCAATCATTCACCATTGTTACTACTCTTTGACTGATATACACACTACTTTACATGCTAATGATGTTAACCATGTGAAGTTGATTACTCATGCTCAATTTTATTAAAGAACATCCCTAGCTGAACGTATGTTTTATGTCAAGCTTGATGAATTTGTTGATATTGATAAAATACTAGCTCCGAGTAGTAGCCCGATCTTCACAACGTAGGATCTTGAACTTGATAACTAGCTGAAGAACAGCTGGATAACTTGCTGCAAGCAGCGATAACTAGTGCAACCTGATAAATAAAACTCGAAGCCAACCACCGTCTTTAACCGGCAACCTGAATCGAGGATTCGCCCAACCACACTCTCAAAGAACCAACCAACACAGCCTACAATCAATCAAGGTAAACCTTGAAGGGAGTAGGAGCACCAATTGGGAGTCGATGACGCCGCCGCTTCTGTAAATCCCGTGAAGGAAATCACAAGAGCAAAGGGGTAGAGATTCACTCTCAAGTTTGTTAGCACACAGCTAAACAAAGGGGTTCTGTATTTCGATTATCAAAAGTCTCAGTTTGCTATGAAGCAATGACATATTTATACTAGGAACAGCCCTGCTAGATAGGTATAAACGCGAAATGGAAATGAAAGGGTAGACTATGTGAACAGGCTTCCACGAAAGGGCTTCTTAGTTAATCCCGTGTGACTGTTGGACTTCGGAGCAGTCTTAAATATTTTGGCAATAACTCCATCTTGGAAAATCCAAATGATGTACCGTCAGTTGCGTTGGAAAGTGAACTTGATAAGCTTTTCACACCATGTGCAGCATGCACCATGAAGTTTTGTAGATTGGTACAGTTTTGCACGACAAGTTGGACAACATGCAGTCTGTCCACCAGCTGACCAGTATGCACTAAATCTGGTCGGCACTCAAGAGGAAAATTCCAAACTGGTCGGAACTTGTTGCATTGGAAACTAGATTCATAAGCTTTCCAAAATGTCCTCATGGGCCTTCATAGCTTTTGTGAATCAAAAGATATGACTAATTCTTTCCGATGGTTCTGCTGGACTGGACTGCTCGGAGTGTGGACCTTCCCTGTAATCAACTCTTTGTGTGTTCTTGTCTTCCTCCTTGGTGAACCTGAGCAATAGCAATATGCACGAATTAGGTAGTACATAATTCTCATTAATATTAAAATGAATTTCATAAAGTAGCGCGTGCACCTTTTGTTATAACTTCTTTGCTTGGCTGCATGTAACATAAAGGACTTGGGTTGGTGTCGATGTAGGTGATACCGACCTGTTGGAGCTTGTGACATCTTGCTGGTCGGCATGCTGGTCGGTGAGGTCATATCATCCTCCCCTCCTTGAAAAGGAGTCGTCCTCGACTCTAATCCATCTAAGCCCAGGCCAACATGACTAGATGCTATGTTTCTTGGACAATCTTCTTCTTCCATTACAGCAAGTTGTTTGAGTCTGTAATCATATAGACCAAGTAGTAGCTTTGTAGGTGGAAATCTAAATAACTTTGAATCAAGTTTAGCTTTCACCTTGAATGAATGCTTAGAATTATGAGCGAATGTCGATGTCCTTGGCACGGTCTTATCATTCTCCCTCCCTTCCAGAAAACTTGTCCTCTGGTTTTGTTCTCCTGAAAGTAGTTTAAAGAAAATAGAGAGTGGATGTGTATGCCAATTTCTATGATAACTTACCGAGGATTGTTCACTGACTTCTTTATAATTTATTTTCACAACATTTACTTTCTTTTGGGAGAAACAATTTCTAAGATTTTGTGATCCTGGAATTAGTTTTTAAAAAGGAAGCATAAAAATTTCTTTGAAACCACATATTTTATTCATATTATCATGTTTCATCGTAGTGAGATGGTTCATATCAAAAGATTGAAATGAAACATTTGTGCCATTAGAAAGATCCATATGGTGTAAGGTATTCAAATGTTTAGATATGTACCTTTGAAACTCCATGGTTCCAAATGTAGATGGAGAGACTTTGGGTGAATGAGTGGAACACAATTGCACAAGATTTCTTTCTTCCAGTGAGAAACATGAACGAGGAGATAACATTGATAGTTCGAAACAACAAGCACTAAACAATATTCTTATCTCAAATAAAGAAAAATATGGTTCACAAGGTATACTGTTCATTCTATTCAAGTTCAATTTAGCAAGCTTGTCACATGTTATGCAAAGAGCACAAGCATAAAATTTATTTTCAATATGATGTCCAATGATGTTAAAAGTAAACTTGCAGCTATATGCACTATTCAGAGATTTCATGGATGATATATCAAGAGCACATTTAAGTATTTTATTAACATCAATAAATTTATCAAGCTTGACATAGAACATACATTCAGCAGGGGTTGTTCTATTAAGAAATTCAGCATGAGTAATCAACTTCACATGGTCAATGTTATTAACATGTAAAGTAGTATGTATATTAGTCAAAGAATAGTAACAATGTTGCATGAATGAGCAATGGTTGTCAACTTGCAAGATTTCAGCACTTGTATGATCATGTAGATTAATCAAATTAGCATAAAGGTTTTGTGTTTTGTTAATTCCAACTAAAACAAGTGGAATGTCACATTTGCTTACCAATTTGTTTTGCAAATTCATACCTAAATTATTTTTTGTTCCTTTCAGATTTGGTGATGGTTCAAGAATAATGGATTGTATCTCTGAATTTTTACCTTCACAGTTGTCATGATTCAAACTTGGGGCAGCAATGAATTGATTGTCAACATTTACTACCTCTTCACTTCGCTCGACAATCATGGTGGCATTTTGAGAAGTAATCTCTTCATTTTCCTTGCACACCTGCACATTTTGAGAGACAACACTAGAAGTAGACTTTAGTGCGTTAGTGTTAAAATTATTCTCACATACTTTGAAATAAAGCTCTCTCTCTTTGTGTGGTGTTTCCCTTACACTCATATTATTGATGCTCTCACTCTAACATTTAGTGGAATCACACAACTCACTTTTATTTTCACTCTCACTCAATTTGGCTATGTGGCTCTTATTCTCACATGGGTATTGATGCTCAATCTCTTCAACGTCTTGTGGAGTGTCATACGAATAGGGATTCAGATTCATGGTCTCTTGCAATTGCATTGGAAGACCAATAGTTGCAACCAAACAATCATCTTTGACTTTCTTAAAAGGTGTTGTACTAGCATTGATATGAGTGGAATCATTTGCACAACTCTTGCCTTCAATATGAACATTAGGAGCCATGTTGGAGCACTCAATTTCAGCACAACTGTCCAATAACTCCTCACACAATGAAGCTGATGGTACCACACATCTTTCCATTTTGTTCATGCTTGGAACAACATTAGTTTGTAATTGCAGATTTGTTGGAGCATCACGATCTTCATCTTGGACAGATTTGGCACTCAGGCAAGGTGGCATTATAGTGTCATCTTTTATCTCACGTTCAGCACTCAAATTGACAATATGGTCAGTCTTCAAATTCAGATTATTTATGCCTTCAAAATTTGAAATGTTACCAACCTCTTGATCCCATTTCAGCTCTAATTTTTGAAGTTGCATGGCAGAATTCTGCACAGATTTGGGACCTTTAACTTCACCACAATTGGTACTAGAACAAGGCACAAGACTTGTAGTACCTACAACACTTGTGTTCATGCATTGTGGTGATGCTTCTTGCTGACAAATTTTTAGATTGGCATTGTGTGAAACTGCAGCATGTTCCTTCAACTCTGTACTCAAAAGATCAGCCTCTAATGGAGAAATATGTTCACATCTTTTGGCACTAGTATCAACTGAAGAAGCTTTTGGGACAACATGTCTTCTCTTTGTGCATGGAGTTGATGCTTGCTTGTATCCAATAAAAGAGGACATAGTGGGCTGTTTCTTAGCACATGAGTCTTGGCTGAAATCAATGCATTTGATCTTACCTTGCTGCACCTTCATAAGTTTCTTCTCCTCTTTAATTGCACAACTGAAAAGTTCTTGCATGTTTCTAAAACATTTTCCCTCTATTGCAGCAAAAATGTTATCATTAAGGCCTCTCATGAAGTACTTTATTGCATTCTTCTCATCAACAATATTTGCTCGATGCAAGGAAGAATATAGCTTATCATAATATGCTTGGATAGATTTAGTACCTTGCTTCACATTCTCCAAACGACGAAGCAAAATCAGCCCATATTTTCTTGAAACAAATTCTTTTCTCATGGCTTTCTTCAATTCTTCCCAATTCTTGATGAGACGCTTATGTGGATATTGTTTCCACCAATCAAGAGCATAATCTTCAAATTCAAGTATGGCTCGAGATATCTTCTTTGTTTCTGAAAATTCTTGATCTTCAAGTTCAATCTCCATTTGTTCTTGCCACTCAAGAAATTCCTCCGGATCAGTACTTCCATAGAATGGAAGATTGGTGTACCTTCGACCTGACATGGTTAATGCATATGCAAACAACAAGCTTATATGTGCTATAGGATAATATGTGGAACTCGCACGACCTCACCTCACTTACCAACGGAAGCTCATATGAAGTCCCTACGGGTTACAGAAAAGCAAAGCGTGTGGTGGTAACAGAAAGTGATGGCGAGGCGAATACAAGAACAGAGTACCGATTACGATGACTTGTATGTGGAGCTTGGTGGGGATTAATACACAAGAAAAAGAAATCTGAATTCTAGTTATTTTAAAGTTAAAAAACAATCCAAACTAGGAGTTCCTTGCCTAGTGCTGACCACAAGATATGAAAGATATAAATGGATCACACGCGCACAAAGAAATTTCAGAGTTGATGCAAACAAGGAGTATGATTGGGATGCAAGTGTTGCGATCAGACCCAACCAAAGTTTTGCACCAAACAAAGATAGCAAACTGGTTACACAATTTGTTATGATTAACTTCAACACTTGTGCATATAAATTAACTGATCTTAATCTCTTTTTTTTAACTTCTTGCAGCACTTTTTTTGCACTTTTTCTTTCTCCTTTTTTTGTGACACACTTTTTTAAATAGAACTAAACACACACACAGATCATATATGATACTTGCACACTTATGAATAGAATCATATAAATAACAAAAAGCAACCAGTGGCTATGACTTGATAGGACCAAAGTTAACGCGAAGGATGATATAGGTTTATCATTTTTTATAGGGATTTTCAGATATATTAAAGAGGCACAAAGTACACACGAAGGATAAATGATCAGCGACTAAACAAAGATTCTAATGGACTCAAACTTAACAAAACTCACTAAAAAGAACAGATTGAAACAAAGGGCTATGACAAAATATTTTTATGGCTTTTTGGTGGATAGGACAAACACAAAATATATGTAGCTAAGGGTAAAGAATCCTACCGTGGTAACGAAAGCTTTGATACCAGATGATGCGACTCGTTGTCCCGATCTTCACGACGTAGGATCTTGAACTTGATAACTAGCTGAAGAACAGCCGGATAACTTGCTGCAAGCAACGATAACTAGTGCAACCTGACAAATAAAACTCGAAGCCAACCACCGTCTTTAACTGGGAAACTGAATCGAGGATTCGCCCAACCACACTTTCAAAGAACCAACCAACACAGCCTACAATCAATCAAGGTAAACCTTGAAGGGAGTAGGAGCAACAATTGGGAGCGGATGACGCCGCCGCTTCTGTAAATCCCGCGAAGGAAATCACAAGAGCAAAGGGGTAGAGATTCACTCTCAAGTTTGTTAGCACACAGCTGAACAAAGGGGTTATGTATTTCGATTATCAAAAGTCTGAGTTTTCTATGAAGCAATGACATATTTATACTAGGAACAGCCCTCCTAGATAGGTATAAACGCGAAATGGAAATAAAAGGGTAGACTATGTGAACATGCTTTCATGAAAGGGCTTCTTAGTTAATCCCGCGTGACTGTTGGACTTCGCAGCAGTCTTCAATATTTTGGCAATAACTCCATCTTGGAAAGTCCAAATGATGCACCGTTAGTTGCGTTGGAAAGTTAACTTGATAAGCTTTCACACCATGTGCAGCATACACCATGAAGTTTTGTAGATTGGTACAGTTTTGCACGACAAGCTGGACAACATGCAGTCTGTCTACCAGCTGACCAGTATGAACTAAATCTGGCCGGAAGTCAAGAGGAAAATTCTAAACTGGTCGGAACTTGTTGCATTGGAAAGTAGACTTCACGAGCTTTCCAAAATGTCCTCATGGGCCTTCATAGCTTTCGTGAATCAAAAGATATGACTAATTCTTTCCGACGGTTCTGCTGGACTGGACTGCTCGGAGTGTGGACCTTCACTGTAATCAACTCTTTGTGTGTTCTTGTCTTCCTCCTAAGTGAACCTGAGCAATAGCAATATGCACGAATTAGGTAGTACATAAATCTCATTAATATTAAAATGAATTTCAGAAAGTGGCGCATGCACCTTTTGTTATAACTTCTTTGCTTGGCTGCGTGTAACATCAAGGACTTGGGTTGGTGTCGATGTAGGTGATACCGACCTGTTGGAGCTTGTGACATCTTGCTGGTCGGCATGTTGGTCGGCGAGGTCATATCAAATGTTTAGTGCAAGCAGCGATAACTAGTGCAACCTGACAAATAAAACTCGAAGCCAACCACCATCTTTAACCGGCAACCTGAATCAAGGATTCGCCCAACCCCACTCTCAAAGAACCAACCAACACAACCTACAATCAATCAAAGCAAACCTTGAAGGGAGTAGGAGCACCAGTTGGGAGCAGATGACGCCGCCGCTTCTGTAAATCCCGCGAAGGAAATCACAAGAGCAATGGAGGTAGAGATGCACTATCAAAGTTTGTTAGCACACAGCTGAACAAACGGGTTCTGTATTTCGATTATCAAAAGTTTGTGATTGCTATGAAGCAATGACATATTTATACTAGGAACAGCCCTTCTAGATAGGTATAAACACGAACAGGAAATGAAAAGATAGAGTATGTGAACAGGCTTCCACGAAAGGTCTTCTGAGTTAATCCCGCGTGACTGTTGGGCTTCGGAGCAGTCTTCATTGTTTTGGCAATAACTCCACCTAGGAAAGTCCAAATGATGCACCATCAGTTGCGTTGGAAAGTCAACTTGATAAGCTTTTACACCATGTGCAGCATGCACCATGAAGTTTTGTTGATTTGTACAGTTTTGCACGGCAAGTTGGACAACATGCATTCTGCCCACCAGCTGACCAATATGCACTAAATCTGGTCGGCAGTCACGAGTAAAACTCCAAACTGGTCGGGGCTTGTGGCAATGGAAACTAGACTTCATAAGCTTTCCAAAATGTCCTCATGGGACTTCATAGATTTTGTGAATCAAAAGATATGACTAGTTCTTTCCGACGGTTCTGCTGGACTGGACTGGTCGGAGTGTGGACCTTCACTGTAATCAACTCTTTGTGTGTTCTTGTCTTTCTCCTTGGTGAACCTGAGCAATAGTAATATCCATGACTTAGGTAGTATATAATTCTCATTAATATTAAAATGAATTTCACAAAGTAGCGCGTGCACCGTTTGTTATAACTTCTTCGCTTGGCTACGTGTAACATCGAAGACTTGGGCTGGTGACCGGTTGTAGTTTGACTTGGAGCTTGTAACATCTTGGTTGTCGGCGTGCTGGTCGATATGCTGGTCGGTGAGGTCATATCATCCTCTCCTCCTTGAAAAGGAGTTGTCCTCGACTCTGAAGTATCTGTTGTAGTTTGATTTGAAGCTTGTAACGTCTTGCTAGTCAGCGAGGTCTTGTTGGTCGACGAGCTGCTCGGTGAGGTCATATCATCCTCCCCTCCTTGAAAAGGAGTCGTCCTCGACTCTAATCCATCTAAGCCCAATAATTGTGCTAGGCCAACATGACTAGATGCTATGTTTCTTGGACAATCTTCTTCTTCCATTACAGCAAGGTGTTTGAATCTGTAATCATATAGACCAAGTAGTAGCTTTGTAGGTGGAAATCTAAATAACTTTGAATCAAGTTTAGCTTTCACCTTGAATGAATGCTTAGAATTATGAGTGAATATCGATGTCATTAGCATGGTCTTATCATCTTCACTCCCTTCTAGAAAACTTATCCTCTGCTTTTGTTCTCCTGAAAGTAGTTTAAAGAAAATAGAGAGTGGATGTGTACGCCAATTTCTATGATAACTTACCGAGGATTGTTCACTGACTTCTTTATAATTTATTTTCACAATATTTCCATTCTTGTGGGCGAAATAATTTCTAAGTTTTTGCAATCCTGGGATTAGTTTTAAAAATGGAAGCACAAAAATTTCTTTCAAACCACTTATTTTATTCATGTTATCATGTTTCATCTTAGTGAGATAGTTCATAACAATAGATGGAAATGAAACATTCATGTCATTATAAAGATTCATATGGCGTAATGTATTCAAATGCTTATATATGTACCTTTCAAACTCCATGGGTCCAAATGTAGATGGAAAGAATTTGGGTGAATGAGTAGGACACAGTTGGATCAGATTTCTATCTTCCAGTGAAAAACAAGAACAAGGAAATAACATTGATAGTTCCAAACAACAAGCACTAAACAATGTACTTATCTCAAATAAAAAATAATATGTACTGTTCATTCTATTCAATTTTAATTCAGTAGGTTTGTCACATGTTATGCAAAGAGCACAAGCATAAAATTTATTATCAACATGATGTCCAATGATGTTAAAAGTAAACTTGCAGCTATATGCACTATTCAGAGATGTTATAGATGATATATCAAGAGCACTTTTAAGTATTTTATTAATATCAACAAATTCATCAAGCTTGACATAAAGCATACATTCAGCAGGAGATGTTCTATTAAGAAATTCAGCGTGAGTAATCAACTTCACATGGTCAACATTATTAGCATATAAAGTAGCATGTATATCAATCAAAGAATAGTAACAATGTTGCATGATTGAACAATGGTTGTCAACTTGCAAGATTTTAGCACTTGTATGAACAGGTAGATTAATCAAATCAGCATAAAGGTTTTGTGTTTTGTTAATTCCAACTGAAACAACTGGAATGCCGCATTTTCTTACCAATATGTATTGCAAATTCATACCTAAATTATTTTTGGTTCCTTTCAGATTTGGTGATGGTTCATGAACAATGGATTGTATCTCTAATTTTTTACCTCCACTGTTGCCATGGTTCAAACTTGGGGCAGCAATGAATTGGTTGTCAACATTTATTACCTCTTCACTTCGCTCGCCTATCATGGTGGCATTTTGAGAAGCAATCTCTTCATTTTCCTTGCACACCTGCACATTTGGAGAGACAACACTAGAAGTAGATTTTAATGTGTTAGTGTCAAAATTATCCTCACATGCTTTGAAATAAAGCTCTCTCTCTTTGTGTGGTGTTTCCCTCACACTCATATTATTGATGCACTCATTCTCACATTTAGTGGAATCACACAACTCACTTTTATCTTCACTCTCACTCAATTTGGCTATGTGGCTCTCATTCTCACATGGGTATTGATACACAATCTCTTCAATGTCTTTTCGAGTATAATATGAATAGGTGCCATCATTCATGGGCTCTTGCAAAAACATTGGGACAACAATAGTTGTAGCCAAAAAATCATCTTTGACCTTCTGAAAAGACGTTGTACTAGCATTGATATGAGCAGAATCATATGCACAAATCTTGCCTTCAATCTGAACATTAGGTGGCATGTTGGAGCACTCAATTTCAGCACAACTATCCAATAACTCCTCACACAATGAAGCTGATGGTACCACACATCTTTGCATTTTGTTCATGCTTGGAACAACATTAGTTTGTAACTGCAGATTTGTTGGAGCATCATGATCTTCATCTTGGACAGATTTGGCACTCACACTAGGTGGCAATATAGTGTCATCTTTTATCTCACGTTGAACACTAAAATTGACACTATGGTCAGTCTTCAAATTCAGATTATATATGCCCTTAAAATTTGAAGTGTTACCAACCTCTTGATCCCATTTCAGCTCTAATTTTTCAAGTTGCAAGAAAGAATTCGGCACAGTTTTAGGACCTTTAACTTCATCACAATTGGTACTAGAACAGGGCACAAGACTTGTAGTACCTACAACACTTGTGTTCATGCATTGTGGCGATGCTTCTTGCTGACAAATTTTCAGATTGGCATTGTGTGAAACTGCAGCATGTTCCTTCAACTCCGTACTCAAAAAATCAGCCTCTAATGGAGAAATATGTTCACATCTTTTGGCACTAGTATCAACTAAAGAAGTTTTTGGGATTGCATGTCTTCTCTTTGCACATAGAGTTGATGCTTGCTTGTATCCAATAAAAGAGGACATAGTGGGTTGTTTCTTAGCACATGAGTCTTGGCTGAAATCAATGCATTTGATCTTGCCTTGCTGGACCTTCATAAGTTTCTCCTCCTCCTTAATTGCACAACTGAAAAGTTCTTGCATGTTTCTAAAACATTTTCCCTCTATTGCAGCAACAATGTTATCATTAAGGCCTCTCATGAAGTACTTTATTGCATTCTTATCATCAACAATATTTGCTCAATGCAAGGAAGAATATAGCTTATCGTAATATGCTTGGACAGATTTACTACCTTGCTTCACATTCTCCAAACGACGAAGCAAAATCAGCCCATATTTCCTTGAAACAAATTCCTTTCTCATGGCTTTCTTCAATTCTTCCCAATTCTTGATGAGACGCTTATGTGGATATTGTTTCCACCAATCAAGAGCATAATCTTCAAATTCAAGTATGGCTCAAGATATCTTCTTTGTTTCTAAAAATTCTTGATCTTCAAGTTCAATCTCCATCTGTTCTTGCCACTCAAGAAATTCCTCCGGATCAGTACTTCCATAGAATGGAAGATTGGTGTACCTTCGACCTGTCATGGCTAATACATATGCAAACAGCAAGCTTATATGTGGTATAGGATAATATGTGGAACTCACACAACCTCATATCTCTTACCAACCGAAGCTCTTATGAAATCTCTGCGGGTTACAGAAAAGCAAAGCGTGTGGTGGTAACAGAAAGTAATGGCGTGGCGAATACAAGAACAGAGTACCGATTAGGATGGCTTGTATGTGGAGCTTGGTGGGGATTAACACAAGGAAAAGCAATCTGAATTCTAGTTATTGTAAAGTTAAATAACAATCCAAACTAGATGTTCCCTGCCTAGTGCTGACCTCAAGATATGAAAGATATAAATTGATCACACACGCACAAAGAAATTTCAGGATTGATGCAAACAAGGAGTATGATTGGGATGCAAGTGTTGCGATTAGACCCAACCACAATTTTGCACCAAACAAAGATAGCAAACTGGTTGCACAACTTGATGTGATAAACCTCAACACTTGTGCATATAAACTACTGATCTTAATCACTTTTTTTTGAACTTCTTGTAGCACTTTTTTTTGCACTTTTGCTTTCTCCTTTTTTTTGACAGACTTTTTTTTTAAATAGAACTAAACACACAGATCAGATATGATACTTGCACACTTTGGATAGAATCATACAAACAAAAAGCAACCAGTGACTATGACTTGATAGGACCAAAGTTAACGCGAAGGATGATATAGGTTTCTGATTTTTTTATACGGGTTTTCAGATATATTAAAGAGGCACAAAGGACACACGAAGGATAAATGATCAGCGACTAAACAATGATTCTAATGGACTGAAACTTAATAAAACTCACTTAAAATAACAGATTGAAACAAAGGGCTATGGCAAATTATTTTTATGGCTTTTTGGTGGATAGGACGAACACAAAATATATGTAGCTAAGGGTAAAGATTCCTACCGTGGTAACGAAAGCTTTGATACCAGATGATGCGACTCGATGTCCCGATCTTCACGACGTAGGATCAATCTCCAGATAACTAGCTGAAGAACAGCCGGATAACTTGCTGCAAGCAGCGATAACTAGTGCAACCTGACAAATAAAACTCGAAGCCAACCACCGTCTTTAACCGGCAACCTGAATCGAGGATTCGCCCAACCACACTCTCAAAGAACCAACCAACACAACCTACAATCAATCAAGGCAAACCTTGAAGGGAGTAGGAGCACCAATTGGGAGCGGATGACGCCGCCGCTTCTGTAAATCCCGCGAAGGAAATCGCAAGAGAAAAGGAGGTAGAGATTCACTCTCAAAGTTTGTTAGCACACAGCTAAACAAAGGGGTTCTGTATTTCGATTATCAAAAGTCTGTGATTGCTATGAAGCAATGACATATTTATACTAGGAACAGCCCTCCTAGATAGGTATAAACATGAACAGGAAATGAAAAGATAGAGTATGTGAACAGGCTTCCACGAAAGGTCTTCTGAGTTAATCTCGTGTGACTGTTGGACTTCGGAGCTGTCTTCAATGTTTTGGCAATAACTCCACCTAGGAAAGTCCAAATGATGCACCGTCAGTTGCGTTGGAAAGTTAACTTGATGGGTTTTCACACCATGGGCAGCATGCACCATGAAGTTTTGTGGATTTGTACAGTTTTGCATGGTAAGTTGGACAACATGCATTCTGCCCACTAGCTGACCAGTATGCACTAAATCTGGTCAGCAGTCACGAGTAAAACTCCAAACTGGTCGGGGCTTGTGGCATTGGAAACTAGACTTCATAAGCTTTCCAAATGTCCTCATGAGCCTTCATAGCTTTTATGAATCAAAAGATATGACTAATTCATTCTGGCGGTTCTGCTGGACTAGACTGGTCGGAGTGTGGACCTTCAATGTAATCAACTCATTGTGTGTTCTTTTCTTCCTCCTTGGTGAACCTGAGCAATAGCAATGTGCATGACTTAGGTAGTATATAATTCTCATTAATATTAAAATGAATTTCACAAAGTAGCGCGTGCACCTCTTGTTGTAGCTTCTTTGCTCGGCTACGTGTAATCGGTCCATCGAAGACTTGAGCTGGTGTAGTTTGACTCGGAGCTTGTAACATCTTGTTGGTCGGCGAGGTGGTCGGTGTGCTGGTCGGTGAGGTCATTGTGCTGGTCGGTGAGGTCATATCATCCTCCGCTCCTTGAAAAGGAGTCGTCCTCGACTCTGAAATGTCTTCGCTTGTGAATGGCAACAAGTCAGCAACATTGAAGGAGTTGCTCACGCCATAACTTGCTGGAAGATCTATCTTGTATGCATTATCATTGATCTTGGCAAGAAAAAGAAATGGACCATCTCCTCGTGGCATCAACTTAGATTTGTGCTTATCAGGAAATCGATCCTTGCGCAAGTGGATCCACACCAAGTCTCCTGGTTCGAACAACACTTTCTTCCTATGCTTGTTCATACTTGCAGCCTTACGTGTCGCCTTGAGTTCGATTACTGTTGACGTCTATTAACTATCATTATTTACCGTCAACAATACTTGAATTAATGTCAAAAAGGATTGCGAACTTAGAAATAGGAGCTTTAAACTAACAAATTCCATGAGTTTTGGTGATTCTACATTTTCCAGGGATTAAACAGGAAAACCAACCACATTGCTTCCCCAAGAAGGAACCCGACGCAGATTACTTCATCGCCATGTCGGGATATTTCTCGAAGACTCCAGAGGACACCACAAGACACCACAAGACGGGGCACCACAGGAGGCTTACCTGTTGGACCGACCGGTCCCACAGGGCCCACCGGTCGGTCGTCCATAGAGCCGCCACGCCTCCGTCTTCTGCAAGCTACTTCCACCGACCTCTAGGATGCATCTTGACCGTACCTCGAGTCGGTTTGATCCAAGGATCACGATTCCTCGCCCAGGGCTATATAACCAGACCCCTGACCCCTCTCCAGATCATCATCAGATCAAGATCAGAAGACAAGACATAAATTAGGGTTTCTAGAGAGAGAGAGTTAGAGCTCTACATCAAGATTAGAGTTTAGTCTAGATAGATTCAAGTAGAGGCAGGCGACTTCGTCGGCATATCCGGCTTGAAGCTTAGTCTGAGTCTCCGGATCATTGTCGAAGACTCGGTAATTTGTATCTTTATTCGACTTTATGCTACTTTAATATATTTCAGTTTATTCAGTTTCGGAGTTTATTCTAGTTGTTTATTTAATATAGATCTGATTATGATAGAGTTTATGATCATGTTCGTAAAGTACTTAGCTTTATTCCGGATAGAGTTAAGTGGTCAAACTGGTGTAAACATGGTGTTTAGGCTAAGTTTACCTACGAATACATCCTATGCTCCGAGTCGAGAGGTAGATCGCAGGAGTGACAGTCCTGTTGAGTCCTTTGTAGTCTTCCCTTCGAGTGTAGATCTTAGTAGGACGCGGTTGCAAGTTAGAATTCATTACTCTGTTTTTGATTCTAATTTAGTAATGTCCCTTGATCATGGATGATAGATTAATTAGCTATAAATGATTGTACATTAACTAGAGTAATCGCCAGGCTTAGTAAATGTGAAGTAACTTAGGATTCGAATCTCTTAATTAATCTCCTGACTCTCTGCTTGATTCATGTAGTTTGCTCTATCTCTAGAATTCCCGTTTTTATCACTATCATTATTACTTATCTTTACCTTGTCTTACCCCTGCTTAGACATGTGAGTAGTGAATGATTGAATGAATAATAAGCTCTGCTACCTTTGAATCATTACTAGTTCTCAGCCTCGTTACTATCTTCGGTAAAATATAAATAACGATACCTAGGTAACCTGGGTGAAATGCTGCTACAACAGGTATATTTATCTGTGCGCTTGCGGATAAATATTTGTTTATATCTTTTAGCTAGTGTCACATATAATTTACATTTCTAGTATCATGTTGGGGATGACAACTTGACTTTAAGTGATGCTAGGAGGGTCCTGTACATTTCTGAAGGCTTTTGCTAGAATCAGTTCATCAAAGTTTATTATAAGCAATTGCATCAAGAAGTGTCAACAATTACTTCCTTGGTTTTCTCATGTATCTTCTTTACATATGCAGCACGCTTGGAAGCTTCCATATTGGTTCTTTCCTGTAATGGAAGAGGCAACAAATCTAACGGAGCAATAGGTTTGAACCCATATACAATTTCAAAAGGACACAAATTAGTGGTAGAGTGCACGGCCCTGTTGTAAGCGAATTCCACATGAGGCAAGCAGTCCTCCCAGTCCTTCAGGTTCTTTTTCACCATTGTTCGCAACAACATTAACAATGTACAATTCACCACTTCAGTTTGTCCATCGGTTTGAGGGTGACAAGTGGTGGAGAATAGAAGCTTTGTTCCAAGTTTTGCCCATAACGTTTTCTAGAAATAGCTCACGAACTTGACATCACGATCTGACACGAGATCTTCAAGCTCTTATGGCTGAAATCAGAGAACATCGCCAACTTCGTGATGGAGCAAGCAACCTAGGTGAATGTCACACCCCAACTTTAAGGATAAAATTGAGACAGAATACTCATGTGTGCCCAGGAATCCATCACACACATAAGTTAGACAAATTACAAAAAGTGGCATCGTCACCGTGTTTATTACATAACGATAGTATCATCACAGGTCTTACATCAAGCGAAACAAAAGAGAACTGAACTGCTAACAAGACCAACTCCACAGGGAAAGCTGACTGGGGGAACAGCTAGCCTAGAAGTCCTCTGGGAAGTCACCAACTCCACCTTCATCTATTACCCATCCGGGATTTTGCCCAAAAAGAAGATAAACAACAAGCGTAAGTACTCCACGTACTTAGCAAGCTAATCACAGGGTTCATGAGGCTCAAAAGGCTGACACTGTCTGACTGCAATTAGCTTTTAAGTTGGCAAAGTTTTAGCATTTAGGTAAACGAATATTGTGCTTAACCCTTAACCCATTATCCATTTGTCCATCAATATAGAGTAACATTTATTTAAGTATCATAGTTCTGCTAGTTTTCCGGGCCGCTCGTGACCGTGAGCACGGCTGTTATAACAGTTTTACACTCTGCAGAGGTTGTGCATCTTTACCCACAAGCCGTGTTGCCCTTGTGCCTGAGGCGGCCAACCTCTTGATGCACTTTCAAGGTAGATCGGCAGGGTACACTATGAAGCCTTTCGCTGGTTCGTCTAACAGGTTAGGGCCGCTAGGTTTCCTTGGCAGGCAGATGTAGCAACCCCCCTTTCCTATGGCACAAGGCCATCGCAGCTATACACATAGGAACAGGAGCAGCCCTACACCCAAAGTGGCAAGCCCCTCTTGCGCCCTTTCGGGTCACCGCTAACAAGTTAGAAAAGGTCCAGTGTACTGAGCTAAAACCAGAGCCATATAGCACTCATGGTAGCACTGTCAATCCCAGCTTTTGCTAACAGCAAGTTTTATTAACCGTTTATCATCATATCAACATGAGAACTTTCATCATTGGACTAGATCAGTTATAAGTCAGTTAGCACTAGCATTCTACCCATATGCATATATCCCACGGAGTCAAGACATCACAGATAACAAAGCTAAGTGGGTCTCTAAGGTTGCTCAATTGGACACATGCATAAATGAGTAATTAAAAGTAAAGTGAATAGGTAACAAGGAGATCCCATGCTAACTTGCCTTGGTTGTTGAAAGATTGGTCCTCCTGCTGATCGTCAAAAGAAGGGTTCTGGTCGTACCACACCGACTCATCGTCTACTCGATCACATAACATCAACACGCATACCAGGCGCATACATACAAAGCAAACAGGGCTATCATTAGAACAGTACACCAAACAGTAATAAGCAGAAATAAAACTTTGATAAAACAGAAGGACGTGTTTCTACGATCACAACAAGTTTTGGTTCACCAAAAACGGAGTTACGACACGAAAGTTACGGCCGAAACAGCGATTCTAAAGCCCTAAACAAGATTAACATAAACTCTGAAACTAAACTGATCTACGCCGTCTAACAGAGGCATAAACAGATAGGAAACTAAATTACGAACCTAACGCAACTTGAACGGGTCAAATCGGAGCTAAAACGTAGATTTTATAAGCGTTTTAATGCAGTGGCAAATCTGTAAATAACTGAAAATGCATTTAAATTTAAATCGGAATTTAAACTGAATTTTAAATCAAATCCACGGCCGGCTGGACTGCGCCTCAATTCAACAGAAACGCAGGGGCCTGGTCGGAAGATCATCAAGGCACAGCGAACAGTGCTCGCTGGAGCGCGGGTTGATTCCCGGCTTCTCCAGGGGCTCTTTAGCAAGATAGCCGGCGAAGGGGTGTCGGCCGATCTGAGCCGCCGGATCGGAGTCGGACAGTGCAGATTAGATACGGGGGAGGTGTGCGCGCGGGGTGAGCCGACGGCGCGCCCAGGTCGCGACGTCGCGGTCCCCTGGCGGCGTCGTGCGCGCGCCCACCATGGCCGACGCCTGAGAGCTCGCAGACTCTGACGCAGGGGGCACTCCGAGCCAGACTAAGCGGACGGAAGGCAAGTGGATCGCGAAAGGGTGCTCACCGCGTTGAAGGAGGGGACGGGGAGGCTCTGGTGGTGGCGCACGGCGAGGAACGGCGGGGATTCGAGCGACGACGTCGGAGCTGCGAGTACACGACGGCGGTTAGGACCAAATCAGGCGAAAGAGAGGGAGGGAGACGGTCCGACAGCTTCACCGAGGTGCGGCGGAGCTCGGGGGAGGTCGCACACGGCCGGAGCGGTACCGAATCGACGGGTCGACGGCGGTGGCGGCAATGGCGGCGGGGGAGCTCTGTTGGCGCTCGGGTGCTCAGTAGTGCGCGCGGAGGATGCAAATGAGGGAAAGGGGGAGCGGGGCGCGGACGCACGCACTATATCGACGAAGAGGGAGGCGAGGACGTGGGAGCGGGCGCTGCACGACGTGCGCGAGACCCGGACGCGAGAGCGGCAGCGGCGGTTGCGCTCGGGCGGCGTCGCACGGAGGGGAAAGAAGTAGGCGCCGACAGGTGGGGACCGGGAGTCAGAGAGAGAGGGAGAGGGGAGCGCGGCGGATGGCAGCCGAGCGCGAGCAGGCCGGCCTGCTGGACCGTGCGGGCGAAAGAGAGAGGAGAAGGGAGGCCCAGCCGGGGAAAGGAGGGAAGGGAGGGAGGCGCCGGCGGGCTTGGGCCACCAGGCCGCTTGGGCCGGAAGCAAGAAGAGGGGAAGAAAGGAATGAAAACCCTTTTCCTTTTTGTTTTCAAAGCATTTCAAATCCATTTCAAATGAAATTTGAATTCATTTTGAATTTTGGCAAAAACCAGTCATACAAATAAATTCCAGTGCATCAGCATGAGTGCATAAACATGTTGCCACATTTATTTTAATTCACTAAAAATTATTTAACCTCTAGGTTAAATGCTCACAGATTCATAAATAAATCATTTTCACCTATTTTATTTTAGAGAAATTTTTAGGGTGTTACAACTCTACCCCCCTTAAGATGAATCTCGTCCTCGAGATTCGACTGGAGCTTACTCAAACAACTGCGGATAGGATTTCCGAAGATCTTCTTCTCTTTCCCAGGTAGCCTCTTCTTCTGTATATCTGTTCCACTGAACTTTGCACATCTTGATAACTCGGCTCCTGGTAACTCTTTCTGCTGTCTCTAAGACCTTGATAGGGTACTCTTCATAAGTGAGATCTTCTCCTATCTTGATCTCTTCTAGGGGAACTTGCTCTTCTGGCACTCTCAGACATTTCTTCAGCTGAGACATGGAACACATCATGAACGCCTGATAGACTCTCAGGTAGCTCAAGCTGATAGGCCACTTCTCCACGTCTGGCCAAGATCCGGAAAGGACCTATGTATCTGGGTGCTAACTTCCCTTTCATGTTGAACCTCTTTACACTTCTCATGGGTGATACCTTCAAGTACACATAGTCTCCCACTTTGAAAACTAAGTCCCTCCTGCGAGTATCCGCATAACTCTTTTGTCAGGACTGAGCTATCCTCAAGTTATCCCGGATCACTCTCACTTGTTCTTCAGCATTCCGAAGAACATCCGGTCCAAACACTTGAGTTTCTCTTGTCTGATTCCAGAACAAGGGAGTTCTACACTTTCTCCCATACAAAGCTTCAAAAGGAGCCATTTTGAGACTCTTCTGATGACTGTTATTGTAGGAGAATTCAGCATATGACAGGCTTTTATCCCAACTAGCCCCATGCTGAAGGGCACATGCTCTCAACATATCCTCCAAGATCTGATTTATCCTTTCAGTCTGCCCATCTGTTTGCGGGTGATATGCAGAACTGAAATTCAGCTTGGTTCCCAACGATTGGTGTATCTGATGCCAAAAATGAGATGTGAATTGTGTTCCTCTGTCCGACACTATTTTCTTCGGAACACCATGTAGAGACACAATTCTCTCCATGTACAGCTCTGCTAACCTTGCCCCACTATAAGTGATCTTAACTGGTAGGAAGTGAGCTACCTTAGTGAGACGGTCGACTATTACCCATATAGAGTCATAGCCTCTTTGTGTGCGGGGTAATCCAGTGATAAAGTCCATTCCAACTTCTTCCCATTTCCACTCAGGTATCTGCATAGGTTGTAACAATCCTGCTGGTCTTTGATGTTCAGCTTTGACCTTCTGACAGGTGTCACATAGGGCTACATATTCTGCCACATCTCGCTTCAAACCATACCACCAGTACTTTTCTTTCAGATCTAAGTACATTTTTGGTACTGCCGGGATGTATAGAGTAGGCAGATTCATGTGCATCTCGCAAGATGGCTTCACGAATAGCTTTCATTTCAGGCACACACATCCTTTTTCCAAACCATAGAGTTCCATTTTCATCCATTCTGAAACCTGGTGCCTTTCCAAGCACTAAGTTCTCTGCTATCTCTTGCAACTTCTCATCTTTCAGTTGACCCTCACGGATTTCTTTCTCCAAAGTAGGTTCAACTGTTATCTCCACAACATTGTTCGCAAAGCATAGATTAAGATATGCCATTTCAGCTCTCAACTCTACTGACATATACCGTACTTGCAATCCATTTTCATAAGTTTTTCTGCTCAAGGCGTCAGCCACAACATTGGCCTTCCCCGGGTGATAATGTACCTCCAGGTCATAGTCTTTGATCAACTCCAACCAACGGCGTTGCCTCAGATTCAGATCTGATTGAGTAAATATGTACTTCAGACTTTTATGATCTGTGTACACTTCACACTTATGCCCAACTAGATAATGTCTCCATATTTTCAGAGCATGGACAACAGCTGCTAACTCCAAATCATGGGTTGGATAGTTCAGCTCGTGCTTTCTCAGCTGTCTGGATGCATAGGCTACTACTCTTCCTTCTTGCATCAGAACACATCCAAGTCCCAGACGAGATGCATCACAATAGATGGAGAAGCTTTTGTTTAAGTCTGGCAGAACTAGGACTTGTGCTATGGTTAATCTCTTCTTTAACTCTTCAAAGTTTGCCTGGCATTTATCAGTCCACACAAACTTAGCACTCTTTTCTAACAAAGCCGTCATAGGGTTTGCAAGCTTTGAGAAACCTTCAATGAACCTTCTGTAGTACCCGGCCAAACCCAGAAAGCTTCGGATTTCGCTAGCATTGGTTGGCGGGTTCCAGTCCAACACATCCTGCACCTTGGTAGGATCAACGGATATACCTCTGTCAGAGACTACATGCCCCAAGAAAGAGACTTCTTTCAACCAGAATTCACACTTGCTCCTCTTGGCATAGAGTTGATGCTCTCTCAACTTCTGCAAAACCATCCTCAGATGTTCAGCATGATCCCCTTCTGTTTTAGAGAACACTAGAATGTCATCTATGAACACCACCACAAACTTATCCAGGTATTCCATGAACACCTTATTCATCAGGTACATGAAGTAGGCTGGGGCATTGGTCAGTCCAAAAGACATAACTGTATACTCATACAATCCATACCGCGTTGTGAAAGCGGTCTTAGGAATGTCCGAGTTTCGGATTTTTAACTGGTGGTACCCAGATCTGAGATCTATTTTAGAGAACACACATGCTCCTCTAAGCTGGTCAAATAGATCATCTATCCTGGGCGGAGGGTATTTGTTTTTAATGGTAACCTCATTCCGAGACTTATAGTCCACACACATCCTCTGGCTACCATCTTTCTTATCCACAAAGATCACAGGTGCTCCCCAAGGAGAAGCACTGGGGCGTATATACCCCTTCTCTAACAACTCCTTAAGTTGCTTCTTAAGATCTTCTAATTCATTTACCCCCATTCTATAAGGTCTTTTAGCTATTGGTGCAGTTCTAGGTAGTAATTCAATAATGAACTCAACATCGCGATCAGGTGGCATACCTGGCAGATCATCAGGAAAGACATCAGGGAACTCGTCCACCACCCGATCTTGATTTGCACCACTAGCATCCATCTGGTTGATCGTGGCAGTAGGCTGCTCTTGCATCACCACTTCCACACAGATTCTGTCTCCCTTAGGCGTAGATACAACAACTGATCTTTCTTGACACTGAATGACATCCCCATGTTGCTTCATCCAGTCCATACCCAAGATGAGATCTATGCCTGCTGTTCTCAGCACTATAGGCTTTACTTTAAATTCTACCTCCTTAAGTTGACACTAGAGGTGGGGCTCCAGAAATTTGCAGGCATACTACCCCCCGGTGAGTTCACTATGATAGTTTCTTTCCTTGCACACAGAGGCACACCATGCATTCTAACAAATGATTGTGAAATGAAGGAATGCGAAGCACTAGAATCAAAAAGTACGGTTGCTGGGATTGAGTTGATACTGAACGTACCCATCATAACATCCGGTGCATCCACGGCACTATCGGCAGCCACATGGTTCACCCGCCCAGTATGAGGTGGGCGAGCATTCTGCTTCTGACCTCCTGCTTGGTTCTGTGGGGCCTAGGGGTTCTGCTTCTTGGGACACTGGTGAGCATAGTGTCCTACCTCCCCGCAGCGGTAGCAAGCATTGGGGTTCTGCTGAGCTGCATTCTTCATGGGAGCGGAGTTGGGTGCTCCCTAGCATGAGGCTTGGCTGCCCTGTTGCTGGAATCTCTGCCCTCCTAGCTGTTGCTGGTAACGCTGACCACCTGACTGCTGTTGGTATGAAGGGCGCTGCTGGTTCTGGTTACCCTGGGGGTGCTGTCCCCTGTTCCACTGGTTGGAGGGGCCTTGGTTCCTCTGGGGGTAGCCTTGCTGGGGGTTGGTCCGGGGACGAGTGTTGCTCCCCGAAGACTGGCCTTGGAAGCTTCTCTTCTTTGCTTCCATCTCCTTCCGCTTGTTGTCAATAACGATCGCCCTATTGACTAGGGCCTGATAGTTTGGATATGTGTTTGACATAAGCTGGAGCTGCAACCCATCATAAAGACCCTTCAAAAAACGACGCTGCTTGTCCTTGTCTTGGGCCACATCCTGTGGGGCATAGCGCGACAGTTGAGCAAACTTGTCGCGGTATTCCGCCACTGACATGGAACCCTGTCTCAAGGAGCGGAACTCCTCTTGCTTGAGCTCCACGAGGCCATCACGGATGTGATATGCCCTGAAGTTCTCCTTGAACTCCTGCCATGTAACAACTGGAGCATCTTGAGGACGGCCGAACATGAATGCATCCCACCAGTCTTGGGCTGCTCCCTGCAGTAGCCCAGAGGCGTAGAGCACTTTCTCATAATCAGTGCACTGGGCGATGTTCAGCTGCTTCTCTACTGCACGAAGCCAGTCATCTGCCTCCAAAGGTTCAGAGGCATGGGTGAAAACAGGTGGGTGGCCCTTCAGGAATTCTCCTCGACGATCCCTGACTTGGAGTGGTGGGGGTGCTGCAGCTGGCGCCTGATCCAGGCGGTTCATCATGGCTTGCATCAGCTGATTCTGCATTCCCATCAGCTGCTCGATGGTTATTGGCGGCGGTGGCGGTGGCGGGTTCACAGGAACACCACGCCCATGGCCACGACCCCTTCTGCGTCCACCCCTTGCTGCCATCTGCTCACCAACAAATGCGCAAGAGTTAGACCTTTATATCCATCATAGAAATTATTTTAAAACATAAACGAGCATTGCTGAAAATTTCTGGGCATATCTTTATCAACTACAGTACACAAAAACTGACATAACTCAAGGTACAGAAATCCAACAGGGGCGAACCATACATAGATGGAAAGCTTAAGAAACCAGCTACAACTTTTATTCAGAACTCATTTTCAGATTCGGCCATATTCTAGGTAGAAAACAGCATTGAACCGAACCTGTTCTGGGTGACAGACTGCGCAGAAACATCAACTTTGAACAGCTATATCTCATAGATACGAACAGATAAAGATTTGGTTCCAGATTTGTTTGAAAGATACATCAGTCTAGATATTTCCACAAAAATTTCATAATTTTTGGGAACATAGATTAAGAGATATGCTGATTTAACCACAGGCTGCTCCAAAAAACAGCAACACAGATAAGGGATAAACAACTTTATTCATCACATAGAGATGTTTTAAACTTGGAGAAGCACAGACATAATCCATACTTCACCACACACAAACAAAGATCCAACAAACATAGTTCACCAACATAAGCAACACATACACTAGAAGTTCACCAGACACAAACTGAAATTAAAACAACGATTCTAGATGAGATAACTAAACATGGTGGGCATCTACTGGGCTCCACCGGGGGCATTGTTGGCCCTGAACCTCTTCTTGTAGACGGCTGGGAGTCCCAGCTCAGCGCGAAGATAGTCCACTTCTCGCTCCAGACGCCTCATCACCTTCTGTGCAGAACGCAGGTCATCCTGCACACTATCCGCCTTCTTCTGCACCTCGTAGACGTGCCGTGCTATAGAGGCCAGAACTGGGTACTCCACAGGTGGAAGCAGGGCCTGCCACTTGCCCTCCTGGTTGTTGTGGGGCAGGTAGCGGTAGCGGTCCTCCCGCATGGACTGGAAGCGCAGTCCACGGTAATGCAGGAAGGCATCCTGCGCCGCGTCCTCCATGCTTGCCAGAGAGTGACCACGCTTGGTGGTGGTTCTGTGAACAGACTCTATGACGTGGCCTTGGTCCACATCATTCCAACCTGTAACCATCAGGTCGGACTTCCAGTAAGTAGCCTCCAAGGGATGGGTGTACTCGCCACAATGGTACTGGAGCTTGGCCTCCAACTCTGGGTAGTATTCATTCAGCAGACGAACCAGCATACTATGGTAGTAAGCTGTCTCGTCAGGCTTCTTGAATATGAAGCGACGAGTCCATCCGAGGTCTTCATCCATCACCTGCACTTCTGGAGAGGCAGGGGGTGCTGGTGCGGAAGCAGACGAAGCGGCGGGGGAGTGCACCACGGGGTACACTGGCACGAAGGCCGGTGCTGCAGGAGCTGCTGGAGCGGCGGGGGCTGCAGGAGCTGCTGGAGCGGCGGGGGCCTCCACGGCTGGTGGAGCGACAGGCACCACAGGAGCGGGTGCCTCCGGAGTAGGGGCCTCAGGTACTGGCGCCTCAGGGACTGGCACCTCAGGAGCTGACACCTCAGGAACTGGTGCAGGGGGCGGGGGTGGCACTGCAAGCTCCCCAAAGACGGTCGGGGTAGAGGTCAGCTCTTCATCCTCCACGATGAAAGCAGTGTTGGAGGAGCTAGAGGAGCCATCACCGTCGGAGATGTTGACCACTAGGTGAGGGGGCTGGCTGGTGCTGGCGGTGAAGAGGGCACGATACGCACGAGCGTTGAGGCGAGGCATCCTGACATTATGGTTTAAGATAAGATAAGCAGAAACAATTAGTTTTGCATAATAGAATAAGAATAAGGAGCATATAAATTTTAATAAAATAACAAGATAATAAAGTAAGCATGAACAGGTAACAAACAGGTGTTAGAACGGCCATTTCCTAGCTAGGCTTGCGTCCTACAGTCAACAAAGCTTTGATACCAATTTGTCACACCCCAACTTTAAGGATAAAATTGAGGCGGAATACTCATGTGTGCCCAGGAATCCATCACACACATAACTTAGACAACTTACAAAAAGTGGCATCGTCACCGTGTTTATTACATAACGATAGTATCATCACAGGTCTTACATCAAGCGAAACAAAAGAGAACTGAACTGCTAACAAGACCAACTCCACAGGGAAAGCTGACTGGGGGAACAGCTAGCCTAGAAGTCCTCTGGGAAGTCACCAACTCCACCTTCATCTGTTACCCATCCGGAATTTTGCCCAAAAAGAAGATAAACAAGTGTAAGTACTCCACGTACTTAGCAAGCTAATCACAGGGTTCATGAGGCTCAAAAGGCTGACACTGTCTGACTGCAATTAGCTTTTAAGTTGACAAAGTTTTAGCATTTAGGTAAACGAATATTGTGCTTAACCCTTAACCCATTATCCATTTGTCCACCAATATAGAGTAACATTTATTTAAGTATCATAGTTCTGCTAGTTTTCCGGGCCGCTCGTGACCGTGAGCACGGCTGTTATAACAATTTTACACTCTGCAGAGGTTGTGCATCTTTGCCCACAAGCCGTGTTGCCCTTGTGCCTGAGGCGGCCAACCTCTTGATCCACTTCCAAGGTAGATCGGCAGGGTACACTATGAAGCCTTTCGCTGGTTCGTCTAACAGGTTAGGGCCGCTAGGTTTCCTTGGCAGGCAGATGTAGCAACCCCCCTTTCCTATGGCACAAGGCCATCGCAGCTATACACATAGGAACAGGAGCAGCCCTACACCCAAAGTGGCAAGCCCCTCTTGCGCCCTTTCGGGTCACCGCTAACAAGTTAGAAAAGGTCCAGTGTACTGAGCTAAAACCAGAGCCATATAGCACTCATGGTAGCACTGTCAATCCCAGCTTTTGCTAACAGCAAGTTTTATTAACCGTTTATCATCATATCAACATGAGAACTTTCATCATTGGACTAGATCAGTTATAAGTCAGTTAGCACTAGCATTCTACCCATATGCATATATCCCACGGAGTCAAGACATCACAGATAACAAAGCTAAGTGGGTCTCTAAGGTTGCTCAATTGGACACATGCATAAATGAGTAATTAAAAGTAAAGTGAATAGGTAACAAGGAGATCCCATGCTAACTTGCTTTGTTGAAAGATTGGTCCTCCTGCTGATCGTCAAAAGAAGGGTTCTGGTCGTACCACACCGACTCACCGTCTACTCGATCACATAACATCAACACGCATACCAGGCGCATACATACAAAGCAAACAGGGCTATCATTAGAACAGTACACCAAACAGTAATAAGCAGAAATAAAACTTTGATAAAACATAAGGACGTGTTTCTACGATCACAACAAGTTTTGGTTCACCGAAAACGTAGTTACGACGCGAAAGTTACGGCCGAAACAGCGATTCTAAAGCCCTAAACAAGATTAACATAAACTCTGAAACTAAACTGATCTACGCCGTGTAACAGAGGCATAAACAGATAGGAAACTAAATTACGAACCTAACGCAACTTGAATGGGTCAAATCGGAGCTAAAACGTAGATTTTATAAGCGTTTTAATGCAGTGGCAAATCTGTAAATAACTGAAAATGCATTTAAATTTAAATCGGAATTTAAACTGAATTTTAAATCAAATCCACGGCCGGCTGGACTGCGCCTCAATTCAATAGAAACGCAGGGGCCTGGTCGGAAGATCTTCAAGGCACAGCGAACAGTGCTCGCTGGAGCGCGGGTTGATTCCCGGCTTCTCCAGGGGCTCTTTAGCAAGATAGCCGGCGAAGGGGTGTCAGCCGATCTGAGCCGCCGGATCGGAGTCGGACGGTGCAGATTAGATACGGGGGAGGTGTGCGCGCGGGGCGAGCCGACGGCGCGCCCAGGCCGCGACGTCGCGATCCCCTGGCGGCGTCGTGCGTGCGCCCACCATGGCCGACGCCTGAGAGCTCGCAGACTCGGACGCAGGGGGCACTCCGAGCCAGACTAAGCGGACGGAAGGCAAGCGGATCGCGAAAGGGTGCTCACCGCGTTGAAGGAGGGGACGGGGAGGCTCTAGTGGCGGCGCACGGCGAGGAACGGCGGGGATCCGAGCGACGGCGTCGGAGCTGCGAGTACACGACGGCGGTTAGGACCAAATCAGGCGAAAGAGAGGGAAGGAGACGGTCCGGCAGCTTCACCGAGGTGCGGCGGAGCTCGGGGGAGGTCGCACACGGCCGGAGCGGTGCGCGCGGAGGATGCAAATGAGGGAAAGGGGGAGCGGGGCACGGACGCACGCGCTTTATCGACGAAGGGGGAGGCGAGGACGTGGGAGCAGGCGCTGCACGACGCGCGCGAGACCCGGACGCGAGAGCGGCAGCGGCGGTTGCGCTCGGGCGGCGTCGCGCGGAGGGGAAAGAAGTAGGCGCCGACAGGTGGGGACCGGGAGTCAGAGAGAGAGAGAGGGAGAGGGGAGCGCGGCGGATGGCAGCCGAGCGCGAGCAGGCCGGCCTGCTGGGCCGCGCGGGCGAAAGAGAGAGGAGAAGGGAGGCCCAGCCGGGGAAAGGAGGGAAGGGAGGGAGGCGCTGGCGGGCTTGGGCCACCAGGCCGCTTGGGCCGGAAGCAAGAAGAGGGGAAGAAAGGAATGAAAACCCTTTTCCTTTTTGTTTTCAAAGCATTTCAAATCCATTTCAAATGAAATTTGAATTCATTTTGAATTTTGGCAAAAACCAGTCACACAAATAAATTCCAGTGCACCAGCATGAGTGCATAAACATGTTGCCACATTTATTTTAATTCACTAAAAATTATTTAACCTCTAGGTTAAATGCTCACAGATTCATAAATAAATCATTTTCACCTATTTTATTTTGGAGAAATTTTTAGGGTGTTACAGTGAAGATGAGGAAGCAAGTGAAGGAAGAGTTGCTGCTAGAAGAGCAAGAGAGCAAGAAAGGAGGAACCGAAGAACTGCATATGGTAGAGGAAGGGGGCGAGGACGAAGAAGTGATGCGGATGAAGAATCTGAAGATGTGGATGATGATAATCGTTCACAAAATTCTTGTCGCCGACATCATAGAAGAGGTAACCGTGAGGAGAGGTTTGGAAAACTGAAATTTACCATGCCAAAATTTGATGGAGGGTCTGATCCTGAAGCTTATTTCACCTGGGAGCTGAAGGTGGATAAGATCTTTCGCTTGCATAATTATTCAGAACAGAAAAGTTGGCAATGGCATCTTTGGAGTTTGAAGGATATGCACTGATATGGTGGGAGCAACTTCTTCGTGATCGTGAAGAAGATGGAGAAGATCCTATTGAAAGTTGGGTAGAAATGAAGAGAGAAATGAGAACTCGTTTTGTGCCGAAGCACTATCGGCGTGATCTTTTTGATAAATTGCAGAATCTGAAGCAGGGAAGTTTCTCTGTCGAGGAGTACTATAAGGAGATGGTGAAGGCTATGATTAGAGCCAATGTGTATGAAGATGAAGAGCAAACTATTGCACGTTTCATGGCTGGTTTGCATTGCAATATCCAACGCATTGTCTAGTTTCAGCCGTACCGTCATCTTATTGATTTGGTACATCAAGCAACCAAAGCTGAACGCCAACTGCAGCAAGATGCTAAGAGTACCAAGTCATTGACATATGGTGTGAGGACTATGTCAGGAGCAAGCAAGTCGATCTCCAAGTTTGTTGCTGCACCCTCAATGTCAAAGAACTTAAGTGGAGTCTTGCGTTCCAATGGTCCAAGTGTTTATAGTGGGAAGAATGTTGCTGCCCTAAGCACGAGCTCTAAACTAGCAGTCTCGACCTCTACTTCAGTAGGTTCTATAGCCAAGAGTAGTGGGATTCAATGCTTCAAGTGTGGGGGTCGTGGGCATGTAGTCAGAGAGTGTCCAAACAATCGTGTGGTCATTGTGAATGATAAAGGAGAATATGAATCAGCTAGTGAAGAAGAAGTTGAGGAAGAGAATGTTGACGAAGTTCATGAAGAAGAGGAACATACTCGATGCAAATTTGAGCATGGTGCTGCTCTTGTAGTGGCCCAAAACTTGAGTGTTCAGATTAAAGAAACTGAAATTGGACAGCGACACAATCTTTTTCAAACCCGAGCAAAGGTGCATGATAAAGTAGTGAAGGTGATCATTGATGGCGGGAGCTGCCATAACCTTGCTAGTCGTGAGATGGTTGATAAGCTTGGTTTAAAATTACAGCGACATCCTCATCCATATCATGTCCAATGGTTGAATGAATCAGGAGATATTAAGATTGGATATAGAGTAAAGTTCCATTCAAAATTGGTGAATTTGTTGATACCGTAGAGTGTGATGTGGCACCCATGTCAGTGTGTCACTTGCTGCTTGGAAGGCCGTGGAAATATGATCGATATAGCCAACATTGTGGAAGAACAAACCAGTTCACTCAAGAGCTAAAAGGGAAGAAGTTTGTACTCAAACCTATGACCCCTCAACAAAGCATGGCTGAGCATCTACAGAAGAAGTCTACCACAAGTACAGTGAGTAGAGAGCAAGAAGAGCAAAAGAAATTGAGTGCCATCCACAATTCGGTGAGTGAGAGCCACAAGCCAAATTTGAGAGATAAAAGAAAGGAGAGGGAGAGCATCTAGTTATGCTTACTACAAAATCAGAATTGAGAGAAGTGAGGAACAACCCAAACCAAGTGCTCTTTGTACTTGTGTGCAAGGACATTTTAATTACATCTAATGACATCACCTCTCTCCCTAGTGTTGTGTTGTCACACCCGGTTTTAAGAACAAAACCAGGTATACACCATATGTGAGCCCAGGAAGTCAAATCTCACATATAGTCACAAATAAAGGGTAATATCGAAAGACAATGCTCTTATATAACGTATATAAAACAAAAGAACATAACCTTAAAGAGCAGACAACGGAAAGACACTCCGATCTTCAGATGGAGACACCAACTTCACAAGGACAACTGACTGGTTGATCACAAGCCTAAGCTTCTCCAAAGCTTGACTCTCTGAGGTGTGGGGAAAAGCAAGAGTGAGTCCATGTCGAACTCCACAAGTATAGCACAAGTGATATAGATCCCAAGTCTCATGATCAATATAAAATAATTAATGAATAGCATAAAACGGTAAATGATGAACATGTTAACCAACATAAGTCATAAATGTAAAAGTCTTCAAGGCATCTCGTGTCCTTGAGCAAGGCTGATATATCAGTTTAATAAACTTTGCGCAAAGGTGTACACTTTCACTGCGAGACGTGAATTGCCCTTTCGCCCGAGGTGATCAGCCTCTTAACTCACTTCCAAGGAAAGTCGGCAGGGTTCACGATGAAGCCTTTCAAAGGTTCGTCTAACAAGTTAGGGCCGCTAGGTTTCCCCATCAATAAGCATGAATCTCCCCTCCAAGCGGTGACTAACAAAAGAAAATGCACCAACCTGGTCGGCCAAGACCATACAGATCGGAGCCCCTCTTGCGCCTTTCGGTAACCTCTAACAAGCTAGAAAAGGTCCTCATACTGAGCTAAAGCCAGAGCAATATAACTCCCAACAGTTGCACTGCAAATCCCGAAGGTGCTCGTACAGATAATTTCTTAAGTTGCTAGTAAGTCATTTTTATCATTTGATGCAAACATTAATTAAGTAACATGATCATGATTTGCGAAAAAAAACTCGATTGCTATACTTGCCTTAAACCCAAGATCCTTCTTCTGTTGACTTATATACTTCCAAGGGTTGACTCTTGATCTTGAACTCTTGATCATGAACTTCTTCTTGATCACCAACGTACAACTCACCGACTGGACATACGATCACAGAACACCACACAAGCATCCAATAGCAGTCATGCAAAGCAAACATAGCCTATAATTAGAACAATACACAATAAATAAATAAATAAATAAATAAAGAGTTTTGAAAACTGATCTACGATTCGCTATGAACACACAGACGCGAAGATCACTCTAATCGGAGCTATAACGGAAAAGATATAAACTAAACAAGATTAAAGACACTAATTACTAGATTAGATTTAACTCAAACTTTAATTACAGAAAACAGTAGTGAAAGTTATATATTTTGAAAGAACTTTTCGAAATGAATCTAACGCAAGTTAAACGGACTAAAACGGAGTTAAAACAAAGAGGTTATAGGGGTTTAAAGTCAGTGGCAAAACTGTAATTGATTCAATTCTGATTTTGCAATTTTGAATAAATAAAATGAAATCAGAATTTCGGCTGGACTGCGCCTCATTTAGGAGAAAACGCAGGGGCTTTGAAGGAAGATTCCACAGACTCAATGCACAGGGCCGTTTGGACTGCGGGTTGGGCCATAAAAACTTAGGGGTCTCTTTTGCAAAACGGGAGGACGAAGGGGTATGAAGCGATCTGAGCCGTTGGATCGGGAACGGATGATGGAGATTAGAACTAGGGGAGGTAGGGCGGCGCTGTCGCTGGAGAGGAAGGAGGATGCGGTGGCGCTGGGCGGCGCCTTGGCCAGACTTAGGCGGCGATGCTCGGGTTGGAGCTTCCGGGCGGTAGAGACCTCAGGAGTTGCACCAACGGACGTTGAAGCTTAAGGCGAACTCACCGCAGTCGACAGAGACGGCGGAGGATGACTGGATGCGTAAGGGAGCTCGGTAAGGCGGCGACGAAACTTTTGTAAACGACGGCGAGCACGATAAACACCAAAACGAGGAGAGAATAGAGAAAGGAGGGGTCTAGGAGCTTACTGCAGATCCAAAGGAGCTCGGGAGAGAGCTACGACGGCCACAGATCAGTGGAGACCGAGGATGACGATGAAGCGGCTCGGTGAGATCCAAAGCTCGGTGCCCGAGCGACTTAGGGCACGGAGACCGTTAGTTCTTGATCAGGCCGAGGCGGTGGACCTTGGGGATCTTATAGGGAGCGTCGACTTGGGTAGGAAGGCAAGGAGGGAGGCGTACCCAAGCTGGATTCGAACTCGGCAAGGAGTGTCCGCCATGGACACGGGAAGGGATGAAGCTGACATGTGGCCCTGCGATGTCTGCGAGAGAGAAGGGTGAGCAGCGCGCGGGCGGAGCGGCTGACGAGTGGGCCAAAGCAGTCAGTGAGAGAGGGAGAGAGAATGCGGCGCGCGCGGAGCCACGGCAGAGCTGGGCCGTCTGCTGGCTTCGGCCCAGAGGAGAAGGGGGTCGCGCGCGCTCTCGGGCGAAGCTGGGCCGGGGCGCGGTTGAAAGGAATGGGAGGGGGAGCGCGAGCAGGCCAAGGCCGCCTGGCCACACGGGCGAAAGAGAAGGAGGAGGATGGCCTTCGGGCCAAAACAAGAGGAGGCGAGCTGGGCTTGCTTGGGCCAGATAGGAGAGGAGGGTGAGGTGAGGGTTTCTTGCCTTTTCTTTTTTATTCCAAAACCTTTTTAAATCATTTTCAAAACCAGATTTGAATTCCTTTCAAACTTTTGATTTTGAATCTTTTGAGAGAACAGGAAGATTTGAAACTTCAAACTTTCCAAACTTTCTAAAAAAAACAAAAGTCTTTACTTCCAAAACCCTTTTTTATGAAATTTGTTTTTTAATCATTTCTAACCATTTTGAACACAATTTGGATTTTTGAACCAAAAACCACACATCACAAAAACTCAAATGCTCCAACATGAATGCACAAACAAGTTTCTAACCCTAGGATAAATTTTAATTTAGAGAGAAAATTTTTATTTCCCTATATTTTATGAGCACAAAAATTCATAATTAAAGCATTTTAGCTCTAATTTAAGAAACACAATTTCAGGGTGTGACAAATCTACCCCCTTAAGAGAATCTCGTCCCGAGATTCGAAAGACGGTGATCAAAGGGATTGATATTCTGCTTTTGTTTGATCGTCCCTTTTCCCCATTACATCTTTATTTGTATAAACACTCCATTGCATTTTCAACTTTAAGTACTTCATTAAAGCCATCGGTAATTCTACGATCCTGTGTAGAAAATCTTCTCAAGTGTGATCATCTCTCATACTGAGCTTCTCTGCCTGTGTTTGTTCCTTTATTGGTATCTGAAAACTCACAGTCCACTTTACTGTCCTCGATGGTACCCCTTCTAATGGGTCATTCTCGTATTCCTCAGGTACAGGGTGAAAACCTTGATACTCAATTCTTTCACCTGTCGGTGTTGTTAGAAGCACCAAACCTTGGGCATACTTAACCACTCCTTTACAAGCAGATAACCAACCCTTTCCAAGGATAACATCCATTTCCATCAACTTCAAAACAGTAAGGTTCGTGTTGGGGGAAAGGACCCTCGGCAGAAGCGCCGCTCAGACTGGTGCTCGAAGTTAGCCCTCGCGCAACGCCTGGTGTCCTTGCGAGGTCCCTCTCCTTTTTGAGACCGTTACCATGACCCCCGGACGCGGGGTCAACCCTCGTCGCTTTGTTGTACTTCCGTGCAGGTCTAAGGCGACGGTCGCACTGCAGGAAACCTTCGCTTACTCACGACGCCACCTTCGCTTGGAGCGAAGGTCCAGGCAGGCGGCAAGTATGCGCTGCCCCAGAAGCAAGCGAGGCCGAAGATCCGGCGAGCGCGGCCGAAGGTCAAGATCGCCGCTCATCTCCCCAGAGGTGAACAAGGGCCAGGTGGCGGCGCGCTGGAGGGTGGCCGATTAGGGTTTCCGCCTCAGCTGTGTATTTACGCTCTTGCCCTTCCTCTCTGCGTGGAGGCGAGGAATCTTTCCTATACCCTTTGTAATTTGGCCGCGCCCCTTGGCATTCCCTATAAATACCAAGGGGATGAACAGTGTAAAGGGACGACTTTTTGGAATTTGAGCACCTTCCACTTCCGTCTTACCTTCGCTACTGCATCCGACACTTGGCCGCCTTCGCTCTTCCCCTGCACAAGTGCGGAGGTGGGGCAAGTGCGTTCCAACAGTTTGGCGCCGTCCGTGGGATTGAAGTCTGAAATGGCGGGAAACAGGAGAGCACCTTCGACGAGGGACCAGCGCGTTGCTAGAGAGGCGGCGGCGGTGGTCCCGCCTGCTGAGGAAATGGTACAGCCCTCGGGGGAGAGAATGTCACCCCGAACCCCATTCCCTGGGCCCCAGCCCGAGTGCGACGCAGCCACATCCACACACTTCGGGAGAAAGAGAGGGAGAAGAAGAAGGGTGGGCCTCGAGGCCTTGAAAGCTCGAGCTGAGCTGCAAGAGAAGAGGCGCCTAACAGCTTGAGAGGCATAACCGACTGCGCTCGATCAGACAGAGGGCAGACGAGGCCAGGGAGCTGCCGCGTATGGAGGAACCCTGCCGCGGCAGCCGAAGAAGACCGTCGCGAAAGGGACCGAGCGGAGAGGCATAACCGGACTGCGCTCGCCGAGACAGAGGGCAAGAGCGAAAGAACAGGCTCCCTTCCACGATAAAAAAGAAATCAACCCTGCGAGCCGAGAGAGCGACAATAGGAAGAGTAGCGAGGAGGATAATGGGAGCCCGTCGCGAGAGGAGGGAGTGAGGAGCCGTGAAGATCATCAATGATACCTTCGTCACCATCCACCACCCCCCACCACCACCAGTACACCCAGAGCCATATCCTGTGAGACACCCAAACTTCCGCCAACTCTACCCAGATGAGAGAGAACAAAACCTTCGCATTCAGCGAAGGCATCAGCAACACCAAATGCCGTACGATCCAAAGTCACCACTCTCCCAAATACTCCAAACCCAGCCCTGGCCACCATGCTATAATCCACAAAACCTACCCGCTATGATGGATTTCCGACCCTCGCCAGTTCATCATGAGCTACGAAGCAGCGGTTGCCGCAGCAGGCGGTGATGAATCAACAATGGCAAAATCCTTTGTCATCATTCTGCGAGACATCGCACAAACTTGGTACAGCAACCTTCGCCCCGAACTGTGGATTCCTGGGTCCTCCCTCAGAGACAAGCTGTGCACAAATTTCAAGGGCATCACTCCAGCCCCGTCAACCCCATCGAGCTATTCATTTGCAAGCAAGAAGAACGCGAGCCGCTCCAAGATTACTGGCGAAGGTTCATTCAAATCAGAGCAAGGACCCCTGGGATATCTGACGAGGCTGTCATCCTCGCTGCAGTCAGTGGCCTGCGCCCAGGACCATGCTCCTCCAAATTTGCCAGAAAACCGGCAAACTCATCGAAGAGTTGCATGAAACAATGGAAAGATACTGTAGAGCTGATATGGATTTCAGAGCGAAGTCCGATGCTCGGAGGTCTCAGCAAAGGCCACAGCCGAGGCCTCACCCGAGAGAAAGCAACCTTCGCCAAGAGCAAAGCAACGTGGTGCAATCAACAAGCAACAAATTATGAACATCAAACACGGGACGCTCAACACCCCAGCAGCCAAGCCCCGCAGGGTTTGCCACCTCCGCCGAATCAGCGGTACCAGCAGCGAGATCCTGCCAAAATGTATTGTCACTTCTGTGGAATGGGAAAGGGGCACACAACAAAGCAATGCGAATGCTTCGCCAAGGGAAAAGAATACCAGGAATCCAAGAAACCTGCTTTGTCAGACTCCCGACCATAACCACACAAGGAAACCAAGCTTCCACCCACCAAATCCAACATACCACTATACCCCCATAAACTACGGCCTACCTTCGCAACAACCCCCTACACCCACCACCCACTCTACAACCAAACCCATTATCAGCCAACCACCACCCCACAACGCCAAAACCCACCTTACACAGTCACATACCCAGCTACCCCCCAAAACCAAATTCCAACAACCCCAAGCCACCACGCTCTGCCACCACCACCGCCAATCCCGCGTTACCAGCACCACAACCTGAAAGCCGAAGCATCGAGCCAAACACCATCAACAACCCAACATCGACCTTCGTGTGATTCTAGCTATCACCGGAGGTTCAAACGAAGACCATGGTAACAAACGGCAGAGGAAGGAACATGCCAGACGCGTTCAACACCACGTGGCCGCGAAGGACACATAAATTCGGTCGTTGTCTCACATCCCCATAACCTTCGATTCCAGTGACATGAAGCTAAGAGATTACCTCACACACAGATGCCATGGTGATCGAAACCAACCTCGCTGGGTGGACTGTCACCAAATACTGGTCGATCAGGAGCTCCGCTGACATCTTGTTCGCTTCAACCTTCGACAGCATGAAGCTTGAACATAAAAAAAAGAAATCTTCTGCCAAACACCGGCCGCCCACCCCCTATACGGTTTCGGTGGTCAACAAGTGAGAGCCGTCGGGAAAATTTCTTCTCGCCCGTGACCTTCGGCGACCAAATAATGCAGGACGGAACATATAACATTTGATGTCGTCGACATGTTCTACCGTCAATGCCATTTTTTGGCCGCGGGGTCACAAACGCGTTCAATGCGGTCATCCATCCCGCCTACCTATGCATGAAACTTCCCGCTCCGAAGGGTGTGTTCGCGGTATTTGGGGACCAGGACGTTGCAAGGACAGCTGAAGGGAACGTAGCCCCGGGCAAACGTAATGTACACAATTTGTCCAAACCTCAAACCCCCGTATCAGCGTCGAGCGCGAGGTCCGCAATGACAAAGTGAAGGCGGCACCAAAGGACGAAACCAACAAGTCCAACTCTTCGGGTAATGCGAAAGAAAGGTGCTTATTTCAGCCAATCTAGGCCCTCAATCAGAAGGCAACCTAGTCATCTTCCTCAGAGAAAATTCCGACCCTTCGCTTGGTCCGCAGAAGACCTAAAGGAGTCAACAGATCAATGATCGAGCATAGCCCTGAACATCAAAACAGGCTATCGCCCAATCAAACAAAAGCTTCGCAGATGTCAGAAGAAAGAAAGGAGCAGCGAAGGCTGAGGTAAAAAGGCTTCTGCTCAGGCGTCATTCGCCCAGTCAAATACCCCAACTTGGCTCTCAAATGTGGTCCTAGTCCAAAAAGACAAAAAAATGGCGAATGTGCGTGGATTTCACTTGCTTGAACAAAGCCTGTCCGAAAAGATGATTTCCCCCTCCCAAACATAAGCACCCTGGTCGATAGAGCGGCAGGTTGCCAAATGCTATCCCTCCTCGATTGCTTCTCAGGCTATCACCAGATCTGGATGAATGAAGAAGACGAAGAAAAAACAAGCTTTATCACACCCTCGGGCACCTTTTGCTTCCGAAGGATGGCAGAAGGTTTGAAAAAACAAGGCTCAACCTTCGCCCGCATGACCTCCGAAGTTTTCAAGGATGAGCATGCTGTCTCCGCCTATGTCGACGACCTAGTCGTTCAGAGTGAACTAAAAGAGAACCACATACCAGACTTATCGAGGGTATTCAGCAACCTCAGTCCGCCGGACTGAAACTAAAACTAAACCCAAAAATGTGTTTTCGGGTAAGCGAAGGTAAATTGCTAGGTTTGCATCGTCTCAGCCAGAGGAATCGAAGCCAACCCTGAGAAGATTGATGCCATCATGAACATGGAACCTCCGACGACCAAGAAAGCAGTCTCAGCGTCTGACCGGTTTTTGGCAGCACTTAGCAGATTCATCTCAAGATCCGCAGAGCGAGGTTACCCTTTTTGAAACGCTCAGAAGCAACGCTCCATTCAACTGGGGTCCCCAGCAACAAAAGGCCTTCGAGGAGTTGAAAAAGTATCTGACCAGCTTGACTGCCCCTAACCTGCCCAAGCAAAGGAGACTTATTGTTACTCTACGTCGCAGCTTCGCCACCGCTGCAAGCGCAGTCCTCATCAAGGAGCTCCGCGAAACAACAAAACCAGACAAGCCCCAATCTACTATGTTTCAGAAACCCTCGAAGGCCCAAAGAGAAATTATTCAGAGCTTGAAAAATAGCATACGCCGTCGTCATGGCATCAAGAAAGCTCAAGCACTATTTCCAGCGCACGAGATACATGTACCTTCGACGTACCCTCTCGAAGACATTTTCAAAAACAACGAAGCCGTTGGAGAATAGCAAAATGGGCAGTCGAGCTTAACAGTTATGCTGTAACCTTCGTTGGCAGAACACGATCAAATCATAAGTGCTGGCTGATTTCATAGCAGAATGGACACCCGACCCTCGCCCCGGTGAGCTGCAGCAGGACCAGTTTTGGATCATTTACGTCGACGGGGCCTGGGGTGCAACGGAGCCGGCGCCTCGGCCATTCTAATCTCGCCTTCCGGGTCGAAGCTGAGATACGCACGAAGGCTGGACTTCAAATGCACAAACAACTCCGCTGAATATGAGGCTGTGATTCTGGCACTTTCAAGGTTGCGATCGTTATCAGTCCGAAGGGCACTCATCAACACAGACTCTCAAGTCATTGCGGGGCACATTGAAAAGAACTACAAAGCAAAAGATCCAGAGCTTCAAAAGTATTTTCAATATGTACGAAGGTTAGAATCTTTCTTCCTCGGCATAACCGTAAAAGCAATATCGAGGACTGAAAACAGCGAAGCAGATTGCTTAGCCAAAGCAGCCGCGCAGCAGCTAAGCCTCCCTCCGGACGTGTTCTACGAGGTTTCCACTCGGTCAGCCTTCGAAGCTTCCGAAATCAGCATCAAGCTGATCAGCACAATTCAGTGCGAGGATTGGAGAACACCTATCATGGCCTACATCAAAGGACTCCATGAACCCAGCTCAAAGAAGAAGAGAACAGACTAAAGCAAAGAGCGCGAGGGTACAAGATTGTGGATAACACTTGTTCAAAGCTTCGGTAACCTCACCTTGGCTCAAGTGCGTGTCACAGTCCGAAGGTAACGACATTCTCAAACTCATCCACGAAGGTATATGTGGTTCACACAATGGCCCGAGGGCACTAGTAGGAAAGGCTTTCCGGCAAGGTTTCTACTGGCCAACTGCGCTGAGAGATGCTGAAACCATCGTCAAGAAGTGCGAAGGTTGTCAACTGACAGCAAAAAAACAAAACAACCCAGGGGCTCCCACAACCCTCATATGCCCAACCTGGCCTCTACAAAGGTGGGCAATGGATCTCGTGGGCCCACTGCCGACGGCTCCGGGGAACCTTCGCTATGCGGTGGTAGCCGTGGAATATTTCACCAAATGGACCGAAACAAGACCGCTGTCCTCTATAACCTCCCTCGCAGTAAAAAGTTTTTCTGGCAGTAGATAGTTTGTCGCTTCGGAGTCCCCCAACATCTAACCGTCGACAACGGCACCCAGTTTGACAGCGAGGTTTTCAAAGAATTCTGTGCACAAATCGGAACAATTCTATGCTTCGCCTCAGTCCGACACCCGCAGTCCAACGGTCTAGTCGAAAGAGCCAACGCAACAATCTTCCAATCCATATCCAAAAAATTGCAAGGCAGACCAAAGGCAAATGGGCAGACGAGCTAACTGCAGTCACCTTGTCTCACAATACCTCCGAATGCAGAGCAACCAAATTCACACCCTTCAAACTTTTGTTCGGCGAAGAAGCCGTGTTACCAGAGGAGCTAAAATACGTTTCACAAGAACAACCCTCGCAAGTGATGAGCCAGCCAAGCTAACTGACAAAGACTTGCTAGAAGAAACAAGATGCAGCGCAGTTCACAACCTTCGCAAGTATCAGGAGAGACCAAAAAATGGAGAGATAAAAAGTCAGAATCAAAAACCTGCAGAAGGGTGACCTCGTCCTCATCCGTAAACAAACGCCAGCATGGCCGGAAAGTTCCAGCCCAAGTGGACAGGCCCGTTCCTGATCGCAGAATGCAATCGCCCAGGCTCTTTCCACCTCTCCGACAGCGAAGGTAACATCCTACACACACCTGGAACATTGACGACCTACGCAAATTCTACCCATAGCGGAGCCTTAGCGAGCCCTCGCGTTATGTAATCTTTGTCACATACTATGTTATCTACACTCATGTACTTGACAAAAACAGGGCTGCACTCTTTTTCCTTACGAAGGGGCGTAAGGTTTTTTAATGAGGCAGTATCCAAAGCATTATACAGGCTAGAACCCCCAAAAAAGCAAATCTCCACCCTCTACTTCCAAGCATCGAAAAAGCGGATCTCTTTCAAGAGCGCTACATTCGATGAAAACCTGCTAAGATTGCTTCGAAAAACATTCCTTTTCTTTTCAAAGCAAACTTCACCTCCGCCTAAGATAGGGGAGGAAAGTCGAGCACCCTGGCACAAACGACAGGGGCTCGCAAAAAGCAAACTTCACCTCCCCTAAGATAAGGGGAGGAAGTCGAGCACCCTGGCACAAACGACAGGGCTCGCAAAAAGCAAACTTCACACTCCGCCTAAGATAAGTGGAGGAAAGTCGAGCACCCTGGCACAAACGACAGGGGCTCGCAAAAGCAAACTTCACCTCCGCCTAGATAAATGGGAGGAAGTCGAGCACCCTAGCCAAACGACAGGGGCTCGCAAAAAGCAAACCTCACCTCCGCCTAAGATAAGGGGAGGAAAGTCGAGCACCCTGGCACAAACGACAGGGGCTCGCAAAAGCAAACTTCACCCCTCCGCCTAAGATAAGGGAGGAAAGTCGAGCACCCTGGCACAAACGACAGGGGCTCGCAAAAAGCAAACTTCACCTCCGCCTAAGATAAGGGAGGAAAGTCGAGCACCCTGCACAAACGACAGGGGCTCGCAAAAAAGCAAACTTCACCTCCGCCTAAAATAAGGGGAGGCGCGAAGTCCCAAAAAAGTCGAGCACCTGGCACAAACGACAGGGGCTCGCAAAAAGCAAACTTCACCTCCGCCTAAAATAAGGGGAGGCGCGAAGTCCCAAAAAGTCAAGCACCCTGGCACAACGACAGGGGCTCGCAAAAAAAGCAAACTTCACCTCCGCCTAAAATAAGGGGAGGCGCGAAGTCCCAAAAAGTCAAGCACCCTGGCACAAACGACAGGGGCTCGCAAAAAAAAAAAACTTCACCTCCGCCAGAAATAAGGGAAGGCGCGAAGTCCAAAAAGTCGAGCATTCTCGCACAACCAAGCGAGGGCTCGGGCGGGCCCACACTCTCTCCGTCTCGCCCGAGCCCTCCAAGCCAGGCCTCGGGCGGCCCACACTCTCCGTCTCGCCCGATCCTCCAAGCCAGGCCTCGGGCGGGCCACATTCTCCGTCTCGCCCTAGCCCTCCAAGCCAGGCCTCGGGCGGGCCCACTTTCCTCCGTCTCGCCCGGCCCTCCATGCCAGCCTCGGGCGGGCCACACTCTCCGTCTCGCCCAAGCCCTCCAAGCCAGGCCTCGGGCGGGCCCACTTTCTCCGTCTCGCCCGAGCCCTCCAAGCCAGGCCTCGGGCGGGCCCACTTCTCCGTCTCGCCCGAGCCCTCCAAGCCAGGCCTCGGCGGGCCCACACTCTCCTCTCTCGCCCGAGCCCTCCAAGCCAGGCCTCGGGCGGGCCCACTTTCTTCGTCTCGCCCGAGCCCTCCAGCCAGGCCTCGGGCGGGCCCACACTCTCCTCCTTCTCGCCCGAGCCCTCCAAGCCAGGCCTCGGGCTGGGCTCACATTCTCCGTCTCGCCCGACCCCCAAGCCAGGCCTCGCGGGCGGGCCCCATTCTCCGTCTCGCCCGAGCCTTCCAAGCCAGGCCTCGGGCGGGTGCATTTTTTCTCAGCCTCACCCAAACCCTCCAAGTCGGGCCCCCGACGGGTGCATTTTTCTCCCGCCTCGCCCGACCAATGTGGCACCCGCGTCCAGCAGAGTCTCGGCGTAGCAACTGTCACACCGTTTTGCAAAACCGCAAAATCCAAAACCATCGACCTTCGTAACACCCCCAAAATAGTGACTATAGACAAACGGGTCACTGTCCTCTCCAAATCAACATGTTAAAAAGCGTTGCGCGAGCCTCGCTAAAAGAAAAAGGGGCGTCGCTATTTTTTCAAAACAAGCTCGCACGAGCAAACGCGCGAGCCTCGCTAAAAGGAAAAGGGGGCGTCGCTGTTTTTTCAAAACAAGCTCACACGAGCAAACGCGCGAGCCTCGCTAAAAGGAAAAGGGGGCGTCGCTATTTTTTCAAAACAAACTCACACGAGCAAGCGCGCGAGCCTCGCCAAAAATAAAGCAGGGCGTCGCCGTTAAAACAATATAACAAACGTCAAATAGCACAGCAAACATGGCGCACAACCCATACGCTTTTCTCATACCGTTACAAAATAACGTTACAACAACAACGAACATTTCCCAAATAAAAAATCTTTACAAGGAACCACCGCTCCCCTCAATCAACACCAAATCATCGAAACCTTCGGCCTCCACCTCAAAAAAACCCCCCCTCCACTGGAACCAGGGGTCCCCACAACAAAGGGACTGCAGGGACAATTGGCAGCTCCCCGGGTAAAACCCTCGCCCTATACATGTACCTATGCCTCGTCTCATTAACTTCCGAAGGTTCTTCCTTCGGGATCACAAGCTCCCCATCCGACCAACTTCAAGCTCCCTTTGCCCGAACAAATATTCTAAAGCTGGCGTTCTCGTCAATATCATCATCACCGCCAGCTTGCGAGGTCGAAGAAATATCCAAACAAGACGATCGGCTTGGCCGTCTGTATAGTCTGTTTCGCGCCAAAATCGACTCGACCTACTATTTTTCAAATCAACTCCCTCCGCACCTTCGACCACCAAAAACGTTCAAAGGAAAGCGAAGGAATATTTAAACCTAGCGCAACCCCCGATTCACCAGTTATAAAAACATCTTGGTAGTTCAACATCAGCGGAGTCACGTCGAATACGTCTAGCCGGTTCCGTCAGGAACCTGCATGTTGCACAAAAATACGAGATGTCTCAGCCTCGTCAAGTCTTTACAACAACACACAGTATCTACACAGGTCTCCCTCGCCCAACAAACAGGCATCACACCTGCCCATCTTCCCATACAAACCCTCGCCAGCGGACACATCCCCTGCCCGCTCTCCGCCTCGGTTGAATATCCAATCATCTCCTCGCCAGCATTCAGGTCACGCAGCGAAGGTTCCATCGCCTCCGCCGTCGGTTTCCGCAGCACGTCGTCTCCCTGCAAGCATTCTCACATCAGCCCCGCCCCCAGCGCCTCCTTCAAGTCGATCGGCATGTGCCCCCCCGGTCAACGCCTCGATCTCGGCGAGCGTAACCCCCCGCACAACTTGGCTCAGGGGCGACTTCGGAGTCACCCCTCGCTGCAACTTCCGTAGGCGGCGAGGGCATTGCATCTCGTCGAGCCTATAAGCAAAACAAAAGACAAACCTCGCCAAAATCAACAAACAACCCCTCTAAAAACAAAGCAACAAAAATCAAAAATCTTAAAAAATGCGAACCTGGCGCGTAGCCTCGGCAGCTTCCTCGAAGGCGAGAGCTCGGCCACCTCCGGAGATCCAAAACTTGTGAAGCAAACGCATCGCACAGTTCCGAACTTCTGCGTCATCAACCTTCATCTGACGAACCTCTTCAACCGACGGAAAGACATGGCTCGGCCTTTTGACCTTGCGAAGATGATCACAATCCGCCAGTCGAAGCGTGCTCGCCATTGCCAAGGCCCCGGCGTAGCCACCAAAATCGGCTGCATTGGAAACTAGCGAGCTAAACACATCAAGCTCGTTGCCCAACCAGCCCTCGAAGGCCTCTGCATCAGCTGCAGGCAATGGCTCTCCGGCTGAGCCCCCAGCCTCGGTCAGACAACAATCAAGTTTGCGTTTGACGTTCGCCATACTCGTTCGCCAAGATTTCTTCAAATCACCTAGCCGACCCTCGGCCTCAGCCAAAGCCTTGTCTTTCTCCTTTCCCGCGAATCAGATCAGCATTACGCTTCGCCAGCTCAACCGCCTCCTCTCGAGCCTTCGCGGCCTTCTCCGAAGCAATCCTCATTTCATTTTCTTTGTTCTCTAGGCTCCGCGCCAGTTTGCTATTCTCCTTCTCAAGTTCAGTAATATGGTTCCTCATAAACTCCATGTCGGAGCTAACCTTCCGCCTCGCTGAGCGGTTCAAGAGCATCAGCCCGCCAACTTGACGTCAACATCATCAAAGGTGTCGCCAACCGCTTGATCTGCGAGAAGAACCTCCGCCTCCGCACACAAATGCGGCCGAAGATCCGACCTAGAAAACGCCTTTCCTCCGGGCTACACTGCAAGTGGCAATCCGAAGGTCCGGACTGGTGAACAGTGCAGTCGCCGGATCAGAAATCCAAGCTTCTTAGCATATTCCGGGAGGCTCGACCGGCTAGCCTCGCCAAACGGTCTTTTTCCCCGGGATCGCGCAGAGTCAAGTTCCCCATCAAACTCAAACCCTCCACCCAAAGGTGCGAGCCCGCAAAGCTGGGAACCGCACCTCGTTGAGGGCTACCTACCTGGCTCAATATCTTGTGCAATTTCAACTCTGCGCCCTGGGCAACCATCGCACCAACACTCAGCGAGGCTCCGCCTCCAATAGACACCTCCTCATCCGTGTCATGCCCTTCAATAGAACCCTCGCTGCCTTCATCAGACGAACCCTCGTCCGTCTCCCCCTCCTTTGCGTCCTTCTCCTCCACCTCATCATCATCAGATTCATCCTCGTCGCCCGAAGTCTGGACTAAAGCGCTGATCCCTCCAACGCGAGGCACGCGTCCCCCGACTGAACCGGCACCCCGGCCGCTCAGGAGCTACGGCCAAGGAAGAAGTGCCTGCAGCAACGAGCCAGCACGCGACCTTCATCGCAAGCACCTCGCTCAGCCACCAGCTCCGCCACGGCCGCTCGACTACGGCCTCTCTTCGGCCGAGAGACGATCTCACTTCCTCCCGAAGCTTACGCTTCCTCTTCTTCGGCGCGGTCGTCGCTTGAGGAGCGGCCAGTCGGCGTACCGAATACCAAGAATGTCAAACATTCTGTTCACTCGACCTTCGCCGCCCACCAAGCTATGGATAAGCCTTCACTTCCAGTGGGGAAAGCTTCCCCACGAGCTCGTCCGTCCACTGCTGAACTGTTTGAAAACAGCTTCGTTCCCGTCCTCGCGCCTCGGAAAATTTCTTAAGAGTTTTTCCCAAACCTTCTCCAGATCCAAACTAGGTTTCTTCAAGCCCCTACCTTCGTACCTTGGGTCTTTCTCCACAGTGAACCAAGTCCGCCTCCGGCCAAGAGGCCAAATCTTGGCACAGCAATATTCCTCCACTAAATCACGCGCACACTGAGAACGCGCAACGACCCTCAGGCAATCAACAGCAGCATGGGCCTCGATGCTCATCTTAGCTTCGGCGCCCACATCGCCAAGCACTGGAAGCTCGCCGCAAAGCTCGGAGCTGTCACTAAGTTTGTAATAGAACCAGAACTCCTGCCACCCGCTGCTCCACTTGTTCTTCTGCGCTTGCACCGGCAGCTCCGCGCCGGCGCGGTGGCAAAAAGTGTACACCGCGAATTGTCCAAGGCTGGTCTTGCCCTCGCTGTCCGTAATCTTGCGAGGCTGCATATGAACGCGATGAGTGCGAACAAAACCCTCGACATGAGGGACAACCCCCTGAGACCTGCAGGCCCAGACGTAGACCGACATCTTTGTGAAGCAAGAAGGCGTAAGCTGATGCAACCGCAGGTTGAACCTCCGCAGGACCGAAGTCACGAAGGAGTCAGCTGGGAAGCGAAGGCCAGCCGAAAAGAACTCTTCAAATACCACAACTTCATCTGCGTCCGGCTTCGGCACGGTTTCCCCACTGCTGGCCCTCGCCTTGCCTTCCTCAACCAGCCCCACCTCACATAAGATGCAATCTCACTCCCGCAAACCCGGCTAAGACCAAACTCAAAGGTAACCCCCTCATCCACGCCGGCGGGAGAACCAGCCCGAGCAGTATGCTTCAACCTGGCCATCCCTTCAGCCACCAAAACTACCAAACAAGCCCTCGCACGCAAGCTAAAACAAACCTTCGCTACAAGCAAATCACAACAGCAGGATGGCTATAGCAGAGGGCACAATCAAAAACTCCCCACTCTCTTTCTATTTATAGGCCGGGAGACAAGCCCCTCACCCGACGAAGTCGGCACGACAACCAAGAAACGCGGCGCAAAAACGAACATGCTTCAATAGTATAAAACAACACCACAAAGGCCCAGCCCAAAGCAGCCGCGGGCGTCGCTGCCGAGGGCCCCGTTTTTGTCCCCATCAAAAGGCGCTGCTTGGGCCTAAACACGGTCTTTTAGATCCAAGACAACGAGGGGCTACTGTTGGGGAAAGGACCCTCGGCAGAAGCGCCGCTCGGACTGGTGCTCGAAGTTAGCCCTCGCGCAACGCCTGTGTCCTTGCGAGGTCCCTCTCCTTTTTGAGACCGTTACCCTGACCCCGGACGCGGGGTCAACCCTCGTCGCTTTGTTGTACTTCCGTGCAGGTCTAAGGCGACGGTCGCACTGCAGGAAACCTTCGCTTACTCACGACGCCACCTTCGCTTGGAGCGAAGGTCCAGGCAGGTGGCAAGTATGCGCTGCCCCAGAAGCAAGCGAGGCCGAAGATCCGGCGAGCGCGGCCGAAGGTCAAGATCGCCGCTCATCTCCCCGGAGGTGAACAAGGGCCAGGTGGCGGCGCGCTGGAGGGTGGCCGATTAGGGTTTCCGCCTCAGCTGTGTATTTACGCTCTTGCCCTTCCTCTCTGCGTGGAGGCGAGGAATCTTTCCTGTACCCTTTTGTAATTTGGCCGCGCCCCTTGGCATTCCCTATAAATACCAAGGGGATGAACAGTGTAAAGGGACGACTTTTTTGGAATTTGAGCACCTTCCACTTCCGTCTTACCTTCGCTACTGCATCCGACACTTGGCCGCCTTCGCTCTTTCCCCTGCACAAGTGCGGAGGTGGGGCAAGTGCGTTCCAACAGTTCGCCTCAAAGTTTACTCCCTTTATGTCAAGGCTAACTTTTGGGCATATGCGGTTGGCTTTCATTTCGCCTCCTAGAGAGTTAACTATCACTGGTTCCTCATTGGAAGCATAGTCATCCTATGTTCTTGTACATATAGGCTAGAGATGAACGAGTGTGAAGCTCTAGGATCAAACATCACAATGGCGGGAGCAGAGTTTACTTGAATGAAACCATACACGACTTCCTTAGCCCCACGTTTGTTAATCATATACACATGATTTAACATTCCTTGGATGTAGTTTCTTTTACTTTACTTCCTGGCTCCTGCTTCTCCTGTTCTTGTATTTGATGTGGTTCGTCGTCCTGACTTTTATTGCTCTCCATAAACTTCTTATGACAGTCGTTCTCATAGTGATTAACCTCATCACAATCGTTACAACCCTCACTAGTGGGAGTATTAATCTTCGTCAAGGTGTCACTAGGACGTGACAGACATGGCTCTAGGGAATTGGAGTGAAGTACTTCATCATTGGATTGCTGATACTGACGGAGTTCATGAGGAGGTTCAAGATTCCACTGATCACTTGATTCCTGGTTCCATTGTTGGAATTCTGGTGCATGAGCGTAGGGGTGGTGTATGTTGCTACCTACAGATTGGCTTTCTCTTTTCCTTTTCTTCTCCTCCTCTCTCGACGCTTGTTTTCAATCACAATTGCTCTGTCCACCAATGTTTGATAGTTGGCATATTCAACCGTCATCAGTTGTAATTGCAGACCATCATTGAGTCCTTTCAGAAAGCGTTTCTGCTTCTTAGCATCACTATTCACTTCTTCCAGAGCATAGCGTGACAACTGGGTGAACATGTCATGATACTCACACACTGACATAAATCCTTGCTTCAAGTTGAGGAATTGCTCTTCCTTAATCACCACTATTGCAGCTGGAACATGGTAAGATCTAAAAGCATTCTTGAATTCTTCCCAACAACCAATTTGAGTCTTATTTGGATTCTCACAAACTGAATGATTCCCACCAATCTAATGCGTTCCCTTGAAGTTGGCCTGAAGCTAAAGCACCTTCTCATGTCAATCAACTGTGTTATTCAAGTTGTCGTTCCCAAACACACCACATAAGCTCTAAGCCAGTCATCAGTTCTTCTATTGGGTTGCTAGTATGAGAGAATGTCGGTGGGTGTCCTTTCATAAATTCACCACGCTTGTCAATAGGTGGTTCTTGATACTGATTGTGTAACACATTTTGAGCCATGGTCTGTAATAGTTGAGTCTGCATTATCAAAACTTGCTCTATAGCTGAAGGATTTGATGGCGGTGGATTAGAGTTGTGAGCATTTCCCGTAGCATCATCGTAGTCATTTCTCCTGGTAGCAACCATCTGTTTTTCAACATGTATGTGTTAGGATTCAGCTCTTCATAACATACTTAACCATAGCTTCATGAGATGACAGACAAGGTTGATATAGCAAGAGAGACAAGAGAAGACTCATCCATGACTGATTCTTCCGATTAAAACACTAGATGGTAAGAAACTTCATCTTGAAACGGTTCAAAGTTAACTTCATCATAGCTACCCCCCTTAAGAAAGGATCAACTAGGAGAAACAATAAAAGGATAGCATTCCACCTTTTTCTAGTTAAGCTAACTAGCATAAAGACCTTCTGACATCCCGAGAAATTCATATGCGAAGGTAAGAACAAGAATTCTGAAATTTCTCGCGAGTAGCAAAACAGCAGTGCAGTAAAACAGCCATAACTCGAGCTCTGCTTATCCAATGAAGTTGCAGTTTACCTTTCTGAAAAGCTTATGAAATCCTCTACAAACCTTCATGTAGAACACTTTTCCATATTCTGTAGTTAAGGTCGTCGAAACAGCAGACAACAGAAAACTATTCCAGATTCCAGACAGCACGGATGTATCAACTTGTGAATTCATAACTCCAAACCATAACAGCTATCAGGGTGTTGTTCTTGCGCTCAGAGAAAGATCATGAAGTCTACTTGTGTCCAGAATTGTTCCATGATTTTGAACATCCATAAATAGAGATATAAGCTGATAAAACAGACTGCTCCGGAAAGATAGGATAGAGGGAACAGAAGAAACAGAAACCCAACCTTCTATGCATGAACTTATCAACTAAACCTAAATGAGATTGTGGAAACCCACAAAATCATTGCACTCATTACAAAGATGCAAAACAAACATCATCAAAGGACAAGCAACAAGCATCACAGGTTCACAAGCCACACATGGCCAAGGACTTGACTTAACTTCGTGACTAACGTTTCATTACAAAGGGCTCAAGAACTACTAGAACACGATACATCTGCAAGAACATCAGGTAGCTTTTCTTGTACACTCTTCTCTCATCTATCCTGCTATCAGGGACTTTCTTTGCATCAGCCTGACATCACTTGTTGGTGACTATTCTGTAGTGACTGGGTTGTGGCTACTTTCCTTGAGTCGGTTGTTGACCTTTTTGGGCAGGATCTTACGTAGTGTTCTTCCTGTCGACAATGATAACATCTTCCTTTGGTTGGATCTGCTGCGGTAGAAGTGTTGTTTGATGTGCTGCCATCTTGCTGACTCAGAGGATCGACTTTTACCAGTTTATTCTGCTTCTTAACTCGCTTCCGTGGTGGAATTCTTTTAGGTGATTGTCCATCCATCTATGCAAACCTCATGTGGAAAGTTCTTAACTGGAGGAGCTTCTAGATGCTGCTGATCTAGGCTGGTCTGAACAGGGTTGAAACTGGATGTGATACTGGGTAGAACTCAACTGTTGGTGACGTATCAACGGTGGCTCGAATGAATTTGCTTTCCTCTTCTTATCTTCCTTGACTTCACCACTTGGGTTCGCTTTGACCTCATCCCTGGTTGACTTCTCTTGAAGACAAGAATTCCCATAATGCTTGCAACAAAAACATCGATCCTAACCTCTTGCACCTTACTACTGCTCTATCTCCCACAGACCTGCTTCACATTCATGGGTGATAATGGCATACCTCGATATTCAATCCTTTCGCCTGATGGTGTTCTTAAAAACACTGAACGTCGGGAATAATTGACCTCACTTTTATGACCTTTAACCATCCTTGTCCAAGGATAACATCGATTCTGGAGAGTTCCAAAACATTCAGCTTCACTATGAAATTCACTCTCCTTATCTGGACTCTAACATCTCGACATACACGGTTTGTCTCAACTTCTCTAGTTGGTGTACGAACTACTATGAGCTTCTTTGTTGGCCATTCCCTTATCTTCAGGCGAGCTACAAACTTGACAGAGATGAACGAGTGCGAGGAACTAGGGTCAAAAAGAACCATGGCAGTTACCGAATTGACTGGGATCATGCCATACACAGCTTTCTTTGCTCCATGAATAGTGGTCATATCCACATGCCTCAACTTTCCATAATGTAATCTTGCTGCACTTCAACACCTGGTAACTGTTCTTTATGGCTTCCTTCCATGTTGGTTGGTCCATGTGTTGCGTTTTGCTGTTGCGTCATTCTTCCCAGGTCTAGACTTTGCATAGCGATCAGCTTCCGTTTGTTAACTGCGGTCAGAGACGACATAGCTTGGTCAACGATCCGTCTACTTAGACAAAGGAAAGCTTTCAAAAGCAATTCAAGGCAAGGTGTAAGGTGAGAGCAAAATTTAAAATTGAGCAACAAGGAGGTGATAAATAACAAGGGTAGAAGATACAATAGGGAGAAAGATATCAGGTTGATAGAACAAGAGTTCTATAGCAATTTTCAAAACTTTAAAATGACCAGTTTCTAACTAGGCTTGCGTCCTACAGTCAGCATTGCTCCGATACCACTTTGTCACACCCGGTTTTAAGAAACAACCAGGTATACATCATATGTGAGCCCAGGAAGTCAAATCTCACATATAGTCACAAATAAAGGGTAATATCGAAAGACAATGCTCTTATATAACGTATATAAAACAAAAGAACATAACCTTAAAGCAGAGCGGAAAGACACTCCGATCTTCAGATGGAGACACCAACTTCACAGGGACAACTGACTAGTTGATCACAAGCCTAAGCTTCTCCAAAGCTTGACTCTCTGAGGTGTGGGAAAAGCAAGAGTGAGTCCATGTCGAACTCCACAAGTATAGCAACAAGTGATATAGATCCCAAGTCTCATGATCAATGTAACATAATTAATGAATAGCATAAAATGGTAAATGATGAACATGTTAACCAACATAAGTCATAAATGTAAAAGTCTTCAAGGCATCTCGTGTCCTTGAGCAAGGCTGATATATCAGTTTAATAAACTTTGCGCAAAGGTGTACACTTTCACTGCGAGACGTGAATTGCCCTTTCGCCCGAGGTGATCAGCCTCTTAACTCACTTCCAAGGAAAGTCGGCAGGGTTCACGATGAAGCCTTTCAAAGGTTCGTCTAACAAGTTAGGGCCGCTAGGTTTCCCCATCAATAAGCATGAATCTCCCCTCCAAGCGGTGACTAACAAAAGAAAATGCACCAACCTGGTCGGCCAAGACCATACAGATCGGAGCCCCTCTTGCGCCTTTCGGTAACCTCTAACAAGCTAGAAAAGGTCCTCATACTGAGCTAAAGCCAGAGCCATATAACTCCCAACAGTTGCACTGTAAATCCCGAAGGTGCTCGTACAGATAATTTCTTAAGTTGCTAGTAAGTCATTTTTATCATTTGATGCAAACATTAATTAAGTAACATGATCATGATTTGCGAAAAGAAAACTCGATTGCTATACTTGCCTTAAACCCAAGATCCTTCTTCTGTTGACTTATATACTTCCAAGGGTTGACTCTTGATCTTGAACTCTTGATCACGAACTTCTTCTGATCACCAACGTACAACTCACCGACTGGACATATGATCACAGAACACCACACAAGCATCCAATAGCAGTCATGCAAAGCAAACATAGCCTATAATTAGAACAATACACCAATAAATAAATAAATAAATAAATAAAGAGTTTTGAAAACTGATCTACGATTCGCTATGAACACACAGACGCGAAGATCACTCTAATCGGAGCTATAACGGAAAAGATATAAACTAAACAAGATTAAAGACACTAATTACTAGATTAGATTTAACTCAAACTTTAATTACAGAAAACAGTAGTGAAAGTTATATATTTGAAAGAACTTTTTGAAACGAATCTAACGCAAGTTAAACGGACTAAAACGGAGTTAAAACAAAGAGGTTATAGGGGTTTAAAGTTAGTGGCAAAACTGTAATTGATTCAAACCTGATTTTGCAATTTTGAATAAATAAAACGAAATCAGAATTTCGGCCGGACTGCGCCTCATTTAGGAGAAAACGCAGGGGCTTTGAAGGAAGATTCCACAGACTCAATGCACAGGGCCGTTTGGACTGCGGGTTGGGCCATAAAAACTTAGGGGTCTCTTGCAAAACGGGAGGACGAAGGGGTATGAAGCGATCTGAGCCGTTGGATCGGGAACGGATGATGGAGATTAGAACTGGGGGAGGTAGGGCGGCGCTGTCGCCGGAGAGGAAGGAGGATGCGGTGGCGCTGGGCGGCGCCTTGGCCGGACTTAGGCGGCGATGCTCGGGTTTGAGCTTCCGGGCGGTAGAGACCTCAGGAGTTGCACCAACGGATGTAGAAGCTTAAGGCGAACTCACCGCAGTCGACAGAGACGGCGGAGGACGACTGGATGCGTAAGGGAGCTCGGTAAGGCGGCGGCGAAACTTTTGTAAATGACGGCGAGCACGATAAACACCAAAACGGGGAGAGAATAGAGAAAGGAGGGGTCTAGGAGCTTACTGCAGATCCAAAGGAGCTCGGGATAGAGCTACGACGGCCACAGATCGGTGGAGACCGAGGATGACGATGAAGCGGCTCGGTGAGATCCAAAGCTCGGTGCCCGAGCGACTTAGGGCACGGAGACGGTTAGTTCTTGATCAGGCCGAGGCGGTGGACCTTGGGGATCTTATAGGGAGCGTCGGCTTGGGTAGGAAGGCAAGGAGGGAGGCGTACCCAAGCTGGATTCGAACTCGGCAAGGAGTGTCCGCCATGGACACGGGAAGGGGATGAAGCTGACATGTGGCCCTGCGATGTCTGCGAGAGAGAAGGGTGAGCAGCGCGCGGGCGGAGCGGCTGCGAGTGGGCCAAAGCAGTCAGTGAGAGAGGGAGAGAGAATGCGCGCGCGCGGAGCCACGGCAGAGCTGGGCCGTCTGCTGGCTTCGGCCCAAGAGGAGAAGGGGGTCGCGCGCGCTCTCGGGCGAAGCTGGGCCGGGGCGCGGTTGAAAGGAATGGGAGGGGGAGCGCGAGCAGGCCAAGGCCGCCTGGCCACGCGGGCAAAAGAGAAGGAGGAGGATGGCCTTCGGGCCAAAACAAGAGGAGGCGAGCTGGGCTTGCTTGGGCCAGATAGGAGAGGAGGGTGAGGTGAGGGTTTCTTGCCTTTTCTTTTTATTTCCAAAACCTTTTTAAATCATTTTCAAAACCAGATTTGAATTCCTTTCAAACTTTTGATTTTGAATCTTTTGAGAGAACAGGAAGATTTGAAACTTCAAACTTTCCAAACTTTCTAAAAAAACAAAAGTCTTTACTTCCAAAACCCTTTTTTATGAAATTTGTTTTTAAATCATTTCTAAACCATTTTGAACACAATTTGGATTTTTGAACCAAAAACCACACATCACAAAAACTCAAATGCTCCAACATGAATGCACAAACAAGTTTCTAAACCCTAGGATAATTTTAATTTAGAGAGAAAATTTTTTTTCCCTATATTTTATGAGCACAAAAATTCATAATTAAAGCATTTTAGCTCTAATTTAAGAAACACAAATTTCAGGGTGTGACATGTGTCTCATCTTTTGCAGGACTATGAAGATGTCTTTCCAAAGGAAACACCAGCTGGTCTTCCGCCAATTCGTGGGATCGAGCATCAAATTGATCTCATTCCAGGGGCTGCACTCCCCAACCGACCACCATACCAAACCAATCCAGAAGAGACAAAGGAAATACAAAGGCAAGTACAAGAACTTCTTGATAAAGGTTTTGTTCACGAAAGCTTAAGTCCTTGTGTTGTTCCTGTAATTTTAGTACCTAAGAAAGATGGTTCTTGGAGGATGTGCATTGATTGTAGAGCTATAAACAATATCACTATTCGCTATCGCCATCCTATTCCCCGGTTAGATGATATGCTAGATGAATTGAGTGGTTCAGTAATATTTACTAAAATTGATTTGAGAAGTGGGTACCATCAAATAAGGATGAAAACTGGAGATGAATGGAAAACTGCATTTAAAACAAAATTTGGGTTGTATGAATGGTTAGTTATGCCTTTTGGTTTGACTAATGCTCCTAGTACCTTTATGAGATTAATGAACCATGTCCTACGAGCTTTCATTGGAAATTTGTTGTTGTCTACTTTGATGATATTTTAATTTACAGCAAGTCTTTTGAAGAACATATGAATCACATTCGCCAAATTTTAGATGAGCTTAGGAAGGAAATTATTTGCTAATCTTGAGAAGTGCAGTTTTTGCACAGACAATGTTGTGTTTCTTGGCTTTGTTGTATCAGGAAAAGGAATAGAAGTGGATGAATCTAAGGTGAAAGCTATCAAGGATTGGCCAACTCCAACGAATGTAAGTCAAGTTAGAAGTTTTCATGGTCTTGCTAGTTTTATAGAAGATTTGTGAGAGATTTCAGTACCATCGCTGCTCCTTTGAATGAATTGACTAAAAAAGGTGTTGAATTTAAATGGGGGCTAGTACAGGAAAATGCTTTTCAAGAATTAAAGAAACGTTTGACTACAGCACCATTACTTGTTCTTCCTGATTTCACCCAAACTTTTGAAGTAGAATGTGATGCTAGTGGAATTGGGATAGGAGGAGTTTTAATGCAACATGGAAAACCTGTAGCATATTTTAGTGAAAAATTGGGAGGTGCTCAACTGAACTATTCTGTGTATGATAAAGAATTGTATGCCTTGGTGCGTGTACTTGAAACATGGCAGCACTACTTATGGCCAAAAGAATTTGTTATTCATTCCGATCATGAAGCTTTGAAGTACTTGAAAGGACAAGCTAAACTGAACCGATGTCATGCCAAGTGGGTTGAGTTCATTGAAACATTTCCCTACATTGTGAAATACAAGAAAGGTAAGGACAATGTGGTTGCTGATGCTTTGTCTCGGAAGAGTGTGTTATTGAATCAACTTGAGGTAAAGGTTTTGGTCTTGAAAGTGTAAAAGATATGTATAAATGATCTTGAATTTCCAGAACCATATAATCAATGCAAAGATGGAAAAGGTTGGGAAAAATATCACATACATGATGGATTTCTGTTTAGAACTAACAAGCTTTGTGTTCCAAATTCTTCGGTTAGATTGCTTTTAATGCAGGAGTCCTATGGAGGTGGACTAACGGGTCATTTTGGACAAAAGAAAACTTACGAGCTGCTGAGTGATCATTTCTATTAGCCCAAGATGAAGAGAGATGTTATCCGATTTGTGGAGCGATGCGTCACCTGTCACAAAGCTAAGTCAAAACTAAACCCTCATGGTTTATACACTCCTTTACCTACACCTAATATTCCTTGGGAAGACATAAGCATGGATTTTATTTTAGGATTACCTAGAACCCAGAGGAAAAGATTCTATATTCATTGTGGTTGATAGATTTTCAAAGATGGCTCATTTTATCCCTTGTAACAAGAGCGACGATGCTTCACATGTTGCTAATTTATTTTTCAGGGAAATTGTGAGATTACATGGAATGCCCAGGACCATTGTGTCAGATCGTGATGTCAAGTTCGTGAGCTATTTCTGGAAAACATTATGGGCAAAACTTGGAACAAAGCTTCTGTTCTCCACCACATGTCACCCTCAAACCGATGGACAAACTGATGTGGTGAATCGTACATTGTCAATGTTGCTGCGAACAATTGTGAAAAAGAACCTGAAGGACTGGGAGGACTGCTTGCCTCATGTGGAATTCGCTTACAACAGGGCCGTGCACTCTACCACTAATTTGTGTCCTTTTGAAATTGTATATGGGTTCAAACCTATTGCTCTGATAGATTTGTTGCCTCTTCCATTACAGGAAAGAACCAATATGGAGGCCTCCAAGCGTGCTACATATGTAAAGAAGATACATGAGAAAACCAAGGAAGTAATCGAACTCAAGGCGACACGTAAGGCTGCAAGTATGAACAAGCATAGGAAGAAAGTGTTGTTCGAACCAGGAGACTTGGTGTGGATCCACTTGCGCAAGGATCGATTTCCTGATAAGCGCAAATCCAAGTTGATGCCACGAGGAGATGGTCCATTTCGTGTTCTTGCCAAGATCAATGATAATGCATACAAGATAGATCTTTCAGCAAGTTATGGCGTGAGCAACTCCTTCAATGTTGCTGACTTGTTGCCATTCACAAGCGAAGACATTTTAGAGTCGAGGACGACTCCTTTTCAAGGAGGGGAGGATGATATGACCTCACCGACCAGCACACCGACCTCACCGACCAGCATACCAACCACCTCGCCGACCAACATACCAACCACCTCGCCGACCAACAAGATGTTACAAGCTCCGAGTCAAACTACACCAGCTCAAGCCTTCGATGGACCGATTACACGTAGCCGAGCAAAGAAGCTACAACAAGAGGTGCACGTGCTACTTTGTGAAATTCATTTTAATATTAATGAGAATTATATACTACCTATGTCGTGCATATTGCTATTGCTCAGGTTCACCAAGGAGAAAGAAAAGAACACACAATGAGTTGATTACATTGAAGGTCCACACTCCGACCAGTCTAGTCCAGCAGAACCGCTAGAAAGAATTAGTCATATCTTTTGATTCATAAAAGCTATGAAGGCCCATGAGGACATTTTGGAAATCTTATGAAGTCTAGTTTCCAATGCCACAAGCCTTGACCATTTTGGAGTTTTACTCGTGACTGCCGACCAGATTTAGTGCATACTGGTCAGCTGGTGGGCAGAATGCATGTTGTCCAACTTGCCATGCAAAACTGTACAAATCTACAAAATTTCATGGTGCATGCTGCACATGGTGTGAAATCTTATCACGTTAAATTTCCAATGCAACTGACGGTGCATCATTTGGACTTTCCTAGGTGGAGTTATTGCCAAAACATTGAAGACTGCTCCGAAGCCCAACAGTCACGCGGGATTAACTCAGAAGACCTTTCGTGGAAGCCTGTTCACATACTCATCTTTTCGTTTCCTGTTCGTGTTTATACCTATCTAGGAGGCCTATTCCTAGTATAAATATGTCATTGCTTCATAGCAATCACAGACTTTTGATAATCGAAATACAGAACCCCTTTGTTCAGCTGTGTGCTAACAAACTTTGAGAATGAATCTCTACCTCCTTTGCTCTTGTGATTTACTTCGCGGTTTACAGAAGCGGCGGCGTCATCCGCTCCCAATTGGTGCTCCTACTCTCCTTCAAGGTTTGCCTTGATTGATTGTAGGCTGTGTTGGTTGGTTCTTTGAGAGTGTGGTTGGGCGAATCCTCGATTCAGGTTGCCGTTTAAAGATGGTGGTTGGCTTCGAGTTTTATTTGTCAGGTTGCACTAGCTATCGCTGCTTGCAGCAAGTTATCCGGCTGTTCTTCAGCTAGTTATCTGGAGATTGATCCTACGTCGTGAAGATCGGGACATCGAGTCGTATCATCTGGTGTCAAATGAAACACGTGCGTTAGAAAGAATCAATATCCAACTTGCCGGTTCTCGATCTTTTCATTTCACTTTGTCTTGGATAAAATTTTAAGCACAAGATAAATATGAACAATCCAAGCAAGTGAATAACTCAGTGCAAGAGACATAACAACCTAGCATACAAAAGGTAGCACAAGTGATCTCAACACATCCTACCCATGCTAGTTGCCAATCTCAATAGTGAACAAATTAAATATTTCATAGTTGATTAGTCAAATTCACCATTTGCAAAAATAGCTTAGCTCATAACATGTATCAAGTGATCAAAGAGAGCCTAAGCTACAAGCATCATCATGAATCAATAGGGCATACCTAAAAGAGCTAGTCTCATTCTCATTACTATATACGTGAAGCTCTAAAGTGCACTAATACATGATGAAATGCATGCAAAAGCTAGTCTATCAAAGACAAAGAAAAACTAGCCTAAAAAGGAAAACCCAAAACAAAAGGGTATCGGAGAAGTCAAACTAAGATACAACAAGCAAAATGCTTCCCAAACTAAAAGGGAAACACACACCAAAACCACAAGAAAAGAGCCAAGAAACGCTTCCGTGAACAGCCATCAAAATCCGCATCAGAAAGACCACACGGCAGAAAAAGGTCAAAGAAGAAGAGTACCAAAAACCGAACTCAGAAGTGTGTTGGAGGTACCTCATGAAGTGCTTGACCATCTGCTGGTGTGATACCCGAGGGGATACCTAAATCTACTTCAAGTCTCCGGGGCGCCTGCCTTGCCGAAGTCGTCTCCAACTCGCCTGATGCTGTCGCTCCCACAGGTGCAGCTAGTGCTCGCTGGAGAGCTGCTCGAACGGAACCCCAAGTCGTAGAAGAAGTGGGATTGGGTCCGTGAGCCGAAATGCTCTCTCCAGGCTCCTGTTCTCCTGCACAATCAAAAACAGAAGAAAACACAAGGCATTGTCTCATCTAGTGTGACCTCAAGGTCTCCACTAAAACGGTTAGTCACATAATAAGCATAAGGTGAACTCTCAACAAAAAGAGATCTACCTATGAATGATACCGCAAGGAGATCTAAACTCAAAATGGTCAAGACTACCATGCAACAGGATAAAGCACTGTATAGCAAAATGCAACCTAAAGACATGATCAACCCAAACACAACCTAAACCTCGACACATGCTACAATGCAAGATGATGATAGCAATAGATCCAAAAGCATGTAACATGATAAAATTGTGGAAAGGCTAGTGCTCAAACTAATCATATCAACAGGGTAAATGTAGCTAACCAAAACTAGCACCTGAAAAGTGACACCTAATGAACATCATACCTCTAAAAGTAAAGCTCATGGAGAAATATGATAAAGCATAGCATAATGTTGATGAGGATCACCAACTAGCATGAAAAGTCGATTAACCACCAAAGCTATACATAAGGCTAGCATGACATGATATACAAGATAGCACATGCTAGACTAAAACAAAACAAATATAAAAATGTACATGTAAGAACTATACAAGTGAGCACATGATAGTCCGTCTCATACCACAAGAAATAGAACATGAATGTACAAGGTATGAGTGTATAAGAAAGCTCACCGAGTAGCAAAAGCCTCTTTGGAGGCAAAACTAAGCGGGGTGTAGAGAACCATCAAATCTTGATCACATCTAAAAGATCGAGCTCTAACAGGCGCATGTTCTCCACCCCGCGTCCTTATATCTACACACAAGAGGACAGTATAACCCGAGTCTTGGATCCCGAAGGGTTAGCAAGCATGTACTTGGGAATCCAGGACTTGGTCACAAATCTCAACTTATCATGTGGGTTAGCATGATGCAAGTGTTGGTTCAAGTGCAATTTTGGAACACCCTTGGAAGCATTCCTCAAAAGGACAACTCGAGGAGAAGAACGAGTCGTACCACGGGAAAAGAGGCAAACATCTTCCAAGGTTTTTGTAGAAGAACCAATAGATGCACCATGAGAAGCATGACGTGGACCAAGAAAAGTAGCACTAGAAGCATGTCCACGACCATGACCTAACCCACTAGAAAAGGAGTCATAAAACCCATCAGCAAAAAGGGGCTTCTTACTAGGAGCATGAGCGTTCATGCCATGAGAAGGGCTATGAACCACCAACTTCCTAGAAGAGCGAGCTTGGCGCAAGCGTTTGGCACGCCGATAGCAAAAGCTTTCTTGATGCCCATCTTTCTCACAAAAAAAAGCAATGGTACAAAGGCCTATCGGAAGGCACACCATTCTCCGACAAGTGAGAAGTCCATTGGGACTTAGAACAAGAAGCATCAACAACCAACTTGGTGCCAACACTAGGAGCACACGTGCCATCGGAAATGCTACGCGGCTTCCTAAAAGCCTTAGCTCGAATACGTCGCGCGTGTTTGACACGGCGGAAACAAAAATCGAATGAATGTCCATCTTTCTTGCAAAAGATGCAATGGAAAATCGGATTGGGAACATGAGTCCCAAAAATGTGAGAAGCACCCTTGTCAAGAGAAGTCCCTTGGACATCACTCGAAGATACAACAAGGTTGGGAGTAGCTATGAAAGAGCTATCCGAAACCTTGACACTAGTGCTAAGGTCAACAGACTCACGCGCAACACAAGAACTCAACTCCGGTTGCAAAGAAGCAATTTTAGAAGCATCAACACCGAAGTTGCAAGAAGTGCGTGAATCCAAAGACTTAGCACAAAGACTCTTGCATCTTTTGGCTAAAACCTCATTCTCAACATGAGGCGATCACAAGTACCACAAGAAGTGTTTCTCTCAATTTTCCATCTCCTTTTCAATGCACTCGGCATATGTGGTACGCAAGAGTTCAATCTCTTTCTCAAGTTTAGCACTCATATCATTGTGCTCAACCAACTTAGCGCTCATATCATCGTGCATTTGCTTCAAAACCAAAACTTATTTTCTAAATCAATGCATGATGTGCAAATGAAATCGGTGGAAGAAACATCACCATTCACATCAAGCAATGAATCATGATTAGCACAAGAAGTAAGGCAAGCATTTTTATTCAAAGAGCACAAGCTACAAGGCCTAGCATTTATCTCAATAATTTCAGCCCTAGCATGTTCAAGTTCATCTACACCTGTGGTGTGAGTCAATTTTAATTTATTGATTTCAGCAAGCAAAGACTCACAAGAACCACATGGTTCAGCAGCTTTTGACCTAAGCAAGGCTATTTCAGATTTAGCACGAACAAGATCCTTGCGCAAGTCAAAGCAAACAAGACATGGTATGGAAGCATTTGATTTTAGCATTTCATTTTCAGATTTTAAGCTAGCAAGAGAAAAGCATAGCTCATCATTCTTCCTAACCATGTGACTACAAGAGGTGCAAGGTAAAGATGCACTAGACTTCCAATGAAAAGGCCACATTTCAACCTAGTGATAGAGCATTTCAATTTCTTGACCTTTCTACGCAAGGTATCACAAAGCTCATCATATCTCATGTTATCATCACAACAAGCTTCAAATTGTTGGGATAAAATCCCAAGACAAGCAGCAAGAATACCTTTCTTGGCCTTGCCAAGTTCGCGTATACAATCCTCCGTTGAATGCTCATCTTCTCCTAGGAAGCCCAGCAAAGCATCCACCTCGCGTTCCGCCTCAAGAGCCGTACTCCTCCTTCTTGCCAAAATGTCGTCCTCGGTCGCATGTCCAAGACTCAAACCTAAGGACAAAGACACACTGGAAGAAGAACTTCGTGCCATCTCCAAAAGCACCGTTAGTGTTAGCCAAAACACAAGCCCAACACCTCGACAAGCAAAGTCGGAAACACAACCGCTCTCAAAAAGGTCGCCTTCGCGGATCCGGAACTGGTTAAGGTAGAGAGATCCTTAACTGGCTCCGATACCAATTGAAGGACCAAAAATGCAAAAGCAAGGCGACCAGAGGGGGGGTGATTGGGAGCCTCAAAATTTCTTTCAAAATGTTTAGGCCTTTTTCCCAGAAAATCAAACCCATGAGCAAAGCCGACACGCGTGATGTCCATGGCCCAAGAGAATGGGTGGATGTTCCCTAGGAACACAGCGGGACACCACAAAAGTTCCCTCGCCCAAATCCACGCGAGTCTACTAGTGACAAGATGGACTTTGGGTAACCCGAGCAACGCGAGGGGGATGCATGCGTTTTTGCAAAGCGGGAAGCCCTGTTTCTGTAGAGCACAGAGTCAGGAATCGAACGCAAAAAGCGGAAACCAAATCCGAAGTCGGACGAACAAACGGCGCACGAAACAGTGCTGGACTCACTGCATCGGACGCTGACATGCGTCCGATGTAAAAGCACCAGACGCGTCCGATGCAAAAAGACCCTTTCTGGAACATCACTGCATAGCCATCGGACGCTGGCTACAGTGAACCCGCAGCGTCCGAAGCTCAACCCTCGGACGCGTCCGATGGACAACGAAGCGTCCGATGGTCAGGGTCCGACGCGTCCGATGATCAACGGACGTGTCCGATGCCCTGCGTCCGATGCCCACTCAAAAATACCAGAACTGACACGTGTCACCGGAGCGTCCGATGCTATGAACAGCAGTGTCCGATGCTCCCGTGACCACGTCCGATGCCCTCGAAACTCTGTGGTCTTCCGCCAATTCAACTCGATCTCCCTCAAATCAAAAGCTCTAAGGCTGAAACTTCTTGTGAGGGGTCACAAGGATGTTAGTGAGCTACTCCTAAGAGATCATGGCTCGAACCTAACTCCAAATCGATGAATCAAAAGATTTTGGGGCAAAGGAGCAAGAACGTGATCCAAAACGAAATTCGCTCGATCTACTAGCTCGTGAGAAATTAGAGAAAACCCTTTGGTAGAAAGATGTCTCTCACAAAGCTCTAGAAGATGGTTCAAACGGATTTGCGAATCTTCCCTCAAAACAAAAAATCTCGTGAAGATCGAAAGAGGGGAAAACGTGCAACGCGAAGAACTAAATCGCAAGACAAATTAAAGCACGAATTTGATCCTTGGATTCAGCAAGATGAATTGTATTAGCGCTCGGTGTATTGGGTTACAAGCCACTCCTAGCAACACAAAGCTCGGATGGCAAAAAGCTCAAGAACAAGAGCCCTCTCTCCTCTAACCCTAGCCTCCTCTCACATGAACAAAATGAGTGACACACCTCGAAGGATGGGCTGCCCTAACCAGCCCCCTTCATATATATAGGCGCACGTCCGAAGACCAAAACGCCCTCTCATGAAGCACTGACCCAAATACCCCCTTGAGGGTAAAACTGTCCAACTCGGTCATTTTCCATCCGACGGCCACGCGCCTTCTCATCCTTCGCTTCGCCTCGACACAAACTCCAGGATGCCGCCACATGCCGTCACCGTCGACCACCGCGCCTTCCTCACCGATAGCTTCGCCGCAACGCAAGCCTCTCGGTGCCGCCACATGTCGACCGTTCCGCATAGGAACCTCCGCCCGGTTTTGAGGCCCAAACCGGTAAACCCGCCAGCCCAGGTTTTGAGGCCCAAACCTGGCAAACCGTACACCCCGAGTTTTGAGGCCCAAACTCGGAAACCCGCCAGCCCAGGTTTTGAGGCCCAAACCTGGAAACCGTCCACCCCGAGTTTTGAGGCCCAAACTCGGAAACCGGCCACCCTGAGTTTTGAGGCCCAAACTCGGAAACCATCGAGGGTAGCTTTTTGAGGCTCAACTACCGAACCCGCGTAGTAGACGGGATGTGGTTCGCACACCCCGACCACCGGCACCGATGCCGATGCATGTCTAGCCTCCACGCTAGGCACAATGCCTTTGCCTTCCTTCTTGACTCGGCCGACGGCACTTGCGCCGCACGCAAGCCCGTGTCTGACCTCCCGCCAAGTGCCACGAAGCCATCGTCTTCCTCCCGACTCGGCCGATGCATCGCACATCCCCATGTGCTCTTGCTCGCCGATGCCATGTGCCAGCTACCACAGCTGGTCCTCTGGCCTCTCGGTCTGTCGGTCCAAGCTTCACGTCCGCCCTTTACCGCTCTGGGTCCATCGGCATGGCACGTCCGCCGCACGGCACGCCCATCCTTCACCGCTCCCGGTCCGTCGACACGGCACGTCTCTACTTGACCTTCACCTCGCCATTGACCACTGTATCCAAGCTCCACACCTGCACATCAACACAGCCAAGAGACACATGTCGCACACGCACACCAACACAGAAACACAACACAACTCAACGCCACCGGTTAGTCATAAACATTAAGCGCATAGACGAATAATGACTAAACCGGGTAAAGCCTCAAACCTTCCTCACAAAGTCAATCATTCATCATATATGTTCTCAGTGTCCAGCAGGGGTTGCATAGTGATATTGATGCTCTTAGTGCACAGCTTAGCTCTCTATCTACACATGAGCAGTTCCAGCAGCTACATGACAGGCAGGGTCAGATTGAGCAGCGTGTTGATGACTTGCAGAACAATTTCAACATCTTCAGTGATCACTTCAACAGGATGTACCCTAGGCCTGCTCCTCCTCCAGCTCAGTACCCATATGTGCCTTATTATCCTCCTCAGTTCTATCCTCCACAGTTTCCTCCTCCTGGTGATGGCAATGATGCATGAAGATAACTTGATCGGTGGATGGAAGCTTGCTTATGAACAACTTAAATTTGCTTTGTTGGTCTATGTTTTATGTTTTATGTGCTTAGTTGTAAAAGACTTTAATCTTAATCATTGATGGATTATGTGTGCTAGAACGTGAACCTATGATGAGTTGATGTAATATGCATGGTACCTTATGCTTAAATATTTGTGTTGGACTAATACTCCTATGAAGTGGTTCTAGCATATTTATGGTTTTCTGAGGATATTATTCTTGATTTTGACTTCAAAAGGTGATATCTCCTATCATATACTCCTCGATTACCATCTGTTGTATATATGTTGCCACTATTGTCTTCTATGTTTACATGATCTAGAAGTGGCATATGATATGTTTGTGGCTTGCAAACCTAGATTGAACTAATGTGAAATAACTTTCTTTCCAAATCAAATGAACTTGCTTTTTTCTATGTGGTATTTCTCTCCATTGGACAATTGTTGACAAAGGGGGAGAAATAAGTCACAAAGATATATATGATAATGGAAAGGGATAAAAATTATTTGAGCATACAAATAGGGGGAGCAAGCTCATAATATGCATAGGTTGGTAACTAGACTTTCATACTTTCAAGTGAATCAAGTGCTTTCTTTACTAATAATGTTGAGCTCACGGGGTACTTGAGTTTTTGATGTATGTCTAGTTATCTATGATGCTAAAGATGGTATATATTCGAAACTCCGACGGTATCACGCTTCAAAGGTCCATTCTATATACTTTAGCATCATTTGATAGTAGTAGCTCACTCACAAATTCCTATTTACGCATATGTGAACAATTGTACCAAACTCATATATCACATATGTTGGGGGAGCTAGTACTATCAAAATCTAATTTGAAATGCTTGTCCATCACTTTTTCATGATCTAAATGTATGGGCAAACATCTCAAGTTCACAAATTAAATTCATTTCATATCTTTGTGATGGTTGTCATCAATTACCAAAAAGGGGGAGATTGAAAGGTCCTAGTTTGGTTTTGGTGATTGATGACAACACTTGTGAACTAACCATTCTATCCAAGTGCGTGAAGGAAAATAGGTTGAGTTCACAATATCAGCGGATGATGTTATTGAAATGATTGTTTAAAGTTTGTTGGAGTATTCAACTCAAGCATAGCAAGCAAGCTAAGACTTTGGCGGGACTTGGCTAGAAGGACCGTGTGCTCAAGCGATGGTGAAGGACAAGCTAGTGGGCATGATGCCGAGGGACCGACGCGGAGGTGGAGGGCAAGCTAGTGGGCTTGGCGCCGATGGACCTATGGTGAAGGGCAAGCTAGTGGGCTTGGCGCCAAAGGACCGAGACAACGGTGAATATCAAGTGAAGCTAAAGTGAGAGGCTTGAAGTCTATGTGTTGGTTGAGTGACCAACATCATCTTTGATGGACCAAGTCGAAGATTCATTGGTTATATCTAATGGCTTGGTGAAGTTGTCCATGAATGTTTCCTTGCGGGTATCAAAGAAAATCGTGGATAAGCAAGGCAAAGGTATGGACAATAGGGTGTTTTCTTTTACCGGCTATAAGGTGTGTAAAGAAGTTAAATAGCCGGATTTAAGATAGATAACCGTACTATTAAGAGGGGTAAACGCGTTTGCATTACGGTTGTCTAGTGCCACTTGTGAGCTCTATTGTTTTGGATCGCTTTTGTGATGAGTGGCGGTTAGTCAAAAACCTTTGTGAAAAACGCTTGTGAAAAGGCTAACTAATGTCTAAGGAAACGATGCTCTTTTAGAGATCGTTGGTTCAGAGTTGGCTTGTTTTAAGAAAAGGTTTTCTTAGCGCTTGTGAGCTGACCTTATATTGCTTTGATCATATCCATACTGTATGGGTTGATGGGGCAAAGAAAAGGAGATAGAGCGCTTAAGAAAGGTGTTTTCAGGCTTATGGCGGATAGTCCGCGCCCCAGGTGACGGACAGTCCGCTGGCCAAAACCTGAAAACCGAACAGATTCTGTATAATCTGTTTGAGGGCTGTCGAAGTAACGGCGGACAGTCCGCGCCCTGGTGGCGGACAGTCCGCCGGCTAATTTTCTTAGGAAGCAGAGTTGCTGCTCGTGCTGATGTTGTTGTCTCAGGACAACGGCGGACAGTCCACGCCCTGGTGGCGGACAATCCGCTGGTATTTTTCAAGAACGAGCAGTGGTGCTGGACATTCTGTTCAGCAAGGCAAAAGTCAACGGCGGACAGTCCGCGACCCTGGTGGCAGATAGTCCGCCGGTCAAACTTCAAACCTAACGGCTAGTTGCTGACAACGGCGGACAGTCCGAGACTTGTACCGCGGACTGTCCGGGAATCGCGTTTCAGCACATAACGGTTGGATTTTGAGGGGGCCTCTATATATAGTGGCTTTCCCAGTTGGTGAGGGTTCTCTTGGGCATTCTAACAGCATATCCTTTGGGAGAGAACACCTCTAGCACCTCATCTCATATCCCTTGCTTGAGAGCAACATTTGGAGAGTGAGTGTGCACCACTAGTGTGAATCTTTGCGTGAGAGATTACTTGTGGCACTAGGTGGTCGTCGTGTGGGCGTGGTTATCTATTACTCTTGGAGCTTGCCAGCTCCTAGACGGTTTGGTGATTGTGTCTCCGTGAAGCACGCAAGGAGATTGTGCGGTGCTCCGGAGTTGGCTTTGTGAGGGGCTATTGAGCTCATCCCCACCAGAGGAAGGCAAAGAGCATCTCTAGTAAACTTGAGGCGTGAAGAGTATCTAGTGATTTGGTTGGCTCAAAGTTTAGTGCTCACGTGGAGCCTACCTTGTGGGGGTAGTCCGAAGCTTATGTGCTTGGAGCTAACAAGAGGAGCAACAATCCTAGAACTTGCTTCAACGTGGATTAAGTTACCGGCAAGACACCGAACCACGTTAAAAACATCATGTGTCATCCTCTTCCTTTTCGTTTGCCTATCTCAACACAAGTTCATTTCATTTCATATTACACATACTTGTGTTGATCTTGTATCTTGTATTTACATTCATACACATATTGATATCTTGTGTAGTCAATCTTGATATACATTCTTATAGTTGATCATCTTGCTAAATAGCTCCAACTTGACTTGTGTATAATAGAAATACTCTTGATAGTATATCTTGTTAAGTTCATAATTAGAGGGGTGTAGTCAAAATTATAATTGAGCCTATCTCTTCCGCTGTTAATTTTGAGTAGTTTTGTAATTATTTTTTAAAATTGACTATTCACCCCCCTCTAGTCGGCCATCTCGATCCTTCACTACGGGAGCAAAAGTCTCCTCATAGTCTATCCCCTCCTTCTGATTGTACCCCTGGGCTACAAGTCTGGCCTTGTTTCTCACAATGTGGCCATCCTCTCCTTGTTTGTTTTTTAAAACCCATTTTGTCCCAATAGGATTACACTCAGGAGGAGGTGGAACTAGAACCCAAACCTGATTTCTCTCAAAATTTTCTAACTCCTCATGCATGGCATTAACTCAATCCGGATCAGATAAAGCGTGTCCAACATCTCGGGGTTCAAAATCAGCAACAAATGCAGAATGAGCAAAGTGAGAGATTTGTTGTGACATTGACCGAGTGACACGTTCATTGATGTAGCCGATCATCTGTTGAGGAGGGTGTTCGCGCTGAATGTGTCGTGGAGCCTCTCTAGCCGATGTGACCTCCCCCTCAACAGTGAGTGGTGCCTCCTCAGGTATCACTGGCAAACCCCGAGGTGGTGGATCGACCGGCCCCCATGTACTAGAAGAAGATGGGTCGGGACCGCGAACAGTCGTGGTCGAAGTCGATCCCAAAGGAACAGCAGGTGGAGGAAGATCTAGATCATCAATCCGTTCAGCTCCATCTTCCTCATCATCAAAAAGAGGTTCACCAACCTCGTGATCACCTGCACGCTCAAATCTAGAAGAAGAACAATGCATGGTCTCGTCGAAGGTGACATCGGATGTCTCCATGAGACACATGTCGCACACGCACACCAACACAAAAACACAACACAACTCAACGCCACCGGTTAGTCATAAACATTAAGCGCATAGACGAATAATGACTCAACCGGGTAAAGCCTCAAACCTTCCTCACAAAGTCAATCATTCGTCATATATGTTCTCAATCTCCCCCTTGATGAATGCATTGACTAAAAATAAAACCACAAAGGAAGGGTTTGAAGGCAAGCCTCATTCAAGTGCCCAAAAGCCAAGCAAAAGCAAACACAAGGCCACTTGATATGAGGAAGGATCATGAAAACTCCAAATAAAAGCTCTCGATCCCGAAAGAAACGGGAAAAGCGAGCAAAGCCTCCACACAACCGAAGAGTCAAGAGAAACAAGAGTTTCAAGAATCCCAAAAGGTACTCAAAAACCAATCTCAAATATATTGTCAAACAATCATCACAAAAGAATCCATGGTTCTTATCCACTTGGAAGGTTTTTATCCACTTGGGTTCAAAATTTCTCCCTGAAGGACCGAGAATGCAAAAGCAATGCGACCAGAGGGGGGGGGTGAATGGGAGCCTAAAAAAATTTCTCTCGAAACTTTGGCCTTTGTCCCAAAAATCAACCCCCAAAAGTTTCGACTGAAACATGATGCCCACGTCCCTTGGAAGAGGGTGGATGATCCCTAGGATCACAGCGAGGCACCACAAAGCAAGAGCAAACCAAACACCAAAAGTACAGTCTCAAGTTCGACCCCTAAAACCGATTCCCAAATGTAGATAGAGAGCTACGTCGAGAAGTCTCCAAATACCTATGCTAACAAGTAGCAAAGATACCTAGAGAGGTTACTTGGTCAACTCTAGGGCCAAACGAGAAGTCCAGAAACCAAGCGAAGAAGCCGGGAGAGCAAACACACTAAGACTCAACACTCAGCCAATTCGCAGACTGTCCGGGGTTCAGACCGCGGACTGTCTGCCCAACGGCGGACTGTCCGGGCTCAGGTGGTGGACTGTCCGCCGAACAAAAGAGCAAAACAACAATGTTGCTGAACCGGCTCTGGATAGTCCCGGACTGTCCGCGGGTTGCAACCGCGGACTGTCCGCCGGTCAACCTGGACACCAACAGCAGAGACTTGCGGCCACTGATCTGGCCAAGTCCCCGACACGCGGACTGTCGGCGGGGTGGGTGGCGGACTGTCCGCGATCACCAAGTGAGGGCGATTTCGGTCGCCCTCAACACAAATCCCTCCAAAATCAATCCAAATCGAAATCCCTTGTTCCCAAACTTGGAGAGGGTGATCACGAGGTAGTTAGGAGACTATCCCCAAGAAATAATCCGCTCAAATCAACTCAATCACCGGGAAATCGAAGGGGGAAGGTGTATGAACGAAAAAGCGCCATGAAAATTGAATCGACCCGATCTACTTGTTCGTGAGGAGTTAGATGAATTCCTTCGGTGGAAATGATCTCCTCACTATAAAGAACAAGTTGATTTAAGTGGATTTCAAAAAGACGCAGTAGAGAGGGCAATCGAGTGACGGGAAAATCTCGGAGAAACAAAGAACGCGAAGAACAAAACTCAAAACGCGAATGAAGACATCGATCTGCAACCATGTGGCTACCACACGCTACAACAGTGAGATTACGGTCTCACTTCCTCAAAATCTCATGAACACAGAGGTATGGTTCTCTGCGGATCTCAGTTGCTATAGCAGGGGATTGGGAGAGCAGGAAAATCAAGAAGGCAAAGAGCAAATGACTGAGATAGTTTGGGACGTGGGTGTCTCCCCCTACTTATCCTAATTCTAATTCCCACTCTACCCCTAACTAATTACAGAGCGAACCAGCTAAACCCTAGGGTTATTCTGGACCAACTCAAGATAGGTGGTGATCCGACGGCCACGCCCGCACAACTGGTAGCGTTGCCTCGACGCAACCTCACCGATTGCCGCCACGTGCCGCCACCGCTCTGCTTGTCCTTTTCACGGACTCCGCCCCGGTTTTGAGGCCCAAACCGGGAAACCAGCCTTCACGATCAACCCCCGGTTTTGAGGCCCTAACCGGGAAACCAGCCGTCCATCGCCTGAGTTTTGTGGCCCAAACTCAGAAACCCGCCAGCGCCCAGGTTTTGAGGCCCAAACCTGGAAACCGTCCTCAGCCCGAGTTTTGTGGCCCAAACTTGGCAAACCCGCAACACCTAGGTTTTGTGGCCCAAACCTGGAAACCGTCCACCGGTGGTTTTTCTGTGGCTCAACCACCAAACCGAGCCGTATAGAGGATGCACCGCCCGTGCACCCCGTCGACTGACACGTGCCCCCAGATCCTCGACCCGAGCAACACCGTGCCCCGCAAGTCTCCGCTCGTCGTTGTCCCAGGCTGTCAGCCACCACAGCTAATCCTCAGGCCACTGGTCCCTCAGTCCAAGCCTCACGTCCGCCCTTCACCGCTCCCGGTCCGTCGGCACGGCACGTCTCTACTTGACCTTCACCTTGCCTTCGATCACTGTATCCGTGCTCAATACCTGCACAACACAATCCAAAGAACATGCGCATTATCCCAGTTGACAATCGCTCATCACTCGAGATTCGGCATACACCCATGTATCCGCAATCTCCCCCTTGATGAGTGCATTGTCAACTACCAACACAAATCATAATGGAAGTAGAAGAAAGAGGAAGGAGAAGAGAGAACTCGACCAAATGACCCAAAAGCATAGCAAAGCCGAAGAAGGTCAAGTGGAAAGAGCAATTCAACTTGATCCCCAAAGACATGGGCAACGGCTCGACGCAACCAAGCAAAGCAAAGCTAGCCCTCAAGAAGATGTAGAACAGGCTCAACACCACTAGCAGGAAAGCTCGACACCAATTGAAATATCGGTTGACAATCCAGCAAAATAGAGCTAGCCCTGAAGAAGAGCCAGAACGGGCTCAACACCGCTAGCGAGAATGCTCAAAACCAACTAAAAAGCAAAAGAGCTCGATACCAATTGAGAGTCACACTCACAAGGCGAAACTACTAGTCCCTCAAGATAGAGGCACAGAGGCTCAACACAACTAGCATAAAATCGCTCCAAACCAATTGAAAAACCTTCATCAAAAGAGCAAACTCAGCACATTCCCCCTCCAATAGTGCACACAACCAAGACATGATTTGTCAAATTTCTCCCCCTTAGTTGATAATGCACCATCAGGCAAACTTCTCCCTTCCAAAATGCATATTAGTTAAAATGCAAGTTAGCAGCTTCAGGAATATAGTCGATAGAACGAAAAGATGTTCTACAAAGTATAACTCCAATGACTCAACAATAAGCATACATGCCAGCAAAGGCTCAAGCTGATCACCAAATACGAAATATGAACATATGAGCAAAGTGAGCAGTTGTGGCTAAAAAGGTATTCACCATCAAAGTAGCACTAAACATGTATAGACAGGAAGTCAAACAAGTGCTAAACATGTATACAAGGTGAACTACCCCTAGCAAAGTTCAATCATCATGCTGCAGAATGAAACATATACTTGTGATTTCAGATTTAATCGGAGTTGCAACGGTGAAATTTCACAAGTTCAAAATTCAACATGTGATTGCGAGAGGTTGAAGGCTTGTCATTGCCTAACTTTTCAACCGAGCTAAGCCTATGGAGAAGCAATCAGAAGCTTAAAGCTTCGGTTTCGGTCATACACTACACGGCTCAAGTTTAACTCATTGTGCAATGAGAAACAGTCTCGATACCGTGATGTGTTGACAAGCAATCCCATCTCGATCTTTTCAATTCACTTAAAACTTGGTTCAATTTTATAACATAATATGAACAAACCAAGCAAGTGAATGACTCAGAACTAGAGACATAGCAACCTAGCATATATGAAAAACACAAGTGAATTCAACACATTCTACACATGCTAGTTGCATATCTCAATGGTGAATGATTTTCAAATTTTATGTTCATTAAGCAAGTTCACCATTCATAAAATAGATCAGCTCACAACATGTATCAGTGATCCGAAAGAGCATAAGCTACAAGCATCATCATATAGCATCGGAGCATACTAGATAGGGCATAATCACATTCTAAAGATTATATACATGAAGCTCGAAATGCAAAATGCATGATGAAATGCAAAGATTAACAAGAACAAAACGAAAGAAAAAAGAGTCAGTTAATGATACAATAGACAAAATGTTTCCCCCATCAAAAAGGGGAAACACACACCAAGCTCACCTCTCAACCTAACAAAGGTTGATTGGTCAAAAGGCTTTGTAAATATATCAGCCAACTGATGATGAGTATCGACATGGTGAAGGTTGATATCACCCTTCTCATAGTGGTCTCGCAAGAAATGAAAGCGTACATCAATGTGTTTGGTCTTAGAATGCAGCACGGGGTTCTTAGCAACACTAATAGCACTCGTGCTGTCACAAAGCAAAGGAACGCGAGAAAAGCTCAGACCAAAATCACGCAAAGTGGCCATCATCCAAAGCAATTGAGAACAGCAGCTAGCCGCAGCAACATACTCAGCCTCTGTGGTAGACTGGGCGATGCTAGACTGCTTGCGAGAAGACCAAGATACAAGAGAAAAAACAATAAACTGGCAAGTCCCAGAAGTGGACTTGCGATCAAGTCAGCAATCAGCAAAATCGGCATCAGAGTAACCGCAAAGGGAGAGGGTGGAGGAAGCAGAATACCAAATCCCAAACTCTGGAGTGAAGCATAAATACCTCATAATGCGCTTGACTGCCTGACGGTGCGAGGTGCGCGACAACGACTGAAATCGTGCGCAAAGACACACCGCGAACTGGATGTCTCGGTGTGTCGCCTTCAGGTATAGCAGCGACCCGATCATACTCCGGTACTCCTTCTGGTCCACAGCTTCTCCATCCACATCCACATCTAGGGCCATCGTGGTCGACATGGGTGTTGGAAGAGGCTTGGCCTCACCCATATCGAACTTCTTCAGGATGTCCTTGGTATACTTGCCCTGGTGCACAAACGTCCCCTCTCGGGATTGCTTGATTTGCAATCCGAGAAAGAATGTCAGCTCGCCCATCATGCTCATCTCAAACTCCCTGCTCATAGTGTCTGCAAACTTGGCAACCAAAGCGTGAGAAGAACCACCAAAAATGACATCATCCACGTAAATCTGGACCAAGAGAGTGTCATTGCCTTGCATGAGGAGAAAGAGCGTTTTATCCACACATCCCATTTTAAAACCCTTAGCAAGCAAAAAGGTTTTCAACCTATCATACCAGGCTCTAGGGGCTTGTTTCAAACCATACAAAGCTTTGTAAAGTTTAAAAACATGGTTTGGAAACTTGGGATTTTCGAAACCGGGGGGTTGTTTCACATACACCTCTTCTTCTATGTATCCGTTTAAGAAGGCACTCTTGACAAACATTTGAAAAAGTTTAAACCCTTTGGATGCAGCAAAAGCCAAGAGTATCCTAATCGCCCCCAAATGAGCTATAGGAGCAAATGTCTCCTCATAGTCTATCCCCTTCTTCTGACTATACCCCTGGGCTACAAGTCTGGCCTTGTTTCTCACAACATGGCCATCCTCTCCTTGTTTGTTTTTGAAAACCCATTTTGTACCAATAGGGTGACACTCAGGAGGAAGAGGAACAAGAACCCAAACCCGATTTCTTTCAAAATTTTCTAACTCCTCATGCATGGCATTAACCCAATCAGGATCAGATAAAGCATGTCCAACATCTCGGGGTTCAAAATCAGCAACAAATGCAGAATGAGCAAAGTGAGAGATTTGTTGTGACCTTGACCGAGTGACACGTTCGTCGATGCCGCCAATCATCTGTTGAGACGGGTGTTGGCGCTGAATGTGTCGTGGCGCCTCCCGAGCTGAAGAAATCTCCCCCTCAACGGCAGCTGGTGCCTCCTCAGGTACAAAAGGTACATCCCGAGGTGACAGATCCCACGGCCCCCAAGTAGTCAACGAAGAGGGGATGGGGCCGTGAGTCGTCGTAGTAGAAGCCGATGCTTGCGGCACAGCAGGTGGAGGTGGTGCTGGATCATCCATCCCTTCAGCACCCTCATCCTCGTCATCAAATAGAGGCTCGCCAACCTCATGATCACCTGCACGCTCAAAGCAAGAAGAAGGACAAACCATGGTCTCGTCGAAGGTGACATCAGATGTCTCCATGACTCGGTTAGTATCAAGGTTAAGTACATGATATGCGCGAGTATGAGTGCCATAACCCAAAAATACACCGTCAGAAGAACGAGACTCAAATTTGTCCAGGTTGCCTTTCTTAAGTATAAAATAGTGGCAACCAAAAACTCTAAAATAACTCACCTTGGGCAGTTTTCCAAAACGCAACTCATAAGAAGTCTTTTTCAAGAAAGCTCGGAGAAAAATGCGATTGGAAATATAGCATGCAGTGTTCATAGCTTCGACACAATATCGCCTAGAAGTCCTATGCTCATCGAGCATCGTCCTGGCCATCTCTACAAGGGTCTGATTCTTCCTCTCTACAACACCATTTTGTGGTGGTGTGTAGGGAGAAGAAAACTGATGCTCTAACCCCAAAGAGTTACAAAACTTCTCAAAATCCGAGTTCTTAAACTCGGAACCATTATCACTTCTAATAGCTCGCAAAGAGTTCAAAGGGAACTCATTCTGAAGATGCAAAATCAGATTGCGCGCAAAAGAGAAACTCTCAGTTTTCTCAGCTAAAAAGAAAACCCACGAATATCTCGAAAAGTCATCCACAACAACAAGCACATACCACTTCCCCTCAACCGAGCTCACCCGAGCCGGACCAACAAGGTCCATGTGCAAAACTTCTCCAGGGCGCTTAGTCATTACTTGGTTCACAGGATGGTGGGGAGCGGCAACCATCTTCCCATGTCTACAAGAGTGGCAAACAAGATCCTTCTCCATGGATAACTTGGGCAATCCTCGGATTAAGCCAAGTGAACTAAGCCTTGCAAGCAAGTTGAAGCTCGAGAAATTCACACGAAAGACTTTCCCAAAGGGCAAAATCAAACATACTAGATTGCCCTGAGGATCCAAAATATGACTGAGATTCGGTTTAAAACGAATCTCATAGTCATCATCAAAAAGTTGCAAAACAGAAAGAAGGTTAAAATGCAAGTTAGAAATAAGAGCAACATCACGCAACACAAAGTGCTCATTAACTCGCACAGACCCACGAGACAACACCTTACCTTTGCTATTGTCGCCGAAGGTGACAAACTCCTTTCCGGCAACAGGACTAAGACTGGAGAACCACTTGGCATTTTCGGTCATGTGCCTCGAGCAACCGGAATCCACCAACCAAATGTCCTCCAATCATTTTACCTACATCAATAAAAAGACATAGGGTGAGCATACGGTTGAACACTAGGGTAAGTAAAATGGAAAATTATACCAATTTTGGGCCGGCTGCTCAAAAGAACGGTTTGTAGAAAAACCATTCCTAACACGGCTACGGGAAAGCGATCACCACGCACAGGAAAACGTGGTCCGCTAAGGGAAGAGCGTCCATCGCGAAACTCAAAACGCGGTGGGGGAAAACGCTCATCTACAAAGCCACTGCCACGGGGTCCATAGCCCACAACTGCAAGCTCCCACCGGGCTCGACGTCCTTGCGGTCTAGGCCTAGGACCTTGAGGCATTGGTCCTCTAGGCCTAGCATCACGCCTCTAAACGTTCGACACATGTACATCATGGAAAGGATGGTACATGTCCATGTTGTTCATCTCCTTTGCACGGCGCTCCTCTCTCTTGCGCCGAAAGCAAAACTCCCTCAAGTGTCCATCTCTCCCACAGTGCTCACAATGGTACCTCACCGCTCTCATAGGGGGTTGTTGGTACTCACAGTGGTGGGTGTGGATCACTTTGCCCTTCTGTGGCATAAGCTCCTCTTGGATAGGTGGCATGGTGTCCAACTTGTTTTTCAGATGGTTGGGCTTGGGATGCCATGTCTGTTTTTTGGGTGGAGCTCTCGGAGGTTCAACAAACACCCCATCCTTGGTGTTAGGTTTGAGAGGCTCTTTGGGTGGAATCTTGGTCAGTTTGGGAGTAGTGGTGGAGTTTGGCTTCTCACTCGGATTAAGACCACTCGACTCTCCAATTTTACCAAAAGAAGAAACACACTCAACACCCTGAGCAAAACCAACACCAGGACCTCCAGCAGCACGTTTGAATTGGGCTATCATCATCCCAAGCTGCAGCTCACCACAAGACACCCATGACAAGATGGTTCGAAGGTATGTGTTTTCTTCCTCGGTTTGCATCTTGTCATGCTTCACATTTGCGATCTCCATCTCCAAACCCTCACACAAAGCGCACCTAGACACACAAGTGCTACCCGAGCTGGCCTTCTCAAGAGACACAATCTTAGCATTCTTCTCTGCTAACTCGGATTGCAAGCCTGCACAAGACTTGCACGCACCAAGCACTGAGGATCTAGCTCTAAGCTCATCTACCTCTCCGACCAAGGCAACATACTTCCCCCTCAAGGTGAGAAGGTCAGTCATGTGCCTGGAGCACATCTCACACTCATCCTCCTCGGACACAACAACTGTGGACTTGACAGATTCAAGTTCCTTCACCGTATCCTCCCACTTCTGCCTAAACTCCTTTCGCTCTCTAGCAGCACGCCTAAGCAGCTTATCTTTACTAAGAAGGGCGGCAGTAAGTTTCTCGACCTTAGCAGAAAGCTCGTCGGGGTCTGAGATACCTAGGAGGTGTCGTCGTCATTCCGAGGGGTGTCCTCCAGCTGGCTGTCGACCTCCTTGCCGAGGGCCATGGTACAGAAGCCCTCGTTGTCGGCGAAGAAGCAGAGGCCGTTCAACTTGTCCTCGATCTTCTTCTTCTTCTCGGACTCATCGTCGCTTGAGGAAGCGGAGTTGTCATCCGAGTCATCGACATCGCTGAGCATGGTGAAGAAAGCACGCTGCTTAGCCTGGGCCTTCTCCAAGTACTTCTTCTTGATGTACTCCTTGTTGAAGCCGCCCTTCCGCTTGTGCTTCGCGGGGACATACTTCTCCTTGCGCTTGACGAAGTCGTACTTGTGCCCATGATCGCCCTTCCCAAATGCTTGCTTGTTCTTCTTGGGACAATTGGCGATGAAGTGGTCGGGGTCGCCGCACACGAAACATCCAGAGCGTCCTCCTCCGCGGCGACGGTTCATGCGGTTGTTGTGGAACCGTGAGAACTGGTTGGCAAGCAAAGCCAACTCGTCATCCCCCATGAACTCCAGCTGCTCCTTTGTGTCAGAGAGAAGAGAAGAAAGTGCAGATCCTCCAGAGGTGTTAGCAGAAGAGCCAGAAAGCAAAGCCATCGACGGACCAGAAGGATTTTCATAAGAAACCCTCGCCATGACATCAATCTCACTGGACTTGAGCTTACTGAAAAGCTCGTCGAACGTGAGGGTCTCATAGTTAGGCGATTCGATGATCGCCTGAACCTTGGAATCCCACACCGACCGATCGAGAGTGTGTAAAGCTTCAAAGCCCTCTCATTATCGTTGAAAGGCAACAGCTCCATGTTAGCCCTCATCCTGTTGACAATCACCTGAAAGCGAGCGAATAAACACTCTATGCTCTCGCCAGGCATGTGTCGAAAGTTCTTATACTCTCGCTTGTGCGACTCGTAGAGACGGGTTTTGACTTGAGCGGCTCCCTCATGGCAACGCACGAGGGTATCCCAAATCTCCCGAGCCGTAGCGAGATGAGAAACGCGATCAAACTCCGTCATGCTCAAACATGAGAAAAGAGCATTTCGGGCTTGGCTATTGGCATCGTGCTCATCGATCTGATGCTGAGTAGCACGAGCAGCCAAGACCACGTAATCTGCAGAGTTGCAAATATCCCAAATGGAAGCACCCAAACTCTGAAGATAGGTCGACATGCGTATCTTCCAATATGCATAGTTCGTCCCATCGAAGAACGGCGGTTTGCCCACGCCGCGATCCATGTCGCCTTCTGTGGATCTGGAACCGGCTAAGGTGGAAGATCCTTAACCTGGCTCCGATACCAATTGAAGGACCGAGAATGCAAAAGCAAGGCGACCAGAGGGGGGGGTGAATGGGAGCCTAAAAAACATTTCTCTCAAAACTTCGGCCGTTGTCCCAAAAATCAACCCCCAAAAGTTTCGACCAAAACGTGATGCCCACGACCCTTGGAAGAGGGTGGATGATCCCTAGGATCACAGCGAGGCACCACAAAGCAAGAGCAAACCAAACACCAAAAGTACCATCTCAAGTTCGACCCCTAAAACCGATTCCCGAACGTAGATAGAGAGCTACGTCGAGAAGTCTCCAAATACCTATGCTAACAAGTAGCAAAGATACCTAGAGAGGTTACTTGGTCAACTCTAGGGCCATACGAGAAGTCCGGAAACCAAGCGAAGAAGCTGGGAGAGCAAACACACTAAGACTCAACACTCAGCCAATTCGTGGACTGTCCGGGGTTCAGACCGCGGACTGCCTGCCCCACGACGGACTGTCCGGGCTCAGGTAGCGAACTGTCCGCCGACCAAAAGAGCAAAACAGTAATGTTGTTGAACCGGCTCTGGATAGTCCCGGACTGTCCGTGGGTTGCAACGGCGGACTGTACGTCGGTCAACCTGGACACCAACAGCAGAGACTCGCGGCTACTGATCTGGCCAAGTCCCTGACGCGCGGATTGTCCGCGGGGTGGGTGGCGGACTGTCCGCGACCACCCAGTGAGGGCGATTTCGGTCACCCTAAACTCAAATCCCTCCAAAATCAATCCAAATCGAAATCCCTTGTTCCCAAACTTGGAGAGGGTGATCACGAGGTAGTGAGGAGACTATCCCCAAGAAATCATCCGCTCAAATCAACTCAATCACCGGGAAATCGAAGGGGGAAGGTGTATGAACGAAAAAGCGCCACGAAAATTGAATCGACCCGATCTACTTGCTCGTGAGGGTTAGATGAATTCCTTCGGTGGAAATGATCTCCTCACTATAAAGAACAAATTGATTCAAGTGGATTTCAAAAAGACGCAGTAGAGAGGGAGATCGAGTGACGAGAAAATCGAGGAGAAACGAAGAACGCAAAGAACAAAAGTCAAAATGCGAATGAAGACATCGATCTGCAACCGTGTGGCTACCACACGCTACAACAGTGAGATTACGGTTTCACTTCCTCAAAATCTCATGAACACAGAGGTATGGTTCTCTACGGATCTTAGTTGCTACAGCAGGGGATTGGGAAAGTTGGAAAACCTAGAAGGCAAAGAGCAAATGACTGAGATAGTTTGGGAGGTGGGTGTCTCCCCCTACTTATCCTAATTCTAATTCCCACTCTACCCCTAACTAATTACAAAGCGAACCAGCTAAACCCTAGGGTTATTCTGGACCAACTCAAGATAGGTGGTGATCCGACGGCCATGCCCGCACAACTGGTAGCGTTGCCTCGACGCAACCTCACCGATTGCCACCACGTGCCGCCACCGCTCTGCTTGTCCTTTTCACGGATTCCGCCCCCGCTTTTGAGGCCCAAACCGGGAAACCAGCCTTCACGACCAACCCCCGGTTTTGAGGTCCAAACCGGGAAACCAGCTGTCCATCGCTTGAGTTTTGTGGCCCAAACTCAGAAACCCGCCAGCGCCTAGGTTTTGAGGCCCAAACCTGGAAACCGTCCTCAGCCCGAGTTTTGTGGCCCAAACTCGGCAAACCTGCAGCACCCAGGTTTTGTGCCCCAAACCTGGAAACCGTCCACCGGTGGTTTTTCTGTGGCTCAACCACCAAACCGAGCCGTAGAAGGGTTGCACCGCCCGTGCACCCCATCCACCGACACGTGTCCCAAGATCCTCGACCCGAGCAACACCGTGCCCCGCAAGTCTCCGCTCGTCGCTGTCCCAGGCTGTCAGCCACCATAGCTGATCCTCAGGCCACCGGTCCCTCAGTCCAAGCCTCACGTCCACCCTTCACCGCTCCCAGTCCGTCGGCATGGCACGTCTCTACTTGACCTTCACCTTGCCTTCGATCACTGTATCCGTGCTCAACACCTGGACAACACAAGCCAAAGAACATGCGCATTATCCCAGTTGACAATCACTCATCTCTCGAGACTCGGCATACACCCATGTATCCGCACTTCCCCTTGATGATTGAATTGACAAAAACTAGGTACAAGAGATGGTTTGAGATACCAAAACCAAAAATGTCATGCAAGTGATCAAAAACCATAGGAGGGCAAAAAGCAAAGTCACTTGACATGAGAAGATTGCTCATCCAAATACCCAAAAAGCCGAAGAAAAGCCATAGAAGGGGCAATTTGAAATGAACAACGCTTGGTCCCCAAAGACATGGGCAACGGCTCAATACAACCAAGTCAAAAATGAGCTAGCCCTCAAGAAGAGGCAGAAAAGGCTCAACACCACTAGCTCAAGGCTCGATACCAATTGAGGCTGAAACAACGCATTAGAATGCAAAACTGCTAGTCCCTCAAGATAGAGGCACAAAGGCTCAACACAACTAGCAGAAAACTCGATACAAATCTCAAACAGCCAAAAATTGGTGAAAACATCTAGTTCCTCAAGATAGAGGCACAGAGGCTCGACACAACTAGCTGAAGGCTCCATACCAATCGAAAATACCAAGCAAAAACTGCTAGTCCCTCAAGACAGAGGCAAAACGGCTCAAGACGACTAGCAGACTCGATACCAACTGAGAAAACACAAAGAGAAGCTCAAAACCAAATGGAGCACAAACATTCGGAGCACGCGGAGAAGTTGCAAAACAAAACAACTCCCTCTAAAAGCAAGCCTATACACAAATGCTATGCAACAAAGCTCACTATGAAGGATACCAATTGAAACACATAAAAGAGCTAAACTCCCCCTAGCTCAATGCTCTCCCCAAAATGCATGACTCTCCCCTTTGTGCCAACACACAAACTCCCCCTTGCAAACAGCTTCTCCCCCTTGACAAAAGGGAACATGCTGAGGGGTTTTGACATTTTTCATAAAGTTGACACAAACACAAGACAAGTCATCAACCAAAAGCATATGGGTGTAGTGAAAGGCATTGAAAAAGACCACAAAGAGTGTCGGAGCTGGGGGATATGTACACTAAGCTAAAAATGCATGATATGCACAATGCTACAGCTTCAAGTGTATAGCAATCAGAATGAAAAGATGCTAAAAAGGGTGCTGCCCTAAAAGTGTAGCAACCAAAACAAATGCTAGCACAGGCTCAAACTGATCAAATGAATACGAAATATGAACAATTGAGCATATGAACAGTTTTAAGCCATTTGAAAAGGAGTTCACCACTAAAATAGCACTAAGTATGAATAGACAAGAAATCCTACCCATGCTAGTTGCCAATCTCAATGGTGAACAAATTAAATATTTCATAGTTGATTTGTCAAGTTCACCATTTGCAAAAATAGCTTAGCTCATAACATGTATCAAGTGATCAAAGAGAGCCTAAGCTACAAGCATCATCATGAATCAATAGGGCATACCTAAAAGAGCATAGTCTCATTCTCATTACTATATACGTGAAGCTCTAAAGTGCACTAAATACATGATGAAATGCATGCAAAAGCTAGTCTATCAAAGACAAAGCAAAACTAGCCTAAAAAGGAAAACCCAAAACAAAAGGGTATCAGAGAAGTCAAACTAAGATACAACAAGCAAAATGCTTCCCCAACTAAAAGGGAAACACACACCAAAACCACAAGAAAAGAGCCAAGAAATGCTTACGTGAACAACCATCAAAATCCGCATCGGAAAGACCACACTGCAGAAAAAGGTCGAAGAAGAAGAGTACCAAAAACCGAACTCAGAAGTGTGTCGAAGGTACCTCATGAAGTGATTGACCATCTGCTTGTGTGATACCCGAGGAGACGCCTAAATCTACTTCAAGTCTCCGCGCGCCTGCCTTGCCGAAGTCGTCTCCCCCTCGCTTGATGCTGTCGCTCCCACAGGTGCAGCTAGTGCTCGCTGAAGAGCTGCTCGAACGGAACCCCAAGTCATGGAAGAAGTGGGATTGGGTCCGTGAGCCGAAATGCTCTCTCCAGGCTCCTGTTCTCCTGCACACTCAAAAGCAGAAGAAAACACAAGGCATTGTCTCGTCTAGTGTGACCTCAAGGTCTCCACTAAAACGGTTAGTCACATAATAAGCATAAGGTGAACTCTCAACAAAAGAGATCTACCTATGAATGATACCGCAAGGAGATCTGAACTCAAACTAGTCAAGACTACCATGCAATAGGATAAAGCACTGTATAGCAAAATGCAACCTAAAGACATGATCAACCCAAACAGAACCAAAACCTCAACACATGCTACAATGCAAGATAATGATAGCAATAGATCCAAAAGCATGTAACATGATAAAACTATGGAAAGGCTAGTGCTCAAACTAATCATATCAACAGGGTACATGCAGCTAACCAAAACTAGCACCTGAAAAGTGACAGCTAATGAACATCGTACCTCTACAAGTAAAGCTCATGGAGAAATATGATAAAGCATGGCATAATGTTCATGAGGATCACCAACTAGCATGAAAAGTGGATTAACCACCAAAGTTGTACATAAGGCTAGCATGACATGATATACAAGATAGCACATGCTAGACTAAAACAAAACATGATATAAAAGAAAATGTACATGCAAGAACTATACAAGTGAGCACATGATAGTCCATCTCATACCACAAGAAATAGAACATGAATGTACAAAGGTATGAGTGTATAAGAAAGCTCACCGAGTAGCAAAAGCCTCTTTGGAGGCAAAACTAAGCGGGGTGTAGAGAACCATCAAATCTTGATCACATCTAAAAGATCAAGCTCCAACAGGCGCACGTTCTCCACCCCGCATCCTCATATCTACACACAAGAGGACAGTATAACCCGAGTCTTTGATCCTGAAGGGTTAGCAAGCATATACTTGGGAATCCAGGACATGGTCACAAATCTCAACTTATCATGTGGGTTTGCATGATGCAAGTGTTGGTTCAAGTGCAATTTTGGAACACCCTTGGAAGCATTCCTCAAAAGGACAACTCGAGGAGAAGAACGAGTCGTACCACGGGAAAAGAGGCAAACATCTTCCAAGGTTTTTGTAGAAGAACCAATAGATGCACCATGAGAAGCATGACGTGGACCAAGAGAAGTAGCACTAGAAGCATGTCCACGACCATGACCTAACCCACTAGAAAAGGAGTCATAAAACCCATCAGCAAAAAGGGGCTTCTTACTAGGAGCATGAGCGTTCATGCCATGAGAAGGGCTATGAACCACCAACTTCCTAGAAGAGCGAGCTTGGCGCAAGCGTTTGGCACGCCGATAGCAAAAGCTTTCTTGATGCCCATCTTTCTCACAAAAAAAGCAATGGTACAAAGGCCTATCGGAAGGCACACCATTCTCCGACAAGTGAGAAGTCCCTTGGGACCTAGAACAAGAAGCATCAACAACCAACTTGGTGCCAACACTAGGAGCACACGTGCCATGGGAAATGCTATGTGGCTTCCTAAAAGCCTTAGCTCGAATACGTCGCTCGTGTTTGACACGGCGGAAACAAAAATCGAATGAATGTCCATCCTTCTTGCAAAAAATGCAATGGAAAATCGGATTGGGAACATGAGTCCCAAAAATGTGAGAAGCACCCTTGTCAAGAGAAGTCCCTTGGACATCACTCGAAGATACAACAAGGTTGGGAGTAGCTATGAAAGAGCTATCCGAAACCTTGACACTAGTGCTAAGGTCAACAGACTCACGCGCAACACAAGAACTCAACTCCGGTTGCAAAGAAGCAATTTTAGAAGCATCAACACCGAAGTTGCAAGAAGTGCGTGAATCCAAAGACTTAGCACAAAGACTCTTGCATCTTTTGGCTAAAACCTCATTCTCAAACATGAGGCGATCACAAGTACCACAAGGAGTGTTTCTCAAATTTTCCATCTCCTTTTCACTGCACTCGGCATATGTGGTACGCAAGAGTTCAATCTCTTTCTCAAGTTTAGCACTCATATCATTGTGCTCAACCAACTTAGCGCTCATATCATCGTGCATTTGCTTCAAAACCAAAACTTCTTTTTCTAAATCAATGCATGATGTGCAAATGAAATCGGTGGAAGAAACATCACCATTCACATCAAGCAATGAATCATGATTAGCACAAGAAGTAAGGCAAGCATTTTTATTCAAAGAGCACAAGCTACAAGGCCTAGCATTTATCTCAATAATTTCAGCCCTAGCATGTTCAAGTTCATCTACACCTGTGGTGTGAGTCAATTTTAATTTATTGATTTCAGCAAGCAAAGACTCACAAGAACCACATGGTTCAGCAGCTTTTGACCTAAGCAAGGCTATTTCAGATTTAGCACGAACAAGATCCTTGCGCAAGTCAAAGCAAACAAGACATGGTTTGGAAGCATTTGATTTTAGCATTTCATTTTCAGATTTTAAGCTAGCAAGAGAAAAGCATAGCTCATCATTCTTCGTAACCATGTGACTACAAGAGGTGCAAGGTAAAGATGCACTAGACTTCCAATGAAAAAGGCCACATTTCAACCTAGTGATAGAGCATTTCAATTTCTTGACCTTTCTACGCAAGGTATCACAAAGCTCATCATATCTCATGTTATCATCACAACAAGCTTCAAATTGTTGGGATAAAATCCCAAGACAAGCAGCAAGAATACCTTTCTTGGCCTTGCCAAGTTCGCGTATACAATCCTCCGTTGAATGCTCATCTTCTCCTAGGAAGCCCAGCAAAGCATCCACCTCGCGTTCCGCCTCAAGAGCCGTACTCCTCCTTCTTGACAAAATGTCGTCCTCGGTCGCATGTCCAAGACTCAAACCTAAGGACAAAGACACACTGGAAGAAGAACTTCGTGCCATCTCCAAAAGCACCGTTAGTGTTAGCCAAAACACAAGCCCAACACCTCGACAAGAAAAGTTGGAAACACAACCGCTCTCAAAAAGGTCGCCTTCGCGGATCCAGAACCGGTTAAGGTAGAGAGATCCTTAACTGGCTCCGATACCAATTGAAGGCCCGAAAATGCAAAAGCAAGGCGACCAGAGGGGGGGTGAATGGGAGCCTCAAAATTTCTTTCAAAATGTTTAGGCCATTGTCCCAGAAAATCAACCCCAAGAGCAAAGCCGACACGCGTGATGTCCACGACCCAAGAGCATGGGTGGATGTTCCCTAGGAACACAGCGGGACACCACAAAAGTTCATGCGTTTGGGTAACCTCAATCTCCCCCGAGCAACGCGAGGGGGATTCATGCGTTTTTGCAAAGCGGGAAGCCCTGTTTCTGTAGAGCACAGAGTCAGGAATCCAACACAAAAAGCAGAAACCAAATCCGAAGTCGGACGAACAAACGGCACACGAAACAGTGCTGGACTCACTGCATCGGATGCTGACCTGCGTCTGATGTAAAAGCACCGGACGCGTCCAATGCAAAAAGACCCTTTTTGGAACTTCACTGCATAGCCATCGGACGCTGGCTACAGTGAACCCTCAGCGTCCGATGCTCAACCCTCGGACGCGTCCGATGGACAACGAAGCGTCCGATGGTCAGGATCTGGCGCGTCCGATGATCAACGGACGCGTCCGATGCCCTGCGTCCGATGCCCACTCAAAAATACCAGAATTGACATGTGTCACCGGAGCGTCCGATGCTATGAACAGCATTGTCTGATGCTCCTGTGACTAGCGTCCGATGCCCTCGAAACTGTGCTGTTCTTCCGCCAATTCAACTCGATCTCCCTCAAATCAAAAGCTCTAAGGCTCAAACTTCTTGTGAGGGGTCACAAGGATGTTAGTGAGCTACTCCTAAGAGATCATGGCTCGAACCTAACTCCAAATCGATGAATCGAAAGATTTCGGGGCAAAGGAGCAAGAACGTGATCCAAAACGAAATTCGCTCGATCTACTAGCTCGTGAGGAATTAGAGAAAACTGCAGATACATGGGTGTATGCCGAGTCTCTAAGTGATGAGTGATTGTCAACTGGGATAATGCGCATGTTCTTTGGCTTGTGTTGTGCAGGTGTCGAGCATGGATACAGTGATCAAAGGCAAGGTGAAGGTCAAGTAGAGACGTGCTGTGCCGATGGACCGAGAGTGGCGAAGGGCGGACGTGAGGCTTGGACTGAGGGACCGGTGGCTCGAGGATCAGCTGTGGTGCCTGGCAGCCTGGGACAGCGACGAGCGAAGACTTGCGGACACGGTGTTGCTTGGGTCGAGGACCTGGGGACACGTGTCGGTGGACGGGGTGCACGGGCGGTGCATCCCCTCTACGGCTCGGTTTGGTGGTTGAGCCACAGAAAAACCACCGAGTGGACGGTTTCCAGGTTTGGGCCTCAAAACCTGGGTGCTGATGGTTTCCGAGTTTGGGCCACAAAACTCGAGCTGAGGACGGTTTCCAGGTTTGGGCCTCAAAACCTGGGCACTGCGGGTTTCTGAGTTTGGGCCACAAAACTCAGGCGATGGACGGCTGGTTTCCCGGTTTGGGCCTCAAAACCGGGGGTTAATCGTGAAGGCTGGTTTTGCGGTTTGGGCCTCAAAACCGGGGGCGAAGTCCGGGAAAAGGACGAGCGGAGCGGTGGCGGCACGTGGCAGCAATCGGTGAGGTTGCGTCGAGGCAACGCTACCAGTTGTGCGAGCGTGGCTGTCGGATCACCATCTACCTTGAGTTGGTCCAGAATAACCCTAGGGTTTAGCTGGTTCGCTCTGTAATTAGTTAGGGGTAGAGTGGGAATTAGAATTAGGATAAGTAGAGGGAGACACCCACCTCCCATCCTATCTTAGTCATTTGCTATTTTGCCTTCTAGGTTTTCCTGCTCTCCCCATCCTCTGCTGTAGCTAACTGAGATCCACAGAGAAGACAATCATACCTCTGTGTCCGTGAGATTTTGAGGAAGTGAGACCATAATGTCACTATTGTAACGTGTGGTAGCCACACAGTTGCAAATTCGTGGTTGTGATTCGCGTTTTGTTCGTGTTCTTCGCGGGTTGCTTTTCTCCACGTTTTTCCCGTTGATCGATCTCTCTACTTGGTGCGTCTTTTGCAAATCTATTTGAACCAAGTTGTTCTAGATCGTGAGGCACTTCTTTCCACTGAAGGAATTCACCTCTAACCTCACGAGCTAGTAGATCGATCAATTTTCGTTTCGGTTCAAGTTTTTGTCCCTTCCCCCGACTTTCTTCGATTCATCGATTTGGAGATAGGTTCGAGCCATGATCTCTTAGAGGTAGCTCACTATCCTCCTTGTAACTCATCTCTCCAAGTTTGAACCCTAGAGGTTTCGTTTTGGGAGAGTTTGAATCAAATCGGTGGACGAACAGTAGACTTTCGGGGTGACCAGACGCTTGGCTCGGGGTGACCGGACGCACCCCTGGAGTCCGGTCGTTGAATGTTCTTCGCGGTTCTTCTCTGCATGCTGACCGGACTCTCCCCTAGATACTGATCGGACGCGCAGTTCACACTGTTCCTCATTTTTGTCTGATCTGACTGGACTCTGAGGTTGTGACCGGACGCTTGAGGACAGTGAGTCCGGTCACAAACAGAGAGCTCCCAATTTGGGTTTTGCTCGACCGGACGCGTCCGGTGCGTACTGACCGGACGCACCAGTGAGTCCGGTCAGAGTGGCTTTGCGCATTTTTGTTCGCGGTTCGCTCGTTCGTTGTCAGTTTTGATTTCTGGCTTTTGCGCTTGGTTTCTAGGGTTGTATTGTGTCCCGCTGTGCTTCTCGGAAGCATCCACCCTATGTCTAGGGTCGTGGACACTTGCAAGCTCTAGGGTTTGCCTTTGGGGTTGATTCTTGGGACAGTGGCGACAAGTTTCCGAAAGGAAAATTTGATGCTCCCATTCACCCCCCCCCTCTGGTCGCTTTCTGGTAGCATTCTCGATCCTTCAATTGGTATCGGAGCAGGTTAAGGATCTTCCACCTTAGCCGGTTCCAGATCCACAGAAGGCGACATGGATCGCGGCGTGGGCAAACCGCCGTTTTTCGATGGGACGAACTATGCATATTGGAAGATACGTATGTCGGCCTATCTGCAGAGTTTGGGTGCTTCCATTTGGGATATTTGCAACTCTGCTGATTATGTGGTCTTGGCTGCTCATGCTACTCAGCATCAGATTGATGAGCACGATGCCAATAGCCGAGCCCGTAATGCTCTTTTCTCATGTCTGAGCATGAGTGAGTTTGATCGCGTTTCTCACCTCGCTATGGCTCGGGAGATTTGGGCCACCCTCATGCGTTTCCATGAGGGAACCACTCAAGTCAAAACCCATCTCTACGAGTCATTCAAGCGAGAGTATGAGAACTTTTGACATATGCCTGGCGAGAGCATAGAAAGTTTATTCGCTCACTTTCAGGTGATTGTCAACAGGATGAGGGCTAACAAGGAGCTGTTGCCTTTCGATGATCATGAGAGGGCTTTAAAGCTTTTACATACCCTTGATCGGTCGGTGTGGGATTCCAAAGTTTAGGCGTTCATCGAATCACCTAACTATGAGACCCTCACATGCGATGAGCTCTTCAGTAAGCTCAAGTCCAGTGAGATTGATGCCATGGCGAGGGCTTCTTATGAAAATCCTTCTGGCCCGTCGATGGCTTTGGTTTCTGGCTCTTCTGCTAACCCCTCTGGAGGACTTGCACTCTCTTCTCTTCTTTCTGTCATAGAGGAGCAGCTGGAGTTCATGGGGGATGACGAGTTGGCTTTGCTCGCCAACCGGTTCTCGCGGTTCCACAACAACCGCATGAACCGTCGCCGTGGAGGAGGACGCTCGGGATGTTTCGAGTGCGGCGACCCCAACCACTTCATCGCCAATTGCCCGAAGAAGAACAAGCATGTCTTTGGCAAGGCGGATCATGGGCACAAGTACGACTCCGGCAAGCGCAAGGAGGAGTACGTCCCCGCAAAGCACAAGCGGAAGGGCGGCTTCAACAAGGAGTATATCAAGAAGTACTTGGAGAAGGCCCAGGCTGAGCAGCGTGCGTTCTTCGCCACGCTCAGCGACGTCGATGACTCGGATGACCACTCCGCTTCCTCAAGCGATGACGAGTCCGAGAAGAAGAAGAAGATCGAGTGTTGACGGTCCTTAAACACCTGTTTTACCATCAACATTTGACCCTAAAGTCCACCAAAAAGGCATGAAATGTAGTCAAATAGGTTTCAAACTAACCGAATTCCACATGCCCATAGAATTTTATTTGAATGCAGGATTTGAACCAAATTTGGACATATGGACCCACCAGAGGCCAAGCCCACTCAGCAGGGCCCAAATGGGCCTAAGGGGGGTGGCGCCCGCCACCCCTAGGTGGCGCCCGCCACCTCTAAGTGGCGCCCGCCACTTGGGTTGGCCCAAGTGCCACCACCTGCCATATCACCGATCCGTGTGACCTCCCCAATGCCAAATCCTGGCCCTTGGTCACTAGGTCAGTGGCATCGGATGGCTCAGGGAGGAGTGGCGTGGATCAAGGCTGAATGTCGGTTGCTAGGACATGCAACCGACCTCCAAACCGCCTTGGACAACCACCTGGATGCCGTTGAAGCAGAGGCGGTTCATCCAACGGCCAGGAAGCTGGCGGCCGCCAGTACGGGGTGGCGCCCGCCACCTGACCTAACCCTAGGTCGGTTGGCTTCCCACTATAAGAACCCCCCTCACTCATTTGGGCTATAAATACCCCCCTGAGGCACCTCTTCATTCACAACACCCAAGAGTACCATCACTTCCAAGAGTAGCAGAGCAAGAGAAGCAAGTGAGAGTTAGGTTAGAAGCTTAGAGGGCTTAGGAAAGTAGGTAGCTAGTAGAGCAAGGCATCTTCGCCCTCGTGGTAGCGCTGCTCAAGGCTTAGCTCAAGAGTAGAGGCGTGCGAGTGATTGGTTCTGGAGCTAGGAAGAGTCTTCCTTCATCTCCAGTTCAGGTTTTGCTCTTGTTACTCAAGCACTTACTATATTGTAGTTCATCATTTCTAGTATTACTTTATTCTACTTATCAGTATTGAGTGGTATACTTGATTGATTGCTTGAGTGCCTAGCTATCCTACAGATCAATTCACTTAGCCATAGTAGTTAATCTCTAGTGAGCTTAGTGTTTGATCTTTGCCAATAGGTTGCTTAGTTAGTTTAGTGTTTATCTTATTAAGTCAAGTGTTTGCTCTGACGTCCTCAAGGGTGTCTCTATTCAAAGCTAGGATAGAGATAGTTAGAATATAGTTAAGCGTGGTGCTTAGTTATAGACTTACCTTCAGATACAGTTGGACCCCCGGATAGCTGTGGTAGCAAGCAGGTGGTGATAGCCCTGTGCGCCTTGAATTCCACCACGTAGTTGGCCCAGTTTAATAGTAAGGCTCGTTGTGCTAGCGTTCAACCTAAGTAAGTGGTAAAGGCTAGTACGCCTCGATACTTGACAAGATAGGAATAAAACTTTACTTAACTTAGTTGCTTTATTGTCTTTTGCCTGCCTTGCTTCGTAACTATCTCGCTTCGTAGTTGTCTTGCTTTGTAGTTATCTAGGATTAGTTATTAGTTAGTAGTTAGTTATCCTTAGTTATCATATTTCCCTTCAACTATCTATCTATCTAGTTATCCACCTTACCTTAGCCATCCATTTCATCCTTACCTATCCACCCATATATTCTTTCTAGCCTTTCATCTCCTCTCTTCTCCCCTTTTCCCTTTTCTCTTTTCTTCGATTCTCATCCCCTCCTTGACTCAACTCATGCAGCACCCTAGCCTTCCCTTAGGATCAAATAAATCGACACCTAGTACTCCTAGGCGAAGTGCTACTACGATAGTTCTGTGCGCTTGCAGAATCTCCTCCTGGTAGATTGCATTCTCGCTAGCTAGCTCCTACTAGTGTCGGGATTGACAACCCTGCTTGGCATTAGTAGATAGCTACTTTAGTTACCCTATCCTAGGTGTAGCTAAGAACTACCAACAAGCATTTCTGGCGCCGTTGCCGGGGAAGGCAATCGGTGTGTCGGTTGAGTCCGTGTCGAATTTATCTTCGCCTAAGCTCCCGCTTAGCGAATCCCATCTTACCCCATTCTTTCTTTCCTTAACTCTTCTTATCTTTTTCCTTCATCTTCTTCAACTTCTTTCTTTCTTATCTCGTTCTATCTTCACGATGGCCAATAGGACCATTCTTGAATTTTCTGCTCCTTCTGCCGCTAATGTAGCGATAGGACCAGACGTGATCGATGCCAACCTCAATTTTGAGTTGAAACCGGCTCTGATCACGATGGTCCAAGCTAGCCCGTTCTGTGGCAAGGCTCATGAGGATGCCAATGCTCACCTCCAACAATTCTTGGAGATTTGCGGCACCTTCACCATTAAGGGGATAACCCAATAAGCCATCCGTCTTCGTCTCTTTCCTTTCTCTTCGCTAGGAAAAGCGAAGCAATGGTTCTATACCGATCGCAACGTTGTAGACACATGGGACAAGTGTTCCAATGCTTTTCTTGCCAAATTCTTTCCGATGGGCAAGACGAATGCTCTTCGCAACAAAATCTCCAGCTTTACGCAACAAGCCGAGGAATCTATTCCCGAGGCTTGGGAGAGGTTGCAAGAGTATGTCGCTGCTTGTCCGCACCATGGTATGGAGGACTGGCTATTGATCCAGAACTTCTACCATGGCCTAACCCCACTCTCTAGAAGCCATTTGGATGCCGCCACCGGCGGTGCATTCTTTTCCCTGAATATTGCAAATGCTAAGGCTCTCATAGAGAAGATGGTGGCAAACCAAGGATGGAATGACGAAAGACTACAGCCTCGTAAGCGAGGTATGCATTCCCTTAAGGAGGCCGACATGATCGTGGCCAAGATAGACCTGCTGGCAAAGAAGCTAGACAGCTGTGAGAAGATGAACCAACAAGAGAGTGTCCTATCTCTGGAATCCTACATGACTTGTGAAGTCTGTGGAGAAACCGGACATTCTGGGAGCCATTGCCCCGAGCTACATGAAGATTTGAACTTCATCAACAACAGTAACGGTTTCCGTCAACAGAATCAAGGATGGATTCAACACTCCAATTCTCAAGGTAACAATTCATTCCCCCGCTCTAATTTTCATAATTCTGATAATTTCTCATTCCTGAAGAATTTAGTTTACTCACAAGGTAAAACTACTGATTTCTTGAAAGAGAGATTAATGGCGAATGATAAAATTCTTGAGAAAATAAATGCTAACTTGGAAGATTTCTCATCTGCTCTGAAAAATCAATTAAGCTTTAATAAGATGTTAGAAACCCAATTAGCTCAACTTGCTGCTATCATACCATCTTTTGAAACTGGCAAAATTCCTGCTAAACCTGACATAGAAACTGCAAATATGGTTGAAATAAAGTATTTTAACTATTATGAAGATCAAACCATGACTGTTAAAAAGGGTGATCCTGGTAGTCCTATAATTAGATGCTCAATCTTTGGTGAAGTCTTTAAAAATGCCATGTGTGATTTAGGATCGAGTGTGAACATTATATCTAAAGATTTGTATGAAAACTCATTCTTTCCACCCATGTCATCCACATCTGCCTATGTTGTGCTAGCTGATCAATCCACTTGCTATGTAGAAGGAATAGTTAATGACTTACCTGTTCATATTAGAGGCTCCTATGTTCCTGCTGATTTCATAATACTAGATATGGGAAATAGGAAAGATGTGCCTCTAATCTTAGGTAGACCCTTCTTGAATACTGTTAATGCTTGCATATATGTGGGAAGTGGTAAAATACAAATGACATTAGGAGGGAGGAAGGAAATATTCTCCTTCTCCCGTGGTCCCGCATATGCCGCTAACATGCAGGTAGCAAAACCCGTTCGTACCAAGAAGAGGCGCCCAAAAACAAGGTGGAACAGAAAGAAAGAACCACCTCCTGAGTTGTGTGATTCACATAACAAGGGAGAGGTGCCAAAAGAAGGAGAACCAGATGGAGTACTAAGAGAAGAAGTGCCCAAGGAAGAAGATCCACCCGATAAGGATGAAACTCCATGGACCTAAGGTATGGTTTTACTTTTAATTTTTCCCTTCAATTTTCCTTTTTCAAATAAATAACATATGTCATGCATGTAACAAAAAAAAGAAGAAGAAAAATCAGTTGTCATTAGTTATATGCATAGGTATATGTTAACTTAGTTAGAACAATAAAATATCACAATAGGATAGTTTCCCTTTTCACAACATTGGATAGTTTCCCTTTTAATAAAATGAGAACAAGAGCTCCGACCGAGAAGAAGAAGATCTTTCACCAAGCAAGAAGCCAGCTTGGGGGAGACTCCTGCTCCGATAAGGTATGTCTCAAGCCTACACTTTACATTCAGTTCTTAAATTCTATATCTTTTGAATGTCACATGCTTGCCTAAATAACCACTCCATGAATAAAATTGATAAAATCTGCTTAAACAAGTTGAAACCTGAATAAGATTTGAAATATGTCATGCAAATGCTATTGTTATGGTTTGAATGACTAGTCTTATCTAAGTTGTAGCTTTTGTGGGTTGCACATGCTTTAACTGAAATCATGCTTAGTGAGTAAAGTTAGTAAGAAATGGAGTAATTCTTTAAACTTGTTAAGGTGAAATTAGGACCTAATCTGGAGGATTTCTTTTAAAAAAATTATGAAAACCTTGCTAAAAGTTCCTCCTAGATTTTATCCCATCCCACCACCAGCCAAATATTTGTTAGTCATTAGTCAAAACCACAAAGAGCTTTGTTTGTGTTGAGCTTTGTTAGACCTCATAGATCTTAGTAGAGAAGCTTATCATATCTTTTGAATCAAGATTCACGTACACCCACCATAATTTGCCTACTTTCCACTTTGGAAGTTTGCAACCACCAAATAAATTGCTTATTCTCTACACCGGAGATATGCAATACCCTGCCAAACATCCCATTGCTAGCCTTATGCTTATTCCTACCCTGGGAATAAGCATTTCTACCTCTTCCTCTTTTTCATTTCAAAAATCCTTTCCTATAGATGTCTGGGGAAATCTAGAGCTAAAAGAGAGAGAGAGAAAATGAGCAAAGTAGCTCAAGAAAGGACTATGTCCTGAAGAAAAAAAAAGTGAGCAAAGTAGCTCAAAAGTGGACTATGTCCTAAGAAAATGTGAGGACACACCTTTTGTCTACTCACTTTGTATCCAAAAAAAAAGAGAGACAATTATCATTAGCTCTAGACCCCAAAAATTAACTAGGAAGGATTATAAAATATCTCTCTATACACTTCCACATAACCACACATGCACATCTTGATCAATTTTTATGATTTGCTGCTCCTTATGATCTGAGTGTCTAGCTTAGCAATAAACATCAGGCAATTTGCTCATGGTTCTTAGCCTACCTATAACTCCACATATCATTCTTTAGAAATAGGAGAGGCTACATTTTGTCCTAAGTGAGGATTTAAACACCATTGAGTGATTGAGTGAATCTTGGAGGACTTAAGCAAGTTGTTATCTTTTGAAAACCTTGAAAAACCTCCAGACAGAATCCTAGTCAAACCTAAGCAAGATAAAAGTTTCCTATCTACTGCTTTATTTCACTCTTGCATGTTTGAAGTGAAAAGCTATAAGCCCCACATTGCTATGATTAATGATATATGCTAAGTTATTTCTCACTATACAATATGCACTTGCAGACATCTTAAGTTGCTATCCATTTCATGCTCAATGCTTAAACCGCATTGTTGCTCAAGGACGAGCAACAGGTTAGCTTGGGGGAGCTTGTTGACGGTCCTTAAACACTTGTTTTACCATCAACATTTGACCCTAAAGTCCACCAAAAAGGCATGAAATGTAGTCAAATAGGTTTCAAACTAACCGAATTCCGCATGTCCATAGAATTTTATTTGAATGCAGGATTTGAACCAAATTTGGACATATGGACCCACCAGAGGCCAAGCCCACTCAGCAGGGCCCAAATGGGCCTAAGGGGGGTGGCGCCCGCCACCCCTAGGTGGCGCCCGCCACCTCTAAGTGGCGCCCGCCACTTGGGTTGGCCCAAGTGCCACCACCTGCCATGTCACCGATCCGTGTGACCTCCCCAAGGCCAAATCCTGGCCCTTGGTCACTAGGTCAGTGGCATCGGATGGCTCAGGGAGGAGTGGCGTGGATCAAGGTAGAATGTCGGTTGCTAGGACATGCAACCGACCTGCAAACCGCCTTGGACAACCACCTGGATGCCGTCGAAGCAGAGGCGGTTCATCCAACGGCCACGGAGCTGGCGGCCGCCAGTACGGGGTGGCGCCCGCCACCTGACCTAACCCTAGGTCGGTTGGCTGCCCACTATAAGAACCCCCCTCACTCATTTGGGCTATAAATACCCCCCTGAGGCACCTCTTCATTCACAACACCCAAGAGTACCATCACTTCCAAGAGAAGCAGAGCAAGAGAAGCAAGTGAGAGTTAGGTTAGAAGCTTAGAGAGCTTAGGCAAGTAGGTAGCTAGTAGAGCAAGGCATCTTCACCCTCGCAGTAGCGCTGCTCAAGGCTTAGCTCAAGAGTAGAGGCGTGCGAGTGATCAGTTCTGGAGCTGGGAAGAGTCTTCCTTCATCTCCAGTTCAGGTTTTGCTATTGTTACTCAAGCACTTACTATATTGTAGTTCATCATTTCAAGTATTACTTTATTCTACTTATCAGTGTTGAGTGGTATACTTGATTGATTGCTTGAGTGCCTAGCTATCCTACAAATCAATTCACTTATCCATAGTAGTTAATCTCTAGTGAGCTTAGTGTTTGATCTTTGCCAATAGGTTGCTTAGTTAGTTTAGTGTTTATCTTATTAAGTCAAGTGTTTGCTCTGACGTCCGCAAGGGTGTCTCTATTCAAAGCTAGGATAGAGATAGTTAGAATATAGTTAAGCGTGGTGCTTAGTTATAGACTTACCTTCAGATACGGCTGGACCCCCAGATAGCTGTGGTAGCAAGTAGGTGGTGACAGCCCTGTGCGCCTTGAATTCCACCACGTAGTTGGCCCAGTTTAACAGTAAGGCTCGTTGTGCTAGCGTTCAACCTAAGTAAGTGGTAAAGGCTAGTACGCCTCGATACTTGACAAGATAGGAATAAAACTTTACTTAACTTAGTTGCTTTATTGTCTTTTGCCTGCCTTGCTTCGTAACTATCTCGCTTTGTAGTTATCTTGCTTTGTAGTTATCTAGGATTAGTTATTAGTTAGTAGTTAGTTATCCTTAGTTATCATATTTCCCTTCAACTATCTATCTATCTAGTTATCCACCTTACCTTAGCCATCCATTTCATCCTTACCTATCCACCCATATATTCTTTCTAGCCTTTCATCTCCTCTCTTCTCCCCTTTTCCCTTTTCTCTTTTCTTCGATTCTCATCCCCTCCTTGACTCAACTCATACAGCACCCTAGCCTTCCCTTGGGATCAAATAAATCGACACCTGGTACTCCCAGGCGAAGTGCTACTACGATAGTTCTGTGCGCTTGCAGAATCTCCTCCTGGTAGATTGCATTCTCGCTAGCTAGCTCCTACTAGTGTCAGGATTGACAACCCCGCTTGGCATTAGTAGATAGCTACTTTAGTTACCCTATCCTAGGTGTAGCTAAGAACTACCAACATCGAGGACAAGTTAAACGGTCTCTGCTTCTTTGCCGACGACGAGGGCTTCTACACCATGGCCCTCGGCAAGGAGGTCGACGGCGAGCTGGAGGACATCCCTCGGAACGACGATGATGACGACACCTCCCAGGTATCTCAGACCCCCGACGAGCTTTCTGCTAAGGTCGAGAAACTTACTGCCGCCCTTCTTAGTCAAGATAAGTTGCTTAGGCGTGCTGCTAGAGAGCGGAAGGAGTTTAGGCAGAAGTGGGAGGATACGGTAAAGGAACTTGAATCTGTCAAGTCCACCGTTGTTGTCACCGAGGATGAGGAGTGTGAGATGTGCTCCACACACATGACTGATCTTCTCCACACACATGACTGATCTTCTCACTTTGAGAAGTAAGTATGAACTGAAGGCTAGATCCTCGCTGTTGGCTGCGTGCAAGTCCTATGCGGGCTTGCAATCTGAGTTGGCAGAGAAGAATGCCAAGATTGTGTCTCTTGAGAATGCCAGCTCGGATAGCACTTGTGTGACTAGGTGCGTTCTGTGTGAGGGTTTGGAGATGGAGATTGCAAATGTGAAGCATGACAAGATGCAAACCGAGGAGGAAAACACATACCTTCGGACCATCTTGTCATGGGTGTCGAGTGGTGAGCCACAGCTTGGGATGATGATCTCCCAATGCAAGCGTGCTGCTGGAGGTCCAGGTGTAGGCTTTGCTCAGGGTGTTGAGTGCGCTTCATCTTTTGGAAAGATTGGAGAGTTGAGTGGTCTGAACCCTTGTGAGAAGCCCAACTCCACCACTACTCCCAAGCTTACCAAGATTCCACCTAGAGAGCCTCAAAAGCCTAACACCAAGGATGGTGTATTTGTGGAACCTTCGAAAGCTCCACCCAAGAAACAATCATGGGCTCCAAAACCAAACCACCTCAAGAACAAGCTAGACACCATGCCACCCATCCAAGAGGAGCTTATGCCATAGAAGGGCAAAGTGATCCACACCCACTACCGTGAGTACCAACAACCCCCTATGAGAGCGGCGAGGTACCATTGTGAGCACTGTGGGAGAGACGGACACTTGAGTGAGTTTTGCTTTCGGCGCAAGAGAGAGGCGCGCCGTGCAAAGGAGATGAACAACACGGACATGTACCGTCCTTTCCATGATGTACATGTGCCGAATGTTCAGAAGCGTGCTGCTAGGCCTAGAGGTCCAAAACCTCAAGTTCCTAGGCCTAGGCCGTGAAGAGAACGTGCCCGGCGGGAGCCTGCAGTTGTGGGCTATGGACCCCGTGGCGGTGGCTTTGTAGTTGAGCGTTTTCCCCCATCGCGTTTTGAGTATCGCGATGGACGCTCCTCCATTAGCGGACCACGTTTTCCTCTACGTGGTGATTGCTGTTCCCGTAGGCGTGCTAGGAATGGTTTTTCTGCTAACCGTTCTTTTGAGCAGCCGGCCCAACACTGGTATTCTCCCTACTTCACTAACCCTAGTGTTGGACCGTATGCTCACCCTATGTCTTTTTATTGATATAGGTAAAACGATTGGAGAACGTTTGGTTGGTGGATTCCGGTTGCTCGAGGCACATGATCGGAAATGCCAAGTGGTTCTCCAGTCTTTTCCGTTCGCCGGAAAGGAGTTTATCACCTTCGGCGATAATAGTAAAGGTAAAGTGTTGTCTCGCGGGTCGGTGCGAGTTAATGAGCACTTTGTGTTGCGTGATGTTGCTCTTGTTTCTAACTTGCATTTTAACCTTCTTTCTGTTTCGCAACTTTTCGATGATGACTATGGGATTTGTTTTAAGCCGAATCTCAGTCGTATTTTGGATCCACAGGGCAATCTTGTTTGTGTGATTTCGCCCTTTGGGAAAGTCTTTCGTGCGAACTTCTCAGAGTCATTTGGAGTTTCTCGTTGCCTTTTGGCTGGACCTTCCTCCTCTGATCTTTGGAAGTGGCATAGGAGATTAGGACATTTGAGCTTCGACTTGCTTGCAAGGCTTAGTTCACTTGGTCTAATCCGAGGATTGCCCAAGTTGTGCATGGAGAAGGATCTTGTTTGCCATTCTTGTAGACATGGGAAGATGGTTGCCGCTCCCCACCATCCAGTGACTCAGGTCATGACCAAGCGCCCTGGAGAGCTTTTGCACATGGACCTTGTTGGTCCGGCTCGGGTGAGCTCGGTTGGGGGGAAGTGGTATGTGCTTGTTGTTGTTGACGATTTTTCGAGATATTCGTGGGTTTTCTTTTTAACTGAGAAAACTGAGACTTTCTCTTTTGCTCGCAATCTGATTTTGCGTCTTCAGAATGAGTTCCCTATGAACTCAATGTGAGCTATTAGAAGTGATAACGGTTCCGAGTTCAAAAACTTGGATTTTGAGAAGTTTTGTGACTCTTTGGGTTTAGAGCATCAGTTTTCTTCTCCCTACACACCGCCTCAGAATGGTGTTGTAGAAAGGAAGAATCGGACCCTTGTAGAGATGGCCAGGACGATGCTCGATGAGCATAGGACTCCTAGGCGATCTTGGGCCGAAGCTATGAGCACTGCATGCTACATTTCCAATCGCATTTTTCTTCGAGATTTCTTGAAAAAGACTTCTTATGAGTTGCGTTTTCGAAAACAACCCAAAGTGAGTTATTTTAGAGTTTTCAGTTGCCATTGTTTTATACTAAAAAACGGCAACTTGGACAAGTTTGAGTCTCGTTCTTCTGACGGTGTATTTTTGGGTTATGGCACTCATACTCGTGCATATCGTGTACTTAACCTTGATACTAACCAAGTCATGGAGACATCCGATGTCACGTTCGACGAGACCATGGTTTGTCCTTCTTCTCGTTTTGAGCGTGCAGGTGATCATGAGGTTGGCGAGCCTCTTTTTGATGAAGAGGAAGAGGGTGCTGAAGGGATGGATGACCCAGCACCGCCTCCACCTGCTGTGTCGCAAAGAGCGGCCTCTACTACCACTCACGGCCCCGACCCTTCTTCTTCGACTTGGGGGCCATGGGATCTGCCACCTCGAGCGGTACCTTTTGTACCCGAGGAGGCACCAGCTGCTGTTGAGGGGGAGGTTACATCAGCTCGGGAGGCGCCTTGACACATTCAGCGCCAACACCCGCCTCAACAGATGATCGGCAGCATCGGCGAACGTGTCACTCGGTCTAGGTCACAACAAATCTCTCACTTTGCTCATTCTGCATTTGTTGCTGATTTTGAACCTCGTGATGTTGGACACGCTTTGTCAGATCCGGATTGGGTCAATGCCATGCATGAGGAGCTTGAAAACTTTGAAAGAAATCGGGTTTGGGTTCCTGTAGCTCGTTTGGAGGCGATTAGGATACTCTTGGCTTTTGCTGCATCCAAAGGGTTTAAACTTTTTCAAATGGCTGTCAAGAGTGCCTTCTTAAACGGCTACATAGAAGAGGAGGTGTATGTGAAACAACCCCCCGGTTTCGAAAATCCCAAGTTTCCAAACCCTGTTTTTAAACTTCACAAAGCTTTGTATGGTTTGAAACAAGCCCCTAGAGCCTGGTATGATAGGTTGAAAACCTTTTTGCTTGCTAAGGGTTTTAAAATGGGATGTGTGGATAAAACGCTTTTTCTCCTCAAGCAAGGCAGTGACACTCTCCCGGTCCAGATTTACATGGATGATATCATTTTTGGTGGTTCTTGTCACGCTTTGGTTGCCAAGTTTGTAGATACTATGAGCAGGGAGTTTGAGATGAGCATGATGGGCGAGTTGACGTTTTTCCTCGGATTGCAAATCAAGCAATCTCGAGAGGGAACGTTTGTGCACCAAGGTAAGTATACCAAGGATATCCTGAAGAAATTCGATATGGGTGAGGCCAAGCCTCTTCCAACACCCATGTCGACCACGACGGCCCTGGATGCGGACAAGGATGGAGAAGCTGTGGACTAGAAGGAGTACCGGAGTATGATCGGGTCGCTACTGTACCTGACGGCGACACGCCCGAACATTCAGTTCGCGGTGTGTCTCTGCGCGCGTTTTCAATCGTCGCCACGCACCTCTCACCGTCAGGTGGTCAAGCGCATTATGAGGTACTTATGCTTCACTCCGGAATTTGGGATTTGGTATTCTGCTTCCTCCACCCTCTTCCTTTGCGGTTATTCTGATGCCGATTTTGCTGGTTGCCGCATTGAGCGCAAGTCCACTTCTGGGACTTGTCAGTTTATTGGTTATTCTCTTGTATCATGGTCTTCTCGCAAGCAGTCTAGTGTCGCCCAGTCTACCACCCGGAGGCTGAGTATGTTGCTGCGGCTAGCTGCTGTTCCCAGTTGCTTTGGATGATGGCCACTTTGCGTGATTTTGGTCCGAGCTTTTCTCGTGTTCCTTTGCTTTGTGACAGCACGAGTGCTATTAGCATTGCTAAGAACCCCGTGCTGCACTCTAAGACCAAACACATTGATGTGCGCTTTCATTTTCTGCGAGACCACTATGAGAAGGGTGATATCGACCTTTGCCATGTCGATAGTCATCATGAGTTGGCTGATATTTTCACCAAGCCTTTGGACCAATCAACTTTTGCTAGGTTGAGAGGTTAGCTTGGTGTGTGTTTCCCCTTTTAGATGGGGTAAACATTTTGGTTCTTGTATTATAAACTGACTTTGTGTTTTTCAATTGGTTTCATCATGCATCTTTGCATTTCATCTTGCATATTTACATTCAGAGCTTCATGTATATAATCTTTAGAATGTGACTATGCTCTATATAGTATTTGCTCTGATGCTTTATGATGATGCTTGTAGCTTATGCTTTTTCTGATCACTGATACATGTTATGAGTGGAGCTATTTTATGAATGGTGAATTTGCTTAATGAACATAAAACTTGAAAATATTCACTATTGAGATATGCAACTAGCATGTGTAGAATGTGTTGAATTCACTTGTGCTTTTCATATATGCTAGGTTGCTATGTCTCTTGTTCTGAGTCATTCACTTGCTTGGTATGTTCATATTCTGTCTTTAATTTTGAACCAAGTTAAGTGAATTAGAAAGATCGAGATGGGATTGCTTGTCAACACATCATGGTATCAAGACTGTTTCTCATTGCACATTGAGTTAAACTTGAGCCATGTAGTGTATGACCGAAACTGATGCTTTAAGCTTCTGATTGCTTCTGCATAGGCTTCGCACAGTTGAAAAGTTAGGCAATGACAAGTTTTCAACCTCTCGCAATCACATGCTGAAATTTGAACTTGTGTATTTTAACCGTTGCAACTCCGATAAAATTTGGATACACAAGTCTATGTTTCACTCTATAGCATGATGGTTGAACTGTGCTAGGGGTAGTTCACCTTGTATACATGTTTAGCACTTGTTTGACTTCCTGTCTATACATGTTTGGTGCTATTTTGATGGTGAATACCTTTTTGGCTAAGAACTGCTCACTTTGCTCACATGTTCATATTTCGTATTTGGTGATCAGTTTGAGCCTTTGCTAGCATTATGTGCATATTGTTGAGTCATCGGATCAGCATTTTGTCGAGCATCTTCATATTCTTTCGACTACATTCCTGAAGCTGCTAACTTGCATTTCTGACTCATATGCATTTCGGAAGGGGGAGAAACTTGCTTGATGGTGCATTTTCAACTAAGGGGGAGAAAATGTTGCAAATCATGTACTTTTTGAGTTGAACTAAGGGGAGTTTTCCTGGTTGTATGCACTATTGGAGGGGGAGTTTGCTAGCTGGTAATAGTTGATTTGGAGCATTTTTTATAGCTAGTTGTGTTGAGCCTTTGCCTCTTTCTTGAGGAACTAGCACTTCTGTCTTTATGCTCTTCAGTTGGTATCGAGCTTCCTCGCTAGCGGTGTTGAGCCCGTTCTGCCTCTTCTTGAGGGCTAGCTCTATTTTGCTTGAATTTCAGTTGATTCTTCAATTGGTATCGAGCTTTCACGCTAGTGGTGTTGAGCCTGTTCTACCTCTTCTTGAGGGCTAGCTTTGCTTTCTTGGTTGCGTCGAGCCGTTGCCCATGTCTTTGGGAACCAAGTTGTTTTGCTCTTTCCACTTGACCTTCTTCGGCTTTGATATGCTTTTGGGTCATTTGGTCAGGTTTTTTGCTCTCCTTTCTTCCTACCTACCTCTATTCCATTTATGATTTGTGTTGGTAGTTGACAATGCACTCATCAAGGGGGAGATTGCGGATACATGGGGGTATGCCGAGTCTCTGAGTGATGACTGATTGTCAACTGGGATAATGTGCATGTTCTTTGGCTTGTGTTGTGCAGGTGTCGAGCACGGATACAGTGATCGAAGGCAAGGTGAAGGTCAAGTAGAGACGTGCCGTGCCGATGGACCGAGAGTGGCGAAGGGCGGACATGAGGCTTGGACTGAGGGATCGGTGGCCTGAGGATCAGCTGTGGTGGCTGGCAGCCTGGGACAGCGACGAAGACTTGCGGGCACGGTGTTGCTTGGGTCGAGGACCTGGGGACACGTGTCGGTGGACGGGGTGCACGGGCGGTGCATCCCCTCTACGACTCGGTTTGGTGGTTGAGCCACAGAAAAACCACCGAGTGGACGGTTTGCAGGTTTGGGCCTCAAAACCTGGGCGCTGATGGTTTCCGAGTTTGGGCCACAAAACTCGGGCTGAGGACGGTTTCCAGGTTTGGGCCTCAAAACCGGGGTGCTGCGGGTTTCTGAGTTTGGGCCACAAAACTCAGGCGATGGACGGCTGGTTTCCCGGTTTGGGCCTCAAAACCGGGGGTTGGTCGTGAAGGCTGGTTTCCCGGTTTGGGCCACAAAACCGGGGGCGAATTTTGGGAAAAGGACGAGCAGAGCGGTGGCGGCACATGGCGGCAATCGGTGAGGTTGCGTCGAGGCAACGCTACCAGTTGTGCGGGCGTGGCCGTCGGATCACCAGCTACCACGAGTTGGTCCAGAATAACCCTAGGGTTTAGCTGGTTCGCTCTGTAATTAGTTAGGGGTAGAGTGGGAATTAGAATTAGGATAAGTAGAGGGAGACACCCACCTCCCATCCTATCTCAGTCATTTGCTCTTGGCCTTCTAGGTTTTCCTGCTCTCCCAATCCCCTGCTGTAGCAACTGAGATCCGCAGAGAACCATACCTCTGTGTACTGGAGATTTTGAGGAAGTGAGACCGTAATCTCACTGTTGTAGTGTGTGGTAGCCACACGGTTGCAGATCGATGTGTTGATTCGCGTTTTGTTCGTGTTCTTCGTGTTCTTCGTTTCTCCGCGATTTTCCCATCACTCAATCTTCCTCTCTACTGCGTCTTTTCGAAATCCGTTTGAATCAACTTGTTCTTTATAGTGAGGAGGTCATTTCCACCGAAGGAATTCATCTAACTCCTCACGAACAAGTAGATCGGGTTGATTTCGTTTTCGTGGTGCTTTTTCGATTCATACACCTTCCCTTTCGATTTCCCGTTGATTGAGTTGATTTGAGCGGATGATTCCTTGGGGATAGTCTCCTAACTACCTCGTGAACATCTTCTCCTAGTTCGGGAATGAGGGATTTTGATTTGGATTAGATTTGGGAAGATTTGGGAGAGAGGCGATCAAAATCGTCCTCTCTGTTCGGTCGCGGACAATCCGCCACCTGACCGGCGGACAATCCGGCCATCGGGCTCGAGCCAGACCAGTGGCTGCGAGTCTCGGCCACTTGGCTTTCGAGTGACCGGCGGACAGTCCGCAGGTATAACTTGCGGACAGTCCGGGAGTGTCCAAAGGACTTGCAGCAACAGTGTTGTTTCTAAGTTTTGGCCTGCGGACAGTCCGCAGCTGTATCAGCGGACAGTCCGCGACTCGGCTGAAAGCTAATTTTCAGTGTGTTTGCTCTACCGGCTTCTTCGCTTGGTTTCTGGACTTCTCGTTTGGCCCTAGAGTTGACCTAGGAACCTCTCTAAGTATCTTTGCTACTTGTTAGCATTGGTATTTGGAGATTTCTCGACGTAGCCTTCCATTTACGTTCGGGACTCGGTTTTTAGGGGTCGAACTTGTGCCGATGTCTTTTGGCGTTTGACTTGCTATCGCTTTGTGGTGCCTCGCTATGATTCTAGGAATCATCCACCCTCTTCCAAGGGTCGTGGGCATCACGGTTTCGATCGAAGCTTTTGGGGTTGATTTGTGGGACAAAGGCCGAAGTTTCGAGAGAAATTTTTTAGCTCCCATTCACCCCCCTCTGGTCGCCTTGCTATTGCATTCTCGGTCCTTCACGACCACTGTATCCGAGCTCCACACCTGCACATCAACACAGCCAAGAGACACATGTCGCACACGCACACCAACACAGAAACACAACACAACTCAACGCCACTGGTTAGTCATAAACATTAAGCGCATATACGAATAATGACTCAACCGGGTAAAGCCTCAAACCTTCCTCACAAAGTCAATCATTCATCATATATGTTCTCAGTGTCCAGCAGGGGTTGCATAGTGATATTGATGCTCTTAGTGCACAGCTTAGCTCTCTATCTACACATGAGCAGTTCCAGCAGCTACATGACAGGCAGGGTCAGATTGAGCAGTGTGTTGATGACTTGCAGAACAATTTCAACATCTTCAGTGATCACTTCAACAGGATGTACCCTAGGCCTGCTCCTCCTCCAGCTCAGTACCCATATGTGTCGTATTATCCTCCTCAGTTCTATCCTCCACAGTTTCCTCCGCCTGGTGATGGCAATGATGCATGAAGATAACTTGATCGGTGGATGGAAGCTTGCTTATGAACAACTTAAATTTGCTTTGTTGGTCTATGTTTTATGTTTTATGTACTTAGTTGTAAAAGACTTTAATCTTAATCGTTGATGGATTATGTGTGCTAGAACGTGAACCTATGATGATTTGATGTAATATGCATGGTACCTTATGCTTAAATATTTGTGTTGCACTAATACTCCTATGAAGTGGTTCTAGCATATTTATGGTTTTCTGAGGATATTATTCTTGATTTCGACTTCAAATGGTGATATCTCCTATCATATACTCCTCGATTACCATCTGTTGTATATATGCCACTATCGTCTTCTATGTTTACATGATCTAGCAGTGGCATATGATATGTTTGTGGGCTTGCAAACCTAGATTGAACTAATGTGAAATAACTTTCTTTCCAAATCCAATGAACTTGCTTTTTTCTATGTGGTATTTCTCTCCATTGGACAATTGTTGACAAAGGGGGAGAAATAAGTCACAAAGATAGATATGATAATGGAAAGGGATAAAAATTATTTGAGCATACAAATAGGGGGAGCAGGCTCATAATATGCATAGGTTGGTAACTAGACTTTCATACTTTCAAGTGAATCAAGTGCTTTCTTTACTAATAATGTTGATCTCACAGGGTACTTGAGTTTTTTATGTATGTCTAGTTACCTATGATGCTAAAGATGGTATATATTCGAAACTCCGACGGTATCACGCTTCAAAGGTCCATTCTATATACTTTAGCATCTTTTGATAGTAGTAGCTCACTCACAAATTCCTATTTACGCATATGTGAACAATTGTACCAAACTCATATATCACATATGTAGGGGGGGCTAGTTGTTGACACCGGATTTTGACCAGCAAAATCTTCCGAGAAGATGACATGTCCAACTGAAGGAGATCAGCTGATGAAGCCGATGGAGCCAACAGAGTTGTAGTACGTATTGGTGGAGTCCTAAGGCAAAGTCAAGTGTTTGCCTGATTAATCGGTCTACGCGTACAGAGAAAAGATATGGAATAAAGAAATAAAGTATTAGCACAGGCGTTGGATTACTTTGCATGTGACACACCAGGAGGAGCCCAAACCAATCACGTGTGCAAACACGATAAAATAGGAGGAAGCTTTATTAGCAAGGTCTTTACGTAAGGGAAGATAAAGTCCATGTATTTTAATATTTTCCTTTTGTTTAGATGACAAGTCCCTTCAGGACTCTTATTAGCCCAGGGTATAAATATAAACCCTCGGCCATTGTAAAAAACTATTCACAACCATATCAATACAAACCGGCCCCGTGCCATCTTCGAGTCCTTAGTCGTGTCGTCGAGTTCTTCGAGAGGAATCATCGATCTGTCGACCTCTGTAAGTCCCGGCAACCTTGTTATCATGTCTAGTATCATGCGGTGGATTTAGATATGATGCAAGTAGTCTTGCTTGTTTTCAATGGTCGTGCGGCGGACCCTTGTTAGCGATCAAGAAGTCTTTGCTTATGATTTGCTTATGAGTAGATACCGTGCGGTAGTCGTTTATTCATATGTTTAGCAGAAGCGAGATAGTTATCGGCTCTGTTAGATTTGGCAAATCTGATAGATTCATTAAGTTATCATGTGTTGCATTGTTTATTTAATTTTGTAACACTCTTTTGCCCAATCTAGATTGACTTTTGTTCGGCCCCTGCTTCATAAGTTTGCTTGTGTCTCTTTAATCGCAAGATCATGATGGCCGAGTTAATTTTCAATCTAGATTGTTACATGTTGTGGGTTCATGCATGTCAACCACAATTAGACTTTAGTAAAACCGGGTATCGTGCGGCAGATGCAAGTTTTAGTTTAGTTTAATCGTGCTTGTTTGTATGTTCCTTCCTCATGGACCCCAACTTCGCTAGTTTGCTGATCTTGGTTAAGTTACACGAGTAATAAGTTTGTATAGATCTGTTTGGATACATGCATGCTTTTAGCTTCTTATAATTAGATTGTATCATGCGGTGGATTAATCTAATTATAAGGAGTGGTGTAGACTTAGTTTATGCTTGACGGGTTTTACGAAGACTAGACGTGCGGCAGACTAGTTGGAGTAGCCTATGCATGTGTTCTTTGAATAGATTTATACTTGCAAGTTACCTGTTTACAATTCACTATGTCTCAACGATATCTTTTATCTGTTCGGGAATGCTTTTGCTTATACGTGCATTCGGCAGTGGATATACTTACATGCTTTCTTCTCATGTTAGCCGAATGACTCTATAAACATGCCTCGACAGATAGCTTCTATAGCTGTGTGCCGTCGTGATTGGCTTTCAAAGTCGTAAATATGGAACTGTCTGGTCTCACCCGGCATGTTCCAGTGTTATTCTCACAGTTTTATCCCTTATTGGTTTTCAGGTCAAACCGACTGGCACGTCTCCGGATTCCAAACCGTCCGGGCACCCGATTGAAGCCAAGCTTTTTCCAGCTTGCTGTGTGTGAGGCGCGGATCACGTTTTGCATCAACACACTTTTTGGCACGCCTAGTGGGACAACAATCAATTGATCGGAAGTCAGATTCTTTCTGAATATTTTTTTTAATCATCTTCCTGGTCACGATGGAATGCCAATTAGTTTATACTCCATCAACAAGAGACACTAATTGTTCGGCAACAGCCGTTCATGTAGAAATAGAAGAGATCAGAGTAAAGGAGGTATGATAAATTTTCAGAGTACAATTGTGTCAGAATGAATTGAATCGGCTATTCACCTCCATCAGCTCCAAGGACGGATAGACAGTCGGGCTTTGGGGGGCCAGTGCCAGCTCATCTCCCACTCTGGTTGACATCTCAGAAAATTCATGTATGCAAAATAAACAGATGACGATTATTGCTACAAGATAATTGGAAAACTGACTTTCATTGGCTAAATACCTCAAGGTACCAGCTAGCACGTTGACTATTTATAGTTCGGTAATAAAGCCTTATATGAACAGCTGATGTGGTCGACCATACAAAATGTTGACCAATGTATTCTGAAGTTACATCACTAGAGCTGCTATTAACAAGAATCCTCATTTGTCGATGTTGGATGCACTCTTGCCCTACCTCCGCACACGTGCAGGGGAGTGGCGAAGGTGGCCAATCATCGGAACCGAGAGCGTGGGTAAGAAAGGGAAATTGGAAACAGTAATGTGGTAGCTCTATTCCCAAAAAACTGACCCTTTACACTGTTCACCTCCCGGTATTTATATGGGATACCAGGGGGCGCCGACCAAATTACAAAAGGGTACAAGAAAGATTCCCTCCCGCTGTACAATCGGAAGAGCAGGATCGTACAAACACGAGAGGCGCGGAAACCCTAGCCAGCCTCCCATGCGCCCGCCGCCACTTGGCTCGTGCTCACCCTCGCGGGAATGCGAGGGTTGGTCTTCATCTTGCGAAGATACCCGTCCAGTCGCGAGGTCCGAGTCCCTTCGCCGCCCATTGGGCCTGAGTCCCCTTCCGAAGGTGTGCGGGGTGCGCGGGGATTGCCTCCAGCGCTCTTCGCGCCCTTTGCCTGCAAGGATTTGCTAAACATAGCAAAGGTTGGGTCAGTACTCGGGGGCCTGAATGGTGGCCTGAGGGACTTAGCAAAATAAAAAGGGCGGGTTGCAGCGAAGGTGCGCTGGACTTTAGCGAAGGTGTGCGGGACTCGCGAGGGCCGTTTTGCTGAGTCCTGCCTGCGTGGTGCCACTGCGGTCCCTACCCCCAACAGTAGCCCCTCGTGGCCTTGGCCTAGAAGAACAGTGTATGGGCCCAAGCAGCGCTCTTTAATGTAACGAGACCCTTGGTAGCGACGCCCGCGGCTGACTTGGGCCGGGCCGTTACGTTTTTGTTTCGCACTGTTGAGGTCCATCTCGTTTTTTGCGCCGTGGATTTCGTTCTTTGTGCCGGGTTTATCGGGTAAGGTGTTCCGCCCCCCGGCCTATAAATAGAAGAGGTTGGTGGGGTTTGGTGTTGTGCCTTCCTTTGCTATAGCCATCTTGCTGCTGCGGATTTATTTTAGCGAAGGTTGCTTTAGTCTAGTTGCGAAGGCTCTGCTTAGTTTGTTCTGTGAGGATCGCTTTTAGAGAGATGGCGAGGTCTAAGCAAACCGCTCGTGTTGTTTCTCCTTCTGCTGCGGATGAAGGAGTAACCTTCGAGTTCGGGCTCAGTCGGGTTTGTACCTCGGAGCTTGCAGCTTATATTAAGCGAGGCTGGATCGAGGAAGGGAAAGCGAGGACTAGCGCTGGAGAAACTGTGCCAAAGCCTGATGCAGACGAGGTTGTTGTGTTTGAGGAATTCTTCGAAGCTGGGCTGCGCTTCCCCGTTGATTCTTTTGTGACAGCTGTTCTGCAGAGGTTCAATCTGAAGTTCCATCAGCTTACACCTTCGTGCTTTACGAAGATGTCAGTGTATGTTTGGGCATGCCACTCACAAGGTATTGTTCCTCAAGTCGAGGGTTTCGTTCGGACCCACCGTGTGCACATGCAGCCTCGCAAGATAACGGATCGCGAGGGTAACACCAGTCTGGGTCAGTTTGCTGTGTATACCTTTTGCCACCGTGCCGGATCGGAGTTGCCAGTGCAGGCGCAGAAAAATAGGTGGACCAACGGGTGGCAAGAATTCTGGTTTTACTATAAGCTTGATGGAGTGTCCGAGCTTTGTGGCGAGCTTTCGCCTCTTGGCGACGTGAGTGCTGAAGCTCAGATGAGCCCCGATGCGGACGCCGCGGTTGACTGTCTGAGGGTGGTCGCGCGTTCTCAGTGCGCTCGCGATTTAGTCGAGGAGTACTGCTGCGCCAATGCGTGGCCCCTCAGCCGGAGACAGATCTGGTTTCCGGTTGAGGAAGACCCGAAGTACGAGGGTAGGGGATTGAAGAAACCGAAGCTTGATTTGAGCAAGATTTGGGAGAGGGTCCTAAAGAAATTTCCCAGGCGTCAAGATGGTATTGAGGCCATTTATAAGCGCGTTCAGCAGAGGGCTAGAAATCTCGTTGGGAAACTGTCCACCCTTGAGATTAAGGCTATCCACAGCTCGGTGGGAAGCGGGGGTCGTGTTAACAGGGTTTTTGACATGCTCGAGATCCAGTATGCTAACTGGCCTGCTCCGTCGAGCGAGGATGCTCCAAAGAAAAGGAAGCGTGCTTCTGCTGAGGAGAAAGGGATTGTTTCGCGGCCGAAGAGGGGTCGTGGCGGCGCCGGCGGCCGGGTGAAGGCAGTTGCTACGAAGGTCGCAGTAGATTCGGGTGCTACTGGCACTTCCTCTTCCTCGGCCATTGTTTCGAGCGGTCGAGGCATTGGTAAGACTGGCGGACAATTGCCCCGCGTGGGCGGTATTAGTGCTTTAATCCAGATCTCGGATGACGAAGGTGTCTCCGATGATGATGAAAAGGAAGAGGAGAAAGAAGAGGAAAAGGAGGGGAGCACTGAAGAGGACTCATCCGACGGGGATAGTGATACCTCTAATGGCGAAGGTAACTCCGATGATGATGTGTCCATTGAGGACGATCGAGGAAAAGGGATAGCCTCGTCTAGTGCTGGTGCTGCTGCTGCTCGAAGCATTGATGATATTTTACGGAACTTCGAACCTGAGAGTCCGGAGCGGAGGGCAGTGCCCGAGTACGGGGGATCTCATATTTGGGTTGATGGTGTCGAGGTGGTCGGTGAACTTGAATCTGATAAAATTCTGGGCAAAAGGCCTTATGGCGAAGCTAGCCGGGATGCTCTGCCATATTATGCTAGCAAGCTTGGTGTTACTGATCCGGCCACAGAGCTTTTCACTAGTCCGGACCTTCGAGAGTGTCATTTGCAATGCGCTCCAGAGGAAAGGCGTTTCTTGGGTCAAGTATTCGGCAGGGTTTGTGTGCCGGAGGCGGAGCTTCGATTGACAAACCAGCCGTTGGGTGAGCTTCAGGATGACATAGATGTGAAGCTGGCTGAGTTGATGCTTCTTAGCCGTTCTGCGCGTCGAAGGGCAGGCTACAACCATGATTATATGAGCACGCAGTTGGCGAAGGTGGAGAAAGAAAATAAAGATCTCCGGCGAAGCTTGGAAAGTAAAGAAATTGAGCTAAGAAGTGCTTTGGAAAAGGTTAAAAAGTCTCGAGAGGAGGCGCAGGAGGCTGCGAACAGCAACGCGGAGCTTTTGGCGGCATGCCGCTAGAAAGACAAGGACTTGTTGACAACGAATACTCGCATAAATGAGCTGTCGACGGAGGTAGCTTCGCAGATGAAGGCTTGGCAGGGGTGTATGGCGAAAATTAAAAACAAGCTTGATAACTGTTTGATCGAGGCCGGAGGTTCTGCTGGGGAACCGCTGCCTGCATCTAATGCGGAGGCCTTCGAAGGTTGGCTGAGTGACGAGCTTGAAGTCTTTATCTCGTTGGTTGGTAACGCGGCCGACTAAGGTGGCTATGCCGGAGCATTGGCGATGGCGAGTACACTTCGTCAAGCGGATTGCGAGCACCTTCGCAAGATCAAAAGGCCAAGCCATGCCTTTCCGACAGTTGACGAGGTGCGCCGGATGAAAGTTGATGACGCCGAGGTTCGGAATTGTGCGATGTGGTTGCTTCGCAGGTTCTGGATTGCTGGTGGCGGCCGAGCTCTTGCTTTTGAAGAAGCTGCTGAGGCTACTTGTCAGGTTTGTGGTATTTGTAGAGAAATTGGCTTTTGGGTTTGTTTCAGCGATGATGGAGTTAGTGTTAATTTTTGATTTTTGTTTTTTATTTTGCTTGCAGGCTCGGAGAGAGGCGATGCCTTCGCCGCCTGCGGCTGTTGATGCTGGTGATAGTTCCGAAGTTGTTCTCGTGCCCAGCTCTGCGGAGGTTCCAGCCGTCGAGGTTGAAACCTTGGCTGTGGACGCTCTGGTGACTGGAGAAGTTAACATCAAAGAGGAGGCAGCGCAGGAGGCTCCTGTTGAGGGCTCGGGTGTTGCCACTGGCGGAGGTCTAGATGTTGTTGCCAATGAAGCTGTGGCGGATGAGCATGGGGAAGCCAGGCAGGTGTAAAAATTTGGGATTGCTCGGGCGAGAGGGTTATTTGTAAAAAGTGTGGTAGTTGTAAAAACTTGTTGACACTGAGACACTTTCCTATTTTGTGAAAATGCAGGTTCCTGATGGAACCGTGCTAGAAGTGTTTGATGTGACGCCACTGACGCTTAATTATCAAGATACTTTTATAACTGGTGAATCGTGGGTTTGGGCTAGGCTAAAACATCCTTCGCTGACTTTTGAGCGCTTTTGGTGGTCGAAAGTGCGAAGGTACGATTTGAAGAATAGCAGGTCAAGTCGTTTTTGGCGCGAAGCAGACTATACTGATCGACAGGCCACCCGCTATTTGTTTGGTTCTACTTCGTCCTTGCAAGCTGGCATTGATGACGATATTGATGAGAATACAGCTTTGGATTACTTGTTTGGGCGAAGCAAACTAGATCTAGGTTCGGATGGGTCACTTGTGGTTCCAAAGGAGGAACCTTCGGAAGTTAGTGATGTAGGCCGTAGATATATGTATAGGGCGAGGGTTTTGCCCGGGGAGCCGCCGATTGTCCCTGCACCTCCTTTGTTGTGGGGACCCATAGTTTCAGTGGAGACAGGGTTAGAGGGGGGTGACGAAGGTTATGCAGATTTAATGTTAATTGAAGGAGGCGATGGTTCCTTGTAATTTTATAACTTTTACCGATTGTTTGTCGTTGTGAGGTTGTTTTGTAAATGAACGGAAACACTGTATGTCTGTTTTGTGTGAATACATTTTACTTTTGTTAATTTTTGGAGGTTGGGCATTTGACCCTCGGTTAATGCTGGCTAGGCCTATTTTGGTTTTGCACTGTTGGATCTGTATGAAGTTTGGGAAAAAACAGCAACGTACCGATGTTTAAGACGTTTAGTAAAAACAGCGACGCCCCCTTTCTTTTTGGCGAGGCTCGCTTTTCGTTTATACAGAGATGTTTAGTAAAAACAGCGACGCCCCCTTTATTTTTGGCGAGGCTCGCTTTTCGTTTATACAGAGATGTTTAGTAAAAACAGCGACGCCCCATTTCTTTTTGACGAGGCTCGCTTTTCGTTTATATAGAGATGTTTAGTAAAAACAGCGATGCCCCCTTTCTTTTTGGCGAGGCTCGCTTTTCGTTTATACAGAGATGTTTAGTAAAAACAGCGACGCCCCCTTTCTTTTTGGCGAGGCTCGCTTTTCGTTTATACAGAGATGTTTAGTAAAAACAGCGACGCCCCCTTTCTTTTTAGCGAGGCTCGTCTTTCGTGGTAAAAAGTGGAGGTAGAGTTTGCCTTGCTTGTTCGACTTTTTTGGTACTTCGCGCCTCCCCTTGTCTTAGGTGGAGGTGATGCTTGCGTTATGAGCCCTAGCGTGATTTGCGAGCTCCTGGCGTTTTTTGCGAGGGTGCTTGATTTTTTGTACTTCGAGCCTCCCCATGTCTTAGGTGGAGGTGAAGTTTGCTTTGTGAGCCCCTGGCGTGTCTTGCGAGGGTGCTCGACTTTTTGTACTTCGTGCCTCCCCTTTCTTTGGTGGAGGTGAAGTTTGCTTTTTTGCGAGCCCCTGGCGTGTTTTGCGAGGGTGCTCGACTTTTTTGTACTTCGCGCCTCCCCTTGTCTTAGGTGGAGGTGAAGTTTGTTTTTTTTGCGAGCCCCTGGCGTGTTTTGCGAGGGAGCTCGACTTTTTTGTACTTCGCGCCTCCCCTTGTCTTAGGTGGAGGTGAAGTTTGCTTTGTGAGCCCCTGGCGTGTCTTGCGAGGGTGCTCGACTTTTTGTACTTCACGCCTCCCCTTTCTTTGGTGGAGGTGAAGTTTGCTTTTTTGCGAGCCCCTGGCGTGTTTTACGAGGGTGCTCGACTTTTTTGTACTTCGCGCCTCCCCTTGTCTTAGGTGGAGGTGAAGTTTGCTTTGTGAGCCCCTGGCGTGTCTTGCGAGGGTGCTCGACTTTTTGTACTTCGCGCCTCCCCTTTCTTTGGTGGAGGTGAAGTTTGCTTTGTGCCAAGTTTGTTTCGAAAAAGTTTGTTTTTCGAAGCAATCTTCGGGGTGTATACATTGATTGTAGCACTCTTGGAGAAGAGCCGCTTTTTCGATGTTTTCTAGATTAAGTAAATAGATTGGAGTTTTGCTTTTTCCGGGGGTTCTAGCCTGTAATAAGGATTTGGATGCTGCCTCGTTAAAAAACCTTACGCCCCTTCGTAAGGAAAAAGAGTGCAGCTCCTTTTGTTTTTGTTACATGCATAGAAATGGAAGAAAACATGAAAGAAAAAGCAAATTACATACTGCGAGGGCTCGCTAAGGCTCCGCTATGGGTAGTATTTGCGAAGGTCGTCGACGTTCCAGGTATGAGGCAAGATGTTTCCTTCGCTGTCAGAGAGGTGAAAAGAGTCGGGACGGTTGCATTCTGTTATTAGGTATGGACCCGTCCATTTTGGTTGAAACTTCCCCGCCATGGTGGCGTTTTGTTTCCGAATGAGAACGAGGTCACCCTCCTTGAGTTCTTTGATTCTCACCTTTTTGTCTCTCCATCTTTTGGTTTCTTCCTGATACTTGCGCAGGTTGTGCACTGCGTTGCATCTTGTTTCTTCGAGTAAGTCTTTGTCAAGCAGTTGGTTTGGTTCGTCAGTTGCGAAGGTTGTTCTGAGTGACTTGTACTTTAATTCTTCTGGTAACACAGCTTCTTCCCCAAATAGGAGCCTGAAGGGTGTGAATTTGGTGGCTCTGCATTCTGAGGTGTTATGGGACCAGGTGACGGAGGTTAGCTCTTCTGCCCACTTTCCCTTGGGCCTGCCTTGCAGTTTGTTTGATATGGCTTGGAAAATTGTTGCATTGGCTCTTTCGACTAAACCATTGGATTGAGGGTGCCGAACTGAGGCGAAGCATAGAATTGTTCCGATTTGAGCACAGAATTCTTTGAAGACCTCGTTGTCAAATTGAGTGCCATTGTCGACGGTTAAATATTTGGGGACTCCAAACCGACAAACTAGTTGCTGCCAGAAGAATTTTTTCACTGCGAGGGAGGTGATGGAAGACAACGGTCTTGTTTCAATCCACTTTGTGAAGTATTCCACGGCTACCACCGCATAGCAAAGGTTTCCTAGGGCTGTCGGTAGTGGGCCCACGAGGTCCATTGCCCATCTTTGCAGAGGCCAAGTTGGGCATCTGAGAGTTGTAGGAGCCCCTGGGACGTTCTGCGTTTTTGCCGTTAGTTGGCAACCCTCGCAATGTTTGATGATGCTTTCTGCATCTCTTAACGCTGTTGGCCAGTAGAAACCTTGCCGGAAGACTTTCCCAACTAACGCCCTCGGGCCGTTGTGTGAACCACAGATGCCTTCGTGAATAAGCTTGAGAATGTCATTTCCTTCAGACTGTGACACGCATTTGAGCCATGGCGAGGTCACCGAAGTTTGTACAGAATGTTGTCCACAATCTTGTACCCTCGTACTCCTTGTTTTAGTCTGTTTTCTTCCTCTTTGGAGTCGGGTTCATGGAGCCCTTTGTATAGGCTATGATAGGTGCTCTCCAGTCCACGTTCTGGATTGCACTGATCAACTTGGCGCTCTTTTCGGAGGTTTCGAAAGCTGATTGAGTCGCAACCTCGTGGAACACATCTTGCGGCAGCTGTAGTTGTTGTGTTGCTGCTTTAGCTAGGCAGTCTGCCTCGTTGTTTTCTGACCTCGGTATCGCTTTTGCTGTTATGCCGAGGAAGAAGGATTCTAACCTTCGGACATATTGGAAGTATTTTTGTAGCTCTGGATCTTTTGCCTTGTAGTTTTTCTCAATGTGCCCCGCGATGACTTGTGAGTCTGTGTTGATGACTGCCCTTCGGACTGACAATGACCGAAGCCTTGAGAGTGCTAGTATTACAGCTTCGTATTCTGCGGTGTTGTTTGTGCATTTGAAGTCGAGTCTTCTTGTATATCTTAGTTTCGACCCGGATGGTGAGACTAGAATGGCCGAGGCCCCTGCTCCAGTTGCACCCCAGGCTCCATCGACATATACAGTCCAAAACGGGTCTTGTTGAGGTTCATCTCTGCGAGGGTCTGGGGTCCACTCAGCTATGAAATCTGCTAGTGCCTGTGATTTGATTGCTGTTCTGCCGACGAAGGTTATAGCATAGCTGTTGAGCTCAACTGCCCATTTCGCTATTCTTCCAACTGCCTCGTTGTTCTTGAAAATGTTATCGAGGGGGTATGCCGAAGGTACATGGATCTCATATGCCTGGAAATAATGCTTGAGCTTTCTTGATGCCAAGACCACAGCGTACGCTGTCTTCTCAAGCTCTGAGTAGTTTCGTTTGGGACCTTCGAGGGTTTCTGATACATAGTAGATTGGGGCTTGCCTGGTCCTGTTGTTCTCGTGTAACTCTTTGATGAGGACTGCGCTTGCTGCATGAGGCGAAGCTGCGACATATAGCAGTAGTAGATCTCCTTTGCTTGGGCTGGTTAAGACAGTCAAGTTGGTGAGATATTTTTTCAGATCCTCAAAGGCTTTTTGCTGCCGAGGTCCCCAATTGAATGGAGCTGCGCTTCTCAATGTTTCAAAGAAAGGTAACCCTCGCTCAGCTGACCTGGAGATGAATCTGCTGAGAGCTGCTAATCGGCCTGACAAACGCTGAGCTGCTTTTTTGGTTGTCGGGGGTTCCATATTGATGATAGCATCAATCTTCTCGGGGTTGGCTTCGATTCCCCTTGCTGAGACGATGCAGCCCAGCAGTTTTCCTTCGCTTACCCCGAAGACACATTTTTCGGGGTTCAGCTTTAATCCGGCGGACCGGAGGTTGCTGAACACTCTCGATAAGTCCGATATTTGGTTTTCTTTTAGCTCACTTTGAACAACCAGATCATCGACGTAGGCGGAGACGGCGTGTTCATCTTTGAAGACTTCAGATGTCATGCGAGCGAAGGTTGAGCCTGCGTTTCTTAGGCCTTCTGCCATTCTTCGAAAGCAAAAAGTGCCCGAAGGTGTAATGAAGCTCGTTTTTTCCTCATCTTCTTCATTCATCCAGATCTGGTGATATCCTGAGAAGCAGTCGAGGAGGGATAGCATTTGGCAGCCAGCTGCTCTGTCGACCAAGGTGCTTATGTTAGGGAGGGGGAAGTCATCCTTCGGACAAGCTTTGTTCAGACACGTGAAATCTACACACATTCGCCATTTTTTGTTCTTTTTCTGAACTAGGACCACGTTTGAGAGCCATGTTGGATATTTGACTGGGCGGATGACACCTGCGTCCAAAAGCCTTCTTACCTCAGCCTTCGCTGCCTCTTTCCTTTCTTCTGACATTTTGCGAAGCTTTTGCTTAACGGGGCGATAGCCTGGTTTGATGTTTAGGCTGTGCTCTATTAGAGTTCTGTTTACCCCCTTTAGGTCCTCTGCAGACCAAGCGAAGGTGTCGGAGTTTTCTTTGAGGAAAAAGACAAGGTCGTTCTCTGATTGGGGATCTAGATTGGCTGAAATAAACACCTTTCTTTCGGTGTTGCCCTCAAAGAGTTGGACTTGTTTAGTCTCTTCCTTGGGTGATGCCTTTACTCTGTTAGTGCAAATTTCACCTTGGTCGTTGAGGTTTGTAGCTCGAGGCTTTGATAAATTGTGGACATTACGTTGCCCTGGTGCTACTATTCCCTCAGCTGCCCTTGCAATGTCTTGGTCTCCATATACTGCAACCACCCCCTTCGGAGCGGGAAGCTTCATGCAGAGGTAAGCGGGGTGGATGACTGCATTAAATGCATTGGTGACCCCTCGGCCAAATATTGCATTGTACGGATAAAACATGTCGACCACATCGAAGGTTATGTGCTCGGTTCTGCAGTTAATTTGGTCGCCGAAGGTCACAGGCAAAGATATTTTCCCGACGACTCTTACTTGTTGACCGCCAAAGCCGTATAGAGGGTTGTCAGCGGGTTGCAAGAGGTTTCTATCAAGCTTCATGCTGTCGAAGGTTGATGCGAACAGGATGTCTGCGGAGCTTCCTGTATCGACCAGAATTTTGGTGACTGTCCATCCTGCTAGATTGGTCTCGATCACCATAGCGTCGGTGTGAGGGTAATCTCTCAGCTTCATATCGCTGGAGTCGAAGGTTATAGGGATGTGGGACCATCGGCCGAATTTGTGAGGTCCTTCGATGGCTACATGGTGTACTCATCTAGCATGTTCCTTCCTCTGCCGCTTGTTGCCGTGATCTTCATTTGAGCCTCCGGTGATGGCTAGTATTACACCGAAGGTTGATGTTGGGTTGTTGATGGTCGTCTGGTTCTGGGCTTCGGATTTGACAGGTTGAGGTGCTGGTAGTGCTGGTATTGGTGGTGGTGGTGGTAGAGCGTTGTTGACTTGTTGGTTGGTTTGGGTTTGGGTTTGGGGGGTTGTTGGGTATGTGACGGTATATGGTGCATTTTGGCGTTGTGGGATCGCGGTTGGCTGATAAGAGGCTTGGTTGTAGTGTGGGTGGTGTGCGTAGATAGGTTGTTGCGAAGGTAGGCCGTAGTTTATGGGGGTGTAGTGGTATGGAGGATTTGATGGGTGGAAATTCGGTTTCCTGGTGTGGTTGATGGTTCGGTTGTCTGCCAAAGCGGCTCTTTTGGACTCCTGGTACTCTTTTCCCTTGGCGAAGCACTCGCATTGTTTGGTGGTGTGCCCCTTTCCAAGACCACAAAAATGACAATACATTTTCGCGAGATCTTTCTGCTGGTTCCGTTGATCCGGCTGGGGTGGCAAACCTTGAGGGTTGTGGTTGCTCGGAGGTTGAGCGCCCCGTCTTTGGTCTTCATAGTGGATTGCTTTGTTGATAGCACCAATGTTGCTTTGTTCTTGGCAAGGGTTGTTTTCTCTCGGTTGAGGCCTCGGCTGCGGCTTCTGTTGTAACCTCTGAGCATCGGACTTTGCCCTGAAGTCCATGTCCGCTCTATAGTATCTTTCCATTATCTCATGTAATTCCTCGATTGTGTTTGCCGGCTTCCTGGCAAATTTCGAAGAGCATGGGCCTGGACGCAGTCCGCTGACTGCAGCTAGGATGACAGCCTCATCGGATATCCCTGGAGTTCTTGCTCTGATTTGGATAAACCTTCGCCAATAATCTTGAAGTGGTTCGCGTTCTTCTTGTTTGCAGTTGAACAACTCAATGGGGTTTGATGGGGCTGCTGTAATACCTTTGAAATTTGTACAGAGCCTATCTCTGTGGTTGGCCCATGAATCGACAGTTTCGGGGCGAAGGTTGCTGTACCAAGTTTGTGTGATGTCACGTAGGATGATGACAAAAGACTTTGCCATTGTTGATTCATCACCCCCCGCCACGGCGACTGCTGCCTCATAGCTCATTATGAACTGGCGAGGGTCGGTAAGTCCGTCGTAGCGGGGTAGATTTTGTGGATTGTAGCATGGTGGCCAGGGTTGGGTTTGGAGTATCTGGGAGAGTGGTGACTTTGGGTCATAGGGCATTTGGTGTTGCTGGGCTCTCAGTTGGTTGTGAAAGTTTGGCTCTCTCTCATCTGGGTAGAGTTGGCGAAAGTTTGGTTGTCTCATGGGATATGGTTCTGGGTGATTTGGTGGTGGTGGGGGTGGTGGATGGTGGCGAAGGTTGTCTCGGTCCTGCTCCTCATTCCCCTCCTGAAGTGGTGGCATTTCCCCATCATTTGAACCCTCGGCTTCAGCTTCAGCTGCTGCGAGGGACTCCTCCATTCGGCGAAGCTGTTCCCTAACCTCGTCTGCCTTTTGCCTGATAGCGCGCAGCCGGTTGTGCCTCTCGAGCTGGTCTAGGCGCCTTTTCTTCTCTTGCAACTCAGCTTGAAATCTTTCAAGGGCCTCGAGGCCCAATTCCTCCTCGTCAACTCCCTCTCCTTCTCCTGGAGTGTGGGGTGCGGCTGCGCCGCCGTCTGGGTTTGAGGGCCCGGGACTTCTGAGTCTGGAGTAACATCTTCTGCTCTCGAGGGTTCTGGGATCTCTTCGGCAGGTGGAACCACCGCCGCAGCTTCTCTAGCCGCGCGAAGGTCTCTAGTAGTGGTCGCCCTTCTGTTTCCCGCCATTTCGAACTTCGATCCCCACGGTCGGCGCCAAACTGTTGGATGCACTCTTGCCCTACCTCCGCACACGTGCAGGGGAGTGGCGAAGGTGGCCAATCGTCGGAACCGAGAGCGTGGGTAAGAACGGGAAATTGGAAACAGTAACGCGGTAGCTCTATTCCCAAAAAACCGACCCTTTACACTGTTCACCTCCCGGTATTTATAGGGGATACCAGGGGGCGCCAACCAAATTACAAAAGGGTACAAGAAAGATTCCCTCCCGCTGTACAATCGGAAGGGCAGGATCGTACAAACACGAGAGGCGCGGAAACCCTAGCCAGCCTCCCATGCGGCCGCCGCCACTTGGCTCGTGCTCACCCTCGCGGGAATGCGAGGGTTGGTCTTCATCTTGCGAAGATACCCGTCCAGTCGCGAGGTCCGAGTCCCTTCGCCGCCCATTGGGCCTGAGTCCCCTTCCGAAGGTGTGCGGGGTGCGCGGGGATTGCTTCCAGCGCTCTTCGCGCCCTTTGCCTGCAAGGATTTTCTAAACATAGCGAAGGTTGGGTCAGTACTCGGGGGCCTGAATGGTGGCCTGAGGGACTTAGCAAAATAAAAAGGGCGGGTTGCAGCGAATGTGCGCGGGACTTTAGCGAAGGTGTGCGGGACTCGCGAGGGCCGTTTTGCTAAGTCCTGCCTGCGTGGTGCCACTGCCAAGGGTCCCTTCCCCGAACAGTCGAGTTCGAAGAATTTCAAAGGTTTACAAAAGGAGACAATCGGCTAATCTAGAGAAGAATATTCCGTGGGCGCTTACAAAAATTCAAGTCGGCAACGGATGGAGCGCTTGTTGCGGCACTAACAGGAAATTGTCTGATATAAAGCTAATCATGGTCCACTAGTGTCATCCCTATAGAAGCATATGAGCATTGACATATGGAGGGAATTTTACAGCCGATCGATGGGATATCTACATCAACCGATGGATGATTGTTGTTACGTGCACAACGTCCATGCACGTATATGAGGCCAACATATGTGTATTTAATCCTGGCATACAACTGAAGTCTCATACCATGAAGATACTCATCGGCTCAGAAGAAAATTCCATTCAAAGGTGCAGGCCAAATAAAACCAAGCAGAGCCATGAACACCAGTTGACGACTATGAGCAACTTGGTCTAGGTCTGAGCAGGCAGCTGTTTGTTTTCAATTACTGGAGCTACTCATGACATCTCAATCTAAATCTAGCATGGATGAAATATGGAAAATACATATCTAAAGATCATCCCGTGCGTCACTGATGAGTTAGACAAGAAGATTCAGCTCTTGGCTAGTGAAACGGAATTTCTTCAAGATTACCAAATGAAGCTGATGAAGTTATATTTGGAAATTTTCTGCATGATAGTATTTAGTAAATTCACATATACACATGACCAAGGAAAAGATTGGAGTTGTAGCCGAAAACCAAGTATATCACGTACGTGATTCTGATCGGCTATATGGGACCTACTAGTGTGTGCAACTATCCTCTCCTCATAACTCAGAAGGTCAATGGAGAATAAAAGTATCGGCTCCTTATCTTGTAGAAGATGGGATTATTTTATTAACAAACAAACAACCCAATCATCGATCCGTCGACCTCCGTAAGTCCTGGCAACCTTGTTATCATGTCTAGTATCATGCGGTGGATTTAGATATGATGCAAGTAGTCTTGCTTGTTTTCAATGATCGTGCGGCGGACCCTTGTTAGTAATCAAGAAGTCTTTGCTTATGATTTGCTTATGAGTAGATACCGTGCGGCAGGCGTTTATTCATATGTTTAGCAGAAGCGAGATAGTTATCGGCTCTGTTAGATTTGGCAAATCTGATAGATTCATTAAGTTATCATGTGTTGCATTGTTTATTTAATTTTGTAACACTCTTTTGCCCAATCTAGATTGACTTTTGTTCGGCCCCTGCTTCATAAGTTTGCTTGTGTCTCTTTAATCGCAAGATCATGATGGCCGAGTTAATTTTCAATCTAGATTGTTACATGTTGCGGGTTCATGCATGTCAACCACAATTAGACTTTAGTAAAACCGGGTATCATGCGGCAGATGCAAGTTTTAGTTTAGTTTAATCGTGCTTGTTTGTATGTTCCTTCCTCATGGACCCCAACTTGGCTAGTTTGCTGATCTTGGTTAAGCTTACACGAGTAATAAGTTTTTATACATCTGTTTGGATACATGCATGCTTTTAGCTTCTTATAATTAGATTGTATCATGCGGTGGATTAATCTAATTATAAGGAGTGGTGTAGACTTAGTTTATGCTTGACGGGTTTTATGAAGACTAGACGTGCGGCAGACTAGTTGGAGTAGCCTATGCATGTGTTGTTTGAATAGATTTATACTTGCAAGTTACCTGTTTACAATTCACTATGTCTCAATGATATCTTTTATCTGTTCGGGAATGCTTTTGCTTATACGTGCATTCGGCAGTGGATATACTTACATGCTTTCTTCTCATGTTAGCCGAATGACTCTATAAACATGCCTCGACAGACAGCTTCTATAGCTGTGTGCCGTCGTGATTGGCTTTCAAAGCCGTAAATATGGAACTGTCTGGTCTCACCCGGCATGTTCCAGTGTTATTCTCACAGTTTTATTCCTTGTTGGTTTTCAGGTCAAACCGACTGGCACGTCTCCGGATTCCAAACCGTCCGGGCACCTGATTGAAGCCAAGCTTTTTCCGGCTTGCTGTGTGTGAGGCGCGGACCACGTTTTGCGTCAACACTAGTACTATCAAAATTGAATTTGAAATGCTTGTCCATCACTTTTTCATGATCTAAATGTATGGGCAAACATCTCAAGTTCCCAAATTAAATTCATTTCATATCTTTGTGATGGTTGTCATCAATTACCAAAAAGGGGGAGATTTAAAGGTCCTAGTTTGGTTTTGGTGATTGATGACAACACTTGTGAACTAACCATTCCATCCAAGTGCGTGAAGCAAAATTGGTTGAGTTCACAATATCAGTGGACGATGTAATTGAAATGATTGTTTAAAGTTTGTTGGGGTATTCAACTCAAGCATAGCAAGCAAGCTAAGACTTTAGCGGGACTTGGCTAGAAGGACCGTGTGCTCAAGCGATGGTGAAGGACAAGCTAGTGGGCTTGATGCCGAGGGACCGACGCGTAGTTGAAGGGCAAGCTAGTGGGCTTGGCGCCGATGGACCTATGGTGAAGGGCAAGCTAGTGGGCTTGGCGCCGAAAGACCGAGACAATGGTGAATAGCAAGTCAAGCTAAAGTGAGAGGCTTGAAGTCTATGTGTTGGTTGAGTGACCAACATCATCTTTGATGGACCAAGTCGAAGATTCATTGGTTATATCTAATGGCTTGGTGAAGTGGTCCATGAATGTTTCCTTGCGGGTATCAAAGAAAATTGTGGATAAGCAAGGAAAAGGTATGGACAATAGGATGTTTTCTTTTACTGGCTATAAGGTGTGTAAAGAAGTTAAATAGCCGGATTTAAGATAGATAATCATACTATTAAGAGGCGTAAACACGTTTGCATTACAGTTGTCTAGTGACACTTGTGAGCTCTATTGTTTTGGATCGCTTTGTGATGAGTGGTGGTTAGTCAAAAACCTTTGTGAAAAACGCTTGTGAAAAAGCTAACTAATGTCTAAGGAAACGATGCTCTTTTAGAGATCGTTGGTTCAGAGTTGGCTTGTTTTAAGAAAAGGTTTTCTTAGCGCTTGTGAGCTGACCTTATATTGCTTTGATCATATCCATAGTGTATGGGTTGATGGGGCAAAGCAAAAGAGATAGAGCGCTTAAGAAAGGTGTTTTCTGGCTTATGGCGGATAGTCCGCGCCCCTGGTGACGGACAGTCCGCTGGCCAAAACCTGAGAACCGAACAGATTCTGTATAATCTGTTTGAGGACTGTCGAAGTAAAGGCGGACAGTCCACGCCCTGGTGGCGGACAGTCCGCCGGCTAATTTTCTTAGGAAGCAGAGTTGCTGCTCGCGCTGATGTTGTTGTCTCAGGACAACGGCGGACAGTCCGCGCCCTGGTGGCGGACAGTCCGCCAGTATTTTTCGAGAACGAGCAGTGGTGCTGGACATTCTATTCAGCAAGGCAAAAGTCAACGGGGGACAGTCCGCGACCCTGGTGGCGGACAGTCCGCCGATCAAAATTCAAACCTAATGGCTAGTTGCTGACAACGGCGAACAGTCTGGGACTTGTACCGCGGACTATCCGGGAATCACGTTTCAGCACATAACGGTTGGATTTTGAGGGGGCCTCTATATATAGTGGGTTGCCTGGTTGGTGATGGTTCTCTTGGGCATTCTAACAGCATATCCTTTGGGAGAGAACACCTCTAGCACCACATCTCATATCCCTTGCTTGAGAGCAACATTTGGAGAGTGAGTGTGCTCCACTAGTGTGAATCTTTGCGTGAGAGATTACTTGTGGCACTAGGTGGTCGTCGTGTGGGCGTGGTTATCTATTACTCTTGGAGCTTGCCGGCTCCTAGACGGTTTGGTGATTGTGTCTCCATGAAGCATGCAAGGAGATTGTGCGGTGCTCCGGAGTTGGCTTTGTGAGGGGCTATTGAGCTCATCCCCGCCGGAGGAAGGCAAAGAGCATCTCTAGCACTACAAAAAGAACACCCCTTTACCAACACATACTTACGTTGCTAGAAAGCCAAATGAGTGTTGCTAGAGTCAATACCAACACATTAATATACGTTGCAATAAGTGGCGTTGCAAGGATATATTGCAACACATATATAGGCGTTGGTAAGCGGTGTGAATATGTGTTGCAACCTACCAACACATTGTGCCAACACATGTATGCGTTGCAATACACAATATCTGGTGTTTTAGTCTTTTATTGCAGTTGTACGTGGCTAGGAAAATCTTTTTTTTTCAAGTGGCCTGTTACAAAATTATATTTTATTAACATCAAGCACAGACATGAAGCAATCAGATGTGGATTATATATATGTTCTCAGTGAACAAATAATTTCATACAGTGTATAAAATAAATGATACAAAATGTTACTGTATACAAGGTTTTGTATGATACAATATTACATTCCTAACCAAAATGAAATGTACATGGAATCTAAACAGTATTCATTCTTGTGGGGGATCTTGTGCTTCATCTATAAACATCTTGAGCATCCAGAGATCTAGAGAGAAGAATTATAAATTTTCAGACCTGCACCAAGAATTTTAAATCATTCACATCACATATCTCAGTCATTGGAACAGTAACTAAAGTACATAACTGTTTTTTTCTTGGAAATCACATCAGCAGAAGAAAAAAGTTCATATATGAATTCACATCGGATGTTGCGACACTAATTTAGTCTACTAAAAATAAATTAATTATAAAACTAATTACACCGCCATATGCTATTTAACAAGATGAATATATTAAGGTTAATTAATCTGTCATTAGCAAATGTTTAATGTAGCATAATATTGTCAAATCATAAAGTAATTAAGTTTAATAGATTCATCTCGAGAATTAGCCTTCAGCTGATAAATTAGTTTTTTAATTACTCTATTTTTAATAGACTAAATTAGGACCGCAAAATCCGATGTGACAGCGCTAAATTTTTTTGCTCGCGGAAACAAACATGCCTTAGAAGTGAGGCAATTAAATAAAGGAATATATACTATGCAATTATTGCATTCAATTAAACAGAGTACCTGGAAAGTAATATATACAAATGACTGATGAAATAGTCAAGTATCATGCTAAAAAAAATCTGTAGATTAGAGTCAGTGAAAAATTTGACATTTCGTACAACTGCAGAAGTTCACGTGAAAAAGTTGAGTCGAGTCCATAACTGAAGGTCTGAAGCAATTAAGCAACCGAAAAAGCCAATGCAAAGAAATATTAAAACATCAATATTATATTCCTGTGAAAGAACAGAACCGATGGGTCAGGTGAAAATATCATGTGAAATTCAGATTTTTATATGTTAATGGCATGGTAGACATTTGAGATTTAACAGTAACTAACATCAATGTAAATCAATTGATTTCCTTTTAAATTAGACAATACAAAGCACACCAAACCTATTAAGTATATTTTCCCTGTTATAGTTTCATGCAGCCTGGCACGGATCGGTAAATTCGGACATAGTTGCACTAACTACTTAAGCCAGATCAATAAAATGACACAAATAAAGGGATACCTGGATGGCTGTATACAGTATACATTTCCCAACATGGTTAATTTATCAGAGATTCAGATGAAACAACTGTCGAACCTGCTCCTCCGAGAGAAACAAAACCATGGGTCAGGCAGTAGGTGCACAAAATATAAGATCGATCCTCATGTACTTTACGGAAGATAATGCAGACACAAAGAAGGTAGCATCGTTCAGATCTAAATGCTGCCACCTCCTCTATCCTCACCATCGCCGCCTCCTCTGTCCTCACCATCGCTTGAACTGAATGAGATCTTGAGGTGATCGGAGATGACTCTAAGACCTGCAAGATGCAACCGCAGGAGTAAGATGGTGATGTGGATGTGATAGGGAGGCCAGTGTACGCTTGAGAGATCCGATTCAGAGGTGGCATCCAGAGTCGAAAAGTCCGCAGCCGCCACGAAAGCCGAAGGGTAGAATTGAGGATGGTGAAACGCTATGTGCGGGAGGTGCGGGGTGACTAGTGGTCGTCTGGTTTTAATAACAAAATTACGAGGACGTGGGGAGGTGGGCTATACCACAAAGAATAGCAACACATCTTTATTTGCGTTCCAAGCCATATGTTGCTAAAGAGGGGTTCGTGGCGTAGTGTAGTAAACTTGAGGCATGAATAGTATCTAGTGATTTGGTTGACTCAAAGTTTAGTGCTCACATGGAGCCTACCTTGTGGGAGTAGTCCGAAGCTTATGTGCTTGGAGCTAACAAGAGGAGCAACAATCCTAGAACTTGCTTCGACGTGGATTAAGTTACCGGCAAGTCACCGAACCACGTTAAAAACATCGTGTGTCATTCTCTTCCTTTCGGTTTGCCTATCTCAACACAAGTTTATTTCATTTCATATTACACATACTTGTGTTGATCTTGTATCTTGTATTTACATTCATACACATATTGATATCTTGTGTAGTCAATCTTGATATACATTCTTATAGTTGATCATCTTGTTAAATAGCTCCAACTTGACTTGTGTATAATAGAAATACTCTTGCTAGTATATCTTGTTAAGTTCATAATTAGAGGGGTGTAGTTAAAATTATAATTGAGCCTATCTCTTCCGCTATTAATTTTGAGTAGTTTCGTAATTATTTTTTAAAATCGACTATTCACCCCCCTCTAGTCGGCCATCTCGATCCTTCACTACGGGAGCAAAAGTCTCCTCATAGTCTATCCCCTCCTTCTGACTGTACCCCTGGTCTACAAGTTTGGCCTTGTTTCTCACAATGTGGCCATCCTCTCCTTGTTTGTTTTTGAAAACCCATTTTGTCCCAATAGGATTACACTCAGGAGGAGGTGGAACTAGAACACAAACCCGATTTCTCTCAAAATTTTCTAACTCCTCATGCATGGCATTAACCCAATCCGGATCAGATAAAGCGTGTCCAACATCTCAGGGTTCAAAATCAGCAACAAATGCAGAATGAGCAAAGTGAGAGATTTGTTGTGACCTTGACCGAGTGACACGTTCATTGATGTTGCTGATCATCTATTGAGGAGGGTGTTGGCGCTGAATGTGTCGTGGCGCCTCTCTAGCTGATGTGACCTCCCCCTCAACAGTGACTGGTGCCTCCTCAGGTATCACTGGCAAACCCCGAGATGGTGGATCGACCGGCCCCCATGTAGTGGAAGAAGATGGGTCGGGACCGCGAGCATTCGTGGTCGAAGTCAATCCCAAAGGAACAGCAGGTGGAGGAAGATCTGGATCATCTATCTGTTCAGCTCCATCTTCCTCATCATCAAAAAGAGGTTCACCAACCTCGTGATCACCTGCACGCTCAAATCTAGAAGAAGAACAATGCATGGTCTCGTCAAAGGTGACATCAGATGTCTCCATGACTCGGTTAGTATCAAGGTTAAGTACACGATATGCACGAGTATGTCTACCATAACCCAAAAAGACACCGTCAGAAGAGCGAGACTCAAACTTGTCCAAGTTGTCTTTCTTAAGTATAAAACAATGGCAACCAAAAACTCTAAAATAACTCACATTGGGTTGCCTCCCAAAACACAACTCATAAGAGGTCTTCTTCAAGAAAGCACGAAAAAAAATTCGATTGGAAATATAGCATGCAGTGTTTATAGCCTCGACCCAATACCGCCTAGGAGTCTTATGCTCATAGAGCATCGTCCTAGCCATCTCAACAAGGGTCCGATTTTTCCTCTCTACAACACCATTTTGTGGTAGTGTGTAGGGGGAAGAAAACTGATGCTCTAAACCCAAAGAGTTACAAAACTTTTCAAAGTCTGAGTTTTTAAACTCGGTACCATTATCGCTATGAATAGCTCTCATCGAGTTCTTAGGGGACTCGTTCTAAAGACGCAAAATCAGATTGTGAACAAAAGAGAGTCTCAGTTTTCTCAACTAAAAGGAAAACCCATGAATATCTCGAGAAGTCATCAACAACAACAAGCACATACCACTTCCCACCAACCGAGCTCACCCGAGCTAGACCTACAAGATACATATGCAAAAGCTCTCCAGGGCGCTTGGTCATAACTTGATTCACAAGATGGTGGGGAGCAGCAACTATTTTCCCATGTCTACAAGAATGGAAAACAAGATCCTTCTCCATGTGTAACTTAGGCAATCCTCGGATTAAGCCAAGTGAACTAAGCCTTGCAAGCAAGTCAAAGCTCAAGTGACCAAGTCTCCTATGCCACTTCCAAAGATCAGAGGACGATCCAGCCAAAAGACAACGAGAAATGCCAAAAGACACCGACAATTTCGCACGAAAGACTTTCCCAAAGGGCGAAATCAAACATACAAGATTGCCATGAGGATCCAAAATACGACTGAGATTCGGCTTAAAACGAATCTCATAGTCATCCTCATAAAGTTGAGAAACAGAGAGAAGGTTAAAATGCAAGTTTGAAACAAGAGCAACATCATGCAACACAAAATGCTCATTAACTCGCACGGAACCACGGGATAACACTTTACCTTTGCTATTGTCACCGAAGGTGATAAACTCCTTTCCGGTGACTGGACTAAGACTGGAGAACCACTTGGAGTTTCCGGTCATATGCCTTGAGCATCCGGAATCCACCAACCAAACGTTCTCCAATCGACTTACCTACATCAATAAAAAGACATAGGGTGAGCATACGGTCCAACACTGGGGTGAGTAAAATGGGAAGTGTACCAGTGTTGTCCCGGCTACTTTTAAGAACGGTTAGTAGAAAAACCATTCCGAGCATACCTACGAGGAAAGCGATCACCACGCACAGGAAAACGTGGTCCGCTAGGAGGAGAGCGCTCATCGCGATAGCCAAAACGCGTTGGGGGGTAACGCTCAACAACAAAGCCACCGCCACGGGGTCCATAGCCTACAAAACTAGGATCCCGCCGGGCAAAACCTCCTTGTGGCCTAGGACCTTGAGGCATTGGACCTCTAGGCCTAGCGACCCTCCTTTGAAAATTCGGCACGTGTACATCATGGAAAGGAAGGTACATGTCCGTGTTGTTCATCTCCTTTGCACGACGCTCCTCTCTCTTGCGCTGAAAGCAAAACACCCTCAAGTGTCCATCTCTCCCACAGTGCTCATAATGGTACCTCACCGCTCTCATAGGGGGTTGTTGGTACTCACGGTATTGGGTGTGGATCAATTGGTTCTTTCGTGGCATGAGCTCCTCTTGGATTGGTGGCATAGTGTCAAGCTTGTTCCTCAAGTGGTTTGGTTTTGGAGCCCATGTTTGTTTCTTGGGTGGAGCTCTTGGAGGTTCCATAAACACTCCATCTTTGGTGTTAGGCTTGAGAGGCTCTTTGGGTGGAATCTTGGTTAGTTTGGGAGTAGTGGTGGAGTTGGGATTCTCACTCGGCTTAAGACCACTGGACTCACCAATCTTCCTGAAAGAAGTAGCACTCTCCACACCCTGAGCAAAACCAACACCTGGACCTCCAGCAGCACGCTTAAATTGGGCAATCATCATGCCAAGCTGCAGCTCCCCACTAGAAACTCATGACAAGATGGTCCGAAGGTATGTGTTTTCTTCCTCGGTTTGCATCTTGTCATGCTTCACATTTGCCATCTCCATCTCCAAACCCTCACACAAAGCACACCTAGACAAACTAGTGCTACCTGAGTTGGCCTTCTCAAGAGACTCAATCTTGGCATCCTTCTCTGCCACCTCAGATTGCAAGCCTGCACAAGACTTGCATGCACCAAGAAAAATGGGTCTAGCCCTAAGCTCATCCACCTCTCCAACCAAAGCAACATACTTTCCCCTCTAGTTGAGAAGGTCAGTCATATGCTTGGAGCACATCTCCCTGTTTCCCGATCGATAATGTGTAGAGTGATCTAGGTTCAGAAAATGGAACTTACTTCCACAGCTTATCCACCTCGGTGACTACAATGGTGGACTTGACAGACTCAAGCTCCTTCACTGCATCCTCCCACTTCTGCCTAAACTCCTTCCTCTCTCTAGCAGCAAGTCTTAACAACTTGTCTTGACTAAGAAGAGCAGCAGTAAGTTTCAGCAGAGAGTTCATCAGCAGTTTGAGATACTGGGAATCGTCGTCGTCATCGTCGTCGTTCTGAGGGATCTCCTCCAGCTCGCTGTTGACCTCATAGCCAAGGGCCATGGTGCAGAAGCCCTCGTTGTGGGCGAAGAAGCAGAGGTCGTTCAGCTTGTCCTCGATCTTCTTCTTCTCGGACTCATCATCGCTTGAAGCAGTGGAGTCGTTGTCCGAGTCAACGACGTTGCTGAGCGTGGCGAAGAAAGCACGCTGCTCGGCCTGGGCTTTCTCCAAGTACTTCTCCTTGATGTACTCCTTGTTGAAGCCGCCCTTCGCTTGTGCTTTGCGGGGACGTACTTCTCCTTGCGCTTGTCGGAGTCGTACTTGTGGCCGTGATCGCCCTTGCCGAAGACTTGCTTGTTCTTCTTCGGACAGTTGGCGATGAAATGGTTGGAGTCGCCACACTCGAAACAACTAACTCATCCTCCTCCGCGGCGACGGTTCATGCGGTTGTTGTGAAACCGCGAGAACCGGTTGGCTAGTAAAGCCAACTCGTCGTCTCCCATGAACTCCAGCTGCTCCTTTGTAACAGACAAAAGAGAAGAAAGTGCAAAGCCTCCAGAGGGGTTAGCAGAAGAACCAGAAACCAAAGCCATAGACGGGCCAGAAGGATTCTCATAAGAAGCCCTCGCCATGGCATCAATCTCACTGGACTTGAGCTTACTGAAGAGCTCATCGCAAGTGAGAGTCTCATAGTTAGGCGATTCGATGATCGCCTAAACTTTGGAGTCCCACACCAATCGATCAAGAGTGTGGAGTAGCTTGAGAACTCTCTCATGATCGTCGTAAGGCAAAAGCTCTCTGTTAGCCCTCATCCTGTTAACAATGACTTGAAAGCGAGCGAATAAACTTTCTATGCTCTCGCCAGGCATGTTTCAGAAGTTCTCATACTCACGCTTGTGCGACTCGTAGAGATGGGTTTTGACTTGAGTGGTTCCCTCATGAAAGTGCATGAGAGTCGCCCAAATCTCCCGATCTGTGGTGAGGTGAGAAACGCGATCCAACTCAGTCATGCTCAAACACGAGAAAAGAGCATGACGGGCTCGGCTATTGGCATCGTGCTCATCGATCTGCTGTTGAGTCACATGAGCAGCCAAGACCACGTAATTGGCAGAGTTGCAAATCTCCCAAACCGAAGCACTCATACTCTGAAGATAAGCCGACATACGTATCTTCCAATACGCATAGTTTGTCCCATCGAAAAATGGCGGTTTGGCCACACCGCGATCCATGTCTTCTTCTGTGGATCTGGAACCGGCTAAGGTGGAAGATCCTTAACCCACTCCGATACCAATTGAAGGACCGAGAATGCTATACCAAGGCGACCAGAGGGGAGGTGAATGGGAGCCTAAAAATTTCTTTTGAAACTCTGGCTTCTGTCCCACAAATCAACCCTGAATGCTTCAAACACAGACGTGATGCCCATGACCCTCAGAAAGAGGGTCAATGATCCCTAAGATCACAACGAGGCACCACCACAAAGAGCAACCCAAAACTCACAAGCTCCAAGTCATGTTCAAACCCGAAAACCTACCCCCGAACGTAGATGGAAAGCTACGTGAGGATTCCTCTAAATACCTATACCAACGGGTGGCAAAGATACCTAGAGAGGTTCCTTGGTGAACTCTAGGATCAAACAAGAAGTACGGAAACAAAATCGAAATGCCAGAAGAGCAAGCACACTAGGTAGTTACTAGCAGCAGGGGCCCGGACTGTCCGCACCCCCTGTCCCGGACTGTCCACGACTCGGCCGGACTGTTCGCGGGCTCCTGGCAGATTGTCCGCCAGTCAAAAGCTCAAAATAGCACTGCTGCTGAAGACCCCCTGCTCGGGCTCGGATGTCCGCGCCCTAGTATGGCGGACTGTCCGCCACTGTCCCGAGCCCAAACAACGCGGAGTCTGGCCACTGGTCAGGCCGAGACCCCGACGCGCGGACTGTCCGCGCCCCCTACGGCGGAATGCCCGCGGACACCCAGTGAGGGCGAAAATGTTCGCCTTCTCACAAAAACTCTCCAAATCCGATCCAAACCAAAATCACTTGATCCCAAAATTAGAGAAGATGATCACTAGGTAGTTGGAAGACTATCCCTAAGAAATCATCCGCTCAAATCAACTCAAACTCCGGGAAATCAAAGAGATTGGTGTAAGAACAAAAAAGTCACCACGAAACTCAAATCGACCCGATCTACTTGTTCGTGAGGTTGTGGTTAAATTCCTTCGGTGGAAATGATCTCCTCACAACAAAGAACAAGTTGATTCAAACTTGAGAAAGAGGAATGAAGAGGGAGATGGAGCGACGGGAAAAACATGGAGAAAAGACAAACGCGAAGAACAACTCAAGAACGCGAATCACAACCACGAATTCCAGCCGAAAATCGTCACCACGAGGAGACAACGGGATTACGGTCCCATTTCCTCAAAATCCAAATACATAGAGGTATGATTAGCCGTCTCTGCGGATCTCAGTAGCTACAGCAGGGAATGGGAAGCAGGAAACCCTAGAATGAGAATAGCAAATGAGTGAGATAGATGGGGAGGTGGGTTTCTCCCCTACTTATCCTAAACATTATTCCCACTCTACCCCTAATGATACATAGAGCGAACCAGCTAAATCCTAAGGCTATTCTGGACCATCTCAAGGTAGATGTTGATCCGACGGCCACGCCCGCTCATCAGGTAGCTTTGCTCCTACGCGACCTCACTGGATGCTGCCATGTGCCGCCACTCGTCCGCCGTCCATTTTCCTGGACCTCCCGCGCTTTTGAGGCTGAAACCAGGAAACATGTCCTCAGGCTGAGTTTTGTGGCCCAAACTCAGAAACCCGCCATCGCCCAGGTTTTGAGGCCCAAACCTGGAAACCATCCTCAGCCCGAGTTTTGAGGCCCAAACTCGGAAACCAGCCAGCACCTAGGTTTTGAGGCTGAAACCTAGAAACCATCCACCCGATGGTTTTTCTGGGGCTCTACCACCAAACCGAAGCTGTAGAGGGATGCACCGCCCATGCACCCCGTCCACCCGCAAGTCTTCACTTGTTGCTGTCCCAGGCTGTCAGCCCGCAAGTCTCTACTTGACTTTCACCTTGCCCTCGATCACCGTCTCTGAGCTCGACACCTGCACAACACAAGCCAAAGAACATGCGCATCAAACCAGTTGACAATCACTCATCATCACAAGACCCAGAATACACCCATGTATCCGCATGTGGGGACACCATTATGGCCACAGACAGGGTAGTGTCAAGGCCACTAATGGCGTCAATCAGCCTTTACCATAGGATCAGGGGAATCAGTAATAGAAAGGCTAAGTTTAGGGGATTTGATTTGGATTTTGCGCCTAGCCTATGAGCCTATATATAGCACTGCAATAGGAATGAAAGGGATCAAGCAACATGAACCAAATTCCTAATCTCCCTCTACTGTCCTAATCTTCCCATTTCACCATTGAGCAGTCGGTTAACAGCACCGGCGCTTCAACCAATCCCGGCTACGAACTACGTAGTCGGGGACCTCCTGTCTTGGGCCTCAACGCCATTGACACGTCCATACAAAAACGTTCTCAAAAAAGAAACAACTACAGGACAATTCTATTATTAAAATGCCAGCCATGCTTTCATCTACAGGAACTGCACATCCGAGATAGGCACCGTAGGGAGCAGCACCAGCAGTTGATTGTCGCTAAGTGATTCGTGGTTACTGTAGGGAGCAGCACCAGCAGGTGATTGTCGCAAGTGCTTCATGGTTGCTGTAGCAATTTCAGCAAATTGTTTTACAACCGCGGCAATTCTATTTCTCGTGTTTTTGTGTTTTACTGATCCGATTAGCATTCAGTCCTGTGTCGGCTTCCTACCACTCATGATTTTATCTAGATACTCTTATCACAAGTTGACTTTATTTTAGATTCGGGAACTTGCTCCTTCTCTATAGGAGTTCAGTGTCCTGTTTTCTATCATTCGGCGGTAAGTATTTTTCGGTCATCTATTTGGTGTCTCGTTGTGTCATAGGGAACTTCTACCCACTAGTTGGGTCATGGACATCACGGCGTTTGGTTGCGTGTTTGTTAGTGAATTTTGGGATATCGGCGTCGCTTACTTCACGCATCGCATATCACTTGGTCTACCAAGCAATGCTAGCTTGTAGCTCTACACCATACCCGAACGGTGGGGATTACAAGGGACGAATAAGGTTCTCACCACCTACCGCCTACCTCTCAACCGTGTAGTACGAGACAAATGAAGATAGCCTCTAGCTTAGACATCATATCTACGCTATCGACTACTACTCTAGTGATAGAGGCCTTCTGTCCTTCACAATGAGTTCGCTACTAGAGCATCCATTACATGAATGTTTATGAACATGTGAGTGAATAAGAGTAAAACTTAAGTAAAACAAGGCTTTATACCAAAAGAATCACGATCACTCACTTAACGAAAGGATCCGTTGAGGTACATGTGTTCGTTGAGGTACAAGCTCAAGGAGACACTGACAAACCCAGTACTTCCCCGATCTCAACCTACTACAATGCTCTAGATAGCTATATGGCCTAAGCCTTTGGAGTGTTGCTCTTCTCTTTGAAGGACCAAAAAGATGACTAGAGGGGGTGAATGGGAGCCTCAAAATTCTTTTCAGAAATGGATGACCACTATCGCAAATTCAAACCGCAAAAGCAAAGCCGACTACGGTAATGTCCACAACCCTAGATATAGGATGGATGTTCCCAAGGAACACAGCGAGACACTACACGGGTCAAGAAACCCAACACAAAAGCCAGATCACAAATCAAAAACCAACCGAAGAATCTGCGGATGAAAACACGCATCAACTCACTGACTGGACTCTGAGTGCGTTCGGTCAAGACTGATTGGACGCATCCGGTCATAGAAATACTGTTTCTAGACCTCCCTGTTCATGACTGGACTCTGCAAAGTGGAGCATCCGGTCAAAATAGTAACAGCGTCTGGTCACTACTACTGAAGGGACAGTAGTAACTCTGCGTCCGGTCAGGGCACAACAGGAGCATCCGGTCAGTTCTGAACCTCTCTATATGTGACCGGACTCAGCACAGGCTGCATTCGGTCCCTTATAGAGGTGCATTCGGTCAGGTCAACACGAACTGGATAGCGCGACCTTCAACAACTGGACTCTGACTGGGTACGTCCGATCGTTGTGACTGAGTGTCGGGTCACCCCGAAACAACATTGTTCATCCACCGAATCAACTCGATCTCCCTCAAATCAAATGCACTAGGGCTCAAACTTTGTGTGAGGAGTATCAAGAAAGTTAGTGAGCTACTCCTATGAGATCATGGATCGAACCTAACTGCAAATCAGTGAATCGAAGAAAATCGGTGAAGAACAAGCAAAACACGATCCAACATGAAATCTGCCCGATCTGTGTGCTCGTGAGGAATTGGAGAAAATCCTTTCGTGGAAAGATGTCTCTCACGAAGATGCAAAAGATGGTTCAAATGGATTTTCAATTCATCCCTCAAATCAAGAGAACTCATGAAAGAGCAAAAGAGGGGAAACAAAAAACGTGAAGAACAAAACACAATTGCAAAGATTTCAGCCAAAATCCCCAACAAGGAGACAAGGAGATTACGATCTCCTTTCCTAGACACAAAATATGCAGAGGAATTATGTCGTCTCTGGGGATCAAAAGCAGCTACTGAGAGAGAAGCCCTAACAGATGAATGTATAGAGTTAGGAATGAAAATGTTGCAAGGATGCGAAGGTATGAGGGCTGTCATCCCTTATTTATAGCTTATTACACAATACCCCTTCTATCCCTAGATACATAGAGTAAACTAGCTAGCCCGAGGGGCATTCTAGTCCAACTCTGTCAGGATTCCTCATCGATGGTCACACGCCTTCCTCATTGGTCGCTTCGCCGCAACGCAAGCTCCCGGACGCCGCCATGTGCCATCCCGATGACCATTTTGCCTCCTCACCGCTAGCTTCGCCTTGACCCAAGCCTCGCGGTGCCGCCACGCGTCGTCCCGTTCCGCATAGGAACCTCCGCCGGGTTTTGAGGCCCAAACCGGCAATCCCGCCATCCTAAGTTTTGAGGCCCAAACTCAGAAACCGGCCACCCTAGGTTTTGAGGCCCAAACCTAAAAACTGTTGCTGGTGGTTTTTTGAGGCTCAACCACCAAACCCGTGCCAAAGACGGAGTGTGGGTCGCACGCCCCATTGCCGACACTGATGTCGACGCATGTCCAGCCTCTGCCAAGCACAACGCCTTTGCCTTCATTCCTCACTCGACTAGTGGCACTTGCCTCATGCAAGCCCGTGTCTAGCCTCCGCCAGGTGCCACGACGCTATCGTCTTCCGTCTCGACTTGGTCGATGCAGTCACACATCCCCATGTACTCTTGCTTGCTGCTACCAAGTGCCAGCTACCGCACCTGGTCCTCTGGCTCTCCGATCCGTCAGTCCAAGCCTCATGTCTGCCCTTCGCCACTCCCGGTCCATCGGCACGTCTCTACTTGACCTTCACCTCACCATCGACCATTGCCTCCGAGCTCTACACCTGCACAACAACACAGCCAAGAGACATGTTGCCCACTCACGCCTACCCGTGAACCTGTTGATCAATCACTCATCACAACAGGCCAAACCACAAGGACACATATCAACCTTAGGTTCGCACTCTTCCTCGGTGTGCTCTCACAAAAGAGGAGGGAATGACCTCCATTAATAGGTTATTTCTCCTAATGGTGCCGAATTTGAGATGTCAAGCCAATTGGATTACTATCGCACCAATAATCCAATCGAATATGAAGCTCTTCTATTCGGCTTGGAGATATTGTGTTCCATGAATGTAAAATATGTTGAAGCCTATGATGATTTTTTATTGGTGGTACAACAAGTTGCTGGTGAATTTCAATACTTAGAAGGATCACTAGATATTTATATTGATATGTACCTTGACATCATTGCTTATTTTACTAAATTTCAAATTCGGCATATTCTAAGGCATAAAAATTATAAGACCAACATGTTAGCTCAACAAGCATCTGGCTATAACGTCGATGGGTATAATTTTCATATAAAAGAAAAGTCGATGCATCAAAAGTTTATTTTTTCTGTGCATGTTCTCAAGAATTGGCTCAATCGACTCACCCAGCCGACCATGTCGACTAGCTAACCAAGGACAGTCGGCTGAGTCGGCTCCCCTAGCCGACTTAGTTAGTTTCCTAGAGGGTGGCTCAGCAGGCTAGCCGACTTAGTCGGGTCCCCTATTTTCAGTGCATCTACTTCACTCATGGATGTTGGGGTTTAGTTCCACATTAGATATTGACGGTGGCGGAGCATAACATATAAGGTGTGGTAGTTCCTCACCTATCAGACAAGTATTTTGGGTTGAGTTAGGCCCAGACCTTGATATATTGGAGCTCCGAAGGACCTGGGTCTATGGGGAGCACAGGCTCGTAACGAGCCGGGCTGGCTTTTAAAGTCAAGCTCTAAGATTGAGAGCTCAGTGGTCACCATTGGTTCCAACAAGTGGTATCGGAGTCACCCAAGGTTAGAAAAGCTAACCCAATAAAAAATCTTAGACGTCACAACATGGCGGAGGCACCTCGATGTGTGACTACGGGGGAGATTGTTGGGGTTTAGTCCCACATCGGATATCGATGGTGGGGAGCTTAACATATAAGGCGTGTTAGTTCCTCACCTATCAGACTAGTCTTTTGGGTTGAGTTAAGCCCAAATCTTGATATATTGGAGCTCCGGTGGAACTAGGCCTATGGGGAGCGCAGGCTCGTAACGAGCCGGGCCGGCTTTTAAAATCAAGCTCCAACATTGAGAACTTAGTGGTCACCACCAGTTCCAATAGTGGAACTCCCAAATCGGTTCTGATCGATCCTTGATGGGAATGAGGTTGGTTTGGAGTATCGGGGGACTCCTTTGTTGAAATATTTTTGTGATCCAAGTACTGAAGTTGATAAAAATATTCGGTGGAGTGCTTTCAAATATGTGTTGGATAACAATGATTTCTATCGAAAGGCCGCTAAACACTTGTTGCTTAAGTTCCTAGGATCTGATGCTATGGGAGAGGTCCATGAAGATATTTGTGGTACGCATCAATCGTCCCCGGAGATGAAATGGTTATTGGCGTAGATAGAAGTGGAACCAGGGGCAAGCAGGGGTCGTGGCCCCATGCATAGTGAAAATAATTTTTTATGTATGAAAAATTCAGTTATATAGATAAAAAATATAAATTCACTATTTTTATTAACAATACTATGTTTTTTCATTAAGAATATTAAATATATATATATATATATTGAAAATGTATTGAGATATATATATTTATCATATTTACGAGGTAAAATCGTATTGTCCGGTCTCCCTTAATCAAAAGTTTTGGTTCCGCCTCTGTGCGTAGAGCCAGTTTTTATTGGCCTACTATGATCGCTGGTTGTTTTCGTTACTATAAAGGTTGTGAAGAGTACCAACGGTTTGGGAATGTCGAGCTTGTGCCTATTTGAAGGACCGAATTTGCGACCAGAGGGAGGGTGAATGGGAGCCTCAAATTTCTTCTCGAGAAATGATGGCCCTTGTCCCAGGAAATCACCACAAAAGCAAAGACTCAAACAACCGGCTGGTTCACGACCTACGAATAGGTGGATACCCTAGGAGATGTCCTAGTGGTACAGCGGAACTACCGGAGATGCCCAAAAACCAAGTGCCAAAGCCACGGAACAAAACTGCACAAACACCAGAATCCTGGACTGTCCGCCGTCACGGTCCCGGACTATCCGCGGTTCAATGCCAGACTGTCCGCGCCAGGGTGCCGGACTGTTCGCCGGCAGAAACACGAAAAACAAACTTCCCTGAAAACCTCCTAGTCAGGTCTCGGACTGTCCGCGTGTTTGTACTGCGGACTGTCCGTCGGTCACCTGACGAGGAACAGTCAGGTGGTTGTGCCCGACTGTTCGCCCCCAACCCCGAGCGGCGGACTGTCCACGACCAGGGTGATGGACTGTCCGCTAACGCCCAGAAAGTGCAAAACTGCACGGCTCAAAACCAAAATCGATTTTATCTTCACCAAAATGAAAGGGGGTTCGATCAAACTTCTCTCAAGTGTTCCTCTACGTATTGAGGTGCTAATCCTAGGAAATCATCGCACCAAACCAAGTCAATCGAGAGAAATCCGGAGAACACTAGAAAAGGGGAAGAACGAAGAACGAACGCAATTTTGACCCGATCTATGTGCTCGTGAGGTTAGAGAGGAAATCCTTCGGTGGAAAGAAGGAACTCACGACATATGTTGACACTTCTTAATGCAATTGCTTATAATAAACTTTGATGAACTGATTCTAGCAAAAGCCTTCAGAAATGTACAGGACACTCCTAGCATCACTTAAAGTCAAGTTGTCATCCTCAACATGATACTAGAAATGTAAATTATATGTGACACTAGCTAAAAGATATAAACAAATATTTATCCGCAAGCGCACAGATAAATATACTTGTTGTAGCAGCATTTCACCCAGGTTATCTAGGTATCGTTATTTATATTTTACCGAAGATAGTAACGAGGCTGGGAACTAGTAATGATTCAAAGGTAGCAGAGATTATTATTCATTCATTCATTCACTACTCACATGTCTAAGCAGGGGTAAAACAAGGTAAAGATAAATAATAATGATAGTGATAAAAACGGGAATTCTAGAGATAGAGCGAACTACATGAATCAAGCAGAGAGTCAGGAGATTAATTAAGAGATTCAAATCCTAAGTTACTTCACATTTACTAAGCCTGGCGATTACTCTAGTTAATGTACACTCATTTATAGCTAATTAATCTATCATCCATGATCAAGGGACATTACTAAATTAGAATCAAAAATAGAGTAATGAATTCTAACTTGCAACCGCGTCCTACTAAGATCTACACTCGGAGGGAGGACTACAAAGGACTCAACAGGACTGTCACTCCTGCGATCTACCTCTCGACCCGGAGCATAGGATGTATTCGCAGGTAAACTTAGCCTAAACACCATGTTTACACCAGTTTGACCACTTAACTCTATCCGGAATAAAGCTAAGTACTTTACGAACATGATCATAAACTCTATCATAATCAGATCTATATTAAATAAACAACTAGAATAAACTCCGGAACTGAATAAACTAAAATATATTAAAGTAGCATAAAATCGAATAAAGATACAAATTACTGAGTCTTCGACAATGATCCGGAGACTCAGACTAAGCTTCAAGCTGGATATGCCGACGAAGTCGCCTGCCTCTACTTGAATCTATCTAGACTAAACTCTAATCTTGATGTAGAGCTCTAACTCTCTCTCTCTAGAAACCCTAATTTCTGTCTTGTCTTCTGATCTTGATCTAATGATGATCTGGAGAGGGGTCAGGGGTCTGGTTATATAGCCCTGGGCGAGGAATTGTGATCGTTGGATCAAACCGACTCGAGGTACGGTCAAGATGCATCCTAGAGGTCGGTGGAAGTAGCTTGCAGAAGACGGAGGCGTGGCGGCTCTATGGACAACCGATCGGTGGACCCTGTGGGACCGGTCGGTCCCACAGGTAAGCCTCCTGTGGTGCCCCGTCTCATGGTGTCTTGTGGTGTCCTCTGGAGTCTTCTAGAAATATCCCGACGTGGCGATGAAGTAATCTGCGTCGGGTTCCTTCTTGGGGAAGCAATGTGGTTGGTTTTCCTGTTTAATCCCTGGAAAATGTAGAATCACCAAAACTCATGGAATTTGTTAGTTTAAACCTCCTATTTCTAAGTTGGCAATCCTTTTTGACATTAATTCAAGTATTGTTGACGGTAAATAATGACAGTTAATAGACGTCAACAAACTCCCCCAAGCTAAACTTTTGCTAGTGCCTTAGCAAACATCGGGTTCTGAGAGTAAAATACAAGCCATCAACTGAAAACTTCTTTGAAAAAGTTTGGAAAATTTTTCACATGTTCCTTTCGTCAATCTTTTACCTTAGTTCAGAATAATTGAAAGTTAGAAGCAAACAAGTCAAGCACTATGTCTCAAATTCTTTATTCCAACTTTACTCTGGAGTTTTGCAAGATTTTCATAATAAAAACTCAGAGATCCTCTATATGTCATTTTTCAAATTGCATATATATATTTTTAAGTTTAAAAAGCATACCTTACTAAGTCGAAGTTCAGAGCTTAGGGAGAGAAATGTCATACTCTTAGATCAAGTATTTGAAACTTTTTGAAATTGTCAACTCTTACTGGCATATTGTAATTAGAGGAACCATGGGCTATCATTCTTTTCCTTTTCATATTTTTGTCACACATTTTTCTTTTTCTCTTTTTTTTCTGAGGTAGTCGGACAATTGTCCCTTTTTCTTTCCTCCTTATCATATTTTTGCATAGCCCATGCCTCTAACACAATACTGCTTTGGAAGAGTGAATCTTTTACATATATAGAAGCTTGATCTTTAGAGTATGATAAACCTCTCTACCATAGCTAAAAACTTAGAACAGAGTAGGCAGCCTCAAAGTATGAATCATTTATTATCAGGCTTTAGTTATTATGTCATACAGGTTCTCATCATCTGTTTGAAGTTTTCAAAATTAAAATTCCAGAGATTCATTGAAACTTAGAATAAGATAAATAGTAGCTTAGACTTTTTCATCTCTAATTCTCAACTATCCGAACTTTGGTTAAGATTATAAGATTTTGAGATTTTCTGAAATTTTGAAAGGTATTATTCTACAGCTGAGGCTATGAAAAACAGTTCTCTTTTCTTTTTATACTCTACTTCAAGATTATTTTATTCAAAATACTAAACAAAAACTAACCAGTAGTACTAAATACAAGCAAACAGAGGGGTACAACATACTTACCTTGGGAATAGGGGGTCCTCCCCCAAGTTAGTTTCACTCGTACGGTGGTGGTGGCTGAGGTGGATTGATTCCCATCTGCCCGAAGAGGTAGTAGAAATTCTCGTTTGTCTGGGCGCCTTGATGATGTATCTCTTCAAGAGTGTGGCGCATATCTTCTTGACCCGTCTCAAGATGTGTAAGACGAGTGTCGATGCCCTGAAAGTAGGGGTTTCTGTGGTACTGGTGATGTGGCTGGTATTCTGGGTAACCAAGGGTGGCATGGTAAGAGTATGGATGATGAGTGGCGTCATGAACACCTCTCCCAGAGAAAGACATTCGTCCTCCCTGGATGTCATACATCGTATCCCCTTCACGATGAGGTGGAGTGTAGTTGCGAAAATTTCCTTGCCCCCATGAATCTTGTGGTCTATGTGGCTCATAGGCAGTAGTATCTTCCCAGGCTTGATGGTGTGATGAAGATGGTCCAGCTCGTTCGAATCCTTGATAGTGAGTATAGGCTGGTCCGGCTGGTGTAGCGTCTTCTCCTTGATATCTCGGGGCAGCGTTTCTAGTGAATCTTGCGGAGGGGCTTCTTCCTACTCCCGCGCCAGGTCTATGCAGGTTAAGCAAAAAGGTTTCCACGACATACAGATCAAGTGATCTGTTTGGCAACTCATATTCATTTGTATATCCTTTATATTGCATATAGAGTTTGTTATTTCTCTTCTTAATAAGATGTGCTTGGCTGAAGAGGTAGAAGCCTATGACTGGACGTGGAGTGGAGATGTAAATAATATTTCCGTGCAAGTTCTGATTTCCAGCAAGACGAGTAACCCAAGAAGTGATGGATATGGGGCCTTGTAGAGTGTGAATGTAAGGCCAGTAGTCTACCAGGAGTTTTACAGGTGAAATTTTAGTTTTCTTAACCATTGCGTACATAATCTTTAACTCCTCAGTTCTAACAATACGACCTTCTTGCCTAGGAAAGAGAGTGAAGCCTAGCCACTTGTGCATCACCCTTAATGTGGGGTTGTGTATATCATTGGTGCAAGGGTGATGATCTGTTCTCTTACCAGTGATGTCCTCCCAAAAGCTATTTCTGTCAAAGTTTCTTAAGGCTACATCTAAGTCTACAGTGCAGGTTTCAGGAAAACCCAGATTTAGGCTGAACTGTTTCTAAGTGAGAGTGAAAGGTTCATTGTACAGCCTAAAATAGACATAAGTATCATCTGAAGAAAGAGTGCAAAGAAATTCTAGAGTGAGCAATCTACAACCTTCTTCGGAGAGCTCCCAAGTGTTCTCCCACCCAATGTTATGGAAGACTAGATCGAACTCAGAGTCCATACCTGTGTCTCGGAGAAATTGTGAATCGAAGGTGGGGGTGTGAGTGTACTCTTTATCGCGGAAGTGCCTGAATAGGTCCTTCTCATAGGCTGTCTGGAGCTTGATGTGCCTTTCATGAAGAAGATCACGTGGCTCAGACCGGCTTCTGGTATAGGATCGAGGCAGGGATGAAGTATCCATGTCCGAGCCTCCTTGTGATGAGCCAGCTCGCGAACGGCTTCTTGTTGATCGGAAAGTGAGCGTGTTCTTTGCCTTTCTCAAGAAGTTGCTCATCTTTGCTGCAAAAACAAAAGAACACACAAACAAAACTAGTGGAATCAGTGAGGGTTAGAGCAAATAAATGTTAGAGAGTTAGCGGTCCAAAAGTCAATAGTCTAGGAGTCAGTCGTTCAAGTTGACAATTTTATTTTAACTTCTCCTAGTTTTTTAACTAATTGGGCAGCACTTCCCCTCTCTTATTGATTTCTCTTGCTTGTTCCCACTTTCCCTTTTCTACTTGCTATTTGCTCAAAACTTCCTCTTCTCTACTCTTACATCTTCTCTCACTCAGAAACTATCCAAAAGAAGTGCTAAGTGAACTCGAAATTGGAATTCTGAATTTTGAAGTGAGGCTAGTGTTTCTGGAGAGTGGAGTCTGTGAAGAGTGTGAAGAAAGCTTGTCTTTTTATAGAGGGAGAAGGGGATGGCCGGTCGGTCTAGTGGTGGGACCGACCGATCCCCTGTGGGGCCCACTTTCTTCCATCTTGCTCCCTTACCTACCTTGCTCAAGTTCCCACTCCTTGGAGTATATGCCAACGGTTGCATGTGGTGGTAGGTGAGATGAGTGGTTGTGAGTGCATGTAATAATGTGAAATGATATGATGTGGGTCCCAGGTGTCTGTGGGTCCGTATGTCTCCCGTATTTGTACAATGCAAGTATAAAAGAAAATTGCTTTTATGAAACTATAGAAAATGAGGATTCTAATGATGAAATTCTCATATGTTTTTGTTGCCGTAGTAAATAATACTTACGGAATTCGTAAATATTAATTACATGGGGCCAATTTTATGATGCAATGTTAATGCTAATAAATATGAAAATGCCAAAAGTAAATGCTGATAACTACCGAGTTACCTCCGGCGAAGGTTCGGGATTTAAAGTCCACCGAATTGGACTCTCCAGTCTTCTTCATTCTTTTTGATGGGTCTCCACTACCGGAGACAGCAGTTTTGTTTCTTGAGTTTTATGGTCTACTAGAGTTGAGCATTGTTCGGGTCGTGGTTTGAATGAGAACTTTTCTTCCCATCCATTTATAGTGAAGTTGATCTCTCCAGCTCCAACATCAATGTGGGCCTTGGCGGTGCTCAAAAATGGTCTTCCGAGAATGAGTGATACTTTTGAATCCGGATGCATTTCTAGTACCACGAAGTCTACTGGTACGAAGAACTCTCTAATCTTGACTGGGATGTTCTCAGCAATTCCTATAGGGTATCTGAGTGATTGATCAGTGCGGATACATGGGTGTATGCCGAGTCTCGAGTGATGAGTGATTGTCAACGGGTTTGATCGCATCTTCTTCGGCTTGTGTTGTGCAGGTGTCCAGCACAGAGACAGTGATCGAGGGCAAGGTGAAGGTCAAGTAGAGATGTACCGTGCCGACGGACCGGGAGCGGTGAAGGGCGGACGTGAGACTTGGACTGAGGGACCGGTGGCCTGAGGATCAGCTGTGGTGGCTGGCAGCCTAGGACAGCGATGAGCGAAGACTTGCGGGACATGGTGTTGCTCGGGTCGAGAACCTGGGGACACATGTCGGTGGACGGGGTGCACGGGCGGTGCATCCCCTCTACAGCCTCGGTTTGGTGGTAGAGCCAGAGAAAAACCATGGGGTGGACAGTTTCCAGGTTTGGGCCACAAAACCTGGGCGTGCTGCGGGTTTCCGAGTTTGGGCCACAAAACTCGGGCTGAGGACGGTTTCCAGGTTCGGGCCTCAAAACCTGGGCGCTGGCGGGTTTCCTGGTTTCGGCCTCAAAACCAGGGGATGGACTTGGAGGCTGGTTTCCCGGTTTGGGCCTCAAAACCGGGGGTTGGCTATGAAGGCTGGTTTCCCGGTTTGGGCCACAAAACCGAGGGCGGAGTCCGTGAAAAGGACGCAGAGCGGTGGCGGCACGTGGCGGCAATCGGTGAGGTTGCGTCGAGGCAACGCTACCTATTGTGCGGGCGTGGCCGTCGGATCACCACCTACCACGAGTTGGTCCAGAATAACCTTAGGGTTTAGCTGGTTCGCTCTGTAAGTAGTTAGGGGTAGAGTGGGAATTAGGAATAGTTAGAATTAGGATAAGTAGGGGGAGACACCCACCTCCCCATCTATCTCAGTCATTTGCTCTTTCCACTTAGGGTTTCCTGCTCTCCCAATCCCCTGCTGTAGCTAGCTGAGATCCGCAGAGAACCATACCTCTGTGTACTAGAGATTTTGAGGAAGTGAGGCCGTAACCTCACTGTTGTAGCGTGTGGTAGCCACACAGTTGCAGATCGATGTGTTGATTCGCGTTTTGGTTCGTGTTCTTCGTGTTCTTCGTTTCTCCGCGTTTTTCCCGTCACTCGATCTCCCTCTCTACTGCGTCTTTGTGAAATCCGTTTGAATCAACTTGTTCTTTATAGTGAGGAGATCATTTCCACCAAAGGAATTCATCTAACTCCTCACGAACAAGTAGATCAGCTTGATTTCGTTTTTGTGGCGCTTTTTCGTTCATACTCCTCCCCTTTCGATTTCCCGGTGATTGAATCGATTTGAGCGGATGATTTCTTGGGGATAGTCTCCTAACTACCTCGTGATCATCCTCTCCAAGTTTGGGAACATGGGATTGTGAGTTGATTCGATTTGGAGAAGTTTTGGGAGAAGGGCAACCAAAATCGCCCTCTCTGCAAGGTCACGGACAGTCCGCGCCTGGTACCGCGGATAGTCCGGGCATCGGGGTTGAGCCAGATCAGTGGCTGTGTTGCTCGGCTGCCTTGGCAATTTTTGACCTGCGGACAGTCCGCAGTTGAATTTCGCGGACAGTCTGGGAGTCGACCAGGGACGTTCAGCAACCTTGCTGTTTTGTCCATTTGGTCGGCGGACTGTCCGAGCTTCTATGGCGGACAGTCCGTAGTAAGCCCGGACAGTCCGGGACTGTACCGGCGGACAGTCCACGAATCGGCTGAAGCTTTCGGTTGTGTGCATTCGCTCTCCCGGTTTCTTCGCTTGGTTTCCGGACTTCTCGTTTGGCCCTAGAGTTGATCAAGGAACCTCTCTAGGTACCTTTGCTACTTGTTAGCATAGGTATTTGGGGATCTCTCGACGTAGCCGTCTATCTACGTTCGGGACTTGGTTTTTGAGGGTTAAACTTGTGCCGGTACTTTTGGCATTTGGTTTGCTATCGCTTTGTGGTGCCTCGCTGTGATCCTAGGGATCATCCACCCTCTTCCAAGGGTCGTGGGCATCACGGTTTCGATCGAAGCTTTCGGGGTTGATTTTGGGAACAAAAGGCCAAAGTTTCGAGAGAAATTTTTGAGCTCCCATTCACCCCCCCCCCCTCTGGTCGCCTTGCTATTGCATTCTCGTTCCTTCAATTGGTATCGGAGCGGGTTAAGGATCTTCCACCTTAGCCGGTTCTAGATCCATAGAAGGCGACATGGATCGTGGCGTGGGCAAACCGCTGTTCTTTGATGGGACGAACTATGCGTATTGGAAGATACACATGTCGGCCTATCTTCAGAGCATGGGCTCTTCTGTTTGGGAGATTTGCAACAGGGACGAATACGTTGTCTTGGCTGCTCGTGTTACTCAGCTTCAGATGGATGAGCACGATGCCAATAGCCGAGCGCGTAACGTTCTTTTCTCCTGTTTGAGCATGTCCGAGTTTGATCGCATTTCTCACCTCCCCACGGCTCATGAGATTTGGGCGACCCTCATGCGCTTCCATGAGGGAACCTCTCAAGTCAAATCCCATCTCTACGAGTCGCACAAGCGGGAGTACGAGAACTTTCGACACATGTCTGGCGAGAGCATAGAGAGTTTATTCGCTCGCTTTCAAGTCATTGTCAACAGGATGAGGGCTAACATGGAGCTGTTGCCTTTCAACGATCATGAGAGAGCTTTGAAGCTTTTGCATACTCTCGATCGGTCGGTGTGGGATTCCAAGGTTCAGGCGATCATCGAATCGCCTAACTATGAGACCCTCACGTGCGACGAGCTCTTTAGTAAGCTCAAGTCCAGTGAGATTGATGTCATGGTGAGGGCTTCTTATGAAAATCCTTCTGGCCCGTCGATGGCTTTGGTTTCTGGCTCTTCTGCTAACCCCTCTGGAGGTTTTGCACTCTCTTCACTCTTTTCTGTCACAGAGGACCAGCTGGAGTCTTTGGGGGATGACGAGTTGGCATTGCTCGCCAACCGGTTCTCGCGGTTCCACAACAACCGCATGAACCGTCATCGCGGAGGAGGACGCTCAGGATGCTTTGAGTGCGACGACCCCGACCACTTCATCGCCAACTGTCCCAAGAAGAAGCACACATCTGGGAAGGGCGATCATGGGCACAAGTATGACTCTGGCAAGCGCAAGGAGAAGTACGTCCCCGCGAGGCAAAAGCGGAGGGGCGGCTTCGACAAGGAGTACATCAAGAAGAAGTACTTGGAGAAGGCCCAGGCTGAGCAGCGTGCGTTCTTCGCCACGCTCAGCGACGTCGACGGCTCGGATGACGACTCCGCTTGCTCAAGCGATGACGAGTCCGAGAAGAAGAAGAGGATCGAGGACAAGCTGAACGGCCTCTGCTTCTTCACCGACGACGACGGCCTCTGCACCATGGCCCTTGGTGATGAGGTCGACGGCAAGCTGGAGGACACCCCTCGGAACGACGACGATGACGACGACACCTCTCAGGTATCTCTCACCCGCGACGAGCTTTCTGCTGAGGTCGAGAAGCTTATTGCTGCCTTGCTTAGTCAAGATAAGTTGCTTAGGCGTGCTGCTAGAGAGCGCAAGGAGTTTAGGCAGAAGTGGGAGGACACGATGAGGGAGCTTGAGTTCGCTAAGTCCACCGTGGTCGTGTCTGAGGAGGGTGAGTGTGAGATGTGCACCAAGCACATGACTGACCTTCTCACCTTGAGAGGTAAGTATGCTGCTTTGGTTGGAGAGGTGGATGAGCTCCGTGCTAGACCCCTGTTGTTGGGTGCGTGAAAGTCTTGTCCAGTCTTGCAAACCGAGTTGGCAGAGAAGGATGCCAAGATTGAGTCTCTTGAGAAGGCCAGTGTGGTGGAACCGTCCTAATTATAAGAGCTCAAGTATTATCTTAGCCAAATCCGTCTGACTTCGACTGATACTTGAACCCATACAACCCCGGTAGTCCGGAAATCTCGAAGGATTTCTAACACCATACATCATATAGGATCGCATCGTTCAAGGATTACATTCATAAAGATACATCATAACGAAAACGAAACCGAATTTAAAATTTCAGAGTGCGAATTTAAAACGGAGTTATTACAATACCGAGTTTAAAAGTGCGGAAGCTGAAATAGTTTAAAGCACGACCACCACACATGTGGTCCAAATAAAACATTGTTTTGATAAATCCACTCGACACAACTCACTCCTCCCTTTTTAAGATAATGTGCCACTAGTAGTCTTGGTCCAGCAAAAGAAAAGGGGAAAGCTTCTGGACGACCCTGCCCTGGGCCTACTCCTCATCACCTTCCACTGGGTAGAGGCAGTGCTTACAATAGCCGAAGTAGACCTGGCCATCTGCAACAAACGGGATAAACCCTGAGTACTGGAATGTACTCAGCTAGACTTACCCGTCCAACTGAAAATAAAGACACCAAGGACATACAAGGCCTTTTTGGGGTGGAGCTGGGATCTTGAATTCGCGAAAAGCTCAATTTAAGATAAGCGAAGTATTAGTGAAGTTAATGAGCTGTCATCTTTTATACCTATTCCTTCTTCTAGGTTTGCACCTGAACTATTGCACACACTTGAGTCTAGCAGATAAATAATATAACCATATCCAGTTGACTTGTCCACATTTTAGTTGAACCTTTAGATATCACATGGAGTTGTATCGTGGTGAAGCTCGCCATAGTTTCCCACTAACCGGGGGAGACGGCGACTCGAATCGAATTCCAAACCAGCTGGTGAAAGACCTTTAATACCAGCCCACACTTTCCCCGTCGGGTCCATGCATTGGGCAACCGCTCGACGCTTGTTCGTGGGGGTAATCGTCGCGGTTCAAGCACGGACCGCCCAATTGGAACCTGGTGATGGCCTCACGCGGCAGATCGCAATTTCCATACTAGAGGGCACGACACGAGTTGAGACCGGCCCGAACAGCTTCTAACCGGCTTTGGGGTCGATGATTATGGCACCGACATATCCCTAAGTAAAAGGGCGTGTTCAAAAATGAACGAGGGCCAACATCGATACAAACCTACACGATCCAACGGACGGACTGCCCCAAGTTTCCAAACTTGTGCCCTGCCTTCCACTTGACCGTATTTCATTACTACTCAGGTTCTTTTCCACGATAGCAAATATAGCCAATCGTGATCCGATAAATACCCATCAGGGTATTACGGAGACATCCTTAACTACTACTTTTATTAAGCAGGCTAAGCAATTCTACATTGCAAATAAATAACAGGATAACAAGGTAGATATTAATCAATCATCGAGGAATGGTAATGCAGCAAATAGGATTCATTCAACTCCTAGACCTAATGCATCACAATAAAAAAAAACTCAAGTAATTTAATTGTAAATACTGGGAGACTTAGAATGCTCCGGGGCTTGCCTTGGGTGAAGACCGAGGCCTCGTGGGAGGGGCACTCGGGCAAGTTAGTGTCGCTGGCGGGGTTGACTTCCTCGGCTTGCTGGAGCTCCCGGATCTGCTGCTCGGCGTTTGCCTCTAGCTCCTGATCGGGTTCCGGGAGTGTCGATCCTATTGCATGCGACGAATAATAAATATTTAAATGCGGGGTGCGAGATGTGTGGTATGAGAAAGAGCATTTCTTGCAAACCAACAAAACCAACTTGTTGAACCATTGAGGTAAATACTCATTTAATTCATAAAACAAAATCCTTTTATTCACCTATTTCTCATTTAGTAAATCAAAAGAAGCTTAGGTTTGAACTGCAAGTGTACTTTTCTGGACTCAGAAAAATCCACAAAAATTCCAGAAGGCAAACAATAGTTGCTGGACTCCATTGAACAAATTTCAGCCAAAAATAAAATACAGAACTGCAGATATAAAAATAACAAGTAAACTGCCCAAAAAGGTACTTTGAACTACAACCCTACTGTAAAAGGGTGCACCACTCTATTTCATATTTTTTCCAGATTCTATTTCATATTTTATGCTTATTAAGAAAGTCCCATTAACAGAAACATTATATTATTTCTTACATGAATTTTCAAAGGAAAACACAGAAAAGCACTTTTGTAAAGCAACTTCAGATTTCTCCACACAACAGGTCATGCTTTAATTTTTCTTAGCTTGAACCATATAAACAGAGACTGTACAAATTTTCCCACATTTTATCTCGATATATAAAACACCTTAACCTTTATTCAAAGAAATCAGCCAAAAAGGACTTTTAACCATAACAGAAACTTTTTATACATAAATAGTGCATTATATATTTTTCACATGTATAAAACAGGATAATAAACTTACACAAAATTTTACAGGAATTATCTCAACCAGAAAACATATATAACCATTTATCTTAGCAAAAGCATATAAACTGAAATAAAAGAAAACAGTAAAATTAACTCCTACCAAAAATACTTTTATATTTTTCCAGGGTAGATCTACTTATAAACAAACTAGCAAAACTGAAAGCACTCCATTTGGACTAACAAAACAGGATCTACAAAATAAACAAGCATTTACGGGAAATAGAAAAACATTTTGGAAAACGTTTTCTGGAAAACACTCGGCGTACGGAATAGGTGTGCTCGCTCGAGGCCCGGCTCGAACGAGACAGTGCCCAAGGGTTCGCTCGAGGCCTGGCTCGAGGCGCGGGCGAGGCGGACAACAAACGCCCGTCCGAGGCCTGGCTCGAGGGCTCGGGCGAGACGGAAAAACACACGCCCGTCCGAGGCCTGGCTCGAGGGCTCGGGCGAGACGGAAAAACACACGCCCGTCCGAGGCCTGGCTCGAGGGCTCGGGCGAGACGGAAAAACACACGCCCGTCCGAGGCCTGGCTCGAGGGCTCGGGCGAGACGGAAACAGGGGAGAGGTTTGACCGTCGATTCCTCGCCGACGGTGAGGTCGCCGGCGGGTAAGCTAGGCTTGCAAACTCGTCTCGACGAGGCGCATCGAGTGGTGTAGGTGGTTTGGCTAGCACACGGCCGGAGCATGCCGGCGGCGAGTGGCGGCGCACGGTGATGGCGGCAACGCGCGGCTACGCCGTTTCCGGCGGCGGGCGGAGAAATTAGAGGAGGCAAAAGCTCGAGAGAACCCTAAGGAGCAAAGCTACGGGGTTGGTTTGGCTCGGGTGGCTCCAGAGGAGCTTGACCACGAGCGAGGTCTGCGGCGGTGCCCATGGCGCTCGGCCGGAGAGAAACGGGTGGTAGAAGACGGTAGCGTTGAGACTGGGTGGTGTTCTCACCTTGCCTTGACTCGGTGAAGCTCGAAGATGAAGAAGAAGTGTCGGTGGAGCTTGGGTTGGGGAAGAACGGCGTTGCGGCTCGGCGGTGGCGACTGACGGACCGAAAGAGGCGCTTCGTCCTCTGGCGGCGAAGGGGCTCGGTCGGGGACGACAACGTGCGCACGGCGTGTGCACGGTGTAGGCGGAGCGGTGTACGGAGGGAATCGAAGGGAGGTGCTCCGACGAGGTCAGAACGGAGAGGGGTGGTTGCGGCGGTGGTCGCGGCGAGCGGGGAGCGCTCGGTTCGTGTTCGTGCACAGGCGAGAATACGAGCGAGAGTGAGAGAGCGAGTGCGAGTTGTGTGCGCGGGTGAGCGAGGGAGTGAAGGGGTGCTCGGGGTTTTGATCGGCTTGACCGGCCAGTGGTCGTGGCGGGACCACGGCGGCGCGGTCGGCGAGGCAGCGCGGTGATGCCGTGCACGGCGAGCGGGTGCGGCAGGCGAGGCGAGCGGAGAGTGGCCGGGGGAGATAGCTTGCGTGCTCGGGTGAGAGAGGATCGAGCGAGGAGTGGCCGGCGAGGATCCTCGGCAGCATGCGGCGGCCACGTGGCGGTTGCGGCCGGCGTACGGCGCGGCATGTCAGCGGCAGCAGTGCGCGGCGCGCGCGGCACGCGGGCGAACGCTGGCGAGCGGCGCGGGGTGCGCGGCCGAGCTGGGCCGGCGCGCGCGAGTCGGGCCGAAAAGGCCAGATGGGCCGAAAGGTGGGGCGCGGGAGAAATCGTTTTCCTTTTTCTTTTTCCAAATTCTTTTCAAACTTTGACCACTCAAAAACAGTTTCAAAAACTCCAAACTAGGTTTTGACCCAAATATAAAAGTTTCTCGAAATAATTTTCTCTACAACTTTCATATAGGACACTTTTTCTGAAAACCATTTTTAAATCCTCCACATAAACAAAGCCAATTTTAAAGTATAAACCATTTTGTTTGACTTATTTTTATTTACAAACTAATCTGAACTAGGTCAAAACTCTAACATGAAAAGCACTCTACTCAATATTCTCTATTTTATAAAACTCTTTGCCAAAATAGAAATCCACTCAAACAACCAAGTCCAATAGAAATCCAAATCCAAATAAATAAACAAAAGACAAAACACTCTCATGCTCATGAAATGATGCAATGCGTTGCTCATGTTTCTTTAGTAGCTAAATGCAGTGCCTTAATGCAGTGCTTGACACTAGAGTGTCACAGCCAGCTCGGGTAGCACTTGTGTGACTAGGTGCGCTTTGTGTGAGGGTTTGGAGATGGAGATCGCTAATGTGAAGCATGACAAGATGCAAACCGAGGAGGAAAACACATACCTTCGGACCATCTTGTCATGGGTTTCTAGCGGTGAGCCACAGCTCGGGATGATGATCTCCCAATTCAAGCGAGCTGCTGGAGGTCCTGGTGTAGGCTTTGCTCCGGGCGTTGATGTTTCTGCTTTTGGGAAGATTGGAGAGTCGAGTGGTTTGAACCCGAGTGAGAAGCCCAACTCCACCACTACTCCCAAACTTACCAAGCTTCCACCCAAAGAGCGTCTCAAGCCTAACACCAAGGATGGGGTGTTTGAAGAACCTCCATGAGCTCCACCCAAGAACCAGCAATGGGCTCCTAAACCCAATCACCTGAAAAACAAGCTGGACACAATGCCACCTATCCAGGAGGAGCTCATGCCACAGAAGGGCAAAGTGATCCACACCCGCAACCGTGTGTACCAACAACCCCCTTTGAGAGCGGTGAGGTACCATTGTGAGCACTGTGGGAGAGATGGACACTTGAGTGAGTTCTGCTTTTGGCGCAAGAGAGAGGCGTGCCATGCTAGGGAGATGAACAATGCGGACATGTACCATCCTTTCCATGATGTACATGCGCCGAATGTTCAGAGGCGTGTTGCCAGGCCCAGATGTCCAGAACCTCAAGTTCCCAGGCCTAGGCAGCGAAGAGGACGTGCCCGGTGGGAGCCTGCAGTCGTAGGCTATGGACCCCGTGGCGGTGGCTTTGTTGTAGAGCGTTTTCCTCCACCGTGTTTTGAGTATCGCGATGAACGCTCTTCCCTTAGCGGACCACGTTTTCCTCAATGTGGTGATCGCTTCCCCCGTAGGTGTGCTAGGAATGGTTTTTCTTCTAACCGTTCTTTTGAGCAGCCGGCCCAACACTGGTATTCTTCCTACTTCACTAACCCTAGTGTTGGACCGTATGCTCACCCTATGTCTTTTTATTGATGTAGGTAAAATGATTGGAGGACGTTTGGTTGGTGGATTCCAGTTGCTCGAGGCACATGACCGGAAACGCCAAGTGGTTCTCCAGTCTTAGCCCTGTCGCCGGAAAGGAGTTTATCACCTTCGGCGACAATAGCAAAGGTAAAGTGTTGTCTCGTGGGTCGGTGCGAGTTAATGAGCATTTTGTGTTGCGTGATGTTGCTCTTATTTCTAACTTGCATTTTAACCTTCTTTCTGTTTCACAACTCTTTGATGACGACTATGAGATTCGTTTTAAGCCGAATCTCAGTCGTATTTTGGATCCTCAGGGCAATCATGTTTATGTGATTTCGCCCTTTGGGAAAGTCTTTTGTGCGGATTTCTCGGAGTCGTTTGGAGTTTCTCGTTGTCTTTTGGCTGGACCTTCGTCCTCTGATCTTTGGAAGTGGCATAGGAGACTAGGACATTTGAGCTTCGACTTGCTTGCAAGACTTAGCTCACTTGGCCTAATCCGAGGATTGCCCAAGTTGTCGATGGAGAAGGATCTTGTTTGCCATTCTTGTAGACATGGGAAGATGGTTGCCGCACCCCACCATCCAGTGACTCAGTTCATGACACAGCGCCCTGGAGAGCTTTTACACATGGACCTTGTTGGTCCGGCTCGGGTGAGCTCGGTTGGGGGGAAGTGGTATGTGCTTGTTGTTGTTGACGATTTTTCGAGATATTCGTGGGTCTTCTTTTTAGCTGAGAAGACCGAGACTTTCTCTTTTGCTCGCAATCTGATTTTGCCTCTTCAGAACGAGTTCCCTTTGAACTCGATGCGAGCTATTAGGAGTGATAATGGTTCCGAATTCAAGAATTCGGATTTTGAGAAGTTTTGTAACTCTTTGGGTTTGGAGCATCAGTTTTCTTCCCCCTACACACCGCCACAAAATGGTGTTGTAGAGAGGAAGAATCGGACCCTTGTAGAGATGGCCAGGACGATGCTCGATGAGCATAGGACTCCTAGGCGATATTGGGCCGAAGCTATGAACACTGCATGCTATATTTCCAATCGCATTTTTCTCCGAGCTTTCTTGAAAAAGACTTCTTATGAGTTGCGATTTGGGAGACAACCCAAGGTGAGTTATTTTAGAGTCTTCGGTTGCCACTATTTTATATTGAAGAAAGGCAACCTGGACAAATTTGAGTCTCGTTCTTCTGACGGTGTATTTTTGGGTTATGGCACTCACACTAGAGCTTATCGTGTACTTAACCTTGATACTAACCGAGTCATGGAGACATCCGATGTCACCTTTGACGAGACCATGGTTTGTCCTTCTTCTCGTTTTGAGCGTGCAGGTGATCATGAGGTTGGTGAGCCTCTTTTTGATGACGAGGATGAGGGTGCTGAAGGTATGGATGATCCATCACCCCCTCCACCTGCTGTGCCGCAAGGAGCAGCTTCTACTACGACTCACGGCCCCAACACTTCTTCTTCCTGGGGGCCGTGGGATCCGCCACCCCGAGCGGTACCTTTTGTACCCGGGGAGGCACCAGCTGCTGTTGAGGGGGAGATCACTTCTGCACGGGAGGCGCCACGACACATCCAGCGCCAACACCCCCCTCAGCAGATGATCGGCAACATTGACGAACGTGTCACTCGGTCCAGGTCTCAAATCTCTCACTTTGCTCATTCTGCTTTTGTTGCTGATTTTGAGCCCCGAGATGTTGGACACGCTTTGACGGATCCGGATTGGGTCAATGCCATGCATGAGGAGTTAGAGAACTTTGAGCGAAATCGGGTTTGGGTTTTAGTTCCACCTCCTCCAGACTGTAAGCCTATTGGGACAAAATGGGTTTTCAAAAACAAGTAAGGAGAGGATGGCCACGTTATTAGAAACAAGGCCAGGCTCGTAGCGAAGGGCTATAGTCAGAAGGAGGGGATAGACTATGAGGAGACTTTTGCTCCTGTAGCTCGTTTGGAGGCTATTAGGATACTCTTGGCATTTGCAGCATCCAAAGGTTTTAAACTTTTTCAAATGGATGTCAAGAGTGCCTTCTTGAACGGCTACATAGAAGAAGAGGTTTATGTTGAACAACCCCCCGGTTTTGAAAATCCCAAGTTTCCAAACCATGTTTTCAAACTCCACAAAGCTTTATATGGTTTGAAACAAGCCCCTAGAGCCTGGTATGATAGGTTGAAAACCTTTTTGCTTGCTAATGGTTTTAAAATGGGATGTGTGGATAAAACGCTCTTTCTCCTCAAGCAAGGCAAAGACACTCTATTGGTCCAGATTTACATGGATGATATCATTTTCGGTGGTTCTTCTCACGCTTTGGTTGCCAAGTTTGCAGATACTATGAGCAAGGACTTCGAGATGAGTATGATGGGCGAGCTGACTTTCTTTCTCGGATTGCAAATTAAGCAATCCCGAGAAGGGACGTTTGTGCACCAGGGCAAGTATACCAAGGACTTGCTGAAGAAGTTCGATATGGGTGAGGCCAAGCCTCTTCCAACACCCATGTTGACCATGACGGCCCTAGATGCGGACAAGGATGGAGAAGTTGTGGACCAGAAGGAGTACCGAAGCATGATCGGGTCGCTGCTCTACCTGACAGCGACACGCCCGGACATCCAGTTCGCGGTGTGCCTGTGCACGCGCTTTCAGGCGTCGCCGCGCACTTCTCACCGTCAGGAGGTGAAGCGCATTTTCAGGTACCTTCGTTTTACACCTGAGTTCGGGATTTGGTATTCTGCTTCTTCCACCCTTTTTCTTTGTGGTTATTCTGATGCCGATTTTGCTGGTTGCCGCATTGATCGCAAGTCCACTTCTGGGACTTGCCAGTTTATTGGATCTTCTCTTGTTTCGTGGTCCTCTCACAAGCAGTCTAGTGTCGCCCAGTCTACCACGGAGGCGGAGTATGTTGTTGTGGCTAGCTGTTGTTCCCAGTTACTCTGGATGATGGCCACTTTGCGTGATTTTGGTCTGAGCTTTTCTCGTGTTCCTTTGCTTTGTGACAGCACGAGTGCTATTAGCGTTGCTAAGAACCCCGTGCTGCACTCTAAGACCAAACACATTGATGTGCGCTTTCATTTTCTGCGAGACCACTATGAGAAGGGTGATATCGACCTTCGCCATGTCGATACTCATCATCAGTTGGCTGATATTTTTACCAAGCCTTTGGACCAATCAACTTTTGCTAGGTTGAGAGGTGAGCTTGGTGTGTGTTTCCCCTTTTAGATGGGGAAACATTTTGGTTCTTGTACCATAACCTGACTATTTTCTCGTTTGCTTTGTTTTTCTTTTGCATTTCAGCATACGCTTTTACATTCTGAGCTTCATGTATATAATCTTTAAAGTGTAATTATGCTCTGTTTAGTGTGCTCCGATGCTATATGCTGATGCTAGTAGCTTATGCTCTTTCTGATCACTAATACATGTTGTGAGCTGAGCTATTATTTGAATGGTGAATCTGCTTAACAAACATAAAACTTGAAAATGTTCACCATTGAGATATGCAACTAGCATGTGTAGGATGTGTTGAATTCACTCGTGCTTTTCATATATGCTAGGTTGCTATGTCCCTAGTTCTGAGTCTGTCACTTGCTTGGTCTGTTCATATTCTGTCAATAACATCTAAACCAAGTTTTAAGTGAACTGAAAAGATCGAGATGGGATTGCTTGTCAACACATCACAGTTTCGAGACTGTTTCTCATTGCACTTTGAGTTAAACTTGAGCTGTGTAGTGTATGACCGAAACTGTTGCTTTAAGCTTCTGATTGCTTCTGCATAGGCTTCGCACAGTTGAAAAGTTAGGTAATGACAAGCTTCCAACCTCTCGCAATCACATGCTAAAATTTTAACTTGTGTAATCTTAACCGCTGCAACTCCGATCAATTTTGGATACACAAGACTATGTTTCACTGTATAGCATGATGATTGAACTGTGCTAGGGGTAGTTCACCTTGTATACATGTTTAGCACTTGACTGATTTCCTGTCTATACATGTTTTGTGCTATTTTGATGGTGAATACCTTTTTGGCTAAAAACTACTCACTTTGCTCATATGTTCATAATTCATATTTGGTGATCAGTTTGAGCCTTTGCTAGCTTGTATGCTTTCCAGTGAGTCGTTGGAGCTATACTGTTTAGAGCATCTTTGCATTTTCTTGACTATATTCCTGAAGCTGCTAACTTGCACTATGACTCATATGCATTTTGGAAGGGGGAGAACTTCTCTTGTTGGCACATTTGATGATGCATTTTCCCAGGGGGAGACCTTGCTTGAGACTTTTTGTTGCATTTTTTCACTTGATGGTGCATTTTTCAACTAAGGGGGAGAATTTGGACAAATCATGCCTCCCATGTTCAACTAAGGGGAGAGGAATCGGTTGTGTGCACCATGCAAGGGGGAGTTTGCTCGTGATAAATTTTTGAAATTTCCAATTGGTTCGGAGCGCTTTGCTAGTTGTGTTGAGCCTTTGCCTCTATCTTGAGGGACTAGCAGTCGCATCTTTGCTTCAGTTGGTTTCGGGATTTTCAGTTGATGTCAAGCTTTCTGCTAGTTGTGTTGAGCCTTTGTGCCTCTGTCTTGAGGGACTAGCATTTTGCTTTGATTTTTCAATTGGTGTCTGCTAGCGGTGTTGAGCCTATTCTACCTCTTCTTGAGGGCTAGCTTTGCTTTGCTTGGTTTCGTCGAGCCCTTGCCCATGTCTTTGGGGACCAAGTTGTCTTGCTCTTTCCACTTGACCTTCTTCGGCTTTGCTATGCTTTTGGGTCATTTGGTCGAGTTCTCTCCTCTCCTTTCTTCCTTCATTCTATTTCCATCATGATTTGTGTGTGTAGTTGATAATGCACTCATCAAGGGGGAGATTATGGATACATGGGTGTATGCCGAGTCTCGAGTGATGAGTGATTGTCAACGGGTTTGATCGCAAGTTCTTTGGCTTGTGTTGTGCAGGTGTCGAGCACAGAGACAGTGATCGAGGGCAAGGTGAAGGTCAAGTAGAGACGTGCCGTGCCGATGGACCGGGAGCAGTGAAGGGCGGACGTGAGGCTTGGACTGAGGGACCGGTGGCCTGAGGATCAGCTGTGGTGACTGGCAGCCTGGGACAGCGACGAGCGAAGACTTGCGGGACATGGTGTTGCTCGGGTCGAGAACCTGGGGACACGTGTCGGTGGACGGGGTGCACGGGCGGTGCATCCCCTCTACAGCCTCGGTTTGGTGGTAGAGCCAGAGAAAAACCATCGGGTGGACGGTTTCCAGGTTTGGGCCACAAAACCTGGGCGTGCTGCGGGTTTCCGAGTTTGGGCCACAAAACTCGGGCTGAGGACGGTTTCCAGGTTTGGGCCTCAAAACCTGGGCGTTGGCGGGTTTCCTGGTTTCGGCCTCAAAACTAGGGGATGGACTTGGAGGCTGGTTTCCCGGTTTGGGCCTCAAAACCGGGGGTTGGCTGTGAAGGCTGGTTTCCCGGTTTGGGCCACAAAACCGTGGGCGGAGTCAGTGAAAAGGATGCAGAGCGGTGGCGGCACGTGGCGGCAATCGGTGAGGTTGCGTCGAGGCAACGCTACCTATTGTGCGGGCGTGGCCGTCGGATCACCACCCACCACGAGTTGGTCCAGAATAACCTTAGGGTTTAGCTGGTTCGCTCTGTAAGTAGTTAGGGGTAGAGTGGGAATTAGGAATAGTTAGAATTAGGATAAGTAAGGGAGACACCCACCTCCCCATCTATCTCAGTCATTTGCTCTTTCCACTTTGGGTTTCCTGCTCTCCCAATCCCCTGCTGTACCTAGCTGAGATCCGCAGAGAACCATACCTCTGTGTACTGGAGATTTTGAGGAAGTGAGGTCGTAACCTCACTGTTGTAGCGTGTGGTAGCCACACGGTTGCAGATCGATGTGTTGATTCGCGTTTTGGTTCGTGTTCTTCGCGTTCTTCGTTTCTCCGCGTTTTCCCCGTCACTCGATCTCCCTCTCTACTGCGTCTTTGCGAAATCCATTTGAATCAACTTGTTCTTTATAGTGAGGAGATCATTTCCACCAAAGGAATTCATCTAACTCCTCACGAACAAGTAGATCGGCTTGATTTCGTTTTCGTGGCGCTTTTTCGTTCATACTCCTCCCCTTTCGATTTCCCGGTGATTGAATCGATTTGAGCGGATGATTTCTTGGGGATAGTCTCCTAACTACCTCGTGATCATCCTCTCCAAGTTTGGGAACATTGGATTGTGAGTTGATTCGATTTGGAGAAGTTTTGGGAGAAGGGCGACCAAAATCGCCCTCTCTGCAAGGTCGCGGACAGTCCGCGCCCGGTACCACGGACAGTCCGGGCATCGGGGTTGAGCCAGATCAGTGGTTGCGTTCCTCGGCTGCCTTGGCGATTTCTGACCTGCGGACAGTCCGCAGTTGAATTTCGCGGACAGTCCGGGAGTCCACCAGGGACGTTCAGCAACCTTGCTGTTTTGTCCATTTGGTCGGCGGACAATCCGAGCTTCTGTGGCGGACAGTCCGCAGTAAGCCCGGACAGTCCGGAACTGTACCGGCGGACAGTCCGCGAATCGGCTGAAGCTTTCGGTTTTGTGCATTCGCTCTCCCGGCTTCTTCGCTTGGTTTCCGGACTTCTCGATTGGCCCTAGAGTTGATCAAGGAACCTCTCTAGGTACCTTTGCTACTTGTTAGCATAGGTATTTGGGGATCTCTCGACGTAACCGTCTATCTATGTTTGGGACTTGGTTTTTGAGGGTTGAACTTGTGCCGGTACTTTTGGCATTTGGTTTGCTATCGCTTTGTGGTGCCTCGCTGTGATCCTAGGGATCATCCACCCTCTTCCAAGGGTCGTGGGCATCACGGTTTCGATCGAAGCTTTCGCGGGTTGATTTTGGGAACAAAAGGCCAAAGTTTCGAGAGAAATTTTTGAGCTCCCATTCACCCCCCCCCTGGTCGCCTTGCTATTGCATTCTCGTTCCTTCAATCAGCTAGCTGAAGACACATTGGTGTTGACACAAGTGCTGAATGGTTGAGCTTATAGTAGACTGATGCGGGCATCACACTAACACTAGCTCCAAGATCGCATAGTGCATTGCAAAACCGTTGATTTCCAATTGAGCATTCAATAGTGGGGCATCCTGGGTCCTTCTTCTTTTCTGGTATTTGATTGAGGATAGTCGCACTACATTCTTCTGTCAGCTCGATTACTTCAGTAGTTGGCAGTGGTCGTTTGTTGTTAAGTATATCCCTCACATACATGGCATAGGTAGGTACCTGTAATGCATCTAGCAGAGGAATATTGATATATAGTTTCTGAATTACTTCAACAAACTTACTGAACTGCGCATCTAGCTTTGTGTTCCGATTTCTGCGTGGGAATGGTAGAACGTTGGTGTCTTGAAAATCTATCGGTCTTTCTTTATTTTGTACTTGAGTTTCTTGAACTTCATCATCTCTTTCTTCTGCCCTTGGAGATGTTACTGGTGTTGTCTGTCTTCTTTGTGCTCCTTCTGGGTATGGCGGATCACGCGTGGTCCTCCCATGTCTAGTGGTGATCCCCTTAATCTGCTCATGGTTAGTGGTAACGGGCAAAACAGCAACCAATTGTGATATTTGGGTTTCTATTTTTTATTATAATTGAGTTGATCTTTAATGGCAGAAGAAAATTTATCCCATCTTAGCATTTATGTTTTCAAGAGTCTTATCATTTAAAGCAAGTCTTTTAGTAATACTATCATTTATCCTGGCTTGTTCTAAAATTAAATCTCTTAAAGTAGGTTGCTTAGAATCGGAAGAACTGAAATTACTGATGTACTTATCTGGTTTGGAAGGTTGTTGTTGACGCAATCCTTGCTTGTGTAGAGTGGTGGAGTTGTTGATGATGTTAGCTTCTTCTTGATCTTCGGGAAATTCGATTCCTAAATATTCTCCACTTCTAGTTTGAGCATCAAATGCGTCTTCAATAGCTTGACGTTCTTCCTTGTAGTCGGCTCTCCGAATGAGTCGATCCATAAGTACATTCATCTTAGTTGACAGTGCACACACTTCTTCTGGAAATTCTTCAATTTGGTGACAGCGTTGAGTAGTAACTTGTTTCCAGCTTTGATTCTCAGCTATCTTATCCATTAAATATTCTGCTTTTCCGAAAGTGAGTGACATAAATGATCTTTCAGCAGTAGCATCAAGTTGCTCTCTTGCTCTTGGTAATAATCCGTGATAAAACAGTTGCATGAGCAATTCATTCCTTATTCCATGATGTGGGCATCTTAAGATTTGTTCCTGAAAATGCTCCCAAGTTTCTGGAATAGTTTCTCTTTTTTGCTGCTGAAAGTTGTATATCTTTCCCCTTAAGATATTGACTTTGCTAATTGGGAAAAATCTTGATAGAAAGGTCTCTGAACACTTCTCCCATGTCTTGATGTTGTCCATGTTTGAATAGAACCACTGCTTCACTTTTCCTTTCAGTGAGAAGGGAAAAAGACGAAGAAGTATAATGTCCTGGGGAACGTCCTTGATGATGATGGTGCTTCCAATCTCCAAGAAATCTTGTAGATGAGCGGTTGCATCTTCTTCTTCCTTTCCACCAAATTTAGTAGCTTGCACCATGTTGATAAGACTTGGCTTGAGTTCGAACTCAAGGTTGTTCGTCTGGAGTGTAAGTCCGGTGCGAATGTTCCTGACACTTGGAGTAGAGAACTCCAGCAGAGTCTTTTTGGCCATGGCTTGACTACTGATGTAGATCTTCCACACGATCAAGTTGATTTCTGATTTGCATGTGATAGATTATAACTGAACCTGTGTTACCCTGTATATGATATAAACAAAGAAAGACATGGGTAAGCCTGCCAAGACAGAGGTACAAGTGAATGAATGAATAATATCCTTTGTTAAATTCCTAATAAGTTTTGTTTCCCTGATTTAGTTCCCGGTGGCTTCCGTTACATAGATAGAGTTCCCCGGCAACGGTGCCAGAAATGCTTGTTGACACTTCTTAATGCAATTGCTTATAATAAACTTTGATGAACTGATTCTAGCAAAAGCCTTCAGAAATGTACAGGACACTCCTAGCATCACTTAAAGTCAAGTTGTCATCCCCAACATGATACTAGAAATGTAAATTATATGTGACACTAGCTAAAAGATATAAACAAATATTTATCCGCAAGCGCACAGATAAATATACCTGTTGTAGCAGCATTTCACCCAGGTTATCTAGGTATCGTTATTTATATTTTACCGAAGATAGTAACGAGGCTGGGAACTAGTAATGATTCAAAGGTAGCAGAGATTATTATTCATTCATTCATTCACTACTCACATGTCTAAGCAGGGGTAAGACAAGGTAAAGATAAATAATAATGATAGTGATAAAAATAGGAATTCTAGAGATAGAGCGAACTACATGAATCAAGCAGAGAGTCAGGAGATTAATTAAGAGATTCGAATCCGAAGTTACTTCACATTTACTAAGCCTGGCGATTACTCTAGTTAATGTACACTCATTTATAGCTAATTAATCTATCATCCATGATCAAAGGACATTACTAAATTAGAATCAAAAACAGAGTAATGAATTCTAACTTGCAACCGCGTCCTACTAAGATCTACACTCGGAGGGAGGACTACAAAGGACTCAACAGGACTGTCACTCCTGCGATCTACCTCTCGACCCGGAGCATAGGATGTATTCGCAGGTAAACTTAGCCTAAACACCATGTTTACACCAGTTTGACCACTTAACTCTATCCGGAATAAAGCTAAGTACTTTACGAACATGATCATAAACTCTATCATAATCAGATCTATATTAAATAAACAACTAGAATAAACTCTGAAACTGAATAAACTGAAATATATTAAAGTAGCATAAAGTCGAATAAAGATACAAATTACCGAGTCTTCGACAATGATTCGGAGACTCAGACTAAGCTTCAAGCCGGATATGCCGACGAACTCGCCTGCCTCTACTTGAATCTATCTAGACTAAACTCTAATCTTGATTTAGAGCTCTAACTCTCTCTCTCTCTAGAAACCCTAATTTCTATCTTGTCTTCTGATCTTGATCTGATGATGATCTGGAGAGGGGTCAGGGGTCTGGTTATATAGCCCTGGGCGAGGAATCGTGATCGTTGGATCAAACCGACTCGAGGTACGGTCAAGATGCATCCTAGAGGTCGGTGGAAGTAGCTTGCAGAAGACGGAGGTGTGGCGGCTCTATGGACGACCGACCGGTGGGCCCTGTGGGACTGGTCGGTCCCACAGGTAAGCCTCCTGTGGTGCCCCGTCTCGTGGTGTCTTGTGGTGTCCTCTGAAGTCTTCTAGAAATATCCCGACGTGGCGATGAAGTAATCTGCGTCGGGTTCCTTCTTGGGGAAGCAATGTGGTTGGTTTTCCTGTTTAATCCCTGGAAAATGTAGAATCACCAAAACTCATGGAATTTGTTTGTTTAAACCTCCTATTTCTAAGTTGGCAATCCTTTTTGACATTAATTCAAGTATTGTTGATGGTAAATAATGATAGTTAATAGACGTCAACAACATAGAACAATCTGATTCAAACCAAATCGAAAACCATCTCTCGGAGGGGGAGAACGAGGCAAATCTCCAAGAAGGCAAAAACCGAAACGCGAAGAACACAACACCAAAACACGAATCGATCTTGATTTCACCTGTCTCGAACCCACGAGACAACAACGAGATTACGGTCTCATTTCCTCAAAATCCCAAGTACACATAGGTATTGTGACTGTCTCTGCGGATCACAGGTAGCAGGTTGAAGAAAAACCTAGCAAGGGCTAAGAGAATGGAATGCTGCAAGGATAGAATCAGAGGAGGGGTTGCCACTCTACTTATAGCCTAATACACTTATTCCCCTTCTACCCCTAGATACAAAGAACGAACAGGCTAACCCTATTGCTATGCTTCATCAATTATGAAGACATGATCGTTTCGTGGTTGAGGACTAGATTTCATTGGTAAATTCATCCTCATCTTCAAATGGACATCACTTTATCTTGGTTGTTACGAATTACTTTACTAAGTGGATCGAAGTGGTGCCTTTGAAAAATATGACAAAAGGAGGTAATTGACTTTATCGTTGATCATATAATATGCAATCGTGATGTACAGTGGGGCCTGTGCAACACCACTCATCTGTCATTTATTTGTCTGGTCGATGTTCCTAGTCCTTCCGTTCGTGGTCCTTCCATGCACTTGAGTAGTTGACACCACATCACCCACCCATCAAACCTGATTTTTCACGCAGCCCAGCCCATTCACGAATCAACGGCTGTTAGAGTGGTGGTGCACAGGTATATACAGGCCCTTGCTTAAACTTATTTCGATCTTGTTGATGGGAGAGTTCATTCCAGTGTGTATTGTTAAATAATTAGGCAATTTTTAGATTAAAAACAGAATATAAATCATAATAAATCAGTATGTATTGTTTACTAGTATAATAAAACAGACATAATATCAATACAATAACTGGTGTAAGCATTCCACTACACAAATAATATCTGGTGGAATTGACGAACCCAATCGTTGACCACGCAGCGGGTTTGGGCACGGAGGCCTCCGCACGCGCCGTTGCCGCCCGCCCGTGGCACTGCGCATCACCGTCCTCCCGTATCCGGTTCGTCGCCATTCGCCCGTATCACCGCGCGCCGCCACCGTCCGCACGCCTGGCCTCCTCCTCTCTTGTGGGGCGAAACCCTAGCTGTCGACGCCACCGCCACCTCCTCACATCCCTTTCTCTTCACCTCGCCGTCGCCGGAACGCGCCATCAGGAGGCCGGGCGGCAAACCATGATGGTGGCGGCGGGGTCTTGTCTCGGCGATGCTCTATTTTTGGCGCGACGAAGAAAGGGTGAAGCTGGGTGGCCGGCGATGGCTCTTGCCTGCGTGGGTGGCGGGTCCGTTTGTGGCTCATCCGATTTGGCCCTTCGCGGCCCGATCTGGTGGAGTCTGCAAAAATCGGATCAGCCACCGTGTGACTCGGTCGGCGTCTCGCTGCGCCACCGCTGAAGGCAGGTTCGGCAGAGCCAGTGCCGTCGCGTGCCTTGGCATCGGTGACCTTACTTGTGTAACGGTGGCAACCGGCCTAGGCGTGTACGACGGATGGCCAGATCAAGACGGAAGTGTCAATCAATGGCGTAACAGTTCGGCAATTAGTGGGCAATGACAGTACTATCATGTTTCAACGGCGGTAACGCCTATGGGCGTCACTTTCCTTGCTGGAGGTGTCGTCTTTCATGCGGATCTTCCCAGATGAAAACTCATGTCCAGTTCTCTGACGGGGCGATGATGGCGTTTGTGGATGTCATTTTCTCGTTGGAGGCGTCGCTCTTGGAAGATTCCTTGAGTTGTCGGCAACGAGATGGTGACTCCTTTGCATATCCACCAAGTGCTTCATGTTGTTGTCAGAATACTACATCCAGTGTCTTCAAGGTGGTCGGTGTAACACCTCTAGTGTTAAGCTAGCATAACATCATCATCTCATCATGCATAATCATCTCATGAGCATGAAGCATTCACATGTTGCTTTCTTTTTCTCATAAAAGTGTCATTTCATGTGATGGTATGCATATAAACCTTTAATGATGTGTTTTTGCTTGGCTTGTTTTGGAGTGGTTTGTTTTTCCTAACAATCTAACTTTGTTGAGAAGTCCAAAATGAGGCCATGCTTGTGCTGGTCATTTTGGCTAATCAAGTTGCTAAACCCTAGTCAATCCTATAGAGCCTAGAGAGTCTTTTTGTTTGACTAACAAAAACCTCCTTGATAGAAGCTTTGCATGGCTGAGTGCCCTTAATCAAAAGTGTGTATATTTTAGAGTAGAACCAAAGTTATTTTAGGGCCAACTCATGAAAATGGGTTTAACAAGGTGTTTTAGGGCCCACAAGGCAGAATTGGATGGGTTTTGGACTTGGAAATTTTCCTAAGTCCTAAAACCAGATTTCAGTTTGGCCTGGCCATGTTTAACAGCTTCCCGAGCCTAATCCAAGCCAAACCAGTGTGTGATCTTTTAATCAAAGTTGTAGACGGTATGTAGCTCTAACCAAAGGAACAGTTGGTTTAGCGTTTCACGGAGTAAGTAGGAAGATAATAGCGTTTGAAAATGGCCTGTCCGTCGGCCATTAGCTAACTGAATCAGCCGATTCAGTTTGAATCGGTTGGCGTCGTGGCCGACCGCGCGCAGAAGGTGAGCGCCGCGTGGCGTGCCGCGGCCGGCCAAGCCAGGAATCGCGCGCGGTGTGGCGAGTAGAGAAGCCCGCGCACGCACACCCCAGCCCAGACGCGCCTCCTCCCTCTTTGCCTCACTCTGTTCGCTCTCGCCGGCGACCGAGCGGAAGAAAGGGGAAAAAGCCGCGTGCCGCCGCCGTTCGCCGTGCCTTTGCCCTGCAAACCGCACAGCCAGCCTCGCTTCAACCTCCTCTATCGTTTGCCTTAGCCAGCGCTTCGTGGTAAGCCCTAGTTAAGCCGCGGGACGAGCCCCCGCCATGGCCGCCATGGCCGGCAAGCTCGGTCCGCCGTGGCCAACCCACCTCCCGAGCCTATCCATCCATCCTAGCTAGCGTTCGTGGGTCAGTGAAGGTCCAGGATGAAGGTAGTGGAGAGGAGTGCGATTAGTGGGTTGGTTTGGCTCGTCGTGGTCGGAGACGGCTGGCGTGGCGAGTCCGCGCCGCAGTGGCCGCCATTGCCGACGGCGAGCTCGATCCGTTGCAGTGCTAGGTTAGAGAGTGGTACCAATCGACGCGGGAGAAGGAGAGGAGTCGGGTGAGGGTGAGGGTTTCGCCAGAGAGTTCGCCGACGGCGAGTTCCGCCACGGTCAACGTCTCCCCTGTTTCGGTGTGGATGACAGGTGGGTCCAGGTTGACCCCAGGGCCTAGCCGTCAGCCACTGGGGTGCAGTAGTGTGGTGTACGTGTAGCAGTTAGGGTTTGGTTTTTTTTTAAATGTTTTGCAGAAATGTTTATATTGCTTGTTTAATTCATAACTTAAGTTATGTTAATCCAATGGATGTGAGATAAATTTTGTTAAGTTTGTTTTGATGAGTTCTATGCATGAAAAATATGCAATGTCTAGTTTGTGATAATTTTATGTGCAGTAATAATTAATTTGTGTTTAGGCTGATATCTTATTAAATGCATAATAAATTGTATATTGCTCAGAAAAATGTGGTTCTTGTTTTGTTAGGTTTGGTAAGTGCTGTCAAATCACAGAAAAATGATAAATGCTGTTTGACTGTGGAAAAATCTGAAGTTAACATTTAAATTGTTTAAATGCTGTTTTCTTGTTTGATTTATAGTAATTCCAATATATGAGTTATGGGTTGTATAATTTTTGTAGACTGCTCTTGTGCTAAGAAGTTCTGAATAAATATGTGAAATCTGTTGTTTGACACTTTTCAAAATGATGTGTAGTTCAAAGTGCCTTTTCACCCTGGCATTTGTCTTTTTCCTACAGAATACTGCCTAAGTCCAAATGACATGAAATTTATACAACATGCTTTATTCTCAGCTGTGAACCTACAGTAATTTTTGTAGATTTGTCTGAAGATGTGATGTTAGCTATGAGTTGCTGTTATAGGCTTGTTTTAATGGGTTAATTTGTTTAAATAAGTTAAAAATGTGCATCTCTCTTATGTGGGGTCAGCAGGGGTGAAATAGTCTATTTAGCGCATTCATATTAGATCCACTTGGTATGAAGAGTGTAGCTTAAGTAGGGTGTTACACTCTACTGGAGAAGAGATATGCACATATTCGGTCAAATTCAATTAAAATGCATCTCACCTATGCACTGTTGGCACTCGTTCATTTGCATATATGCATCATGACATGTTCGGTAGAGGAGCCAACCGCAGCGAAGGAAAGCGAGGAGCAGCAGCCCCAGGAGCAGGAGGAAGGAGCTGCCGGGGAAGAACCTGAAGAGGAGCTCCCGGAGTGCCCGAATCATCTGCCCAGCACTTTTGAGAAAGGCAAGCCCCGTAGCATTTCTAACTACCTATGGTTTACAATTAACTCTCTAATAATTATGCTTGTTGCATTAAGTATAGGAGTTGTTTGATATCGTTGATGCATTATATTCCTTACCTTGCTATCATCGATATATCATCCTTGTTATCTAATTAGAGATAGGTTCGAGTCTATGCTTAGTCTTGCTTAGACCGGTAGAAGTCGGGCGACTTTCATGTTACCTGCGAGTAATAGGTGGTTACTCGACCGGTAACAGGACATTGCCAGTAAGTGAGATAACTGAGTGTTGTGGAAATTGGAGATTGGCAGATTCCTGTAGCGTTGTGCTACAGTATTTCTAGCCGTGTTTTATGGGAATCAGTATCTTGTTAAGATGGTCTTCTTGTCATGTTGAACGCATGCCCCACATTTAGTTCGAAGGATAACTCGTTCCGACCGCGAAGCCGCACACTTGTCCTGGCCGGTTCTCGGGTCCCACGCATCTGCCGAAGCCACGAAGAGGGTATTGGGACACGGGAGCGCGAAGAGTAAGACCCGGGGGATGGTGGTTAAGTCCAACCCCTTGGCAGTCGAGCTTGCCTCCGGGTATGATGGTGGCGGTTGAGGCCGTGGCTTCCTGGAATAGTGCTGTGGTTATCTGTAGCTTACCGACGGGTGAGTGTGGTTTGTGTCGGGAATAAAATCACCAGCTGATTAGGAATCGATTATAATCGCCATCGCTCCTGGATAGTGAGCACTTGACTTGAACTCTGATCGACCTTGATACTGAAATTGTGGAACACGTGACAGCTATCATTATACTTTTGGCAATGGTTACTCGGTCTGTTTGTTACTTTATGGTGATTGTTGGATCACTACCATGATTGGTATAGTGCAGGTGCTAACCTAGCTAAACAGGTTAATTACTATTTAATTTGCAGCTAGTAAGTAGGAGAATGAGTTATTTTAATTACTTATGCTTTTACGCAAAAATATGGTCTCGTACCAGCTCTACTATATACTAGCCTTGCATACTCCTTGGTGTCGCTTATTTTGATTTAAGTCGGGTAAGTCTAGATGAGTACCTTCTCGTACTCAGGGCTTTATTTCCCTTGTTGTTGCAGATGGCCAGGTCTTTTATGGTTATTGCATCAACTGTCTCTGCCCAGCTCTGGGAGATAACTAGGTCAAGGGCAATGACCAGTTCTATTTGTATCTTTTGCTTGTCAAGGATGACTACTATGTGGCACTGTAACAAACTACATGTGTGTGTGATTTCAGAAATATGTTTCCAGATTAAGCTTCCGCTACTTAAATTCGAACATGGTTTGTAATAACTAAGTTGCTACTCCAAACAATTTATGTAATCTTCTGTCATGTGACGATCGATGCTGAATTATTATGATCCTATGTTGTTGATGTTGGAAAAGTTTGAAATCCTTCGAGATTTCACGGACTACCGGGTTTATATAGGCTCAAGTGGAGCAAATTTACTGCTTCGGCGGAGAATTTCGCACTTGTGCTCTTATAAATTGGTCGGTTATGTTACAGCTGGCATCGGAGCATAATTCAGCGGGTACTGTTCACATGACTAAGTTTTAAAAATAAAAAGAAATTGGGTATAAAAAGTATTTGCCAAAATTTCACAGAGTTGGTGTAAAAAGGTACTTTAGTAAAAACTAAGTGTGCCAGTGGTCATATCCTTTATACCCATAGGATCTCAGGTGGCTTATTTAAGTACTAACTTGGGAAAGGGTCTTGCATCATACATTGATTTTTGTTTATTCTGTCGTCCATACGGCAAGGGTGAAATTGTATGGGTGCAATTCTTCGGAATAGTAATGTATGGATCAGTTTTCCTCTACGACAAGGTATGGTGAGTTGTGAGAGCATGATCGAACAACCGTCGGTCTAGGGAAGAGTAGTTGGTACTGGAACCTGTGCACGTCAGCACACGGGTGGAGGTGGAGGTACTTGATAATGGGAGTAATACTGTTTGACGGGTGCATATACTGCTTACGTGTATACGGGGTGTACACCTAGGTGAGTATCTAGATTTAAAATTTCAGCAATGCATGATTTTCATACTGTGGGCAGGGCTGAAATGGATCTTATGCAGGTACACTAACCGCGTATCGTTAAAAACGAAGTAGTTAACGTTATATGAGTGACGTGTTATGCCACCGTTTAGTTCGTATGTAGTGGAAAGGACGTACGGAACATTTCATACATATACATCATGGCATGCTTGCTTTCTTTCCTTTTGCATTACTTCCTCCCTAATTATTGGAATATCTCTCGGATTTGAAACCTATGCTTATGTTAAAATGATGAACTTGCTACAGATGGGACGTACCAAGGAGACCGCACGTAAGTCGACAGGTGGCAGGGTTCCCAGGCACCAGTTAGCACCCAAGTTCGAGCGGTGCAAGGACAAGTTCCTGGATGTGTTTGGGACACCGACGTTGCTTTGGAGGGTTCTACGTTCTGTGGGGTACCCAGATGGTAGAGAGCCTCGCTACTTTTGGTCGAGGGAGCCTTTCGGAGACACCACTTTGGTGTATGTGACAGTTGTGGTGAAGCCCAGGGAAGAAGGTTCTGTGTGGTCCAGTTGGATGTTCGAGAGCAAGGGAAGGGACCCTTGGGAAGGTGCGCAGTCCGCAGCATTCCTTATCCTCATGGACATGATGGAGCGGTTTCCAGAAGACCTTAGTCGGGCTCTTGCAGGGGTGTTCCCAAGAGCTGATCCGTTCAGAGATGTTTGGGTGCAAACCAAGAAGGAAGCTATAGAGGGCAGCCCCAGTGAGCTTCAGGCATGTGATGGACCAGCGATGAGTGCTATGTATGCAGTGATGAAGGGATATGCGGTCATGCAGCACAGTTTGTGCAGTATGACTGAGTCTTGTCATGATGCTAGAAATGAGAAGAGACAAGCTCAGTGGGAGTTTGATGAGGAGATGGAGAAGATGCAAGAGGAGCTAAAGCAGATGACTATAGAGAAGGATCAGACAGTTTGGCGGAACGTGGTTGCAGCTCAGGAGATCATCAGGCTGCAGGAGCAGCTAGGGCGTGCCAAACACGCTAACCAGAGTGCAGAAAACCAGATGGTGAAGCTTCTTCAGCAGCGGAACCAGGCGTGGGAAGAAGAGTTTGACTTGAGGGCTTGCATCATGACCCTAGAGCAGCAGCTAGCGGCGACGGAAGCATACAACAACAACCTTCATGAAGAAGTGCATCACCTCCACAACCAGCTTCATCTGTACCATCCTCCAGGTGCAGCCGAGATGGAGGTGGAGATGGGCATCATCCTTGCTGACGGTGGGGCCGAAGATGGTGGAATGCTCTTCGCCAACCAAGCTTAAGAAGAAGAAGAAGATGGTGGAGCCGACGACGCCGAGAGTCACGTGTCCGATGCTGAGAGCAACTAGAGTTTAGGTCTCGTTGTTTATTGTTGTGAACGTGATGTATCGAACAAGTTATGTGGGGTGTAAGCTTTAAGAACCTCATTGCTACCATTGGAACCGTTTTATCATACCTTCGTTGTGTTTTATCCGTGCGTATCCATGCGAGTATTAAGCACTTTTCATATAATCCGTTTGTGATGTTATTTATATGGAACGACTTGTGAATGTGCCTTATTGTATGAACTATGTTCAAATACAGTATTGCAATCATTACGCATTTTGATCTGTATATATGGCATCACTCATTTGATTATTGATTGGCTATGCAGGTGGTAAATACTCGTCGGGGAGCGAACAGTGCTAGCGGTGTTGGTGGTGATGGTTAGGGCGAGGAAGTCAATCCTCCTCCTCCTCCCCCATACACGGCAGAGCAGTTCTTCGTGCAGTTTCTGGGAAGTCAGCGCAGCATGGAAGCTATGCAGCGGAATATGGAAGCAAATCTCAGGAACATCGTAGAGAACACACGTCAGGCTACAGGTCACGAGGGTCAAGATGTGAACCAGTATAGCACTTTCAAGGACTTCTTGGACACTAGACCTCCGATCTTCAAGGAAGCAGTTGAACCCTTGGAAGCATATGAATGGATCAACACCATCGAGAAGAAGTTCAGGTTGCTCCGTCTGGCAGAATCTCTAAAAGTGGAGTACGCCGCTCACCAGTTGCAGGGACCAGCTGGTATATGGTGAGCACACCATCATACCACTTTTCCGGCAAATCAACCATAGTTTGGGAGCAGTTTGCAGCAGCTTTTCGGGGCCATTATATTCCTCCTGGTTTAATGGCTATGAAGGTAACAGAGTTTTTGAGTTTGACTCAGGGTACCAAGACCATGGCAGAGTATCTGCATGCTTTCAACAATCTTGTTCGTTATGCGCCTGAGTATGTCAACACAGAGGCTAAGAAGATTGCTAGTATGAAGAGGGGTTTGAGCCCCAAGCTCCTAAAGTCAATGGGAAACTCTTCCAGGACACAGTTCAATGACTTCGTCAGTGACTGTTTGACCCAAGAGAAAAATAACAATATCTACAGTGCATCCAAGTCACGCAGAGAGCTTTTGACGCAGGGACACCGCAGGGCAGAAATCAGGTGGCCAACCGTCCTCCTTTTCGTTCAGCAGTGTCGGGGGCACGTTTCAAGCCTCCTCAGCGTCGTTTTCCTGGAAATCAACAGCAGGCCAAAACTCAGAAGGTGGCAAAAGGCCAGTCATCGCAGTACAAGATGGGGCCCGGAACTCAGAACTTTGCAGGCAGCTATGTCAAGGGACCATGTTATAACTGTGGCAAGGAAGGGCATCTGTCCAGGACATGTCCTAGCCCAAGGAAGAAGACCAATCAAGTGCAGGCCCATGTGCATCATACCTCTCTGGAAGGCATCTCTCAGGGCGAACCCGTGACTGCTAGTATGTTTTCTATCAACGATGTCTCCGCAGTTGTTTTGTTTGATTCTGGTTCATCACATTCTTTCATAAGTCAAGCATTTGCACTTAAGCATAATCAGGAAATGGTAACAATGGATTTTGGATTCCATATCAATTCAGCTAGTGCAAGTGTGTTATCTAACCAGGTAGTACAAGGGGCGACTCTTGATTTGGAAGGTAGGCAGTACAGAGTAAGCCTAGTAGTTATGTCAGGGTTGTCGTTGGATGTTATCTTGGGAATGGACTAGATGAGAAGGTGGGAAGTGGTGATAGATACTGGAAAAAGGATGATATCTTTGAGGGAACCCGAGGAAAATGAGAAGTTTCAAGTGTTCCTTCCTAACAATCTTAACCTCAGTTCGGCAAGTTGTGCAGTTCAAGTATCAGTCCTTCAGGAAATCCCGGTGGTATGTGAGTTTCCTGATGTGTTTCCGGATGAGTTATCTGGTCTACCTCTAGATAGGGATGTGGAGTTTGTAATAGAACTGATACCAGGAATGGCACCTATATCCAGAAGACCGTACCGTATGCCTCCCAATGAGTTAGCAGAGTTAAAGGTTCAGCTAAAGGATCTTTTGGACAAGGGTTTGATTCAACCTAGTTCGTCTGAGTGGGGATGCACAGCTCTCTTTGTAAAAAAGAAGAAAGACAAAGCTTTGTGTATGTGTGTGGATTATAGGCCTTTGAATGTAGTGACAATCAAGAATAAGTACCCTTTGCCTCGGATTGATATTCTCTTTGATCAGTTAACAAGGGCCAGAGTGTTCTCTAAGTTGGACTTGAGATCGGGTTATCATCAGATCAATATCAGGCCAAAGGATATACCCAAAACGGCTTTTTCTACTAGGTACGGGTTGTATGAGTATCTTGTCATGTCTTTTGGTTTGACAAATGCTCCCGCATACTTCATGTACCTAATGAATTCTGTGTTTATGCCTGAGTTGGATCGCTTTGTGGTAGTCTTTTTGGATGACATCTTGGTATATTCGGAAAATGTAGAAGATCACACTGAACATCTACGGATAGTTTTAACCAGACTCCGGGAACATAAGTTGTATGCTAAGTTCAGTAAGTGTGAGTTTTGGTTGAAGAAAGTTCACCTTCTCGGTCATGTGCTATCAGAACATGGGATCTCAGTGGATCCAAGGAAAGTACAAGAGGTAATGGATTGGAAAGCTCCAACCTCAGTTATAGAAGTAAGAAGTTTTCTAGGTTTGGCTGGTTATTACCTTCGTTTCATCCTGGATTTCTCCAAGATCGCCAAACCTATGACCTCTTTGTTGCAGAAAGATGTGAAGTTTGTCTGGACAGAGGAGTGTGAAGCAGCTTTCCGAATCTTACGGGAACTGTTAACCACTGCTCCTGTCTTAGCCCAACCGGATATAGAGAAACCTTTTGATGTGTTTTGTGACGCATCCAAGATTGGACTGGGTTGTGTGCTGATGCAAGAAGGACGGGTGATAGCATATGCTTCAAGACAGTTAAGGAAACATGAGATCAACTACCCTATGTTGATGGTCCTTAAACACTTGTTTTACCATCAACATTTTACCCAAAAATTCACCAAAAAGGCATGAAAAGTAGTCAAAAAGGTTTCAAACTAACCAAATTCCACATGTCCATAGATTTTTATTTGAATGCAGGATTTGGACCAAATTTGGAGAATGGACCCACCAGGGGCCGAGACCACTCACCAGGGCCCATTTGGGCCCTAGTGGGGTGGCGCCCGCCACCAGGAAGAGGCCCAAACTCCCCCCTGCCATGTCACTGATCCGTGTGACCACCCCAGGGCCAAATCTTAGCCCTTGGTCACTACGTCAGTGGCATCGGAGGGCTCAGGAGGGGAGTGGTGTGGATCATGACCCAATGACGGTTATCTGGACATGCAACTGACCTTGAAACCGCCTTGGAGGAGTCCCTGGAGACCGTAGGAGCAATGACGGTGCATCCAAGGGTCAGGGGGGTGGTGGCCGCCACCTAGGGCTGGCGCCCGCCACTAGGGTTTGCCCTAGGTCGGTTGGCTGCCCCCTATAAGTACCCCCCTCACTCACTTGGGCTACAAATACCCCCTGGAGGCATCTCTTCATATCAAGCAAGGAAGGAAAGGAAGCAAAGAAAGCAAGGCTAATAGCTTAGGATTTAGCCAAGCTTAGGCAAGTAGGTAGCTAGTAGGGCAAGGCATCCTTGCCTCATTGCCCTCGCGGAAGCGCTGCTCAAGGCTTAGCTCAAGAGTAGAAGCGTGCGAGTAATCGGTCCTGGAGTTGGGAAGAGTCTTCATTCATCTCCAGTTCAGGTTTTGCTCTTGTATCTCAAGCACTTTAGTATATTCTAGTTCATCATTTCAAGTATTACTTTATTCTACTTACCAGTATTGAGTAGTATACTTGATTGATTGCTTGAGTACCTAGCTATCCTACATTTCAATTCACTTAGCCATAGTAGTTAATCTCTAGTGTGCTTAGTGTTTGATCTTTGCCAACAGGTTGCTTAGTTAGTTTAGTGTTTATCTTATTAAGTCAAGTATTTGCTCTGACGTCCGCAAGGGTGTCACTATTCTAGGCCAGGGTAGAGATAATTAGAATATAATTAGGCGTGGTGCTTAGTTATAGACTTACCTTCAGATACGGCTAGACCCTCGGATAGCTGTGGTAGCAAGCAGGTGGTGACAGCCCTGTGCGCCTTGAATTCCACCACGTAGTTGGTCTAGTTTAACAGTAAGGCTCGTTGTGCTAGCGTTCAACCTAAGTCAGTGGTAAAGGCTAGTACGCCTCGGTACTTGACAAGATAGGAATAAAACTATACTTTACTTGGTTGCTTATTTGGCATTTGCCTATCTTGCTTCGTAGTTATCTAGGAGTAGTTATTAGTTAGTTATATTAGTTATCCTTAGTTATCTTATTCCCCCTATCTACCTATCCATCCACCTTGAAAGGTCCTTGTTTAAGTGAAATACACAGGAGATTAGTTCACAGGTGAATGAGCCATGAAGGAGCTTATTGCATATGAGACATGACATGGAGTCATATGGCTAAGGTGGTAAAGATCAAGGCAAGTCTTGGCTTGATGGACCGGTTGTGAAGGTGAAGGGCAAGTTGGAGGCTTTGAAGCCGTTGGTACCGAGTGTCGGGAGGCTTGAGCAAAGACTTGGCGCTGATGGACCAAAGCAATGGTGAAGAGCAAGTGAGGTCAAGATTGATGAACCTTGGAGGCCATGTGAAGATATGAAGTGGATCATATCATTTGATCAAGATTGGTGCATGTGTTGCATCAACTTTGGAGGAGTTGAAATGGAATGCGCAAGGCAAAGGTATATTTGTAGGGCATTTCATTTCACCGGTCTAAGTTGAGTAGAGAAGTGCTTGATTGGGTTTAGGATAGATAGCCGTACTATAAAGAGGAGAAATCTTTAGTTGCAACGGTTATCTAGTGCCACTAAGTGTGAGTCTCATTTGCATATGCATTGCGCTTAGTGACTTGGTGAGAGTAACCCTAAAAATTCCTTGTGAAAATACTAACTTAATTGTCCAATTTTCTTTGGAATACCTTGGTAAAGTTAGCACTTAAAAAGGGTGAAATTAGAGAAGGAAAGAGGAGTTGCTGTTGCCCAGCAAGAATTTCTTGTTAACAAAGTTGAAATTGCCGACAAGAGGTGCTCTGTCTTGAGCTAATTTCAACAAGCATTTTTTCGTTGGGTTAACAAAAAATTCTTGTTGAGAGTGTGGTCTGGTCCGTTTTGGACTGGTTCGTTTTGGACTAGTCCGTTCCAGCCATATAGAAAGAGTGCGGTGTGGTCCGTTTTGGACACTGGTCCGCTTTGGACACTGGTCCGTTTTGGACTCTAGTCTGTTTTGGCCATAGGGAGAGAGAGTGTGGCGTGAGAAAAAGAGCCTCAACAAGCAATCTTTCTCTCCCTCACAAGAATTTCTTGTTGAGGGGGGACAAGGTTGCATGTGTGTGTCAGTGAGAGAGAGAAAGCTCTCAACCGGCAATTATTTGCATCCCTCACAAGAATTTCTTGTTGAGCTCAGATCTAGCCATTGCGGGGAGCATGTGAGTGCAGCTGGCTGGCTTATTACCGTTGGGGGGTCTGGCCGAAGAGATAAGGTAGTGCCTTTCCCCTCCTTTCGGGTGTTGAGAAGTTTTTCCCTATTCTTGCTCTTGGTGAGCTAGGGTTCATCCCTCTCCTTCTCTCCATTGCTATGAGCTGAAATTTCTTGGAGAGATTGAGTGCCCTGTGTGGGTGTGGATGAGAGATTGAAGATCCACCTTCTCCCCTTCCTCTCCCTCTCAAGCTTGGTGTTAATTTGAGTGAGGGATTGAGAGCCTAGTGTGTGTGCATTTTAGGATTTGCATTTGGTGGCACTAGGAAATCTTTGTGATTGGGGATTTCTTATTAGTCTTGGTGATTGCCATCACCTAGACGGCTTGGTGGATTGTGTCTCCGTTGTGAAGCCCACGTGGTGATTGTGTGTGGCTCTGGAGATGGATTTGGGTGTTGTGCTCACCCTGCGGGAGACGTGAAGAGCAACTCTAGTTGAGCAAGACGTGAAGAGCGTCAAGTGGTTCGGCCGGGTCAAGTGCTAGAGCTTGTGGTAAGCACTCCTTGTGGGAGAGTGTGACTAGTGTAGTCACCACTAGCAAGAGGACCGGCGGCAACCTTGAGCTTGTCTCAACGAGGACTAGCTTGGTGGCAACCAAGTGAACCTCGGGATAAAAATCACCGTGTCAACATTGTCTACATCTTCTCGGTGGTTTGCTATCTCCATTCACTAGCTTGTTTTTACTTACTCATACTTGTGCTAGTGTTTAGTTGTTGCTCTTGTGTAGCTATCTAGCTTGTGTAGCTTAATAGTTGCTTTTGTAATTAGTTAGCTTCTGTGGCTCAACCACCAAACCGAGCCGTAGAGGGGATGCACCGCCCGTGCACCCCGTCCATCGACACGTGTCCCTAGGTCCTCGACCCAGGCAACATCGTGCCCGCAAGTCTTCGCTCGTCGCTGTCCCAGGCTGTCAGCCACCACAGCTGATCCTCGGGCCACCGGTCCCTCAGTCCAAGCCTCACGTCCGCCCTTCGCCACTCTCGGTCCATCGGCACGGCACGTCTCTACTTGACCTTCATCTTGCCTCTGATCACTGTATCCGTGCTCGACACCTGCACAACACAAGCCAAAGAACATGCGCATTATCCCAGTTGACAATCACTCATCACTCAGAGACTCGGCATACACCCATGTATCCGCACTAGTTGCTTAGGTTTGTGTAACCTTGCAAGCTAGAATTGTTTAGGTGAGCTTTAGGTAGCCCAACACCTTATTTGCTTTATTTAGGATCTTTTGTAAGGTGTCATAGAGTATAAGTAGAGGGGCGTAGTCTTGGCTAGACCGATAGTTTTATTTCCGCATTTGTTCGGGTTAGCCGGCGCGATTATTTTTAGAAAGGACTATTCACCCCCCCTCTAGTCCACCATCTCGACCCTACACGTGGTATCAGAGCCGTGGTCTCTCATTTGTGGTCTTTACCGACCCGAGAGGATGGCGTCTAGTGGAATAGATGTTTGTGACACACATATTTTTGATGGCACACACTTTGCACAGTGGAAACACCATATGCTTGATCATTTTCGTGCCAAGGGACCTAAGTCTTGGTGGGTTGTCACAAGTGGTCTCACCCATGTCTTGGACCATAAGAATCTAACCAAAGCTCAAAAGGCTCTTTTTGAACTTGATTTCGATGCTTATTTATTTCTAATGGATGCTTTGAGCTTTGAGTTGTTTTACAAGGTGAACCACAAAGGAACCGCCCATGAGCTATGGGAATCAATCAAGCACACCTTTGGTGACTCCTCCACATGGGATGATGGTGAATTCAATGAGGTTCACAAGGTGGATGCGCATGAGAATGTTGAGCATGACCACAACTTGATGATTGTGGAAGATTGCTCCACCTCATGGTCAAGTGACGATGATGATGATAATCGATCTACAACAAGCTCACTTGACATGGTTGATGGTGATGATTCAAGTGTTGCAAGTAATGATTCTACTCCAAGCACACTTGATGATGTTGATGTTTCATGCTCAGTTGATGATTGTGATACTACTACAAGCCCATCGCCACATTGCTTCATGTCACAAGGTGACACTAAGGTATACAATGCTAATGTGGTTGATCATGTCGATTCATATGATGAGCTTGTTAGTAGACTTGCTAGCATGAACATAGCTTTAGAAAATGAGATGGCAAAAACATTGAAATTAGAAAATAAAAACTCATTTCTAAAGAACACATGTGAACAACAAAAGCATCTACTTTATGTTACTACTTGTTCACATGAGGAGCTTAAATTGATTCATGAGGAACTTAGTGTTGCTCATGACAACTTGGTACAAGACCATGTTTTTCTCACTAAGAAGCTTTCTAATGAAGAAACTAAAACTAGTGAGAGCTCATCATTTGGGTCAAATGATCAATTGCAACATGTGACTAACCCTTGTGATGTAGAGAAGAAGCATGTATCCACCTCTTGTGATGATTTATTAGCTATGCCATATTCTTCACATATAGATGCTTGTTCTACTTCTATGTCTTGTGAGACTAACTTTTTGAAGGAGAACAATGAGCTCAAAAGTGAAGTGAAGAATTTGAGCAACAAGTTAGAGAGGTGTTACAACTCAAAAGTCACCGTCGAGCACATGTTGAACAACCAAAGAACCTATGGTGACAAAAGTGGCATTGGCTTCAACAAGAGCAATGTTAAAGGCAAGAGATGGGGCAAGAGAAGAAATGAAAGAGAAATGAAGAAGCAAGAAGAAAAGAAGCTCTCTCATTTCGTGTGCTTCAAATGCCATGAGATGGGCCATCTTGCCAAATCATGCCCAAGCAAAAGGAAGCCTCAAGTTGAGCCAAAGTCAAAGCCCCAAGTTCAAGTAAAGAACAACCATGAAGATTGTGGTGACATGGGGATGGAAAAGAAGAAAACAAGAAGGGGTGGAAGAACAAGAGCAAGGCATCCAACTCATATCCAAGATGCCAAGAAGATGATGAGCAAGAATCAAGATGAGAAAGATTTAGCTCACATCAAGTGCTACAAGTGTAAAGATTTGGGACACTTTGCCTCGAAGTGTCCTACCAAGCTTGAGAAGAAGGCTCAAGCAACTCATGAGAGGCAAGGCAATGAGAAGCAACAAATGAGCAAGGAAGAAAAGGCTCAGTCAAAGAGAATTTGCTACTCATGCCGGGAAAGGGGACACATGGCTAATTCATGTCTCCTAGGTAACACTTCTAAGCCTATTTCAATTAATGATAATCTTGTGCTTAGAAAGGATGACAATGGTACCTCATTGGTTGCTATTGCAAAACATCCCGCTACTCATACTAAGGCGTTGCCTAAGTATGTTGCTCCTAACTTGAGAGGACCCAAACAAGTTTGGGTACCATCAAAAAGTGGATGAATGTGTGTAGGTACCATGGCATTGGAGGCTTGATTAAATTGATATCTTATTGATCATCATATAATTGTGTCAAGCAAATGAAGCCTAGTGCAATCCTATCCCAATGCCAAGTCAAAATAGTGAAGTCCAAATGTGCTATGACATACAAGTGCAAAGTTCAAGTTGTGGTAGTTTTATTAGAAATATTTGAAGGTTTGCAAATTTATTAAAGTAGAAGCTTGCTAATGGATGATCATGAGATACTAAGGTATATTTATTGTTGATCATATTCATTTGGGTGCATATGAGTTGAATGAATTAGAAATATGCATATGTTGCTTGCCATAACATGATTGAATGGATTCACTGGTTATCAATCAAATTTGAGTTAGTTTGAGTGAATATGTTCATAAGACTTCATTTAGTAAGAGACTTGAATGGATATATATGTCTTTTGAGAGTATTCAAACAAGTTGACATCAAGATTGATTCATATTCGAAGAAGAATAGCTTAAGTAGTCAAATCTGTCCTATATTGCAAAATCTGAGCTAGCTGTGATGTTGTCATGTTTGAATAATCAAATCTATTTGGATTGGCTTGAAATTTGGTATACATGCTCTGAGTTTATGTTATTAGTTGCTGCAAAAATTTCATGAGTATTGGATAAGGGATACTTCGGTTTTGGAGTGGATCTTGTCAACACATGTGCAGCAGTTTTCAGCATGTAGCAGTCTTGGAAGATGTGAAATCTGGTAGCAATCTGGTAGAAATCCTCTGTGCGTAGAGCCAGTTTTTATTGGCCTACTATGATCGCTGGTTGTTTTCGTTACTATAAAGGTTGTGAAGAGTACCAACGGTTTGGGAATGTCGAGCTTGTGCCTATTTGAAGGACCGAATTTGCGACTAGAGGGAGGGTGAATGGGAGCCTCAAATTTCTTCTCGAGAAATGATGGCCCTTGTCCCAGGAAATCGCCACAAAAGCAAAGACTCAAACAACCGGCTAGTTCACGACCAACGAATAGGTGGATACCCTAGGAGATGTCCTAGTGGTACAGCGGAACTACCGGAGACGCCCAAAAACCAAGTGCCAAAGCCATGGAACAAAACTGCACAAACACCAGAATCCTGGACTGTCCGCCGTCACGGTCCCGGACTGTCCGCGGTTCAACGCCAGACTGTCCGCGCCAGGGTGCCGAACTGTTCGCTGGCAGAAACACGAAAAACAAACTTCCCTGAAAACCTCCTGGTCAGATCTCGGACTGTCCGCGTGTTTGTACTGCGGACTGTCCGTTGGTCACCTGACGAGGAACAGTCAGGGGGCTGTGCCCGACTGTTCGCCCCCAACCCCGAGCGGCGGACTGTCCGCGACCAGGGTGATGGACTGTCCGCTAATGCCCAGAAAGTGCAAAACTGCACGGGTCAAAACCAAAATTGATTTTATCTTCACCAAAATGAAAAGGGGTTCGATCAAACTTATCTCAAGTGTTCCTCTACGTATTGAGGTGCTAATCCTAGGAAATCATCGCACCAAACCAAGTCAATCGAGAGAAATCCGAAGAACACTAGAAAAGGGGAAGAACGAAGAACGAACGCAATTTCGACCCAATCTATGTGCTCGTGAGGTTAGAGAGGAAATCCTTCAGTGGAAAGAAGGAACTCACGACATAGAACAATCTGATTCAAACCAAATCGAAAACCATCTCTCGGAGAGGGAGAACGAGGCAAATCTCCGAGAAGGCAAAAACCAAAACGCGAAGAACACAACACCAAAACACGAATCGATCTTGATTTCACCTGTCTCGAACCCACGAGACAACAACGAGATTACGGTCTCATTTCCTCAAAATCCCAAGTACACAGAGGTATTGTGACTGTCTCTGCGGATCACAGGCAGCAGGTTGAAGAAAAACCTAGCAAGGGCTAAGAGAATGGAATGCTGCAAGGATAGAATGAGAGGAGGGGTTGCCTCTCTACTTATAGCCTAATACACCTATTCCCCTTCTACCCCTAGATACAAAGAACGAACAGGCTAACCCTAGGGGTATTCCAGTCCAACTCCACCGAGTCTTGATCCGACGGCCACGCGTCTTCCTCATCCTTAGCTTCGCCTCGACGCAAGCCTCAGGATGCCGCCACGTGTTGTCCTGTCGACCGCCGCGCCTTCCTCATCGATAGCTTCGCCGCAACGCAAGCCTCGCGGCGCCGCCACGCGTCGACCGTTCCTTTTGGAACCTCCCCCGGTTTTGAGGCTGAAACCGGGAAACCTGTGTCCTCAGCTGAGTTTTGTGGCCCAAACTCAGAAACCCGCCAGCCCAGGTTTTGAGGCCCAAACCTAGAAAACTGTCCACCCCGAGTTTTGAGGCCCAAACTTGGAAACAGGCCACCCCGAGTTTTGAGGCCCAAACTCGAAAACTGTCGAGGGTAGTTTTTCGAGGCTCAACTACCAAATCCGCAGCGTAGATGGGATGTGGTTCGCATACCCCGACCACCGGCACCAATGCCGATGCATGTCCAGCCTCCACGCCGGGCACAACGCCTTCGCCTTCCTTCTTGACTCGGCCAACCCGTCCTCCCGCCAAGTGTCACGACGCCATCTTCTTCCTCCCGACTCGGCCGATGCACCATACATCCCCATGTGCTCTTGCTCGCCGATGCCAAGTGTCAGCTACCACAGCTGGTCCTCCGGCCTCCCGGTCCGTCGGTCCAAGCCTCACGTCCGCCCTTCACCGCTCCCGGTCCGTCGGCACGACACGTCTCTACTTGACCTTCACCTCGCCATCGACCACTGTCTCCGAGCTCCACACCTGCACATCAACACAGCCAAGAGACACATGTTATCCGTTGACCGATCGCTCATCACTTAGGAAAGGAACCACATGGGCACATATCAACCTTGTGTTCGCACTATTGCTATGCTTCATCAATTATGAAGACATGATCGTTTCGTGGTTGAGGACTAGATTTCATTGGTAAATTCATCCTCATCTTCAAATGGACATCACTTCATCTTGGTTGTTACGAATTACTTTACTAAGTGGATCGAAGTGGTGCCTTTGAAAAATATGACAAAAGCAGGTAATTGACTTTATCGCTGATCATATAATATGCAATCGTGATGTACGGTGGGGCCTGTGCAACACCACTCATCTGTCATTTATTTGTCTGGTCGATGTTCCTAGTCCTTCCGTTCGTGGTCCTTCCATGCACTTGAGTAGTTGACACCACATCACCCACCCATCAAACCTGATTTTTCACGCAGCCCAGCCCATTCACGAATCAACGGCTGTTAGAGTGGTGGTGCACAGGTATATACAGGCCCTTGCTTAAACTTATTTCGATCTTGTTGATGGGAGAGTTCATTCCAGTGTGTATTGTTAAATAATTAGGCAATTTTTAGATTAAAAACAGAATATAAATCATAATAAATCAGCATGTATTGTTTACTAGTATAATAAAACAGACATAATATCAATACAATAACTGGTGTAAGCATTCCACTACACAAATAATATCCGGTGGAATTGACAAACCCAATCGTTGACCATGCGGCGGGTTTGGGCACGGAGGCCCCCGCACGCGCCGCTGCCGCCCGCCCGCGGCACTGTGCATCACCGTCCTCCCATATCCGGTTCGTCGCCATTCGCCCGTATCACCGCGCGCCGCCACCGTCCGCACGCCTGGCCTCCTCCTCTCTTGTGGGGCGAAACCCTAGCTGCCGCCGCCACCGCCACCTCCTCACATCCCTTTCTCTTCACCTCGCCGTCGCCGGAACGTGCCATCGGGAGGCCGGGCGGCAAACCATGATGGTGGCGGCGGGGTCTTGTCTCGGCGATGCTCTATTTTTGGCGCGACGAAAATTGGTGAAGCTGGGTGGCCGGCGATGGCTCTTGTCTGCGTGGGTGGCGGGTCCGTTTGCGGCTCATCCGATTTGGCCCTTCGCGGCCCGATCTAGTGGAGTCTGCAAAAATCGGATCAACCACCATGTGACTCGGTCGGCGTCTCGCTGCGCCACCGCTGAAGGCGGGTTCGCCGGAGCCAGTGCCGTCGCGTGCCTGGGCATTGGCGACCTTACTCGTGTAACGGTGGCAACCGGCCTAGGCGTGTACGATGGATGGCCAGATCAAGACGGAAGTGTCAATCAATGGCGTAACAGTTCGGCAATTAGTGGGCAATGACAGTACTATCATGTTTCGACGGCGGTGACGCCTATGGGCGCCACTTTCCTTGCTGGAGGCGTCGTCTTTCATGTGGATCTTCCCAGATGAAAACTCATGTCCAGTTCTCTGACGGGGCGATGATGGCGTTTGCGGATGTCATTTTCTCGTTGGAGGCGTCGCTCTTGGAAGATTCCTTGAGTTGTCGGCTTTGGTGTCGGCAACGAGATGGTGACTCCTTTGTATATCCACCAAGTGCTTCATGTTGTTGCCAGAATACAACATCCAGTGTCTTCAAGGTGGTCGGTGTAACACCTCTGGTGTTAAGCTAGCATAACATCATCATCTCATCATGCATAATCATCTCATGAGCATGAAGCATTCACATGTTGCTTTCTTTTTCTCATAAAAGTGTCATTTCATGTGATGGTATGCATATAAACCTTTAATGATGTGTTTTTGCTTGGCAAGTTTTGGAGTGGTTTGTTTTTCCTAACAATCTAACTTTGTGGAGAAGTCCAAAATGAGGCCATGATTTTGCTGGTCATTTTGGCTAATCAAGTTGCTAAACCCTAGTCAATCCTATAGAGCCTAGAGAGTCCTTTTGTTTGACTAACAAAAACCTCCTTGATATAAGCTTTGCATGGCTGAGTGCCCTTAATCAAAAGTGTGTAGATTTTAGAGTAGAACCAAAGTTGTTTTAGGGCCAACTCATGAAAATGGGTTTAACAAGGTGTTTTAGGGCCCACAAGGAAGAATTGGATGGGTTTTGGACTTGGAAATTTTCCTAAGTCCTAAAACCGGATTTCAGTTCGGCCTGGCCATGTTTAACAGCTTCCCGAGCCTAATCCAAGCCAAACCAGTGTGTGATCTTTTAATCAAAGTTGTAGACGATATGTAGCTCTAACCAAAGGAACAGTTGGTTTAGCGTTTCACGGAGTAAGTAGGGAGATAATCGCGTTTGAAAATGGCCTATCAGTCGGCCATTAGCTAACTGAATCGGCCGATTCAGTTTGAATCGGTTGGCGTCGTGGCTGACCGCGCGCAGAAGGTGAGCGTCGCGTGGCGTGCCGCGGCCGGCCAAGCCAGGAATCGCGCGCGGCGTGGCGAGTAGAGAAGCCCGCGCACGCACACCCCAGCCCAGACGCGCCTCCTCCCTCTTTGCCTCGCTCTGTTCGCTCTCGCCGGCGACCGAGCGAAAGAAAGCGGAAAAAGCCGCGTGTCGCCGCCGTTCGCCGTGCCTTTGCCCCGCAAACCGCACCGCCAGCCTCGCTTCAACCTCCTCTATCGTTTGCCTTAGCCAGCGCTTCATGGTAAGCCCTAGTTAAGCCACGGGACGATCCCCCGCCATGGCCGGCAAGCTCGGTCCGTCGTGGCCAACCCACCTCCCGAGCCTATCGATCCATCCTAGCTAGCGTTCGTGGGTCAGTGAAGGTCCAGGATGAAGGTAGTGGAGTCGGTTTAGCCGATTAGGGTTTGAGCGCCTCGGTACGCTGCCGTCCGCCGCCCGCCATGCACGCCGGCGATGGCATGTCCGTGTTCCCGCCGTGTCGACGGCGAATCCTTCATTCTTTGCTTCGCGCTAGGGTTATGTGAGTCAGAGGAGTGCGATTAGTGGGTTGGTTTGGCTCGTCGTGGTCGGAGACGGCCGGCGTGGTGAGTCCACGCCGCAGTGGCCGCCATTGTCGATGGCGAGCTCGATCCGTTGCAGTGCTAGGTTAGAGAGTGGTACCAATCGACACGGGAGAAGGAGAGGAGTCGGGTGAGGGTGAGGGTTTCGCCGGAGAGTTCGCCGACGGCGAGTTCCGCCGCAGTCAACGTCTCCCCTGTTTCGGTGTGGATGACAGGTGGGTCCAGGTTGACCCCAGGGCCCAGCCGTCAGCCACTGGGGTGCAGTAGTGTGGTGTACGTGTGGCAGTTAGGGTTTGGTTTTTGTTTAAATGTTTTGCATAAATGTTTATATTGCTTGTTTAATTTATAACTTGAGTTTTGTTAATCCAATGGATGTGAGATAAATTTTGTTAAGTTTGTTTTGATGAGTTCTATGTATGAAAAATATGCAATGTCCAGTTTGTGATAATTTTATGTGCAGTAATAATTAATTTGTGTTTAGGCTGATATCTTGTTAAATGCATAATAAATTGTATATTGCTTAGAAAAATATGGTTCTTGTTTTGTTAGGTTTGGTAAGTGCTGTCAAATCACAGAAAAATGATAAATGCTGTTTGACTGTGGAAAAATCTGAAGTTAACATTTAAATTGTTTAAATGTTGTTTTCTTGTATGATTTATAGTAATTCCAATATATGAGTTATGGGCTTGATAATTTTTGTAGACTGCTCTTGTGCGAAGAAGTTCTGAATAAAAATATGAAATTTGTTGTTTGACACTTTTCAAAATGATGTGTAGTTCAAAGTGCCTTTTCACCCTGTCATTTGTCTTTTTTGTACAAAACACTGCCTATGTCCAAATGACATGAAATTTATACAGCATGCTTTATTCTCAGCTGTGAACCTACAGTAATTTTTGTAGATTTGTATTAAGATGTTAGCTATGAGTTGCTGTTATAGGTTTGTTTTAATGGGTTAATTTGTTTAAATAAGTTAAAAATGTGCATCTCTATTATGTGGGGTCAGCAGGGGTGAAATAGTCTATTTAGCGCATTCATATTAGCTCCACTTGGTATGAAGAGTGTAGCTTAAGTAGGGTGTTACACTCTACTGGAGAAGAGATATGCACATATTCGGTCAAATTCAATTAAAATGCATCTCTCCTATGCACTATTGGCACTCGTTCATTTGCATATATGCATCATGACAGGTTCGGTAGAGGAGCCAACCGCAGTGGAGGAAAGCGAGGAGCAGCAGCCCCAGGAGCAGGAGGAAGGAGCTGCCGGGGAAGAACCTGAAGAGGAGCTCCCGGAGTGCCTGAATCATCTGCCCAGCACTTTTGAGAAAGGCAAGCCCCGGAGCATTTCTAACTACCTATGATTTACAATTAACTCTCTAATAATTATGCTTGTTGCATTAAGTATAGGAGTTGTTTGATACCGTTGATGCATTATATTCCTTACCTTGCTATCATCGATATATCATCCTTGTTACCTAATCAGAGATAGGTTCGAGTCTATGCTTAGTCTTGCTTAGACCGATAGAAGTTGGGCGACTTTTATGTTACCCGCGAGTAATAGGTGGTTACTCGACCGGTAACAGGATATTGCCAGTAAGTGAGATAACTGAGTGTTGTGGAAATTGGAGATTGGCAGATTCCTGTAGCGTTGTGCTATAGTATTTCTAGCCATGTTTTATGGGAATCAGTATCTTGTTAAGATGGTCTTCTTGTCATGTTGAACGCATGCCCCACATTTAGCTGGAAGGATAACTCATTCCGACCGCGAAGCCGCACACTTGTCCTGGCCGGTTCTCGGGTCCCACGCATCTGCCGAAGCCACGAAGGGGGTATTGGGACGCGGGAGCGCGAAGAGTAAGACCCGGGGGATGGTGGTTAAGTCCAACCCATTGGCAGTCGAGCTTGCGTCCGGGTATGATGGTGGCGGTTGAGGCCGTGGCTTCCTGGAATAGTGTTGTGGTTATCTGTAGCTTACCGACGGGTGAGTGTGGTTTGTGTCGGGAATAAAATCACCAGCTGGTTAGGAATCGATTATAATCGCCATCGCTCCTGGACAGTGAGCACTTGACTTGAACTCTGATCGACCTTGATACTGAAATTGTGCAACACGTGACAACTATCATTATACTTTTGGCAATGGTTACTTGGTCTATTTGTTACTTTATGGTGATTGTTGGATCACTACCATGATTGTTATAGTGCAGGAGCTAACCTAGCTAAACAGGTTAATTACTATTTAATTTGCAGCTAGTAAGTAGGAGAATGAGTTATTTTAATTACTTATGCTTTTACGCAAAAATGTGGTCTCATACCAGCTCTACTATATACTAGCCTTGCATACTCCTTGGTGTCGCTTATTTTGGTTTAAGTCGGGTAAGTCTAGCTGAGTACCTTCTCGTACTCAGGGCTTTGTTTCCCTTGTTGTTGCAGATGGCCAGGTCTTTTATGGTTATTGCATCAACTGTCTCTGCCCAGCTCTGGGAGATAACTAGGTCAAGGGCAATGACCAGTTCTATTCGTATCTTTTGCTTGTCAAGGATGACTACTATGTGGCACTGTAACAAACTACATGTGTGTGTGATTTCGGAACTATGTTTCGAGATTAAGCTTTCGCTACTTAAATTCGAACATGGTTTGTAATAACTAAGTTGCTACTCCAAACAATTTATGTAATCTTCTGTCATGTGGCGATCGATGGTGAATTATTACGATCCTATGTTGTTGATGTTGGAAAAGTTTGAAATCCTTTGAGATTTCACGTACTACCGGGTTTATATGGGCTCAAGTGGAGCAAATTACTGCTTCGGCAGAGAATTTTGCACTTGTGCTCTTATAAATTGGTCGGTTCTGTTAGAGTCGGTATCCAACGATCTTTCAGTAACCTTATTAGGTCTGACAGACGTGTGTGGCGGCATTGTCTCAACGTTGGTGGTCATACTCTTGTGGAGTCGACATCACGGAGCAAGTCATTTATCGCGTAGGACTACTAGAGTTCCTTATTGGGATATTTTTTCCCTTTGTCAGTTTCTTTTATTTTAATTTTCTCTGTTGTAATAATTTGGCCTGATTCTACCTTTTGGTAGATGAAGCCGGGTATGAAATACTATCCTTTATCTAAATAAACTGGTGTCAGCATTACTCATACACTAGATACATTTAAAAGTGAGAACAACGAAATTAGATCTGATGTAAGCATAACTCGTGCATCAGATAGATTAAACAGTATGAATGAAGATATTAGATCACGAAAAGTAGACCTTTCGGTTGGTGAAGAAGATGGCAGTGGAGACGCAACTGGTAGATCGTCGATGAGCGGTAGAGGAAGAGCTCGGAGCAGCTAACGACTAATATGCCTGGACGTAACACCGCTTGTCTTGAACGGTAGATGACCCATTGTGGAAGACGAGAGCAGTCGCGTGCGAGTGCTTCCTGAAAACCTTATTCGTCCTCTCCCGATGCAGGATTACAAAGACAAGAGTTCCAGAGACCTGCTCGCCTGGTCATCGGTGTATGCAAGCGAACGGACTGGAGAAAACTTGACAGTAGCACAAAAGTGAGATGAGGCAAAATCTTAGCTCAAGATACTTTTTGGCGTGGCCGATAGGCTGCTTATATAGTTATGTTCAACCGACCTCGTGTCGGGATCACGATGTAAATCGTTTTTGGACTCTAAACTTTAATCGTTTAGGACTCTACAACTTGAAGGCCAGAAAACCAAAAATTAAAACTGTAAAAGGAGACCACACTCCTATAAGGCGAGGAGCCGGATTTCGGCGGACTATTCACGCAGTTGTTGCGTGCACCCGCGCTAGTCGACTCGCCCCGGTGATGCGAGCGCGTTTGGGGTTCTCTTTCTCCTGCTCACACTAGACTTGACGAAGTAGAGAGGACTCTCATATTTAAGCAAAAGTTTTTTCTCTTCTATTAGCAAGATGAGACTAAAGAGTTCTCACTTCCACTCTTTGCAGATATGAATGGGCCTTTGAGATTTATTAGAAATTTTAGAATTTATTATTGGACCAAACCCATATAGAATTCTAACATGTATTGTAGGCTCCTTGAGTATACCATTGATCCATGTATCTCTCTCAGGAAGCTTAAAAGTTCAAGCAACTTGGTTGATTGCTTTAGAATCCCCATGTCTCGGCAAGCTTTCAATGAATCCATTGAGTTGCAAAGAGATCTGATCGACATGCCCCATTTCCATTCTGATGAAACCTTCATCTGGGGTCACTACGCCACAATGCTTAACCGCAGCGGGCGATTTTCATTTACCGCAGCGGGCAAAGGCGTCCGCTGCGGTGCTAAGGCCATGGTTAATCGTGGCAAGTACCGCAGCGGGCGCCCTTGCCCGCTGCGGTAAATGTATTAACCGCAGCGGGCAACATAAAACGCCCGCACCTAAAGATGCCCGTCGTGGTTAATCATTTGAAAAAACAAAAAAAAGAGAAAAAGCCCTAGATAGACCCGCTAAGCCCATCCACGGGCCCGTCGAGCCCATCCGGGGACCGTCGAGCCCATCCGGGGTTGCATCGCCGTCGTCGCCAGATCCAGTCGGTCCACCGCCGGATCTGGCCACCACGGGGAGGATGCGGACCATCGAGAACCAGAGCCGCCACCAGATCCACGCACGCACCGCCGTTGAGGGCCCGCCCGTGGAGGCCGGTGCGTGCGCCGCCGTGGTGGTGCCCCACTGCTTCCTCCTACGTCGTGGAGGCCGCGCGCCCCGCCGTGGAGGTTGGACCCCACCGTGGAGGCCGCGTCCTTCGCCGCCGTGGAGGCGCCCCACTATCTCCTCTTATGCTGTGGAGGCCACGCCCCGCTCGTCGTGGAGGTTGGACCCCATCGTGGAGGCCGCGCCCCGCGCCGCCGTGGAGGCCGCGCCCCGCGCCGCCGTGGAGGCCGCGCCCCGCCCGCCATGGAGGTCGGACCACGTCATGGAGGGCGCTCCCCGCCCGCCATGGAGGCTCGCCCAACCTGTCGTGGAGTGAGGGAGAGAGGGCGAGAGGGAGAGAGAGAGAGTTGGGGAGCAGCCTAGGAGAGGGAGAGGCTGAGAGGGAGACGAAGTCGGAGTGGAGGTGAGCGGCTGTGGAGACGGCAGCGCAGGAGGAGGAGAGAAGTTTGTGTGGCGGCTGAATGAATGAGAGCCCAACCCTAGCGAACACGTATATATAAGACGACTATCGGGCCTCGGCTTGGGCTGTTTTGGGCCTTAGTATTTTCCGTGGCGGGCCTTATAGTGTGCCCGCTACGGTAAATAGATTTATCGCAGCAGGCATCTTAAAATGCCCGCTGCAGAAAATCAATTGATTTACCGCAGCGGACATCTTAAGATGCCCGCTGCGGTTAATCGATTTACCACAGCGGGCATCTTAAGATGTCCGCTGCGGTAAATAGCTATTTTCCGCAGCGAACATTTTAAGATGTCCGCTGCGGTAAATAGATTTACCGTGACAGACAAAAGTTGACCGTCACGGTAAATAGCTATTTACCGTGGCGAACAAAAGTTGACCGTCACGGTAAATCAAAATTGTCCGCTGCGGTAAATCATGGGATTTACCGCAGTGGACAAAAAAAACGACCGCCACAGAGGGCAAAAGTGCAACGCTGCGTAAATTCATTTTTGTAGTAGTGGGTCATCATAGGTACTCCACGAGCAAGTTTTATCAATATCACTTTAGAGATATCCACCCTCACAGGATTGTCTTGTGGATTTGGAAGACCAAATGTGGGTCAAAAATAAATTTTTTTGGCTGGCTACCACGAAATGACAGACTTAATACAAGGAATATTTTGAGGAGAAGAAAAAAAATCTAGAAGAAGGCTATAACTGTGTGTTATGTCAGGAGGGTGTTGAGGAAACTGCTGATCACCTTTCTTTGATTGCCCTTTGGCAGTCAGTAGATGGTTTGCTCTGGGCATCTCTTGGAATGTGAATTCTAACATTCATCATCAGAGATTATTCATTGCCAAGCAAAAATTTATGCAGCCTTTCTTCATGGAGATCTTCTTGGTGGGTGTATGGTGTCTATGGAATGAGAGAAATGACCTCATTTTCAACAATAAGGTCTCAAATCTTGCTTCATGAAAGAGCTCTTTCAAAGCTGAAGTTACTGCACACCTGATCAGAATCAAGCAAAGCCTGCAACCCTCTATTCTTCAGTGGCTTGATGCCTTGTAATTTTCTCGTTTTGTTTCTGCTCTGCTCTACCTAGTCCCTCCCCCTCTCTCCTCTATCTAACCGCTGGTTAGACTCCTTTGTAAGTTTGTAAACTCTTGTTCCTGCCTTTAATTCATCTCTGTTGTCGGGGGGCTTTGTCCCATGGTTTTTGCTCAAAATAAACTATTTCAATAACATTATGTGAGAGACAATATTCGTAATATGACTGATACATAGCCACAAAATTTTTTTTTTGACATATTGCATCCGCTCATGTTGGACTATCATGTCCAACGAAACTATCTTAGTTTTTTTCCCCATTTGCTAATGCAATTTCAGCAAACACTCTTTTGTTGAGATATGATCCTACTTGGATTGCATCACTCATTTAGATATACGGTACCGGTTCTCCCTCTGCAGATCAAACACACCTGTTGTTGGTGTTGAATACTCCCTCCATACCCATATTAGTTGATGTCTAGGACAGCGACACGGTCTTCAAAACTCAACTTTGACATCTTATTTTTGTAAAATATTTATGGAAAAGTGATATATGTATACTTTTATGAAAGTATTTTTCAAGACAAATCTATTTATATAATTTTTATATTTGTAAACTTAGAAACTTAATAGTTATTGATGATTTATATTCCCAATGTTTGACTATAATCTTTTCTAAAACGACAACTAATATGGGTATGGAGGGAGTATGTTCCAAATTCAGTCCACATCATTATTGGGCGCCCATATGAGCCGCGCCCCTGAGGACGTCGGGGGGTGCGGGAGCTGACCCCAGCGGTACGGTATATATACCTTGTTAGGGTTTCCACTCAGATTGATTCGCTTGTAAGCCGCCATACGACATTAGTGAGGAGTGTTTGCTGCCTGGCGCCCGTGGTTTTTACCTTCCGCATTGGGAGAGTTTTCCACGTTAAATCTTGTGTCTCGCTGTGGTTTGATTTTGCGTTCCTCGTTTGTTCCTCGTTTGATCGTCATCATTCACAACAGTTGGGTGGTAACCCGAACGCAGGCTACCCACTTTTGCGCGGAAGCATTTTCAACATTCGCGCTTACGGTCGAAAGCGTTCGGGCGCGCGACTCTCTAAGAGTTGGAGCAGCATTCGAGCGAAATCAGAAAGAACCGTTACTTTCGTCTCGGTTTTCGACTGCACGTGCACTCGAGCAGGTGCGCTCTCGAGCGAGTTAGCTTTCGGGTGAATGCTGGTGGACCAAGTGGTGTATGCTCGAGTAAGCGTGAGAGCGAAGGGCGTTCTCACCCGAATGTTCATGGTCCGTTCTTAATCGGTCGTACAACAGTTTTTTACTTCCGACCGATAGCGTCTGTCTCTCTACAAGTCGGTAGGGAGACGACGTTTTCGCCCAAGGACATTTTTGAAACATACCACTTCTTTCGAATGTATTTCGTAGGTCGTCGAGATCGAAGCTGAAAGAGGGTCCACAAGTCGGAAGGAGGCGGCCGCCTAGAGAGCGGCCCAGCGCCCGAGACCACTATGACGCCAAAGTACAGAGATGCCCTTTGTGGCTACAAGGCAGGCTACAAGGCAGGTGGACCCGGAAGAGTAGTTGAAGGGACAAGTGATTAATAGATTGTGATTAATATAAATAGACCGCACCCTCTTAGGGAGGGGAGGAGACCAAGTGGATTACTGTTCACTCTTCTTGTTCTACTGTTGGCTCATATTTGTGAGTCTACCCTTCGCTTTCTTATAAACTTGCATTCGTTTGAGTAGCGACTTGCTGTTCTAGGGTTTTGGCAAAAAAAAACACCCGTAGAAGTTAGGTCGTGTATGTGTGAGAGAGGCACAGTCACGTATCTACAAACAACATAGAACATAACACTCCTAGGGATGACAGCGTTCTTGGTACCACAAACCCGTCCTATGGCGTCATTGAGTAGCTGGTATCATTGCGGGTGCCCAGCAAGCAAAGCAACGCGAAAATCCACCTTAACAAACCTGTGCGTTGACGACTCAGGCCTTGTTCAGTTCGCGAAATATGTTGAGAAAAGTTACTGTAGCACTTTCGTTGTTATTTGACAAACTTTGTTCAAACATGGTCTAACTAGTCTCAAAAGATTCATCTCGACATGTACATACTAAAAGTACAATTAGTTATTTTTTTTACCTATATTTAATGCTCCATGCATACGTCTAAAGATTCGATGTGACAGTTACTATGCAACATTTTTAGGCACTTTTGGAATCTGAACGTGGCCGCACGGGATAGAGGACGGCTGCTCCCCTTTGCGGTAGGGTAGTGGATGGATAGGGTTCCTGTTCCCACACCCGCGTCGATTCCCCGCTGCGCTGTTGTTACCTTGGCCGTCGTGGTCGTGGCAACCTCCGTCGCGACCGCGACGCTGTACGAGCGGCGCCCCACCCCGCCACGACACACCACCCACCCATCCAACCAGCCCAACTCGCGCGCGCTCCCGTAGCCACACGCCCGTGCCCGTCTCAAAAGATTATGTCGCGTCGCGTCGCGTCGCCGTCGCCGTCGCCGTCGAGCGCCGCTGCACCCGTCGAACAGTCGGTCCCCTCCTCGACCGCAGGATGCGGCCGTGGCGGACCCCGATCGGGCCCGGCGTGGTGCCGAGCTGGCCGCGGGAGAGCGAGACCGGTGGCCCTCGCGCGGCCGCGGAAACGGGTGGGGAGGGACGGGACGGCCGTGAGTCGCTCACACGGGCGGGATTGCATTATCCGCTCGGTGCGCCTGCCCTGCTTCTCCCGCCATTCTTTCCCCCTCTTCTTGTTCCTTCTCTGCTTTCTTTTCTTGGTCGCCTGCCCTCCTCCGCCTCTGGTTTAATTTAGCGACAGGGAGCGAAGTGAACCTGGCTTTGGTGGTAAAATAAAAGTTCACTTCAATTGTTGCTAAATTTGTTCCTAAACCAGGTTGCCAAAAATATCTATATTTGTCCTCCGAATTTGCTGCTAAATTTGTTGCTAAACCAGGTTGCCAAAAATATCTCGATTTGTCCACTGAATTTGCTGCTAAATTTGTTGCTTTTTTTTGACAACAGCGTGTGCTTGGGTAGATGGTTGTTCTCCCGCACCTGTACCGCCGTTGATCGCGACAGTCTCATAGCCAGCCTTCGGGGACTGGAAGCATCACCGGTGTCCGTCGTCCATGGCGGAGTCATCAAGGCAGGCGGCCGAGAAGGTGGAGAAGTGGATGGCGTTCCCGTCTGGCTCCGACGACGCCGGCAGCGGCGGCTTCGCGTTCCCGACGCCACGGTCAGTGTCATCGGGTGGGGGCAAGGAGATCGTGGAGGAGGCGTCGTCCTCCGCGGTCAGTGCCGCCGGCAACAGGCAGGCCTCGTTCCAGCACGGCGGCCGCGGCCGCGACAGCACCAAGTCGACGTCCCTGGACGGCGCGCGCGGGTCGGGGGACTCGTCGTCGTCGCTGCCGCGGGTGTCGCAGGAGCTCAAGGACGCCCTGTCCAGCCTGCAGCAGACCTTCGTGGTCTCCGACGCCACCCGCCCGGACTGCCCCATCATCTACGCCAGCGCCGGCTTCTACACCATGACCGGCTACGCCCCTAAGGAGGTCGTCGGCCGCAACTGCCGCTTCCTGCAGGGCCCCGACACGGACATGGACGAGGTCGCCAAGATCCGGGACGCCGTCAAGACCGGCCGCAGCTTCTGCGGCCGCCTGCTCAACTACCGCAAGGACGGCACGCCCTTCTGGAACTTGCTCACCGTCACCCCCATCCGCGACGACAACGGCAAGGTCATCAAGTTCATCGGGTACCCAATCCATGTCCTCCTCTTGCTCTTGGTGGACCGTTACTCTGCTCTGACCTCAAGTGCTCTGCTCTGTCTGTGATTGATGGGCATTGCCGTGACTGATGACAGGATGCAAGTCGAGGTGAGCAAGTACACGGAGGGGCTCAGCGAGAAGCGCATGCGGCCAAACGAGATGCCAGTCTCCCTCATCCACTACGACGACCGGCAGAAGGAGACGGCGATGTCATCGATCACAGAGGTGGTGCAGACGGTGAAGCACCCGCGCGCTCGCTCCGAGGGTGAACCGGAGCCCGTGGAGCCTGCACCGCTCGTCACGGCGTCGCCGTTGGTGGCCCCTGGCACTCCGTCGGGCGGTGACAGCCTCAAGTCCCCGCTCTGGGACGTGAAGAAGGAGGACACGCGGCTGAGCCGGAAGTTGAGCCGCCGCCGCTCCTCCCTCATCGGGTCAGTCAGAAACCCTGATGCATGCATGACTTCAGACTCTGGGCTTCGTGTGACTGACAGGACATACGAGGATGGTTTCTTCCTTGGCAGGTTCAAGATGGGGAAGAGGAGCTCGATAGGAAGCAAGGAGGCCGCCCTTCCAGCCGACGTCGTGGAGGCCCCGGCGCCGGCGCCACCGCAGTCAACGACGGAGAAGGAGCGCAAGAACAGATGGGAGCAAGAGGCAAGGGAGAGGGACATCAGGCAGGGGATCGATCTAGCCACCACGCTAGAGCGCATCGAGAAGAACTTCGTCATCACGGATCCCAGACTCCCCGATAACCCCATTGTAAGCACGGGGGCATCCCGCCATAGCTGCTCAGCTTCTCGCACAGTTACTCAGCGTACAATGTTTGTTTGGGTTGTGCAGATCTTCGCGTCGGATAGTTTCTTGGAGCTGACGGAGTACACGCGGGAAGAGATCCTCGGGAGGAATTGCAGGTGAGCAGTACCCAACCTGTCACGATAGATAACAATTTGGCAAACTTCTTTTCAAACTCGGCGACTTTGCTACCTCACAAATCCATTTGGATTGTTGTCATTATAATTTTTTGTGGAGGAGTGAAGTGCCATTACTATTCACCTATTTTAAGGTAAAGAGAATTATTTATTTGGAACTGAACAAATCAATCTTATATATTTAGCACTAATTTTTTTTAAACTAAACAGATCAATCTTATATATTTGGCATTCAAAAAATTTGAACTTCCTTATCAAGCACTAAATTGATTTTTTTTCCGTAAATAGCACTGCCATCCATTTTCACTAGTACCGGTGTCAAGTGCCTGCTCGTCCATGGTGCCAAATAGGGAAAGATAAAATGAAAAATTTGCCAAATAAGGAAATCATAAATATCACAAATATATTTGTGAACAAAAACCAGGAAATTTTAATAATGTGAGGCTACAACAAATAATTAATCATTCGCAAATTCTAGCGAACAATATAAATTAATTGCAGTACATTAGCTCCCAGTTCGCATAGTATACATTCTTCTGTGTAGCCAACCAGGCTTACGTCAAGGTTTCTGTGCATCTGGTATATGAGAGCAGGTACAATAATGAACTTATAGTGAAGCTAATGCTGATGTAGATGAGATAAGAGAGAAGAGAAGTTGGCTCTCACGCAAGGACCAAATTGTACACGGAAGCATAGACATTGGTGGGTCCAAATAGTAATGGTTGTGAAAAGAAATAGGATTTTAATAGATTAATAGGAGACAACTATTGTATAACTTGGCTCTAGGGCACGTACAACGGCCGTTGCGAGGCCGTCTCCGTGTGGTAGTTTTTACAAAAACACGCCTGGCAGTTGCGCGAGACAGCGAGGCCGTCGCCTTGCGAGACGACGCCGTGGGCTCGTGCTCCCATGCGCTGCGTGATGGCCTCCGGATCCCGTGTGATACAACACGCTGTTTCGATGCTAGAAAAGACGACAGTACGGCAATACATGACTACGGGAGGAGGAGAAGAGACATGCACTGGCACCACCGGAGTACTAGTAGAACGCAGCGGCCGAAGGCACGTGACCTGATCAGATCCGGAAGCGATAAAGAATCTTTTCATCTATTTTTCCTCTATTATCAATATTTCTTTCTTTATTTATTGTTAAAATGGAGGGAGTAGATGCCTTGCAATTATCTATCATGCTCATAGTCACGGAGCAAAAAAAAAATATACAAAGATCTTCTTCATACTTGATCATGATTGTGTTCATAAATTAAATATTTTACGGACAGCTAAATAAACAACCATTGTACAAGTTACCTGTTTAGCTGTCTGTGCGCGTATTTCAAAAAATTTAGAGACAGCACACTGTCTGTGGGTTGTACGTGTCCTTATAACTTGAGTTATAGTCGAGCATTTGAGTCTATTATTAAACTTGCTCGGAGCCTCACCAGACCGTCCGCTGCGTAGCCAACCACGAAGCCCAATCACCAGCACTGCGGTGTGCCTGACCATCACCGTGCTTCGAGGCAGGGGTGGCGCCGGCACCGTCATGTGGCAGAGTTTTGACGGCTTGTCCTAGGTAGGGGGGCCCATGTGGTCTGTGCCACGAGCCGCCGCCGCCAGCTAGCGAGGTTGTCGCATCGCCTCCGCCACGGCGCATGCTGGCAGGAGAGGCTGCGCTGCCTCTGCCACGCCACCCCGCGCCGCGCCGCTGGCTGCAGCTAGGCCAGCAAGCCCAACCCGCCAGTGCGATCACGCTGCCTACACCATGCCACGTGCTGTCCGGAGGGGCTACGCCGCCTCCACACACATCGTAGGCTAGCCAGAGCAACCGTGCCACCTCCGCCACGCCACAAGCTAGCTAGATAGCGGGATCACGAGCTCGCCCCGCCACTGTGACCACGCTTTGTCTGCCAGTTCAATCTAGGGTTAGTTTTTTCTCGAGGAAGGTCACAGGAGCGCTTGGCCGCATGGGGAAGAAGCTCGCGAGATCCAAATTGGTTGTGCGAATAACACATGGGTATATTAGACATATGACTGACAAGGTCAAACCAATCAACTAATAAATGGATGGTGGAAATGGACGATGGTGCTATTCACAGAAGGAAAATTTAACTTGGTGACTGATAAAATTTTTAAATTTGTTAGTGCTAAATATGAAAGAATAATTTATTTTAGTGCCAATAGATAATTCTTCCTTCAAAGTATGCAATTATAATTCTTCCAATACGAGCCCATATTGCAATTATGATGTCTTCTCAGCAAGGCGTATCCTGGTAACAACCCAAAATGCCACTCTACAGTCTACACTCTTTGGTTTATGACAAGTGTCGTTGATAAGAGAACTTCACACAAGTCATCTCCTTAGTCCTTCCCATCTTCTTCGTGAGATAGAGGGAGCTCTTGTTGATGTGGTGTGGTACCCCTACGAGCCCTGCCTGTCAATGTGGAAAGCCATTAGGACCACGCCGGTGATTCCTTCATGGTGGACCAGTGGATATTGTATGCCATGCAGCAGGCTACCGCTGCGGGTCTCAATTTCGACCTCCACGTCCGCTGCCGCCTCTAGATGTGCCAACAACGCACTCTGTGAATTCCACGGAAGTGAACTCGCCTCCATGATCCATCCTCAACACCCTCTGCTTTTTCGCCGACTCTGCTTTGACCCGAGCCTGGAATCTCTCGATTGCCACCGTCGCCTCATCCTTCCTTGCTAGGAGTTCTAGCCACATGAAAATGGTTGCAATCATCCACTAGCATCAAGAACTAACGTCACCCTTCATGTGTTGCCGGAGTGATTGGCCCACAGAGGTTGTCATGGACGAGCTTGAGCACATTGCCGGCGCAGTACTTTGCTACCTTGGGAAATGGCAGCCTTCTCTACTTCCCCGATAGGTAGCTGTCACGCAAATCGCTGGTGTGGTTGATGTTCGGGAACCCATGCACCATCCCATCCTTTGCTATCCTCAAATGTGTCGAAACTTAGATACGTGAAGCAGACATGCGAAAACCACCCACGGCTCCTCAGACATTCTGTCACGAGGCACATCGCTGCATGAGGCAAAGAATGAGGATATATAGCCAATTGGTCGATCACTTTACCTTGGAGAGGAGTCATCGCTCCTGATCGTGGATCTGCAGTACACCATTATTGATGAGGAGTTGACAACCTCTCTCGTCGAGTTTGATGATCCTGATGATATTTGATCGGAGCCGAGAATTAAGTAGACGTCCGCCAATGCGTGTTCTCTGTTCTGGCACTTGAACATCAAGTAGTTTCCGAACTTCATAGTTCCATCCACGTTGACGTTCATCGGTCATGTGGTTCCTGGCACCTATGTCTAGGTACCAGCGTTGCTGCCCTCGCAACTGAGGTCAACTTCCACGTTCCAAACTCTGCTCACGGTGTTGTTAAGAGTGCACACTTGCTCCATGAGCAGAATCAGCTCTTCATCCTATGTGCTTGGTCCTTCTTAGGATACTTGCAATCTTGGACCAGTAGCCTATCTTCCTGGACCCGTGATAAGTGTCATTGTCAAGGGACGCGACATGTTGTCGGCATCATTGATCTTGTGTTGCGAAGACTTGTCGCAGCACCTTCCCGCGACATCACGGCTGGACAAGCTAGCGCCTTCCTTATTTCCACTGATGCACTTGAGCCGCCTACTCCCCTTGATCAGTAGCAGCTTGCCTTCGACCATCATTGTTGTCGCCTCCACGTGGTCATCAACTACCTTCAAGCGCCCTGTCGTGACCTTGAGGGAGAGCATCTCAATGGGTAGCGTGATCTGCGTACTTGGTGGGCACCACCCGCCAGTATGTGGCAATGACCTCTTCGTTGCCGATGATGGTGACAAGCACCGAGCACTGGCTGACCAGCAACTGTAGCCACGACGCGAGATCCTCTACCGCCTCGCTGTCACAAAATGGTAGCGCCTCATACTCCAACTGAAGTGGTTATGCCTTCACCTTCTCCACATGCTTGAGCCGACACCAATGTCCTTGAGGTCGTTCAAAGCAAGCTTCATGGAGTTCTTGCTCCCTATGACTCCATATGCTTCGACGACATAGCCTTGAGGATCTCCTCCATGGTCGTGCAAGCTTCCTCCTTATTCTCGGTGCCGATGTCAATGATGTGCTAAAGCTTTCTCAACTTCATTAGCACTGATCACTCATTATAGTTAGTGTGGATGAGGATTGTCCAGTTAGCATTGCCCACCACCCTTATGGTCCACTGCACCACAAGTTGCTACCACTTTGGTGATTTCGATGGCTAGCGTCCTTGTCGATCCAGGGAAGAAATTGAACGACCTCCTGCTGCTCCTGACATCGCCAGTGATCACCCAACCATAGCTCTAATACCAGTTGTTGGAATTGGGCCGACCTGCACAGGTGAGTAGCAGCTCACACATACACATGCGCGCGCACACACAACATACACAACTAGAGGTGGAAGGAGGGTGAGCACAAAATACAACATGAGCGCACCTTTGCTAGTGCAACAATGGAACTACCTCACATTCTCTTGCACAGAATATGCACAACTCTTGGCTTGGTGAGAAATATCCAACTACAGTTATGTCGGTACATCTATTATTATAGCCACTACCTGCTACAATTGGTCATACATCAAACATTGTTTTTGGCACGATTTCCACATTGCTACAGTATATAGGAAGGACAACAAGGTTAACCTATTGCCAACTTCCTGCTACAACAAAAATATTAGGAGAATGTGGTATATTATCTTACATCCTAGATATCGTCACCTCTAGCTCTAGGAAATCATGGATCTAGAGCCATAGTCGTATTAGGTGCATTAAATAACTCATATCGTTTGTTTTTAAATTAAATAAAAACATTTAATTTGGTCTAGAAACTATAGATACCGTGTAGATCTCAGAGCTATATAGTTGTGCCAAACAGGTTCTATGTGTTGGCATTACCACTTCTACATTCTACCACCTCAGCATCCCACTTCTGTGCATGGCTCTGATGGCAAGGATCCTTCATATTAGTGGCTATTGAGCCAGGCTAATGGCTGCACTGGTGCCAGGGGATAGATTCATCTCTCCACTGTACTTGCCATGCTTATTTCTTAATGGCCCGTGCTATATGATGCATCTTCTAGACTGTGCACACCAATATTGCTCAATCAAAAGAGCTCATGTAGTCATGATTGTGTGCTTTGAGATACTCTTTTGTGCTATTCGGTCTTCTTAGTGATTTTTCTTTTCTTTAAATGCATAATTAGTTCTCTTTCTCTTGCTTTCAATGGGTTGTGGTATGTAGGTGACCTAGCTAGTCTAATTCTATTGGTGTTTTTAGATTTCTTCAAGGGCCAGAGACCGACATGTCCACAGTCGATAAGATCCGGGAGGCCATCAGGGAACAAAAAGAAATCACTGTCCAGCTAATCAACTACACCAAGAGTGGTAAATTTTGTATTTCCTAACTGCAAAAACTAGAAAGCATGGACAATATAATTTACATTTTACTACCACAGAGCTTAGTCCATATATGTAAGATTGATGTGGGTGCTATACTGATATTTTTCTACGGTTGTTGTTCATTGACTAGGGAAGAAGTTTTGGAACTTGTTCCACCTACAGCCAATGCGAGACCAGAAGGTACTCATTGCTTGTAGCTCTTCTCAACTTGCTTTGCACTTGTTCATGTGGTGATGTGCATACTCATTCTATCATTTGGGTATGTAGGGAGAGCTTCAGTACTTCATTGGTGTTCAATTGGATGGAAGCGACCATGTTGAACCCCTTAGGAATCGTCTCTCTGAGAACACTGAACTACAAAGTGCTAAATTGGTATCTCAATTTATTCTTACTAATTTTCATTTTGATGGTTTAAACTAGATCTATAACTAGTACACAATAAGTCAACTTTAAAAAGTAAAAGAAAATAAGGACTTGCTTGTTAGGTTTCTATTCTTGTTGTTATGGTTCATATGTTGAATAAACTTTTAACCTTCTTTTTGTGTGAGTAACACTTATAAAACAAACCGGATGACCTGGAAATTAACAAGCAACATGGTATGTCATGACAAAATATGTATAGCTACTCCCTCCATTCCAAACTGTTAGTGGTTTTTAGGTTTGTTCTAAGTCAAAATTCTCTACCTTATGCCAAATTTATAGAAAAAATCTACAAACATCTTCAACATAAAACTAGATTCAGTAAATAGACCACAACATATATTTTGTTAATGTAATTTTTTTATATTGTAGTGTTAATATATTCTTTATAAACTTGGTCAAAATTAGAGATGTTCAACTTAGGAGAAAGCTAAAATGACTAAAAATTTTGAATCGAGTGAGTACTTGATACATAGGACTATAAAATTATGCGAATGTATTGTTGCTTTCAAATTTGAGGTACACTAACTATTTATATGAAAAAATTTAAATAGGTCAAAGCTACGGCAGAGAATGTGGATGAAGCGGTCCGAGAGCTTCCTGATCCCAACCTGGTAAGGTACATCTAATTTTTGTTTCACTATTTTCCAAAAGCATTTGCTAATTATTCTTATTAATTCAAATATGCACTTCCCTACTTGCATGTTCAAGAAAAAATGGATATGCTAACAAGAGATCACTGACTATCCTTAAACTTGTATAAATGTTATTATAAATATTCGGTAAATTTTCATTGTGGAGGTCAATTTAATGCTCTATATGAAAAAATGTAAATTTTTATAACAAATAGACAACATACACCTACTATGATATGGGACAACCTCAAAAGAAAAGGATTAAATTAATCGACATTCAATTAAACTATTCTCATGATTTTGCCGCATTTTATGAGCATTGTATAATTTAACAGAAAACCATAGCTGTAATGTCGATACTTGGAATTAAAATGAATACTTAAGAGTAGTTTATTTAGCCAGTTCTTTGTCATATGTTGTATTGTAGCTAATATGTGTATTTGCAGAGACCAGAGGACCTATGGGACATTTACTCAAAATATGTTTCCCCAAAGCCTCATAAACGTTACAACTCCTCTTGGATTGCGATAGAAAAGGTATGTTATATGAATGTTTTGTACAAGATTATGATGCAAGTAGCACTACACAAAAAGTAGTTATTTAAGCTTATGCATATACTAGACAAAGAGTTGGAGACAAAGTAATTTACTATTTATTGCATCGAAGAAAGACAAAAGTAGAATGACAATGCTTTTGCCATATATCTTTATAAGAGTTCAGTTCATTCATTCTCAGATTCTAATTGCTACCTTTACTAAGCCTAAATAGTATGTTACTATTCTCTCCATTCCAAATTCTAAGACATTTTGGCCTTTTGAGATGATACGTTAATTTCACTATGTATCTTGACATAGTGTATATATAAAGTGCATAACAAAAACTATGTAGTATCTAGAAAAGCTAAAATGTCCTATAATTTGAAATAGAGTATGCCTTATATATATAATATATAAGGGTAATTATTCTGTACTCCCAGGGAGTAGTCACTCCCATGTGGTATATCTCTAGATTTATGATGTATATAGCCTAACGAAGTATATGTACGCGGAGTATATAATCATACTAAATATTTACAACAATATTTATGTTGAGTATGTATGTATACATAGAGTATATGGTTATACTTATTTTATATAGTACTGTAATGACATTTATAGTAATATATTAAAAAAATATAGGCTATAATCTTAAAATAAGTATGTAAACATACTCAATGTGATAAACGAGTATACATCCATACACAATGTTGATTATTGAACATGGGAGTAACTACTCCCGGGAGTATATAAAATTTACCCTAATATAATATATATATATATATATATATGTGTGTGTGTGTGTGCAATGATCTTTGCTTTTGCATATAGTGTTAATTCATACCAATTTATAAACTTGCAATAACTTTTGTTGATTCTGCATATATTTAGATAACACTGAAAATATTCTATAAGCAAAATGCTCCAGTTTTTTTATTTTTGTTTTGATTTTTATCAGATTGATTTATATAATGCATTATGTGGTCATACTTTAAGTATGTTTTGTCTATAAATGTTAGCATGGAGTTTTTTTATGTTCCTTCAGCCCTTGACCCCTACTAAAATATCAAATTAATTGTTTCTATTTCAGTTCCATAGTAGCATAATGACCATTTTTGTATTTGTACTTCAGATTACAAAATCTGGGGAGAAGATTTGCTTGAAGCACTTCACGCCTATAAAGCCTTTGGGTTGTGGTGACACTGGCAGGTAAGGAGATGAACCTAACCTTTTGAAATTGAAATATACATAACTAACCACTTTAGATATTTGCTACTACTTTTGAAAGTCTGCTAGCAAGAAAATAAACATTTCCTGACATCAACCCAAAGAAAAATGGTAGATGTCAAGTCATGCCTGTAAGTGTATTTGTTGAGCCTTTCCATGCCCCTCAGATATTTATTTCGGAGGAGATGTGAGGAAAATATTGACAGAAATGAGTGTGAATTAGGGTTTAGGGTTATTGATGCATGTAATAAAATGACGCTAAGATTTTTATTGACATAGCACACAAGTGTTATGATTGTGGATGTCTGCCTTCTCCAAAAGATGTGGTACTCAAGATTTTATAGTTGTGTGAGGTCTTTTTATGGTTGCAGGTAGGTAGGTTGGTTTGCTCGTCGAATAGTTATTCAACAAGTTAGCCACTGAATAGTATATATATGCAAAATATGCTCAAGCCAACCCAACACAATCAAAAACCAACTAAGATGGTCCACCAACCAACTGAACAATTGAGCCAAACTCTCACCATCCCAACTAGTTGCAACCGTCTTTTTTATGCATAGTTGCAATCGTCTTAGCAGGTCACAACTCATGACTGAGCTGGTTGCGACTGGTTGCAACTAGATCAATTAGTGATGAGCTCCATCATCCCACCTGGTTCACCATTGCAATTGACTAGTTGCAACCATCTTTTTTATGCACAGTTGCAACTGTCTTAGTAGGTCACAACTCGTGACTGAGCAGGTTGTGACTAGTTGCAACTAGATCAATTAGTCATGAGCTCCATCATCCCACCTGGTTCACCATTGCAATTGACTGCAACTCGCTCAGTTGGTCACGACTTGTGACTGGGCTTGGATGCAATTCAGTTGCATGGTTGCAACTATCTTAGTTGTTCACGACTCCCACCATTCCGCCTGGTTGTAACTCAGTTGCCAATAGTTGTAGGCTTAGTTGGTCATGACTTGTGACTGGGTCTAACTGAGTTAAGCCTGATTGGATGTGGTAGCAACTTGCTCAACTAGTCATAATCATCTCATTTTGTTAGAACTCAGTTGTGATTGGATGCAACTAGCTCTATTGGTCAAGACATGAGGAGGGAAGCTGCAGAGGGACAATGGGTGAGGGTAGGGTGCATTTGGGAGAGCTCCACGGAGCTGATTCTCAGGGAGAATCACTCCCTGGCTGCCAAACACATTTTTCAGTGAGGAGTGATTCTTTGCTAATTTTGTGAAGTGATTCTCTGGAATGAACTAAGAGGCTAGAATCTGAAAAAAGTAGCTTCACCAGATTCTGTGAAGTGATTCTCCATCCTAATTTTGAGAGATTATGTTAAAGAATCAAAGAGAATCACTTTCAGCCACAGAATCATTTCACCAGAGAATCAGGGAGCACAGCTCTGCCAAACGGACCCGTAGTGTGGTCCAGGTCGAGGTCTGGTTGGTAGATGTAGATTGCGTTGTTTAGGGTGGGAACATTTTAGCAGTTTAGCGGCCATGCCTCTATTCATATGCATGTTAATGTGGCTGGTAGTCATCGTCGGGTTCCTATGGGAATTGGGGTTTGAAAGAGACATGAGGATTAGGCGTGGGCAAGGGAAACAGGCACGCGTGAGGCTAATGTGCCCATGTGAAATTGAGGGGCCAAGGAAGATCTTAGTTGATCGATTGGTGAATGGCGGATCAAATGGACTCGAGGAAGCCATGGTGGAGTTTTGTGAGAGACAGACAGTATGGTATTTTTTTGATAAGTGAATGACGAGAACATGTCAAAAATAAAGTACAACTCACATATACACATATGTATAGTTCATATATACATAATGTTTTGGCAAAATTGTTGGGTATTCTTGGGAATACACAGGCATCCATACTAGATCTGCCCTGTCCTTTGATTTCTTTGTTACCATGTCTTTGTTTAAGAAAGGGTATGATACTATATATATGTTTTTCCTCCCTAGTGTACATTTGGTGGAGTTGCAAGGCAGTGGTGAATTATTTGCAATGAAGGCAATGGACAAATCAGTGATGTTGAACCGCAACAAGGTAAATTTTAGAAATAAACATTAGTGATATGCAGTGTTGTATCTTTTGATAGACACTTCTTGCTATCAAACTCCTGGCCACACTAATATGGATAGGTACAAGCAGTAGGAGTTTTTTGTTGGATAAGTGGTAAAATTAGTAGTTGAATCTTAAATGATTGGTTTTGTAGTATCCGTATGGTTGTGTGGGTGTGCATTCGTGTCACTCATAGAAGGGAGTGCCAGTGGCTTAAATTTCAAAAATGAAGAATGAATGGGCAACATGGTAGCACAAAACTTCCAGGATGTTTAGTATTTATCAATTTATTCAGACATATGCTATAAGCAGATTATTCCAAGATAACATTTCCAAATATACATCTCAAGCTCACTCATTCTAAATTGATTTTTGAGCTGCACATAGTTTCTGAAATGTGCAGGTTCATCGAGTTTGTATCGAAAGAGAAATATACTCACTATTGGATCATCCTTTTCTCCCAACATTATATACTTCATTCCAGGTCAGTCTTATGTGCTATGCTGTTGTCCCTTGTCTTAGAGTCATTTAAGATCGGTAAATGAAGAAAATGGTACACATACATAGCTTCATCTGCATATGGTTTCTATATGTTTCTACTGAACTCCACAATTGATTATTGACATTCATATGTTTTGCATTTTCATAATTTATTTGCATTTTAACTTTTGAATTTAGCATATATGCATTACTAATCATTGTTTTTTTCAGACACCAACACATGTTTGTCTCATAACAGACTTTTGTCCTGGAGGTGAATTATTTGCACTACTCGATATGCAACCCATGAAACTTTTCAGAGAAGAATCTGCAAGGTAGCTGTTAGAAATGCACATTTTTTGATATAGACTACTCGTTGATGCATTATTTATTTATTTATTAAAACGTGTCTATTCTGTTGTAAAATTTTGTTGTGCTTCTGATGCCTTCCAAAATGGATATGTTCTTGATATGTTCTTTCCTTGTTCTGATACAAATATTAGCTTATTCTATGAAATTAAGACATTCCTAATGGTTTATAATTTAACTTTGTAGATTGAGTTTATAAGCTTTGATATCATTTCCTAATTGATATGAAAACTTGCAAACTAATGGTATTAATGAAAAGAAAAATCATATCTTCATTAGGATTATACTTTTTGAGAAATTCAAATCCTATAATGCTTATTCGATTATTGTTCTTCCAAATAAATTGTTGCTCAAGCAAATAAATTTTCTGACACTTGAAATCTGAAGAACTCTTATGAACTATGCTAAGTTTGTCTCTAACAGCCACTATCCAAAATACAAGACTCATTTGATGTTTGGGTAGCGCTACAATTAATGAGTTCCATATCTATTTTTAATCTTCTCCAACCACCAGACCTAAAAGACAACCCTTTCTGCAAATGGGTCTCGAGAAGAGAGGATACTCAAATTTAGGTTGTCTTTTCTAATATCCAAAATAGGTCTCCCGTATAGGTACTCTGATGGAGGCTATATGTATTATGTTGGAGACCCATTTTAGGTTTGGGTACCCAAATGAGTCTCCTGTTGGAAACAACCTAAGGAATACCAACACTACCTAACATGCAAGCAAACCTATTTGCGAGCCTGCACACTACCCCAAATTGAAGCAGATGGACAATTTAGTTTTTTTTCCTTTTTTCCATAATTTGGATTATAGGATGTGATAGCCATTTAAACTATTGTATTATTAAATCTTTTATTATGATATATCATCTTTGTTTGTTACATTATTTTGATTGATTTTTCTTTAGGTTTTATGCTGCGCAGGTCGTAATTGGTCTTGAGTATCTCCATTTCCTTGGTATTGCTCTTGTTTTTATTATTTCACATACTTTCCAGACAAGTCTGTTCATCAAGTGCAGTATACAAATGTTACTGGGACTAGGAAATTTAACTATTCTTGATTATTTCTCTAAACATGGCTTGTTGGGTTAATTACTAAACAAATATAGTGTTTAATTACTAAACAAGTATATGACAGATAAATTATAAATCAACTAACAATTAATATTGTTTAAGTAAGATCATTTGTGCCATGTGTTCCTATTCTTTAGTAGGGACACGTTTAAATTCATATGGTGACATCAATGGTTGGTGATTATACAGTGTTTCTATTGTAGGAATAATATACCGTGACCTGAAACCAGAAAATATTTTGCTCCAAGAGGATGGCCACATCGTTCTGACTGATTTTGACCTCTCGTTTCTGACTTCTTCAAAACCCCATGTAAGTCGAGAACAAGCTTTAAAAACTAAACAAATATTAGTATTTTCTTTGTGTATTTATTCCTCATCAGTCTACAGTGTTATTTCACCATATGGTACTAACAGATTGTGCAGCTATACTTCACACCTTAGTGGTGAGTTTACTATTTTCCACTTGCATGATATTTGCAGTGGAGAACAAATAGTTTTTCATGTGTCAATGACATAGATTTAGACTGCATATTGGTGGCTCAATCATGTATGTTTGTTTTCCATGAGAGCTTATTATTGTGCACTTAAATACAAAGATATAAGCCAATAACCTTGCTAATGATATACTTCAGGTGATAAAGCATTCTACATCAAGACGAAGAAGATCTAAGGAGTATCTGCCCCCAAGTTTTGTTTCAGATCCTGCCACTCCATCAAATTCTTTTGTTGGAACTGAAGAGTACATAGCTCCAGTATGATACAGTGCTCTATCTTTACTTTTTTAGCATGGGTTTTTCCTATTTCATCAGAGAGATGATTGATTTCCAAATAATTTGAATGGTTTTTTACCCCCTATGTTTTGCTTGAACTTATTAGTCCTTCGCTTGAACTTATCAGCAATTGTACAATTTCTTTCTCTCACAACAAAACAACATCAGCCGGCTTATCAGCCGCAAAAACCATCAGACGAACAACCCCAAAAGTTGCAGAGAGTTTTGATGTGCAGTTTGGTAATTTCATACCAATTTTAAAAATTTGTAGCAAATAGGTTATGCTTATTAACACGTTGCAAATATTTTAAGATACCATACATGATGATATAGTTACTTCCACTCAATTTTTTCAGTTTGCAATGATTGCCATAATTGTTATGCTCCCAACCTCCATAAAGAGTTTCATAATCAAATATTCTACATATAAGAGAACATATAAATTTTATAGAAGTTTTTTCTCTTCTTCCCTTGATTTGAGCTGAATCAGGGCATAGGACGGTACCAGAAACGGTTATGTCGAGGTATGTTGTTGATGCCAAGGGGGTACCATGGCAGTGACTGTGACTGAGAGGCGGTTGACCCATGTGGGGGTTCCTAAGAGCCTTAACGGGCAGGGTTCACATCTTCATATCAATGGAATAACAGAAGAGGTGGTACCTGTTGGCAGCTAGTGAGCGACCTGTCGGTGGCTACAATGAGCGTATAACCATGAGGCCATGATGTGAATATCGAATTTAGCTCTCATATCCTTTCCCAAAAGGGCTGGTTTATAATATAGAGAAACCCCTCTACAAGAGAGAAATTACATGTAAGGACATATCCCAAACAATTTGATAAGAATGAGATTTTGTCTTATTCATAAAAAAATACTAGTTTTGTAATTTAAGTCCTGCAAAACTACGGGTTCTTTGGCATGTGACACATGACCCCAATTATTATGTCTTATAATTATAGGGCAAGGTGGTAATCCTAATAGTCTCCAAAAAGCAACCATCAGTGCCACATTATCGTGGGTTTTGTGAAGATAAGAGTATTTGGTGTCAAATGGGGCAAGCCAAATACAGCATTTTGATATTGGTCGTGAACGAATCTTAGCTAACCTTTTAGCACATTTAACTAAACCCTTGAATTCTTATTTCTTCACTTCTTGATCTCTAAATTAATAACTTTTTGACACCTATGGTTTTCTGAATCTTATTTAAACTTTTAATGCACTTAACTAAACCCTTGAGTTATTATTTCTTTACTCCTTGATCTCTAAATTAATTGCTATGCAATCTTTTGATATTTTAGGAGGTCATCACAGGTGCACCACATACAAGTGCCATTGATTGGTGGGCTCTTGGTAAGCAATAATACGTGGGATTATAGTGTTATGTTATCATTTAAGCTATTGGTAGTGAATACATTCCATAAGCTTACTCATGGATTAAAAACATTTTTGTTTGCTGCCTCTGATCGAGTAGGAATAAAAATTATCACCTAAAAGATGTAGGCAGGTGAAACGTTGAAGGATCAACTCAGTACCTTAATAACCATGAGAATCGGCAAGCTTACCAGTCCGGTGAAGTTGACTGTTTAGTGCTTCATTGCTTTTTGTTGTGTTTTTAGACAAGAATTTCAGAATAACATGAGGGAAGTAACAGATTTTGGCCACAAATTACTCGGTTCTATGCAAAGATGTTCACATTAATTGCCAATATTGAAAGCAAATGTAACTTTTCTGTGGGGGCGTGAGTGTGTATGTTTGGCGTGTGTTTGCCGTTGTTCGGGCTCCTCTTTTATCTTGTTCATATAATGAATTGCAGCACTCTTGCATTTTCGAGAAAAAAATAAAAGAAACCTATATGACGCCCAAGGAGGTTAACACCCTCTTTAGCTAAAATATCATGTTGCAATGTTTCCAAAAATAATCACAAAATCATGTATGTAGCACCTGAATTCAAGTGTAGCAGCAACAATTCAGTTTGAAATTCATCTTTTATTGAGATTAAAAACCAGAAGTATCAGTTTCATCACATGATGAACAATGCCAGGTTGAATGTTTTTCTATTTTGTTTGTTCACATCTAGAATAAATTTCAAACTGAATATATTGTTGTGGATATACTTAACTTTAATTTATGCGTAGTACATACATGATTTTTTAATGATTTTTAAAATATTGCAACATGGTATTTTAAATAACAAGGGTGCCAACCCGCCGGGCGCCAATTGTAGACTTATATTAAAATTCCCTAAGATGTGGTTCTAATCACCAATGCAAAAGATTAATTATATACAAGAAATGGTAGAAGTGAACTAGTATCGAAATAGTTGTGTTATATATTTAAAATCAGTCTCAGAACAACCTAGGATGACAGCTGGTGTGGCACCATAATACAACTCTAGGGCACATAATATGTACATCAAGTTAGTTAGTTCTAAGGTATAAATAGATAGGCTAACCTCAGTTTAGCTTGATCCTTGTAATCTATATAGTACCACAATACGAATGTGCAAGTAAAGAGATCTATATCAAGTATTCCCAACTGTGAATTCCTTGTTCAAGAGATCTTATATAGCATACCAAGTTGATACTGTCTCTGAGGTTGTCACATTCTTCTTCCCAATGACTAGGAATTCTCTTGTACGAAATGTTGTATGGACGTACACCTTTTCGAGGAAAGAACAGGAAAAGGACGTTTTATAATATCCTGCACAAAGATCTTACATTTCCAAGTAGCATTCCGGTAAGAAATTTCATCCTTATTTTTGTTACCCTCAATTACATGTAAATCTGGTCAAATTTGCCTGTGTCTGTGCAGTTAAAGTTTGATGGTATAGAAATAATTTTAAAACTATATATCTAGTGAGATAGTCCCTTGTTTAATATAACTATTAGGCGCAGATCTAGTTTACATTCTACAATGTTGTTTATTCTGTTAATCTTTTAACAAATATTTACTCCAGGTTAGTCCTGCGGCTAAGCAATTAATCCATGGATTGCTTCAGAGAGATCCCTCTTCTCGACTTGGTTCAAGTGCCGGTGCAAACGATATCAAGCAACATCCCTTTTTTAGAGATATATACTGGCCACTCATCCGTTGCATGGTGATCTGGAAATTTTGCCTTTGAAGAGTGTCTTGGATAATAGGAGTAATCGTTTGGTACATCGCTAATAAAGAACATAACTTTGCATGTGCAGGAGGCCCCAGAGCTCGATGTTCCACTGAAACTAACTCGGAAGGAACCTGATCTAGAAGTGCCTGATGACGATACCCATGCTCAAATTGTTGATACATTTTAAGGTGACAGCATTTCCTAAAAGAAACTTGTTTTGTGATTTAAATCTGCTATTATATATTACCAATTTTATTGGAAACAAAAGATGAGAAAAATACTTTATATGATACTACTTTTGTGTTGATCGAAAGTGGCTGAACACAATATTATAAGAAGCAATCAAAAGCACGTGATAAGTATGTCGGTACACATATCTTGTACAAAAAATTGGTCCGACTAAGGAAAAGAATAATGGATTTAGATGGTACCTGTATAGACCTGTATTACCCCATTGATACCTTTATCTCTTTTTTTTGTGAGAAAGGGTGCTTTATATAGATTTCTCAGGAACATGATTACATTGGTTTTCAAGGAACTCCTGAATACACGTAGAGTGCCTTACTGCACAATGCCTTATTAGTAGTAGAACTTAAAAAGGTTGAATGAAAAAGATGGTAGTAGATTTTTTTTTTCTTGTTTATTTGGCCTGCCTAAGAAACTATAAAAGATGGTAAACATTACTTTTAACAGAATAATACTGTTAAGGGTAGTTTAAAGTAAGTCAAGTAGAGTATTATTTTTACCTAGGCTTTCCATGTTACATTTTGCAGGGCAGGCTGTACGAACACCAACCCCGGCGCCCCACGTGGTGAGAACATTGTTGAGCATATGTATATATAGTAATAAAAGAGGTTTCATGGGCAGGCAGGATTTTCGACCTGAATTGCACTAGAGTTAGTTGTGTAATTGAGGCATTCTTTTGGTTAGGTTAACTGAATAATACATTAATAGGATAAAGTTCTTGTAAATGTACCTTTTTTGGGCATATGGATGAATAAAATGTAGTGATATATTACATCGAATTTTTATTAATGGAGCCAAATGCCCTAGGTTTCATAAATATAATCATTCTCACGCCCTTACCTAGGCTAGCACCATAGGGCAAAGAAGTAGGGTGAGTTGGTCCATCTGTTTTACTGAGATGAGCTCACCCTGTATTTTTTTTTCAAAAACACAGGAGAGTTGCGCATTATTATACTAAGAGGATGAAAAAAGGACCGGAGCCCAAACAACACAAAAACTCGAAAACACACATGCTGCTAGGAACAAACGCGCCTAAAACTACTAATGACCAACAACACAGGGCGCTAACCACCCGGAGCAATGACAGCTTGGAGGGATAAACCTCGAGCCCCTGCCAACAACCATGTCTTTCCCTCATCATCAGCAATAGCTAGTGCTCCATCAAAAACGCACTTGTTGCGGTGTGTCCATTAGGCTCCAAGGATAATGAGGGAGTTGATTCCTTTTTTAATATGTCACCAACAATAGTGCTCACCATTACCCATCACATATGGAAAGAAGTTTCTTTGGGCTGCGGGGTGAAGGTTTGGAGCCCAAACCATGAAAAGAGTCGGTACTAGAACTCTCTTGCAAACACACTAAGATGTGATCAATAGTCTCGTCATCCTGGTCACACAGAGCACTACTAAGTCGGTACTAGAACTCTCTTGCAAACACACTAAGATGTGATCAATTGTCTCGTCATCCTGGTCACACAGAGCACTACTACAGGATGCTTTAACCGTGGTGGTTTTTTCGATTAACCGTGGCGGGCAATCTAACCGCCACGGATCAAAGGTCACGGTTAATCGTGCCTTTACCGTGGCGGTTGCCCAACCGCCACGGTTAATTCTATTAACCATGGCGGTTCTCTTAGAGTGACCGCCACAGTTAAGAAATATTAACTGTGGCAGTTACTTATAAAGCCCGTCTCGGATAATATTTTCTAAGAATAAAAAAATATTTTTTTTGAATTTTAAATTATTTTAGAATCTGAATTTTCTTACATATAATAAATAGAAAATAACCATTAACCGTGGCGGTTACCATAAACTAACCGTCACTGATAATGCCATCACATACATACATTTCCTTACCGTCCAATACATCACATAACTACAATGACATGCATACATTTCCGGCATACATACATACATTTCCAACACCCATGGCAATCCATTGTCGCATTGCTTCTGTAGTAGCATCAACGTTCATAGCCACCCATGGGGATATTGGGCACCTTGCTGTAGAACCCACTCCATGCTCGTGCTCCCACAAATAATTATGCAGTGCAAAGCATTATATAATTACCTTCACTTGCTTCTCCCTCTCAAAAAATAGAACACCCTGTAAAATATGTCATCTTGCTTTAAGCACCCGAAATGTCTGTTCCACTACATTGCGCATCCTTGAATGGATGTAGTTAAATTTCTCCTCCATTGATAAGTTCTGCGCATTTGTCCCACTAAATTCTTCCATATAATATCTTTGACCGTGAAATGGCCCCATGTATCCATGTCTTCGCGCATACCTAGAGTTTACCAGGTAGTATCTGCCTGTAAACAATTAATATATGTACTTAGATCCTCATATAATTACCTTGAAATGACTCAATCATACTGAACGTTCCAAATTTCTTATTTTACACTAACCATGTGGTGGTTTAGGGAAATTCGGTGTTTCCCAACAATCTCTGAGCATCGCCATGTCATGACTTGCCCCCGCCCTCCCAACACCAACGAAAGTGAAACACATATCTATGTCAACTATGGCTAGCACATTAATTGTGGTGGTTCTTTTCCTATTCAAGAAGTCAAGACGGGCTTTTTTACTCGTGATAACAGAAATGTGTGTCCCATCTATTGCTCCGATGCAACTATCAAAGTAAGGTACATATGGGATCAGATCCTGGTGAACTGTTGAGTAGGTCAGATCAAGTGGTGCAATGACCGAATTTGCATAACTAAACATTACATCGGCTACATTAGTCATCTTTCTACTAATTGTGTCCAAAGGCCTATCAAACCTATCACCACTCTATCTAGTGGGCTCACCATGAGCACAGGTCCACACATAAATAGCTAAAGCCTCCAAGGACCCAAGCTGTTGCGTGTAACAGAGTCCATGCAACCTCACTAGGTTATCATGCAACTGCATGATTGCGTTTGGAGACATGCGCAAGTTGCGGACACATTTATCTGGGTCACGCAAATTTTCTTCAATTCATTGATGTCCCGATTGCTTCGGCATCAACAACGGTGGATGTTCAACGGCATCTGCTTGTTGACTTGCAAAAGCATAGGTGCCAATAACCGCTGGTGCAGCTGGCACCATGCAAATAATTGTTGATACATCATCACTTGAGGTGTCGCTGATTGTCGCAGTTTCTTGAGTGCTGCTCATGCTGAAATACAAATGCATTAGTGAACATGCACCTTAATTTAACACACAATCACTTATGCACAATAGAGGTCAACTGCACTAACAACTATATGTTCACACTTATACCATATAAGTAACACACCATCACTGAATTTATTTTACGTTCACAAAACATGAGCGCACATAGTTTTGGTGCACATGCAAATGACATGAATGGATACGTTACAACAAACATCAGAACAAAACTGATCAACACTGGTGACAAAACTGAACAATTTAAACTAATAAGGAAAACACTGAACAAACCAAGCCACTTTGACCATCTGACTACTTCCTCTTTGTTCTATCCGCCCAACAGTACTGGGTCCAATGTAGGCGGCTCTCTGTTGTTCTCAGGTTCAGGAATGTCTTCCTAGCTACAACATTCTTACACAAAATTGTGGCCTTAAAATGCAAGTCAGACATCTCAGGGATACCATCTTCATCTAAAAGCCGGCTAACATCATCCATCTGTTCCTGGTCAGTACTGAGCCGAGCTGTGTCCTTCTGCAGAGCTTTAACCATTGTTGAGATATCATAAATTGCGTCTTCCAAGCTTGCACTTTGCTTAGTCGGCGGACTGGGCACACTGTGCTCCCTTGCTGTCCTCTTGGACGATTGACCATTACTTGCGCGCACAAAGTGTTCGTGAGACCTCTCCTGAGGTGTGTCGTCGCTCATAAGAATGGGTGTACTCTCACGTTGTGCGCTGGGAATGTTGTCCCCTAACCCATCAGCGCACAACAGAGTCCCCCTATCTTGGGGGGTGTGGCCATACAGTTCCATGAGGAGGTCAAGACATGGAGGTGGTTTGCGATGGTCCTCAGCTTCTTCAGAGTCCGCCTCAGTCTCATTGTATGGTGTTATGGTTAGTGACACAAAATATCAACCTAAAACAAAGGAAATAGCAAGGTAAAAAGTTCTAAGGTAGTACCACTGTGTTGTTTGCCCAAAATGATGGGTCTGCTGAAACCCCTCCACTATTCTTGTCACGGTCGAGGCCAGACTGGGATTGAAGGCCCATATATGCGATGTAGTGCCTTCTAAGAGCGCTAAGTTTGTTCTGCAGTTTTTTGTCGTCATAATGAATTCCGGTTTGCGTCCGGAAGTGAGGATAAATATGTTGCCATCCAATTCTTGTTAAACCACTTTTATTCTAGTGCTTTAGGTTTTTCTCTCTAAGCACCAGAGTAAGGAACACTCTCGTAGCCCTCTCGTTCCAGTGCGCACGACGATTGCTGACCATCTATACCTAATTTTGAGGGTATTGTATTGATTGGCTAACACAAGTAACTTATAGGAAATGACCAAGTAAACAACCCGACATGCACAGATGTAAAAATAGTAGTGAGGTAGAGTGAGGACTTCTTGCCTTGACAGTAAGCCGGGGGTGTTTTGCTTTAGGAGGAGAGAAAGAAGACGATGACGACGGTGCCAGCGTGGGCACCAATAGCAAGACCGGCGCTGCAAGTGCACATATGTTGGCGGTGCTTACCGATAACTTTTATAAGCTAACCAAGGACAAAACAAAGCACACTTGCATACATATGTTATCACCTTGACCTATTTCCACTTGTATTGGAGAATCATTGTTTTACATGTAACGGAAGCGAATACAATGGAAAATGCGAGAAGAATACACTTTCTAACAAAGCGTAAAGTCAAGAAGTAAGGAAGAAGCCCACCTAAAGATTACATTTGGGCTGGAAACCACCGAAGCCACCATGTGCACCAAGTCCAGGGCCCACCGCACAAAGAGGGTGGCCAGCGGGCCCACCAGAGGTGCAGCCGCACCAGGGGTGCGGCCGCACCCCCCCTGGCCCCACTGGCCACCGATCTCCTATAGCGGTTGCATGGTGGCATGCATAGGTCGGTTATGTGGGTTTCCATACCTGCATCACCCAAACCGACCATGTTGTAGTATAAATAAAGGGGTAGAGCTCCCTCTCAAATAGGTCATCACACATCAACACATTTCTTAGTCATTCCACTTTGTATTTGGAGCTCTCTACCTTAGTTTAGTTCCTCTAGTAGTTGGAGCAAGTACTACTTGCAAGAGAGGAGGAGAAGTTGTAAGGATCAACTTGGTATGAATACTAAGTTCCTCTTTTCATACACTACTAAATTCTACCCCTTATGCAATGACGAAAAAACGTTGCGATATGCCCAATTTTGTTAGAAGCAGTAGTTTGTGCCACCAAACCTCGTTTGTTGCCAAGGGTCGCAAGATGTCACGTGGCAATAAGGTATCACCACAGTTTCTAGTTTGGCGTTGCAAGTGCTAATGTTTCTTGCAACCGTAGAGGTTCGTTGCCAAGCGTTGCAATTAGATGTTGTCGCAACGCCCATTGGCGTTGCAATATGAGCACTTGCAACGCTAGGCTTCGTTGCAAGAGGTTGATTGATGTGTTGCAATATGAGCACTTGCAACGCTAGGCTTCGTTGCAAGAGGTTGATTGATGCGTTGCAATATAATTTATTACCACGCTAAAATTTGGTTGTCAAATGTTTTATTGCCACGAAATTTCATTTGCTGCAAGAGCTATTGCATTATTGCCACGACCCCTCTAACGTTGCAATAGTACCTTTTGCCACGATTTTTATTCGTTGCGAGATATGATATGTTATTGCCACAGTTGTGTTTTCATGGCAATAGTATTATTTGCAATCAAATTTGTACCGTTGCGAGAGACCATTCACTATTGTCACGCCCATTGTCCTGGCCATAATATTATTTGCAACCTAATTTTATCGTTGCGGTAGATCAAATGTTATTTACAACGATAGTAATGTCGTGGCAATATAATCTTTTGCCACGTAAATAATTTTGTTGCCATAGAGCTTATTGCAGCTGGTAGGCATAATTTTATTGCAATGTTAGTAGCATTTGATTTTCTTGTTTAATAAATCATCATTACAAAAACAATAAACCATAACAAAAGCGATTGCACTGACATATATTAATTATAATAAATCACCTAATATGTTGACAAACAATTGCAATAGTAGCTAAAATCATAAACAGAGTGCACTCATCATTACACAACTATCTATCATCTATGCATCACTCGAGGGTTTCCTAGCATTGCAACATATCATCCTCCTCCATTGTGTTCTTTCTTTGCTTGATTCTGAGCCTCCCAACTTGATCCACCTACTAACCAAAAGAATAAGATTGATATTAGAAACATATTAGGTTTACTACTTCATGCACAAAATATAAAAAAACTTGAATAGATCGCACACCATTAATTTTAAAGCAGCTAGTCAATTCACTAAAACAAGGCTTAGAGTATCAATCCATGTTGTTGCAGTTTGACTATATGTTTTGTTGGATGCCAAATAACTAAAATACTACATATGGCTATTTTCTGTAAGGCCAGCTACAATTGTCTAGGAATTGTGCAGATGCAAAACAAGCAGTTAAGTTATGTTAAAGCAGGAAGTAAGGAAGGAGAGAGAGATCAGGTAGTGAACCTTGGTGTCCGACCATGGGCATGGTGCTTGGTAGCAATAATCCAGCATATCCAAAAAGAATGGAAAGAACAACTGCTGCTGCTAGTTTAGTGCTAAAACAAGAAAAAGGAAACTCATGTCAGGTCAAGTAGCATGAAGGGTTGTACGAAAGATTAGATGAGGATTAGCTATAATGGTTGAAACGATTAACAGAGCTAGCTGCGGTATATGTGAAGGAAACACGATGAAAATAGGAACAAAACTAAGGTTTAATTAAATAATTAAATAAGAATGGGTAATTGATCATAAGGTAAACTGGGCATTCAGGAATTTAAGCCATAGGTGTGCACAGTTAGATCAAACCAGAAGATGGTAAGCAAGAATGTAAGCCATAGGTGTGCATCCTCATTATTTACTAAACCATGAATCTAAGCAAGACTTCCAGCATGGACACGGTTCAACAACAAAATCCAGTATATAGTAGTCTGTGTCAAGCCCTCCACCACTATACTTTTTTTCCCATGTCCATGCATCATTTCCAATCTTAGCAGGGCCATTCTATACCTTCAGCTTGTGAGTTAGCACACAACTAAACATTGTATTAGACATAGCAGGTTGTAATTTGTTATATATATCTGTTGTCCAATGCTTTTGAAAATTATGACAAGATTGCAAGGTTCCAAAAGGCAAGTGAAAGAGCAGATCTGTGATAACCATTTATAGATTCCCTTGGACATAATTGAACGATGCCAGTAAACCAGTACTCGATTCATTTAGTGTACACTTGAGGCTTGGTTCTCTAAGGGTCAAGTAAAAAACTACAAATTTAAGCTAGTTATTCTTCCTGCTACAAAACATTGTAACTTCAGGTTATTCTTCCTACAATGAACTTTGTGGTTCGACAAATGGGGAATTATACAGCTGAGCATTGTAACTTCATGTCATTCTTTGAAACTATTTGTCTTATAACTGCCTTTTTCTTTGACATGTCTTAGCTTCTACTTAAAGCCTCATACTGTATCTCATTCATTGACCAATCTTTATTTTATAAATTTCATAAATATTTCATTAGCATTCGGTTATTTTTTTTTGAAACTGAAACCGTGGGACAAAGAGCCCCCCGATGACTTAAAAAAAACAAGTATAGGGAACTTACAAAGGGATAACAAGGAGATCTAACCAGAGGTTAGAAAAAAGAGAAAAGATGCACCAACGAGGAGGAAGAGAACTACACAGCTAAACAGCCTAACAATTATACAGCATGAAATAACATCAAGCAACAAGTGTTTGAGTAAACCAATTTCCATACCTCAAATTTTACAGTTCTGAATACACCAGGTCAAGGATATCTCCAGTTCTTGTGCCAGTGATAGCAGAAAATGGTAGAGGAGAAAACCTTGCAGAAACTAACAAAAACATGAGATTAGGAGTTTGGTTGATTTCCACTGGCTGCAACTCACTAACCAACTTATGTAAGTGAGCATTTTTCAAGAACGCACACACACACAATCGAACTCAAAAGTCACAACAGCTAACATTAGGGACCAAGTAACAGGCCGGTTTAGCTTTGTAAAATAATATGAAACCAACTCTTCTAAGTTCAATAAATGATGAATACATGAATAATCCCAATTCGGTTTAACCAAACAGTCACATATAGTAGCATGTATTCATTGCAGAAAACAAGGGAACTCACTACAGCAGAATCAGACTTTGCCGAGTGCTTGCAGCACTCGGCAAAGAGCCTTTTGCACTTGGCAAAGAGCACTAGACAAAGAAAATATCGGCAAAGGGCTCTTTGCCGAGTGCCAAATATCGGGCACTCGTGTAACATCCCAAAATTTGCATCAATTTGAAAATAGGCAAATGAATTAATTATGCATTTTTATGTGTTGCATGGAAACTAGTTAATAAATTATTTACAAAAGCTAAAATTAATCCTAGGCCAAAGACCATGATGATGCATACATGCTGGTGCATATCTTATTCTTGTGATGTTTGGTTTTGCTCAAAACTTGTTTGAATTCAAATGGATTTCAATTTGGCTTTTGAAATCAACTTCTGAAAAATGGAAAATCATTTTTTCTCCTCTCCCTCTCCTTTTCCATTCCTTTGGCCCGAACCGGCCTGTCCGGCCCTTTCTTCCTTGGCTTTTGTCCCGGAGCAGATTGCTGGCCCGTTCCCGCCGGCCTGTCTCCCCTCTCTCTCCGTCGCTCGCGTGGGCCGCCGCCCGGCCCAGCAGCCCCTGCGCAGCGCCGCAGCCCCGCGTCTCGCCCGAGGGTCCAGCCTCGCGTGCGCGTCGCCGCTTCCGTCTCGCCCGAGGGTCCAGCCTCGCGTGCGCGTCGCCGCTTCCGTCTCGCCCGAGGGTCGCCGCTCCCGCGCCCGCACTCGCTGACAAAGCATGCCCCGCCTGTCAGCGTCCTTTCCCCCCTCCCTGCTCGTGTCTATGGCGGACACCCGAGTCGAGTTCGATCTCAAACCGGGGCCACGCGTTTCCCTTGCCCAATCGACTGAGCCAACCCCATAAATAGATCCCCGAGCACCCGCCGCCTCTCCCCACGCAATCAGCTTGAGCTCTCGTGCCCTAGTTCGTCCCCGCGACAAACTCCGCACTCCGCAAGATTCCGCCATCATCAGCCCGACGAATCATCGAGTTTCCGAGATTGTAAGTGGCACCTCGAGTTTTCCCTTGATCGTTCGAAGCTAACTGAGTAGTTTTCCCTCTTTTTCCCCTTCGTCTTGATGCTCTAATTGCTCGCCGTCGCTCTGCAGAGCCCGCCACCCGCCAATTCGAGCCAACCGTCGAAGCCGAACCACCCCCGACGCCATCAACCCCTCTGGTGAGTTCGCGTTGAGTTTCTCTTTCGATTGGATCTTTTCCCGAGGTCTCTACCGCTCTGTAGCGCAATCCCGAGCCGCGCCGCCGCCTTCCGGCCATGGAGCCGCCGCGTCCTTCTTTCTCCCCGGCGAAAGCGCCGCCGGTTTCACCCTGATCTAATCCGAGCCGTCCATTCTGGATCTAGCGCTCGGAATCGCTCGATACCCCTTCGCCTGTCACCTTTGCTAAAGAGTCCCCCAAATATTTAGGTCTAAACCCGCGGTCCCAATGGCCCTGTTCATTGAGTCTGCGAATTCTTCCGTTTGAGCCCCTGCGCTTTGTCCTATTTGAGGCGCAGTCCATCCAATCCGCAGATTTGTTTAAATCGATTTTAAATACAAATTCAATTTCAGTTTATTTACAGTTTTGCCACTGATTTCAAATGCTTATAACTTTTACGTTTTTAGTCCGTTCAAGTTGCGTTAGATTCGTTTTGAAAAGATCTATCTATCTGTATGAAAATATCTACTGCTTTCAGTAATTAAAATTTGAGTTAGATTTAATCTACTAATTAAGGTTTTGTAACTTGTTTAGCTCATAATTTTCACGTTATAATTCCGTTTTTTGTGATTCTCACGTTTATGTGATCGTGGTAGATCGTACTTTCTGTTTTCAAACTTTTTATATTATTTTCTTGCTGATTGGTGTAATGTTCTAATTATAGCTTGTTTGCTTTGTATGATTGTTGTACCGTTGCTTGTATGATGATGTGGTAATCGAGTTCAGACGGTGAGAATTACGTTGGTGATCAGGAGCCCTACTTCGACAATCAGGAGCAACCAGAGTACTTTGAATCAGGCAAGTATAGCATGAGATCCTCCTTGTTGACCTATTCACCATGAAACATCTAAATTCATATGCATGTGTCTAATTTTGATCTCCTATCTAGTTTATCCTAGACTTTTGACCCGTTACCTTGTTAACCTTGGGATGCTATGCATATGGGTAGAGTTTTGCTAGAGCTTTACTTAAACCAAACATGATCTAATAATTGTGAATAAAATTTGATCTTTTTAGCAACATGGTTTAGGACCTCCTGTCAGCAAAAGCTGGGACATACAGTGCAACCATGAGGGTTATATGGCTCTGACCTTAGCTCAGTATAAGGACCTTTTCTAGCTTGTTAGTGGACACCTGTATAGGCGCGTTGGATCTTGCCGAGACGGGTATAGTGCAGCTTCTGTCCACGTGAGTATAGGCTGCGTGTTTTTGTGCCACCTGGAAGGAGGGCTCTACATCCCCTTGCCTTAAGAACTAGCGGCCCTAACTTGTTAGACGAACCTTTGAAAGGCTTTGCGTGTATCCTGCCCACTCACCTCGGAAGTGTTATGGGAGTAATTAACCCGGGCATCTGGATATCACGACTCATCGGGTAAAGTGTACAACCTCTGCAGAGTGTAAAACTGTTATAACAGCCGTGCTCACGGATACGAGCGGCCCGGAAAACTCACAGATTAGTTGTTATATGTTGTTTATTTATGTTGCTCATGTTGTTTACCTTATTGCTATGTTTCAATTATTATGATCATGTGGGTTGGGTTTTAAGCCTTCATATATGTTCACCTTAATGTTAAAATGTTGCCAAATAAAAGCTACTGCAGTTTAACCAGTGTCAGCCTTTTTGAGTCTCATGAACCCCATGTTACACTTGTTAAGTACGAGATGTCCTTGTTTATTTTCTTTCTACTTGGATAAAAATCCCGGATGGGTAACAGATTGCTATGGTAACGACGACTTCCCTGAAGAGTTCTAGACTTGCTGTCAACCAGTCATCTTCCCTGTGATGGAGCTACCGCGAGAGATACTTTATTTATCCGCTGCTATGTTAAGACTTTCTATAATATTCGTGATGTAATAAACATATGTGATGATACTTCTTATATTTGTGGCTTATGTGTGTGATTGATCTCTGGGCACACATGAGTTATTGCATTCAATTTTGTTCTTAAAATTGGGTGTGACAAATTGGTATCAGAGCTATGTTGACTGTAGGACGCAAGCCTAGTAGTTACGGTCGTTTTAGTGGTCTTTGCTTCTCAATTCTTGCTATTTATCTTAGCCTTGTTAATTTATCAAAACTATATGCTTCTCTTTACTTGCTCTATTACACAAATATATTGATTCTATTGTATCTATCTCTTGGTCTATTCCATAGATGGCTCGTCGTATCAATCGCAGGACCGTCAGTGGACGCAGGAGGGCAGGCAACCCCGTTCCGCAAGCACCCCAGGAGCCAGAACAGCAGGAGGTAGCACCGCAAGAGCCAGTACTGCAAGAACAAGCACCTCAAGAAGTGGAACCACAAGCGCCGGCACCACCAGTACAAGCTCCAGCTCAGCAAACACCAGCTCCACAAGTTCCAGTACCTCCCGCGCCAGTGCCCCCAGAAGTGTTGGAGGTTGAAGACGATGAAGAGCTCCCGGTGGGATGGGACGTGGACTCCGGGTATTTCGTCGGAGCGCCCACAGCTGCCCAGAGTCCCACACATCACAGGCTGATGGGACTTTTTGATGCCTACTACCCCGACAAGAACATCATCGTACAGTACACCCACTGGAGGTACAGTCATCCCATGGAAAGGACCTATTGGAAGGCAAGAGTGACTGTCGCCGTCCGAGAACCAGAGAGTGGCCTATACCTACATGAGATGGTGATTGGCCACAGGGCTCGTCGGTCCACTCTAGCGTCAGCCTTGGAAGCCGTGGCAGTTGAAGCCTACAAAGCATTCCGGGGTCGTCGCATTGAAGACATGAGGGATGATGCATACCGCTATCTGCCCTATTGGAACAGTGAAAATAAGGAGGCTATGGTAGAAGACCCCAATGCAACTCCAACCGAGAAGGCCACACGAGATTTTCTCCTTGACAGGGAAAGATCTAACGCGGACTTGGAAAAGGAAGTGATATCCCTGGAAAAAGATCTCAAAAGATGCTATAGCACCATTGATGGGCTCTTGGAACTTCTCAACCAACCCCCTATGTACAAGAGGCTCCGCGAACCGCTCTACAAATAGGCATAGGTCACCCTTCTATGTAATGAGACGATATTAGTAAGCGTTTGTCGAGTCTAGTTAAACTTTGTGCTAGTGTGCTTCTTTATGTGTGAGATGGATTATCATTATGCTTATGTGTGATTTGAATCTTTGTAATGAGTGTTGAGATATTGTGGGCTTGTCTACAAATCTCATAGTTAGACATAACGTTTATGAATAATAAGAGGGTTAGTTATATCTTGTCCTATGCTGTTTTCTGGAGCAACCTGTGATCTTTTGGTTATATCTCAAGTTCTGATCGTGCAACATGGCTGAAAATTTTATGATGGAAAATAGACTCCTATATCTAACCAATGTCTCTGGAATCACTTCAATAGCTGTTATGGTTTGTGAGATATGGCTGTTTCAAGTTAGAGTTTCTGCGCAGTTTTGAGCTCTGGACAGATCTGTTTGTTCTCTGTTTTTGACTAACTTAACGACAGAATCTGGGAAAGTCACTTAAATAAAAGTTGTAGATAATTTCGTTATATTTCCAACCGTGTATCACACGCCCTGTTTGGATTTCTGGAACTCCGTATATGACTGTTTTTCTGTACTGCTGTTACCGGATCTCGCCCAGAAATTTTCAGATCTACTGTTTCCTCTCATATAAGTGATCTTTTCTTAAAAAGTTCACTAACCTTGATCCCTGTTTGGAAACACAGATGGCCGCCAGAGGAGGTGGAGTTGGAGGTGGACGTGGACGTGGCCGTGGTCGTGGAGCACCTGTTAACCCGCCACCACCACCCCCAGTTGACATTCAGCAGTTGATGGGCATCCGAGCCCAATTTATGCAAACTATGATGCAACATATGCAGCATCAGCCAGTTGGAGGAGCACCACCGATGCAAGTGAGGGACAAGAGGGGTGAGTTTTTGAAGGGTCACCCGCCAGTGTTCTCTCATGCCGCTGATCCCCTGGAGGCTGATGACTGGCTTCGTGCTATTGAACGCCAGCTTACCATCGCGCAATGCAATGACCAGGAGAAGGTGCTCTATGCTTCTGGTCAGTTGCAAGGAGCTGCTCTGGATTGGTGGGAATCGTTTCAGTTCGGTCAAGCCAACAATGCCCCACCTGTCACCTTTGAGGAATTCAAGACCAACTTCAAAGCGTATCACATTCCTGCTGGTCTGATTGAGTTAAAGCAGGAAGAGTTTAGATCTCTGCGCCAAGGAGCCATGACCGTTGCTGAGTACCGTGACAAGTTTGCTCAATTGTCACGCTATGCCCCCACAGATATCGCTCAGGATGCCGACAAGCAGCGTCGCTTTCTCAAGGGTCTGAATGACGGACTGGCACTGCAGCTTATGTCCAATGAGTATGCCAGCTACCAGACTCTAGTCAACCGTGCTATAGTGGTTGACAACAAGCGCAAGGAGATGGAGGCTAGAAAGAGGAAGCTCCAAGGTCAGTCCTCTGGTAGTAACAACCGCCCTCGTTCCAATTTCGCACCAGGCAATCAGCAGAGGTACCAGGGACCTACTACTCAGTGGAACCGCAACCAGGGACAACAACGTCCTTCATACCCGCAGCAGCAGCAGGGTAATAATCAACGCCCCCAACAACAGCCTAACAATCAAGCTCAACGCCAAGGAACCCCTGTCAACACCCCCATGAAGAATAGTGCACCTAACACTCCCAACAAGTGCTTTGTCTGCGGTGAGGTTGGTCACCTCTCCTACAATTGTCCTAAGAAGCAGAATCAACAGACTCCACAGAGTCAGAACAATAAGGGACGTCAGAATCCATCACCTAACTCCGGCAAGGTGAATCACGTGTCCGCAGAGACCGTGCAGGAAGCGCCAGAGATTATGCTTGGTACGTTCAACATCAGTTCCATCCCTGCTACAGTTCTTTTCGATTCTGGTGCATCGCATACTTTCATATCTCATACATTTGTTAGAATGCATAATCTATCTGTTAGTCTCATGAAAACCCCTATAATGGTTACCTCACCGGGTGGAGGTTTGCAAGCTACGCTCCAGTGTATGCCTATAGATGTGTCCTTAGGGGGGGTAGATTTCTCAGTATCCCCAATTGTGCTGAGGACAGCTGGTATTGATTTGATACTTGGTATGGATTGGATGAAGAGGTGCAAGACAGATATACAGTGTCAAGATAAAGTTGTGACAGTTACCACAGCTAAGGGAGACAGAATCAGTGTGAAGGTAGTGCTACAACCAACACCGACTGCAATCGTGAACCAGATGAATGAAGAGGTTTTTCCGGAAGATCTAATGGTGGATGAGTTCCCGGATGTGTTCCCCGATGACCTGCCAGGTATGCCACCCGATCGTGACATTGAATTTATTATTGAACTTTTACCTGGAACCGCACCCATAGCTAAAAGACCATATAGGATGGGAGTACCTGAATTAGATGAACTTAAGAAACAAATTAAAGAGTTACAAGAAAAAAGGTTTATTCGTCCTAGTTCATCACCTTGGGGAGCTCCTGTTATCTTTGTTGACAAGAAGGATGGTGGTCAACGGATGTGTGTTGACTATAGATCGCTTAATGAGGTTACCATTAAGAACAAGTACCCGTTGCCGAGGATTGATGATCTGTTTGATCAGTTGAAAGGTGCATGTGTGTTCTCTAAAATTGATCTGCGTTCTGGTTACCATCAGTTGAAGATTCGAGCATCTGATATTCCAAAGACGGCTTTCACAACAAGGTATGGGTTGTATGAGTATACAGTCATGTCATTTGGTTTGACCAATGCACCTGCCTACTTTATGTATTTGATGAACAAAGTGTTCATGGAATATCTCGACAAGTTCGTTGTTGTGTTTATTGATGATATTCTGGTATACTCTAAGAACAAGGAAGATCATGCTAAACACCTGAGGTTAGTGCTACAGAAACTCAGAGAGCACAAGTTGTATGCCAAGCGCAGTAAGTGTGAGTTTTGGTTGAAGGAAGTCTCTTTCCTTGGACATGTTATCTCTAATGGAGGCATCTCAGTAGATCCGGGCAAGGTTGAAGATGTGTTGAATTGGAATCCACCAACAGATGTGACCGAGATTCGTAGTTTCCTCGGATTGGCCGGTTATTATAGAAGGTTCATTGAAGGATTCTCCAAGCTTGCTAGGCCAATGACAGCTCTGCTAGAAAAGAATGCTAAGTTTGTTTGGTCTGATAAGTGTCAAGCTAATTTCGAGGAGTTGAAGAAACGTCTGACTACAGCTCCAGTGTTAATTCTGCCAGATCTGAGTAAGGATTTCTCTATTTATTGTGATGCGTCTCGTCAAGGTTTGGGGTGTGTTCTTATGCAAGAAGGCAGAGTAGTAGCATATGCATCGAGGCAGTTGAGAAAGCATGAGCTGAACTATCCCACTCATGATTTAGAATTGGCAGCTGTTGTCCATGCATTGAAGATTTGGAGACACTATCTAGTGGGTCACAAGACGGACATCTATACCGATCATAAGAGCTTGAAGTACATTTTCACTCAGTCTGATCTGAATTTGAGACAACGCAGATGGTTGGAATTGATTAAGGATTATGATTTGGAAATACACTATCATCCCGGGAAGGCTAATGTTGTAGCAGATGCCTTGAGTAGAAAGAGCCATGCCAATGAGGTCAGAATTGCTTCTATGCCAGATGAGTTGTGTGCTGAATTTGCACATCTGAATTTGGGAATTGTGATCAACAGAATAGAGTTAGAACTTGAACCAGTATTGATGCAAGAGATACGTAAGGGACAGATGTCAGATGAAAAGTTAAAGCAGATAGCCGATAACATTGTTCTTGGCAAAGCATCAGGTTTTCGGTTAGATGATGATGGTACATTATGGCATGGGAATAGATTATGTGTACCTGCAATCAAAGAGATACGTGAGTCTATACTGCGAGAAGTGCATGAGTCAGCTTATTCCATTCATCCTGGAAGCACTAAGATGTACCTTGATCTGAAGAAAAAGTATTGGTGGGATGGACTGAAGCGAGATGTAGCCGAGTACGTCGCTTTGTGTGATACATGTCAGAGGGTAAAGGCAGAACATCAGAGACCCGCTGGTTTGTTACAGCCGATGAAGATACCTGAATGGAAGTGGGAAGAAGTTGGAATGGACTTTATAGTTGGGTTACCTCGTACTCAGAGAGGTTACGACTCCATATGGGTAATAGTCGATCGATTGACCAAAGTTGCTCACTTTATACCGGTCAAAACTACCTATACTGGAGCTAGATTGGCAGAATTGTATATGGAACGGATAGTATGTTTGCATGGAGTGCCAAGAAAGATTGTGTCAGATCGTGGTACTCAGTTCACCTCTCACTTTTGGCAGATGATACATCGATCATTGGGTACAAGGTTGAACTTCAGTACTGCTTATCATCCACAGACTGATGGACAGACAGAAAGAACAAATCAGATTCTAGAAGACATGTTGAGAGCTTGTGCATTACAGTATGGCACCAGTTGGGACAAGAATTTGTGTTATGCAGAGTTCTCATACAACAACAGCTATCAGGAGAGTCTAAAGATGGCACCGTTTGAAGCTTTGTATGGAAGATCGTGCAGAACACCGTTGTTCTGGGATCAGACAGGTGAAAGTCAAGTGTTTGGACCTGATGTGTTGCGGAATGCCGAGGAACATGTCAGAATAATCAGAGATAACCTAAGAGCCGCTCAGTCCCGACAGAAGAGTTATGCCAACAACCGTCGTCGAGATCTATCTTTTGCAGTAGGTGATTATGTCTACCTAAAGGTGTCACCGATGAGAGGTGTGAAGAGGTTCAATAAGAAAGGAAAGCTAGCACCCAGGTATATTGGACCATTCAAGATTCTTGAAAGACGTGGTGAAGTGGCGTATCAGTTAGAGTTGCCTGAAAGCTTGTCAGGAGTGCATGATGTGTTTCATGTTTCTCAATTGAAGAAGTGTCTACGAGTGCCTGAAGAGCAGATACCGTTGGAAGAGCTCACAGTTAAGGAAGATTTGACTTATGATGAGTATCCGACGAAGATTTTAGAAACAGCTGAAAGAGTTACCCGGAGCAGAGTAATAAAGATGTGCAAAGTTCAGTGGAATCGGTACTCAGAAGCAGAGGCAACTTGGGAAAGAGAAGAGGATTTGAGAAAATCATACCCGCAGTTGTTTGAGTAAGCATCGCTGGAATCTCGAGGACGAGATTCTTTAAGGGGGGTAGAATTGTAACATCCCAAAATTTGCATCAATTTGAAAATAGGCAAATGAATTAATTATGCATTTTTATGTGTTGCATGGAAACTAGTTAATAAATTATTTACAAAAGCTAAAATTAATCCTAGGCCAAAGACCATGATGATGCATACATGCTGGTGCATATCTTATTCTTGTGATGTTTGGTTTTGCTCAAAACTTGTTTGAATTCAAATGGATTTCAATTTGGCTTTTGAAATCAACTTCTGAAAAATGGAAAATCATTTTTTCTCCTCTCCCTCTCCTTTTCCATTCCTTTGGCCCGAACCGGCCTGGCCGGCCCTTTCTTCCTTGGCTTTTGTCCCGGAGCAGATTGCTGGCCCGTTCCCGCCGGCCTGTCTCCCCTCTCTCTCCGTCGCTCGCGTGGGCCGCCGCCCGGCCCAGCAGCCCCTGCGCAGCGCCGCAGCCCCGCGTCTCGCCCGAGGGTCCAGCCTCGCGTGCGCGTCGCCGCTTCCGTCTCGCCCGAGGGTCCAGCCTCGCGTGCGCGTCGCCGCTTCCGTCTCGCCCGAGGGTCCAGCCTCGCGTGCGCGTCGCCTCTTCCGTCTCGCCCGAGGGTCGCCGCTCCCGCGCCCGCACTCGCTGACAAAGCATGCCCCGCCTGTCAGCGTCCTTTCCCCCCTCCCTGCTCATGTCTATGGCGGACACCCGAGTCGAGTTCGATCTCAAACCGGGGCCACGCGTTTCCCTTGCCCAATCGACTGAGCCAACCCCATAAATAGATCCCCGAGCACCCGCCGCCTCTCCCCACGCAATCAGCTTGAGCTCTCGTGCCCTAGTTCGTCCCCGCGACAAACTCCGCACTCCGCAAGATTCCGCCATCATCAGCCCGACGAATCATCGAGTTTCCGAGATTGTAAGTGGCACCTCGAGTTTTCCCTTGATCGTTCGAAGCTAACTGAGTAGTTTTCCCTCTTTTTCCCCTTCGTCTTGATGCTCTAATTGCTCGCCGTCGCTCTGCAGAGCCCGCCACCCGCCAATTCGAGCCAACCGTCGAAGCCGAACCACCCCCGACGCCATCAACCCCTCTGGTGAGTTCGCGTTGAGTTTCTCTTTCGATTGGATCTTTTCCCGAGGTCTCTACCGCTCTGTAGCGCAATCCCGAGCCGCGCCGCCGCCTTCCGGCCATGGAGCCGCCGCGTCCTTCTTTCTCCCCGGCGAAAGCGCCGCCGGTTTCACCCTGATCTAATCCGAGCCGTCCATTCTGGATCTAGCGCTCGGAATCGCTCGATACCCCTTCGCCTGTCACCTTTGCTAAAGAGTCCCCCAAATATTTAGGTCTAAACCCGCGGTCCCAATGGCCCTGTTCATTGAGTCTGCGAATTCTTCCGTTTGAGCCCCTGCGCTTTGTCCTATTTGAGGCGCAGTCCATCCAATCCGCAGATTTGTTTAAATCGATTTTAAATACAAATTCAATTTCAGTTTATTTACAGTTTTGCCACTGATTTCAAATGCTTATAAC